>OX377206.1:25311214-25417027 GCA_947396885.1 Heligmosomoides polygyrus polygyrus
CCGCGTTGCAACGAGAATCGCACTCCCACCAGAGTGGGTCTTTTTCACATCGTTCTATGCACAGAGATATCTAAAATCGCACACAACGGCTAAATAGCAATTAAATACACAACGACGAAGACACTTGCACTTGTGCTGGACATGATGCCGAATATGAGCACTTTGGAACCGGCACTGAGTCGTGGTCGTCGCTGGAGTCAGAATGAGCACGAAGTTCCACTTCGAATCGCAGTAAAGCGTGAATAGGGTTTCAGCGGGAGGTTGGTCTAGGTAGGTGCACTGGTAAGTCGGCCGATTGCGGATGAATCTATATTACATCGAAAACTGCGCTTTATCCGAAGGCGTAGTAACGGGAGAAGACTGCATTTATAAGTAAGTCCGTAAGAATCCAAAAGCTCAAAACTCAAGTTGGCATGCGAATCGTACCTCTATCAACATCATAGTCAGAAATCAATAAAAATCATGCACAATGCTCATTTTATTAGGCAGGCTTTAATTTGACCAAAAACAAACATCCAACGCTCGCCAATATCTAGGGAGACACTAAGGATCTTGCTGTCATCTCCAGCAATATTTTCTTACAAAAACGTTGCTCACGAAAAGATCTTTATCAACGGTGCGACCTCGATCAGAATCAATTTTGATGTCTAGGTCACCGGGTTCAGAATCTCCGAATCAACTGCAGATAGTATGTGTCACACGTGCGCGGTCGTGCGCGTTCGGTTTGTCCTTCGTATTTCCTAACTAGAAACACTTCACTACAACATGAAGGTAAGGACTTCCGAGCGTCGTGGCACCTCATGCAGAATCGCTTGGTATGCAAATACGGTCGGTAAACTTGTTGCAGTATAGATTGGCCAGATTGACCAGCAACAACAAATATTTAACTCATGTTTTCTCAAAAGGTTCTTTTTTCTTCACTAGATTCTTTCAAATTTTCCGACAATACCAAATGCGATTCGTGCTGAAAATCACAAAAAGTTAGATTCTATAATATATCAATTTTTTGTATGTATAATCCAGATCCAGAAGAGAATCGCTTCCAAAAATAAGGCGTTGCCGTGAACGGATCAAGGTAGTTGTAGAAGTGCTACAGGACCGGTTATGTCAGAAGAAGAAAAGTCCCGTCTTGCACCAAACTCGTGACGCAGATCCAATTAGGCTTTTTAAAGAGTAAGGCCCACAACGTCATTTCAAATTGTAAAGCGAATTTCAAGTAGGGTACCAGGAGCGAATATATAACCCTGTACCTGATGGTTTACAACTCAGTGCCTTTGTATAATAAAGTAATATTGAATCTTTGAAGCGTAAAGCTTATAGCTGAAAGTAACTCGATGCTTAAAGCCATTCTCCAAAATTAGTGTCGGTGATGTTAGAAGACTACTTGATGGATAAGTCTCCCCGCGCCCCGTTAAATGTTTAATAAGCCCATAGGGTGTACAAGTCGTTACTAAAGATACTGAATTCTCGTGAAATTCCGACAGACACGTAATCCAGATAAAGAAGGTTGTCGTGGATCATTGAATGCCTCTACTTAAAACATTTCTTTGCATGGCGCGAAGAGCGCCACCACTCTTAATTTCCACTCGTTAACAGAGTTCAAGGTTAAACAGGAGTGGGTGAAAACCAGGGCTGTGCGAACTGCTAGAAGAGAAAACGAGTTGGCGAAGATAAGAAGGGTGGCTTCTTTGCAGTGGCTTTCAATGACGCTATTCTGAACTTCTTTGGAACGAAGGAAAAGCATAAGAAGAGAGAGCCGCGTACCTAGCTGGACGAGCATACGCTCGATGGCGGTGACATTGTGTAGTCGGGTTGGACTGAGCAGTTCGTGTTTGGGTTTCGACTCGATCTGTCGCACCGCACGGAGCAGCGACAATCCCTTTCGCACGGATATTCGGAAATCTTCCTGTAAAGCCATCTGTTGACACACGGCTTTACTCGCCAAGCACACTGTTCTCGGCCTACAAGACGCCGAACACACCACGAGCTCAACAAATATTCCAAAAGACACATTTTGAGCAGTTTCGACCTGCAGAACATCTCACAAACGCATCCGCCGTTTAGACCCGGAATTGACATAAGAGCGTGCAAATTCAATATTTAATCTGACATATAGAAGCTTATGAAGCGAATCGTACGAACCCATTTTTCTTGACGCCAAACGCTCATCTTAACTCTCACGCTGTTACCTCTAATTTCTTTTGAAGACTCCCGAAGTATTGACTGCTAGCATTCCATTTTAGTAATCACCTGACCTTATTTGAATCGCATTTGTTGTCCATCCCTAGCACTTTCTGGTCTTGCTGCGCGCAATAAATAAGTAATTAAACAGGTAAATAATTAACAAATAAACAAATAAGTTTAGCCTTCAATTTTAGCCAATTATATAAAACGTACAGTGCCCCATTCTAACAAATAGGAAAAAAATTAAAACCAGTTCAGCTGCATACAATAGTTTGGGCTTCGTGCATTGGGCTTTATGTTTATATTCGCTGAAATGCTGTGCAACTCAGCTTTGCTGAAGTTCGGATTCGTATAAAAATTCTGATACCTAAGAGCACATAAAGAAGCTGAATACAACATCACCCACCAAAAGCGGGTAGCTAGGTCATCTCTCAATAAGTCATGGGACGAGCAATCTAACGAAGAAGTTACAGTATAGTCATGCAGTGAATTGTTAATCTCATCTTCAATTCCACCCACGCTCCGAGCATGTGATCGATGATGTGGGCAGAGATAATTGCCACAAGTAAAGGAATAAAGTTTCTTGAATGTTAGAATTTTCCACACCGCGAAGGATGATAAGCGAAGCACTGGGTAGGACCGATTAAACTTCCAACGTTTCCCCCTTCTAGTCATCAGATGATCATATATCATTCAAAGTGAACCATTTTAAACCAAGTAAAAGAGATTAATATTGGCATATGTGCGAAACGCCAATAAAAACTACTAACAAGAATTCTCTAGCTATGAATTTTTGGGAGTGTGGCCAAACCTAGTCTCATAGAGGCCTCGCAGAGACCCTCGTCACCCCAACATGTTAGCGGAAGGATGCGAGGTCGAAGGCCAATGTGCGCTGGCAGGGCGCCGAACCGTTTACAGGCTTTACTGGCAGCAAAAACTGCCATCGGAAGGAGTGATTCTGATCTTCTTTTGTAGCAGCTGCTTTTAGGGCCTCGACGCGCTTCACTTTCCAGGAGCTCTCGTGGATCTCATAGAGGAGCACGTGATTGCCAGTATGTTTCTCCTTCCCATCTCCATCTCTAGGAGCTGGAGATCCTTCTCAAGGCTCAACACGTACCTCGACGAACACGTAACCAGCCTATTTGCCAATATTCGCCAGATTTGGGTCTTGCTGCTCCATCACTATCAGCGGATAAACGCGTTGTTTGATTGTGAATTGTGAATATAGAAACTCGGGTGTGGTGTGGTTAGTTGCTTATTCGATACGCACAAGAGTGTTGCTGCCGACCACTAAGTTGATAGTGTTCTTGTTCTCTAAATATTGTTTTGTTTTCTTCATACTTTAAGGCATGGTTTGATTTGCATTCTTTTTCTTCAAATTGTAGAGAACGTCTTATTAGATGTATAACTAAAAAATAACCAAACAAATAAACAAATAACCGAATAAATAACATGTGCTTTGGCAAATCTCACTTGTTTATAGTTAAAAGAATATTACCGCCGTTAGAATTGTAGAATATCAACTTGATAACTGAACAACGGGACTAATGCTACACTTATTTAGATTTAAATTCCCTACAAGATCACATTATAACATCTACATTGCCATTTGTGCTTATCGCGAAGATTAAGCACAGTTGTGTCACATTAGGTGCAGATCCGTCAAGCAAAACAAGTTAGGGCAATTGCATAGAGTAGCACTTTTCTACGCTTTTGCGTAGAACGTCTGATAACGCATAAACTGAAAACGTAGTTTAGCACGACATCAATGACCATGAGGTAGCGCATAGTAAAGTGAAATCAAGTGAGGGAAAATTTCGGGGATTTTACCCAACAGCAGTTTGTGGTAGAACAACAGTAGGATGCTTAGTGGCAGAAAATATGAAGGAATATGAATATGACATTTGTAGTACCAATTGACAGGCCATAGAGGAAGAATAGGTTTAGCTACTTTGAGCGGGATCCGAAACAAGAACTCGATTCAGAGTGTAGACGAAAGCCAGGGTCTCTTCCGACCGAACTTCCACCTGCCCAGGACCGAGCCCCCACTTGGAATTAGGAAATCAGAGCAACATTCTGTTTCAGATCAAAGGTTATGCCGTTGGTAGCCAAAACACATTGCAAGGATGAGTCATAGTGGTGGGTGTGTGGTATCCAAGCCGAAGAAGTGGTTGTCACCTGCGCTCCAAGCGAAGGTTTACAGTTCGGTTCCCACTCAAGTCAGTCTTCGATCTCAGGTTGGAGCACTTGCGCCAAACTTGTATGGGAAGAACAAAACATTGAGTTTCCCATGAGATTGTCACCGAAAGCAATTGTATAGGCAAAACACACACACAAACAAATTGGATCCACAGTCCCCTTGAAGAAGAATCAGAGGCGCATCCACCAAAGGAACTGATTACCCTTTCACTTATCCCCTATGAGAGACGCACAGCACTTCTACACTTGCAAGGGTCCGTAACAAGAAGTTCGCTTTCCAGGCAGACATGTTACACTATCAGCAATAAAAACCACCTTTTAAATGCACAAAAGGGTTTCCAAGATTCTTGTCCCATATGATGATGTCATATGGGACAAGAATCTTGGAAACCAGAAGATAGTACTGATGCCGGGAAAAGGTAATCCGATGTAGTTACAAGTAGATAGGCGACTTGTTAGAAGCATGTAGATAGCTGTCGACTGTACTAGTTGGTCATGTCTCGTAGGTTTGACGATAATCTGATTAACAACGGCGAAACGTGTTTGGAGCGCTCTAAGCGGCAAGCAGATCTGTTTCTCACCTTGTAGTGTGACACGGCAGTCCTATTCCATAAGAGGCAGGTGCGGTTAAAAGGTATTGAGCGACCTTTGCGGCCACAATTTTGAATTTAAAGATGACGATAGTATTCGAGCCCACTCATTTACAGTACGAGCTGGACCATGCTCGCTTCCTTGAGAGAGGTCAAGCCACTCCTTAGCCGAGCTTGCTTCTTTCGTGCGACTGCCTTCAAAAACATCCTTAATTTCTACTGTCTACTTCTGGTGTTTCATCTACCTCACAGCTTTCCTCTAACTATTTTTATCCTCAAAGCAATAGTGTCTATTGCTGCTTCCCTCTATCCTGTTTGCGTTCTCACAACTGTCTGATACGTTGTAATGAATTATTATTGTTATAACGGTAAAAAGAAGTTGAATGTAAGTTTCAGCTTGAATAGAAATGTGAAACAATTTACAAAAGGGAAAAGAGGAATTGTAATGGAATTCGTGCTTCCTTTGTTGTCAAACTGTTGGCTTCAGAATTGCCCTTTTAATATTAAAAAATATAGTGTGCTAAATACGATCTGGAATGTTCCTCAAAACAAGGCAATTGAGGAGGGTCTACCTTGATTGCGTCCCTCTCAGCTGTTTGAATCTGCAGTATTCTTGCTGTAGTCTCGACGTCGTTGGGAAGTTCAGTTTCTCGAAGTACTCGTCCGAAGTCGCTTAAGGACTGAGCTATGGCCGACGCTGATGACTTCATTCGTTCAATATCCTAAAATCAGCTCATTTAAAGCTCAGAAACTTAGTAAAAGGGCGGATAAAGGTAAGCTAGAAAACTAAAAAAAACAATTTAGTTAGGCTAATGTTGGACTAAAGTGTAGAGCCATGTAAATGCGGTTCGGTCCATCCCAATATCTCCACATCTTTCAACTTGGTCATAGACGATGCGATGCAATGCCTCATCTGACTTTGTTCCAGACCAAGAGCGACGAATATTTTGGTAAACATTCCATCTAACATCCACCCTCCTCTCCGTTTTGAAAACCATAATGGAATAGCTTCACTCTCAAAGAATATGTTGGCAATTAGCTGCTAACCCTTCTATTGCAAGAAGCGGAGCGGTAGATACATACATTCAAGGTTAAACCGAAAACTGTCACAAATAGAAGCCAGCATGTTCTATGAAGGCGAACTGTTTCCTGCAAAACAACGTCAAAAGGTCCTATTCCTAATGGCTATGAGCAGGAGCACAGATGAGATCTCTGAAAGGAAACCTCTACATATGCGCGAGTTCCAGGAAGGAACTAGTGCGCTGCAGTATATCGCGGAGTACCTCAGACGCTCAAGGGGCCCTTAAACGGAAAACGTGCGCGAGGATTGAATGCTGTCGAGTGTTGGAAAGCAGTTCGAATCTCCGGATTTTCTCCATCTGCAGCGCAAACGGGTCCACTACTGCGGTAAACCTACTGTAGGGAGAAGAAGTAGAGGTGCCTATGCAGGATTTTAGTTCGAGATCGCGATTTCACAGACATTCCAAGGTATCATTGCTAGAAAGTCATCGCGGTGCCAGTGATTGCACGAGAACGACGAAACAATGACAGTAGCACCAATGGCTAGTCGCTCGAGACCTTCGAACATAAGCGAATTGAAATTCGGCACAAGGAGACTTAAAGCGTCGAAATTATTCTTTGCAGCCCCACTACTCAGAAGCGCAGTTAGAGCAGAATTCTAATAAGAGGCCATCTCCCACTTTTCACGCCAGCGATGGTGAGATAGCTCGAAAAAATCTTATGAGTGCTCTCATGCTCTGCTTTGTGGTTTTAAACAGCACCTAATTAGGAGAAATCGTAGACGTTCATGTAGATGTATTCGCAGACATTTTATACTTAAGTGAAAGCTCCATAACAACGCTATTTTTACTTTTCTCCCCAGTTTGCAGCAAGAGCTGAAGAAGGCAGGCACGGCACTAACTGCCATCTAGTTTTTGAGATGCGTTTTGCGTTCATTCCATAAGGTTGATCCAGGAATTTCTGCACAAAGTTTTCGACTAATAATTTCAATAAATCATAACTTCGCGCAGTTAACCATTTTAAGTATAAAAACTAATACGCATAACATATCTCTGCCAGAAAAAAAAACAGTGACAGTTGAGCTCACAAAGAGTGAACAGCTGGGCTCATGAGTTATCGGAATACATTCCTTATATCCTCTTATAGACGATGAGATTTCTCCTCTGGAAGCTTTCTAAGAAGTCCGAGAAAGAAACGTTCTTCCCTATTAGACTTGCGTGGAGATTATGTAGAACCAGATAAACTCGAAATATTTTGAGATATGCTTCTGCCTAATCCTCCGGATGATCGCCTCTTCTGAACAAGGCTTCCCGTAGGAAAAGGTACTCCATTTCGAAGTGACTCATGCCAGTACTTCAGTGCTTGGTCCTTAGACTATCCCTTCCTAACACAGCTCCTAACTTTCGAACGAAGTCTGAATATGCGTTCTTGACATTCAAATCATAAACCTGTATGATCCGAAAATCGGGCATTTGAACTCCGCGAGAGTAGGATAAACTCCTTAATTTTGGGGAAAACCTCGGGAGAATTCCATCTCCTGTCGCACTGTTGGTCATCGAGTGGATGGAGCGGGCGCCAGCATCGTTTTCATTCGTCCGTCGCGTACTTCAGTGGACAGGAAGAGTGTCATGTCGTTCATCCAGGGCTTAGACGAAGACGTTCGGCCAAAGCGTTGGTTAAGCGTCTTGCTGTTCTTTTGAATTCCTGCGGAATCCAGATGTCCAATAGGTGTCTTCGAAGAACACTACATAGCCGGCTCACCTATTTTTCGACGAATTAGCTCATGGCACAGCGTCTCTGATCTTCCACCGTCGACGAAGCTCGGAAATCCATAGGCCTTCTCTCACGTGCGTGAGTCGTGTCACTCCGAGCATCGTCCTTTCTATTCCGCGCTGCAAGACGCTGATTGCGTGTTCATCCTGCTTTCGTATGGCCCACGTCTCTAACCAGGAGGCCCATGTCAGGGCAGGAAGAGCAGTGGAGTCGAATAGGCGGTCACGGAGTCGGACGTTCTGATCTTCTCGACTTCTTCGACGCCTTTGGAAGCTCCCCAAGCCGCTCATTTCCTCCGGCCCAACTCTGGCACCAGGTCGTTGGCCACATTGACCTCGCGACCCAGATACACGTACGTAGCTGGAGCATTCGGAGATGTTCGTTCCGTTGAGCGAGAATAGGGCATCAGAAACTTGTCCGTTCCAAATGAACATCGTCTTCGTAAAATTCAGCTGCAGTCCAACGTTCCAACATACGCGATCGAAGTCCGCCAGAATTCGTTCCGCTTGGCTGAAACTCGGTGTTATGAGCACGATGTTGTCAGAGAAGCGAAGATGGTTCAGTTGCCGGCCGTCGATCTTCACTCCCATGCCTTCACACCCTAGATCGCACACGACGTTCTTGAAGGAAGCGCTTATATGCTTTCGGCTCATTGTTGAACCCCTCTCTGCACGCTGACGATGACGTCGTTGATGGATGGTAAGATCTCGGTTGTAAATCTGCTGCACAGTTCTCGAAGCACTCTAGTTACTGAGTAGGAAGGCCTGAGGGAGCAGGACTTCGACGACCGCTTCAGTTTCGACAGAGTCGCATGCCTTCTTCAGTTCGATGAACGTAAGGCACAGCGGCAGTTTGTACTCTCGCGACACTTCTATGAGCTTCGGAATAGTGTGTATGTGGTCGATCGTGCTGAATCCTCTCCAAGATTCTGCTTGTTCGTATTGCTGTCCTTCGTCCGGCGTTCTGCTTATCTTAACCAGGACAACACGGGTGAACTGCTTGTAGATTACGGACGGCATATAATCTATATCGATTTCATGTATGCTTCCTGTAGGCAATGGTAGTAAAATTACCTAGTGGTGAAATAAAAACTTCACCATAGGCAACAACATACAAGGCACTAAAAGAATGGACGCTTTCGGCCCAACGTAATATCCTATTTAAAGTCGAGAAGACTATCGAGTCTCACCCATACAGCGTGTGACCTGCGCTGTCTAGGTGGTGGATAAGCCCGTGTTTCAACATTTGTAGTTAGGTCTGGAGCAAGTCCAGTATCTCCGGGGAGATACGACTTTGTTCACCCTAGCGCGAAGCGTGAGATAGAGAAAATCTTTAAAAGCAAAATATGAAGGCATGGTTTTACGTAATTAAAATTAAGCCATTTTTTTGCGGAAGAGCATTGAATAACAATTTGTGGGGTGCTCTTCTTGAAAGTTCCTAAGTTCAGTGTCAGCCCAGGCTGCACGTGAGAACTGACATCCTTCCGGTAGCGCAGAAAGCCACCTGCTCTGTTCACCACAACTGTTTTCATACTAGAACTGTCCATCGACTGGCCACCTCAACTGGACCATGTATGAATTCACATTATCTCCACGATATTCCATAGAAGTAGAATGATTGGCGCATCCCAATAAGGGCTTGGCTAACACCGGTTTGTTCTTTGATATACGCTATTGTATTGTGGGCCTGTTAGAGAATGCGCGAGATAACTATTATTAGTTGTTACAGGATGTTTTGTTGCGATCAAAACTCTTGCGCCAGGCGGGACTCGAACCCGCATCTTCTGCTTTCCGGGCAGCGATGTTCGCCTTACACCACCGGCGCTGTTTGACCGCACGTAATCCGCGATATCCTCCAGGTCTATCAGCACCCGACGGATGTTACGTGCGGTCAAACAGCGCCGATGGTGTAAGGCGAACATCGCTGCCCGGAAAGCAGAAGATGCGGGTTCGAGTCCCGCCTGGCGCAAGAGTTTTGATCGCAACAAAACATCCTGTAACAACATATAGCCTCTCTACCAGCCGCTCCAGGCTTAAGCAAATGTGTTAAAGCATTGTTACTATTATTAGTAATTATTTTAGCATACCCACCATTCTATGTTGAACCCATTCAAGATGATTGTACTTGATGAGACCTCCAATGTCCATGGTCAGCTGCTCTGCTCTCAGAAACCGCCTTAACTCCACCGATGAGTCACATGTAATGACCTGGAATTCATGCGATTTAAAGTAAGAATCTTGAATACTTTATATTCATAGTAGTCTATATCTTGAATTCTTCATAGTTATAATTGCGCGTAAGGTTTAAAGAATTGCAGATGTCAACAGAATGGCTCGACATGAGATTAGTCCTATAGTTTTGTGTTTACGTGGCTTACAATTTTCGAATGAAGTTCGTAAAAACAGGTTTGCTACCAGTCAAGCAATAAAGATATTTCCCGAATCATCGTGAAACTCTTATGATCGCAATTATAAAGTCGTAAAGTAAGAAGATATTTGAAAGAAACTGCTAACCTTGAAAGAACAGTTTTCAGCAATCGCTCGATATCCGACCTCAAGCGCTCGTTGAAGTACGCCTTCTGGTTTCAGGAGGAACACAACCCGTATTGTTCCAGGAAAAAAGGACTGAAATTAAGATTACCTTAAGCACTCGTACAGCGCTAATTCTGTTCGCTCCTCAGAAATACATTTCCTGCCGTTTACAAGAAGTGACTGTAAACGGTGGAGGGTCTGAAACGCAGAGACATGTCCTGGAGTTAAGCACAACATTCTGGCACAAAACCCATCACAACAACGTTTTAGTTTTGAAAAGAGAGGCTTGAAATCTTACGCCCTGAATTGACAGGGTAGCCATATTACAGTGCATGGAGCCGGGTAGCAGCAAAAAGCATTCCGTATCCGGTCGTTGACAACTGAGATTTATCGCTTTATGTTCGAGCAGGCCAAACAAGTAATGACTTTACTTTTTCTCCCCTCAAACTCAATTTCATTTTTTTCATCATCATCTCCTTCAGCATAGCGTGTTTCTTCGCTCGCTACAAGTAATATTTTTTTTAGTCCATCATTAACGGTCTATGGTGGGGCCTGTACCTCAGTCAGCCTCTCATTCCGGTTTTTTCTCTGGAATCGTAGCCTCCTTTGCTTTTTTATAGGACAAGCTGTTGGGAGCCAGACTCGCTTACAAGGATATCTCTCAAAGACTCGGCTGACTGGGCTAAGAATTGAGCGATTCACAAATTTGTTAGATATCGGCTCCATCCAGATGAAATTTCAAAATTTAAAATTATAGTTATAACAGAAAGGTCCATTTGAAGAAAACAGACAGAAGAAGGCATTTGATTTATTTTATATTTATTTACTTAAAATTTTACTAGTTTTACTATGTTTCCAAATCATTCGGCGCTTTCCAAGTAAGGCACTTCCGAAGTAGAATGGCTATTTCATAGGAAAAAAACTTAATGAATTTCATTCCCAATTATGGTAGAGCAGGTGGTTTCGAAATATTTTCTCTCTGAAAAAAGGCGAATTAATTGCCACTTATCTAGAACGCACCGATATTTGAAGGAAAAGCGCTCTGACCGACGACCACTTATCGTTTCTGCGATCCACAATGACAACGAAGCCCTTGTGGCTATCCTCCAACCTGAAAGAGTTTTTGTTGTGTTCCCGTCAACCCCTTCAATTCACTCGTAAATAACAACAGTTAATAAAGAATACATGATAACGAAGATGGTAAAGGTGTATAAAATTTCAGAGAGGGCATTTCCTGTTTAAAATGTTTATTTTTCAATTTGACATTCTTCCCTTTGAGGAGTTTTCCAATCAGTGAGAGAATTGCTACTACTGTCAAGTAGATATCAGAAGAATAGCTTGTCTTGAAATAATTTAAAAAATGTCGTGTTTAAGTGCAGCTGAACCTTTACACACCAAATGCTACTACTGGATAAAATTATACAATTATGTATTACCACCAAGTTGATAAATAGCATGCTTGTCCCTTCAAGAATTCTATTCTGTATCAACTTGCAGCAATAGAGGTGGACAAAGTTAAACACAGATACAAAGTGCTAAATAGAACTAAGGTAAAATGAGCATTTTTTGCACATCCGTTTGGCTCTGATTTCTTAATGTTTCCAAGAAAAATCGTTAGGTCAAATTCACTGAGGTAATACAAAAGGCTCATCGACCGATGCCCCAGAAAGTTTTTTAATAGCTTATTTCTTTATTCATTTTTGTGCATGCTGCCTGCAGTTGTCAGTACATATCTTGCTTATTCTATTCTTTATTACGTTCTTGTCTTCTTGCTTTAAATCTACGTGATTGTCCAGTTACTAAATAAATAAGTAAGTAAATAAATGCAATAATTTCAAGCAACAAGCCAAGAAGGAGTAGCGGTAGCCCTATACTAATCTTGGCTCTCAGCTTGAAATCACTACATCTCAGCTAGCTTTGCTATTAGTTTTATGAATGAATGAATTGTTGCTTATATGAGCTCTGTATGAAACTGAACAGAAGTGCAACAAAGTAAGCGATAAATGCCAAAACTTACGGTGGTACTTGTAGCAAGTAGGTGATCAGCGTCTGATAGTCCTCAAACGACAGGACGGTTCGGGAGTCCGGGAACGTCACTATCGACATGCCCTCATTAGTACGGGCACCTGAACTGGTTCCTTACATATAGATGCATCACCTTAATCCTGATCAACTGTTGGATTTGATAATGCGGAAGAACGGGGAAAGGGCTCCTTCCCTTGAGAAGCACTTCACAGAAAGGCTACAGCCTCAACCAGTAAGTAAACCCACTTGTGAGGAAGGCGTAGCGCGACGCGAGTATGTCCGACATGTCCTTAATCCGCACCCGATCCTCGCCGACGGTCACGAACCCATCTGAAACAGAATCGAATTGAGCGCTGAACCCAGCCGCGACCGTGAACGAGACGGCCGACGCACGACGACGCTCCATGGACTCGGAGCGACCGACCGACGAGCGTCATAACGCGCAGTTCTTTTCTTGAGAACGGGTCGTGGACGTGTGGACGGTGTGTGCTCGGCCGACATCCGAGCTCAGATTTTCATCGAACACAATAATTACGTTAGTTTGTTTCACTACGTTAGTTTAAGTAACGAAGAGTTATTTACACCTTTCTTGCGGTGCTGATCCATCCATGATAATACTTCTGCCAGCTCCGTAACTTTTCAGACCGTAACTTTTAATCTCATACAATACTCACGGATAATCGATTCACAAGTAGTGTAGCTCGTTTCAGTTTTCCTTCTAGTCGTTTGGCAATCTTGGAGGCAAAGTTTGTTATCCTATTCGGAGGAAAGCACTATTAGAAAAGAAAGCAAGTACAAAAAGGGCATTTTCCGGCAAGAAATTGCAGAAAAAGGCGTAGTCTTCCTAAAACGACTTAGTTAAAATTCTGCCCGGCTTGTTACGAAGATAGAGTAAGCCGGGATTGGCGCAGATAGGGTTGGGGGTCACCACAGCATGCCGCGGTGGGGCGAGTAGCTACACACAGCGAATGTAAATGCAATCTTATCTCTTTGTTTCGATTACAGATCCGCGTCTCGTTTGCTGTATACGGCACATCCTGGAGGGGACTCCAGGATGTAGGCGATTTTAACACGGGTGTGTCCCTCGAGACACACCCTGGAGTCCCTTCCCCTGTCCAAATCTGTGCTCTCCTCCTCGTCAGCGGAGGAGAGCACAGAACAGAGCTATAGCACTGCTTGTTTGTTTTCTTTACTGTCAGTGTGTCTTGTCTCTTTTTTCGCGTTAGTGACACTTTTTATAAGGTTACTCGACGGATTCGTACTTCAGTCACCGAGCGGAGCGGCGTTATGAAATTTGCCAATATCGATTAAAGGCTGCAGATAATCGATCGCTTGTAGCTTTCACAGCGCGGTACAGCTCCACATCTGAACTAAAAATATCCACTAAAGCTGTTAGGATTGATCTCAAAAATTTTCAGTTCTCGTAGTTGTTCCGGTTCTGGCGAAAACACAACTAGTTTTTTTTTCGGGTCGCTTTTATTGCGAATTGTCGCTAGAAATTAGATCAAGAATACAGTTTTGAAGCCTAGAGTTCCACCAGGATAGTGATGGAATAAGTGCGGGGAATATTCACCCTGAATGATTTGAATGTTCGTGTCCCGCCCAGGCCAACCAAACTTCGCTTCGATCCAGCGTCACTAAAATGGTAAGATAGAATTCGAAGTTAATCACTACCCTGCAAGATACGCTACACTTCGACGGGATATCGTGAGAGCAGCTGGAATGCGCAGGTGGCCTATTCATTGGTCTATTCTGACAATATGGTAAGAAAAAACTCAGTGGTTTAAACATCCCAGAGAAGCTTTGTGTGAATTCGCTATCCCAGAAAAAGTGGAAGGCTTGGATAATGTAGGTGAGAGTCGAACCACGACCCTCGGTTCAGCGTGGACGCGGCAGTCGGCTCCACCTTCAGCTGCGCTATCACGTTCAGTTTAGCTTAGCCACGCATTCATCTTGCCTCAACGATTTTCTGCATTTCCTGTTACGTGGTACATCCCACAAAGGAACTGAGGAATTTCCTTCTCCTTTTCATCCTTCACATTCTCAACTTACTAATCCCTTGAGTCACCCAAAATCCAGACCAGGGTATGCTGTTCGAAAAATGCAATGCTGAATCTTTTTCGAAGGGGAATCATACCTTTCTAGTGGGACGTTGCTATTCCGTGTAAAAAATAGCCGAAGAACAAACAAAAAGCGCACGAACTTGTCCAGCCTACTACTACACAACCGGTTTAGTTCCCTATCGTTTAGAAGTCACCGCTCCGCCGGTTGCCGTACTTTCTATGCACTAAATGGCAACTTTCCATCAGTTTTTAATACGTGCGTCCTGAGGGTAAATTTTAGTGAAATTTTGAGAACGAATTGGCCATTTGGAACCACCGCAAAGCATCTAGAGAATTTCAGATTTTTTGGCGAATGATTTTTGATTTTTTGGATGATTTATTGCACGTACGCTTCATAGGGGAACGAAGGGGAAAAGCTACTAGATTACAACATCTGAGGACAAAGCACAAAAATGTGTTGCAAATGTGTTGCAAATTTATTTAAGCTGAATTAAACTGTTTTGACTGATACTGTGTTCTCTTTGTTCGTTAAGTTTTGAAGGCGCACTTCTGGCGCAATAAGGATAAGGATAAAGGATAAAGGACGGCGTTACTCAATCCCTTCTGGGATGCGCCAGCGCATTCTACTTCTATGGGATGTCGTGGAGGCGATATGAATGCGTATTTGGCCATACAATGACTTGCGGTGGCCAGCCAATGAACAAGTGAGCGCTCTATCCTTCCCAGACAAGTCTGGTACCAATTCACCGACCCCGGAGAAATGGAAGGCTTGGTTGGCCTGGGCGGGAAATCCGAACCAGTAACCTGGTATCGGGTGCACGCGACAGTCGCACCTCCTCCGACTGCGCTACACTGTCGCAATAAATAAATAAATAAATAAATAAATAAATAATTAAATAAAATGTGCCCTGGTCGTTAAAAAAAGTTGCTCGTATCCATCCGAATTCGGCTCCTATTAACATGTCGTTAAAGTCCCAACGAAAATTATAGGATTTGAATTTGAAATCTGCCTTTTATTTCACCAAATCTACAAGCATGTTGCTTTCGCAGCGTTATTTTATCGCGCTTCCTAAAAAAAGCGTACAGAGGAGAAATCTCCACGTGCACGAGATCGTATTAAAAATGAGCTTTTATTGTTTATGAGATGCAACTGCCCAACAAAGAACAACTGGAAGATTCTATGAGGGCAGTTCATTGGCAGAGATACACCAAATGTAATAGTTTTTACCCTAATTGAAAACACTATTCTGACCTAAGTTATAACCATATAACCATATATTTTGAAGGGCCCGTGTAGCCCAGTCGGAGGAGGTCGCGTGCTCCCGATGCCAGGTTCTTGGTTCGGATTTCCCGCACAGGCCAACCAAGTCTTCCGACCCTTTGAGGTCAGTGAATTGGTGCCAGACTTGTCTGGAAGAGATAAAGCGCTGACTTGTTCATCGGCTGGCCACCGCAAGTCATTGTATTGCCAAATACGTATTCAAATCACGACATCCTGAAGTGGAATGCATGGTGCATCCCGAAAGGGATTGAGTAACGCCGTCCTTTGTCCTTTATTTATATTTATGTTTTAAAGCCGAAAGTGGCAAAGACGTTCGATTCGAAAATGTATAATACACGCATCACTTACGTAGAAAGGTAAAAAAATTGGAAGATAGAAGATAAGATGATTGAAGAGAGAATGGATACGTAATTGAATGCAGTGATATACTAACGATGCAATAAAAGGATAAAATCCTGCGTTAATATCAAATCGTTTCCGTGATGCGCCACACATTCCACCTCTAAATAGGGGTGTCGTGGAGGCAGTTTGAAGAGCGTATTTGGCCTACACAATGAGTTCTGGTTACCAGTTGATGAACGAGTCAGCGTTTTGCCTTTCCGAGACAAAGCTGGTTCCAATTCACCGACGCCGGAGGATAGGAAGGCTTAGGGGGCCTGGCGGGAAATCGGAACCAAGAACCGGGAGTACTGTCCTCTTTCATCGTACCACATTTACCAAGTCTTCCGTTCAGAACTTCTTTCGCCTTGTTCGCCTTGTTCTCCTTTCTGTTAACCACGGTCCAGCTCTCTGAAAGCGGGCGGGTTTTGCTATAATTGCAGCTAAGTGCGCCCCGAACCGCCGGCTAAGACTACGTTCGCACGGAAAGCTTTGTCGACGGCTTTTGCAGCAATATGTGGCCAAAACTAACTCGAACGCCTGCCGCCTGAAACTGGACAAGTAGACGAGGAGATGAGCTGATGTGAAGACTGTGCATGCTGTCTGAATGTAACACAATGCGAAATGAACTGAACTTTGGAAATGAAGGAGGGATGGAAGGACTAAAGCTTAATAAGAATCTGGCCTGCTCAAGGCACAGAAAGTCCCCGGCCGGTTTTGTCAGCTGCGTCTGTATAGAGGATGGAACAGCGAAATGCTAATTCGCTTCGTATGTCGTGCGCTGTCAGAGTTCTTTCTGCACTTTCTGTCACGCAACTTCTGTTTTAGAGCCTCGAATACATCGTTTTTGCAAACAAACCTTCAGCAGCATAAAAACTCAAAACGCAGCTAATTTTAGACTGGATAATATCAGCCGCTTGAAATGAAGCTTTCTAAACAAGCTACGCTTACAAAGTGAATACAATATTGCTACACTTTTCGGAAGATAATAGGAAGGCTACAGAGTGTATAAAAAATTCAAGTAGCGCACACTTTGATCATCTTTTGACGAGTGCTTTCAAGAATACGTTTGGAGGGCATATAGGCAGTTTTCCGCAGCCTAGTCGTTGTCGATTTAGCCTCAGCCTTTGATGTGCGAGGTTTCCAAACAGGTGCCTTTGGTGGACCAGCGAACGAATTAGACTCCGAAGCCAAAGCAATGGACTGGTCCAAAATTCTGGTGCTAGAAAACCTGGTGTCATTGCCGAGTTATACGAATCTCTACTATGCGCTTCGCTTCTTTCTGAAAAGCATAGGGCTTTCTTTCTGTCGTTAGTAAGGAGACAGAAACGAATTTCTTGAGATCACCACTCAGAATTCCTAGTTGATTTCGGATTTAGGTTCTAGTCGCCTGCAGGCAGCATGGGAAGGTGGGAACATGCGAGTGATCAGGGGCCGGATTCATGAACGTTCCCGGGAACGTTGCGGGCTTCCCATGGGAACCGACCGAGGCGAGAGAGCGAAGCGGGAGAGAGAGCCGAGAGATGATATCGCTTATCTCCCGCTCCCACCGCTTCATAAATACGGCCTCAGGTGTTATCAAATGGGCGTGTTCGGTCCGTGCTCTGGTTGCTTGTAATTGGCTCCCCGTCTCTCCATGTTGCCCACATTAACGACAAGGAACAGAGACGAAAACTAATAGCGAGTTTTGTATCGCGTACATAAGTGCATACGCAGTAACACTGATTCAATGAAGATTTCAAAAATTTACTTGCTCTGATGAGAACAGGGAAAAATCCTATGTTCCACCATGCTACAAGATCAACTTATCCTAAATGTTCTCTGGTTCTACCGTTTCTGATCAAAATTTTTTGTTGAATTTCTCGAACTTTATGAGTTGTTCTTGATAGTTCTGTACACTAAGGTACTTGAAGCATCTTTTGTTGTTGTGCAAGACTTCAGGGTGTATCGATTTTTCTCAGAGATCGCTCTATTCTTCAGCGATCGGTCGATGCCGGCTTTAAGCGGACCTATAGAGTCCCTTGTGATCCCATTTCGAAGTCTTGTATGATGAAGCCGTATAGCCGAAGTCTTTTCCACTCAGTTATCTGGCTTAGATTTCTTACTATCAACGAAACGCTATTCTTGCTAAGAAAAAAAAAACGCGCTAAGAACTCTTCCGACTTACCCAAAAATTTGTGCTCTGTGCACCTTTTGCTATAACGGAAAATTGTCGGCAACGTTTTTCAGACTACCCACGAAAAGCGATAGCTCATATTTAATCGAAGAGTGTATAACTGTATCACAGTCGCATGAGAAGCGTCAATATCGATTGAGCAGCTGCGAGGTGGGAATCAATACCGATCGCTTGGTACAGTCTCAAACATTAAAACCAATTTGGGTGCCTTTGCGCCGCTTTCTGGCGCTTCGAGACATTTAAAAGAAGGGATGTTGACCGAATAAGGATAGGAAGTACGGATTATCGCATGGAACAATTGGCAGCACTATTACCATAAATTTGCGATTAGCTGCTCTTAATCCTAGTGTCTTAGTTTCCAAGATGAGTATGATGTCGCCTTATAGCCTCCAAGCCTTCCTTCAGATGTCCTTCGACGGTCCTGCCCGGAGAAGAAGGATCACCTTCCTCTCCAGGCAGGATCGTCTAAGGACATCTGAGAAAAGCATCGGCAACGCTGTGAAATAGTGAAAGACAAAATATTATAAAAAAAGGTATGAAGCGAACCAGTCGCCGTTTTCTACATTGTCGCACTCATCCAAAACGTAATCGATTTATGATGGTTCGAGAAATGCAAAATAACTCATCTCTGTGGCCTTATCGTCTCATTGGAAGGATATCGTCTCCACAATAAACTAGAGAACAAGCGTAAGTAAGCAATTGCATTTCTAGGCTATCTAGACGACTTCGTTTTAGCATCTAACTTACTCTCCTCACTTTTGGAGCATGCCACCTTTATACGGGCTCTCGCAACTAAGATGGTTGATTATTGAGATTCCTGCCTTAATATTAACCATTGCCGCTTCAATCTTATATTGTTTCTTGCTTTTTTTATTCTTTTTTTGACAGCACGGCATACTGTTTTTTGTTTTTTGATAATCTCCCATAGAGTACTCGTCCTTGAGACGTATTTATATAAATAAATAAATTAAAAGAACAGCGAAAAATCGACATTCAAATGAAAATTCAAATGAAAATGTGCAATGATAAATAAAACTCTTGAAGTCTTGAAGTTTTAGGGATTGTTGAGCATAGCCAGAATGATCCAGCCAACAGTGAAGGACCCCTATTCTTAAAACATTTTACCTTATACTTTGCGTGTGCTTCTGCCTCGGCTGCATTAGTGTAAACATCGTTTTTGATTTCTTATTACTTTTCGGCTAAAGCTACAGCTACGGCTAAAGCTTGTAAAAGAATTGCCAAAAAGAATTTTATGTACAAGCGTCATCATTACAGTTTAACAAGTTTCTGTTATCCTCCTCTGCTTTTAAATTCGTTTTTTTAACGCCAATTCGCAGCATACTTTGAAAAAAGTAAAGGAAAGCCCATCCAATTTAAAGTAGTGATCAGTGGGCCAATACTGCGCTGGGGATCATAAAAATGGGAAAGCATCCGAAAGAAAATAGGGGCCTTTTGTTTTTAGGACCGTTTCGGCTAAGTTCATCATCTCGTATGTATACAAACTAGTAAATAAGCTGAAATGGAACTAGCGTGTAATTACGTAATAGTTGTTTACCAGATGCAAAAGCGAGTAGATTCAGGCCAGCTGTACACAAGCGAATGAATGAGAGTGTATAAAGAGCGGGTATCAATGAGGAATATCCCGACGAAATTGAATACAGCAGACTTCTGCGCTTCCAAGGCGAGCGAAGTCTTCGAGTACCTGCATCGCTTGCTGGTGGGAATTACTTCGATAGTTTTTCAGCTACACAACACTCGGAAGGGAAAACTAGAATCGCCACTCACCCCAGTCCTCATCGTTAGCCGCGTCGCTGCCCTCGCTGAGGATGTCGTCGACGATGCTGGACGAGAACGGATGCGCGGACCGTTCGAGCACCGACTGGTAGCCGGAATCCTGCAGGAATTCGGCTCCCTTCAAGGCCGTCTGAAAGTAGTGTGTTCGGCTTGATAAACCGGCGGAACGCGAATGGTCCTGGCTGTCAGCGCTTACGTTGAGATCCTTCAAGTCGTAGTCCATGTCATAGAAGAAGACCGGCGCCTCTATGAAATCGTCATTCACATGCGACGACGACGGCGCAGCAGGCCTGGAAGATGAGCGGCTAAGAAACGACCGACGACGACAGGCGGAGTGTTGGGTAACATGGAGGGCGATGTGCGAACTAGTTAGTATGGCGAGCGACACACGAGATCACTGTGCTCGACGTAGACCGGTAAACATAGTATAGTAATAGTTGCAGAAGCAGGCCAGCTAAAGCCGGCACGAGAGACCGCAAATGGGATATCCGTTTCCAGGTGGCAAAAGACCATTGGACAAACACGCTCCTGAAGATAATCTTGGAAATGCGAGTACATGCTCTTCCAAGTTTGTCACTGTGGGCCATATTTTTCAAACGAAAAATAATAGAGTAGCCCTCAAAAGTAGTAAAAAGAGCGCCTCTTCCCGAGGAGAAAGCTGCGACGGTTAGCTGAAAAAGGTAAAAAAATAGGTCCCAATCTAAAGTAAAAGCTCAACCGGTTCCAAAGGGAATGGAGTGTACTGAATACTCAGCTAATTAAGTTCTATACATAAATTCTCTTACTCGAACCAGAATTAGGAACTAAGTCATGATAAATTTCATAAAAAGATGAAATAAAGAATAAAGGGCAGCGTTAGCCTATCCCTTTAAACGTTTTACATTTCTACAGGATGTCTTCAGTTTGAATGCATCCTACACGACTTGCGGAGGCCATTCGAATGGAGAAGGCAGTGTTTTATCCCTCTCATCGAAAAGTGGTACCAGTTCAGGGACCTCGAAGGTATGGAAAGCTTGTCTGGTTAGGGTTGCAAACCCGAACAAAGGACCTTGAAACGGAGGCACGCGACAGCCTTCTCCGGCTGCGCTATCAAGCACGCCTGGAAGTGAGTATGCGGGAAGTGAGTACGTTAACACAATGAACAAAGGTTATAAAATGCTGGTAATTTCACCATGACGGAATTTTAGCATTGAAAAGAGTATGAACCACTCGTGAAACTCCTAAACGTTGCAGGTTGCTTTGTGTTTCACATCGGTACAATGCTCTAATTATACACAAAATTGGGAAAATTCTGTAACCGGCTCGTCTCCGCAGCGGAAATCGATGCAGAAGATGAATGGTTTTTTCGACAGCTGCTGCTCCATGGAGGCAGAGCCACTATCTATTTACTCAGCTTATTTGGGTGCAAAAGGCTAATCGCCCCTGTGCCTCTTCCTTCTGCAATATCTCGTTTTATTAAGTTGAAAGCATTGGCCTCATGCAGCTCATTAGGATTATCCACCGGACTGGCACTGGCGAATAAAAGCCAGCACATTCGCTGAACTCATGGCCGAACCTGCACCTACAGAAGCAAATATCTGAATTGCAACTGAGTGGTGGCATGTGGGCAGATGGCAGTAGGTGTGAGTTCTGGAGTAGCACCATATACCAATTAAAAGCATGCTTTGTTGCCTGGCCAAGATGGCTTATCATTGCAGTGGTGCTTGCGCTCCAGACTTGGATGAATATGGCGGACACAAGACCTAGTAGAGGAAGTCAGAAGACCGCTCTCTAGCGCCTGGTACGTACCAAGGTTAGCTTCCTCCCTTGTACTGATTGATGTTTGCGGAATCGTTGAGTAGGTAGATATTGGAATTGTTACATTGTCGAAAACAATGGGAAACAGAGCAACAACACAAATTAATGTTGCAGCTGCTCGAAAAAAAAACAACAGAAAATTGTGACGGCTAGACATAATTTTTCATTCACTATCAGGCTTCTTAATAAAAAAAAATATCGGATTTAACTGCAGGCTGGTGACTGACTCCCTGACGTCCTAAAAACGTTAAAGTCACGGCTATGCTGGGCATTCAAATGATATTGGATTCCATGTTTGACTGTATTGCCTATGTTTAATATTGATACACGGGAGTCCATATTTATGGACAGTCAAACTTGTTACCAGCGAATGCGAAAGCAGATGCAACGAATGAAATACTAAGTAAAGAAAACACCATGATTAAACGAGAAATTATTTTAAAAGTTGCAGCGTTCACTTTTATCGAGCTCAACATTGTGGTTAGGAAGGCTTCTCAGCAATGTTTCCTTAGCAAGTACAGTGTAAAGCACACGGCTTTGATATAATTTAACACAACTGGAAGCATACTGGCTCTCTGACGGAAAAATGTGTCCTACAACGGACCTGGTTTTCTGCCCAGTTAAATTCAACGTCCTGTCTCCCTTAGTGAATTAGCACACAGTCGGACCCATATTTCATCGCCATATCTCCTGTTATAGGCGCACGGTAGCACAGTCGGAGCAAGTGCCGGTTGTCGCGTGCAACCAATTCCAGATTCCTGGTTCGGATTTCTCGCCAAGGCTTCCATCCCTCTAGGGCAGGTTAACTGGTAGCAGACTCATCTCGGAAGGTTTGACACTAAATTGTACATCGGAGGTGCGACGCGGTCACAGTTGGAGCCGAAAACACATTTGAATTGTCAAGAGGACATCGAGTGGCATGTTACAGACTTCTTCTGCAGCTAGGGATTAGGATAGGGAGGTAGATTTGCACGATGAAGTGGTATCCGTCGAAGAGGTAGAAAAAATCCGCACAATGGGGCAGTATACTAACGTGTGGTCCGTATTTTTCGTTACCGTTATGAAATGAATTAAAGAGATAAAACCACCCATCTTCAATTTTTGAGTGGTTTGGACAGCGGTAGAATCTCAGCTTTGAAATTCTGTCTAATATGTGTTCTAGAGGAGATTCTTACCTAATGGATTGCGATTTTGTCCTATAAAGTGCTACAGTTTTCTACTGTCTCATGCGATCCTCTTCTCTTCATGTGCTCAGAAGGTTTAAATAGGTGACGAATCTCACCACAATGGAGAAGCCCTTCTGACTACAAAAATTGAAGCTCATCATTACAGGTAGAACTTGCTGAGGATAATGCAGTCAACGGAAGTCACCAAGGCAGAAAACGGTTAGTTACCAAGACTGAGAGTAAAGGACAAAGAATCACGCTGATCAAGATCTCCATGGGAAGCGCTCTGCACTTCCCTTCTACGGCACATCGCGAGGATATGCATATTCGTCCCGTACAATGACTTGCTTGCGGTGGCCAGGAAAGCGGCTATTCCTTACCGAACAAGTCTGGTATCACTTCACTGACCCGGAAAGATCGCAGACTAGGTTGGCCTAGGCCAAATCTGTGCGTTACAGAAAATTCGGGACTAGAAAGCTAGAAATTATTACAAAAAAACAGAAGGACAAAAAGGCCAGAAAATTGTCTGGGAGCTCTTCGAAAGCTTCTCTCTTGTACGTAATATGCCATAGAGCAGCATCATAGTAGCCACAGCATAGCTGTCTGCGTGAAGTCAGAGCTTCTTCCTGCCAGGACAGATCTGACAGAAATCCACGAAACATAACTATGCTAAACGCGGTGAACGAATGGGCTGACATGACAAAAGAGCTTATGAGTCTGCTACTTCACTTGCTTCAGAGAACTGTTAGGAGTAAATGAAGAAAATTTTAAGAATCGTTAAGTCTTTGGCCAGAGGAATACCGTTGAAAAACAGAAATTAATTACCAATTATCAATTCCCGACAGAAATTCCACACTGCAGAGAGCATTATAAAAAGAAACAACAAGAAATAACAAACGAAAAAAACTGTGACTCAGTACGGGTATGGAAGATCAAGATTTAATACAAATGGCTAAGGTCAGGGTTAAAACGGCTTCAAGAACTATTCGCAGTACTGCAAATAGATGTCACAATACTAAACAAACGGTGTCAATGCGGATCGAGAGCAAACAGCAGAGGTGATTTTTCGACTGAGTACACTATGCAGTCACAGAGTGTCCAGGCAAACTTGAACCCTTACAGGGAATGTTTGCCGTGTCAACAGTCTTGACCATGCTCCGGCTATGGATGGCGAGAATCGCGCTGGGAATTCCGGCTCCCTTCGGCACACTCCCCTCGCCGCCCGCCCCTCTGGTCCCGTTCAGCGATTCGTCCTCCCCCGACGAATGTTTGAGGTCGCACCTAATTTTGAATGTACACCACTTGCTCGGTTGTCCGTGCACGGGCATACAATGGCGGTGGCTATGGAGCTATTGCTGCGGCTCCGTCGACCAGCAACATCGAAGCCTCTGGTCGGGAGATCCCATCGTTACCCGCTTCGTCGACACCCGAAACTCGAGGGACCAACACGATGGGTCCGAATTCCTCATCTCATTCGCACCACGACCTACTTCCACAGCGGAACTCTGCCGTGGAACTTGAGCAAATAAACACGGGCCGGTGAACGAGGTCGACTTGTTTAGCTGGACCTCCAAGGGAAGAGGGAGAAAGTTCGACTTTCCTGGAGGAGAGCTATCTCGTCGGCTCTACCTGCGACACGACACTGTCTATAGCGGGGAATGGGGTTGCTGTGAATCCCTGGCAACTCTTGATGAGATGGGCGGCGTGGCCTAAAAGTACCTATGTGGCAATGTAGAAACGCGTTGTCTCTACGAATCTAGAGATGAGCAATGGTTCAGCTTAGGAAGCGTTAACTCTAACCTTTCTTGTCCTTTTGGACAATGACTCGGCGTATTTCAATCACTGGCTTCATTTTTTATTTATTTCACTGTGCGCTTAGTAAAACGCCTAAGAGTTCAATTCGTTCAGAACGAGCTCCAGTTACTTGTTTCAACCGAGATCCAAGATAGTAAGCATATACTGGATTAATGATGAGGGTCCTTCTTTTTTTTTGTTGTTTGAAAAGCGAAATGTAGTCAAAGTCGAAGTGGTGAAGCTTCTACAGCAAATCGCTTGTCGTCCCGCTGATGTTTTACGCACTCAAGTTTGACAGAAAGACGACAGCATTTGCACCTGTGGTGTGCCAAATTTGCCCAGGGAACCACCCTCGGCGCACAAAAATCACGAAGAGCGCCATATTTTCACTACGCAGTTGGATCACCATATGTAATAAAACGCAATGTCACCTTCATAATCATCATTCGTCATTCCTTGTCCTTGCATGCTAAATCCTAAAGTTTTTAACGGTTAGCGCCGAAATGCTTAGTTAAATAACACCATGTTACGACCATTCCCACCCAGCACACCCCTTGACCCCTTGGGTTAACACCGACAAACAAACGATCATGGGGTTACTGTAGCGAAAGACGAGGTCACAAACGAGAACTGCTTCGTTTACTACTCAGTCAGTAACCATTCATGCATGTTTTCGTGTTGTTCATGATCAGAAGCCTCGGATGAGCACTGCGTACAGAGCTTCCTGCAGAAGATGAGCAGCGGTTTGGTATAGTCAGTTCAAATGCCAAACAGCTCCTATGGTGAGCGTGTCAAAGATGTGCACTTTCCCTGATATTCCCTAGAAGCAGAATGCATAGCGTATCTAGAGAACAACGATTAATGTCGGCCGTTGTGCTCTTTGGCTTTATTGAGTGATGACAAAGTGAGCACGTGTAGCGCAGCTGAAAGGTAATCAGTTGTCTGGTACCAGAAACTGATGTTAAGTTCGATTCGCACCCGAGTGAGCTATGCTCACAATAACTCTTGTAAGCGGATTCGTAAAAGACTTGCTGAAAACGAAAAAAATGACTCGTAAATCGAGTAGATCCCTCAAGTTGGACATTGGACAGGCAACCTGTAAGCTTCCACAGCATGCTTGAAGAGGGATTCAATCGAAATCCAAGAGTAAAGCAAGTTAAAGATTGACCAACATAAAAAGCTACTTGGTAAAACGATATCGAGCATTTTGTAAAGCCGCGATGTCAAGAACAGAGGTCACAAGAAGTTGAAAAGAGAAAGTCGGGACGTTTCAAGTGCAAAAGAGCAACATTAGACTGCCAGCAACTCAGCACCTCGTTCTCAGCCTCATAAAAACAGAGCTTTGCAAAGTGACGCGTGCAAGGGATAATTAAAAGTGTTCACTGCTGCCAGTTTCTGTTCGGAAGAGTCCGAAGCAGGAACACAATCTCTCAATAAGGGGTTTCAAAGGAGTCTTCGATACTCCAATCATAGAAGGAAGCGATTTCGAGGAAAAAAATTTCGTCGACTGATCATTCATCGTAAGAGAAAGCTAAACGTTAAATAAGCATATAATAGCTATCCATCTAATTCTTAGCATACATGACATTCGGTGCCATCGCACTGCTTCGCTTTTCAAATTCAGAATATTTCACACGAAGAATCGACAACACATGCGATCGATTGCGGGAACAATATCAATTCCTTAGAAGCCACCATTCTCGTGAAAGAGAACATGGAAATCTCCTCATGAAGAAGTATCGATTTTGCCCCGCGTTCGTCATCCGGACAACAAATTTTAGGTCTTCCTCTTTCTCAAATTTGAAAAGAGACAAACATTCGATAGCTCGCTCATCTTCTTCGGAAGAGACTACCAAGCCAAAGAAAAGAAGGCTAAAGAAAGGCTGAAACAAAATGATGACGAATGAAACGGGCAGGTTTATCTTTAATCGTATTTATATGGAAATTATCTGAGAAAACCATAAGAAGCAGACTGGTGTCTCATTCATAAAGGTGATAAGAGCTGCAACTCCGAAATGAACGGATCAGGTCAATATCAAGGAACGTTCTAGGAACAAGACAAAGGTGCTTAATGCTTTTCCCAGAAAGTCTACTAGATGCTCACACAAAGAAGATTACTCTTCAGATTCATTCGCGTCTGCAAGTGATCCTCTGTTTAGAACTGATTCTCAGTATAGTTCGCATGTGGTGCTGAACGAAATGAATGTTGGCAAACGACCGCACATTTAAAACCATATGAAGGAGGAAAAGTGTCGGAAATTTTCGAAGAAATTACTACGAAAAAAATATTTTTTCTCAAAACTGCAGCGAGAATCGGGAACTATGTAACACGACAAAGTAATCTAAAATTTACTTGCATGTATCTCAACAACCCTGTAGATTGGTGTTCGTTTTTATCTCTTAGATTTATTACATTATGAAGTAAACACCCCTGCTATTCATACGATATAAAATTGACTTCAACGAAATGCATAGCAGCTGACCAAACACTCCGTCTGGTCGCGTAACTCAATTTGAATCACCCAGCTCCCAGAAATGCGACACAACTGAAATGCTGGCCGATGAACTTTAGAGCCTTCAGATGTTTTTTCAAGCCAGCATGACGCTGAGACTCTGGGAAACATCCAACCTCGAAAACAGCAGTTACATATATGGGGCTGGGTTGTTCCTAGCGTAACTCTGTAGTCGGTGCTAGCCGGAGAGTGGGATTATGAGCGTACTGACTGCAATGCTTTGAAGTTCCTCTACGCATCATCATTTCTGTCCCGCAAAAAGTAGGCAAACTAGTTAGTATAAGTGTAAATAACGAAAATATTACCTATTCGTTATTTACATTCATACACCTCTCTGTGTTTGTCTGAAGCGCAGAGCGCAGACGGAGGAGATGCATGCTGTCACGTGCACCTGATACCAGGTTCCTTGTTCAGATTTCGTGTCCAGGCCAACCAAGCCCTCCATCTGTCCGGGATCGGTGAATTTGTAACAGACTTGTCTGGGAACGATACAGCGCTGCATTGTTCATCGGTTCACTACCGCAAGTCTGTATAGGCGAAATACTCATCGAATCGTCACCGCAAGATCACGTAGATGTAGACCGCGTCTGCACGGACAAAACATCATGGAGTGCTTACTTCTCTCAACTTCTCCCAAGGAGGTGGAGGCTTGGCTAACGGCTCCGTGAAAGCATGCACCCAACGTCATGTTCCATGTTTTCAGTAAATAAGATGATTTCCTAAGAATCCTGCAGCCTAGACTTATGATTTCCCTGTAAATGTGGGAAAGTGGATGCGGGTTTTCTCCCGAATATCGAACTTCAAGAATGACTCGTGATGGTTGACGATGGATGGCTGAAGAGATGCGCTGGCTGCGTCACGGGCCAAACGCTAGTCATTAGCCTCTATTATAGCTGTAGTCCCCATCGCCCTCGAACGAGACCAGTGCCAGCGAACTACACGGAGCGAGATGCATGCACGCACTTGTTGCTTAGCAGTGCCGTCGTGTTCTGCTGGAAAGCGGTTTGGACTCAGTACTAGCTGGCATTCTTGGAGAGTTAAGCTATGATGGACGGTTTTTACGATGCCAGCCAGTTTTATACGGCCACAGGGCAGCTGGACAATTATGGAAATGGAGAATCGGAGCGGCAGAGGAAAACACAGCACTTCAAACAGTGACGTTGGAGGAAAGCTTCGCCTAAACGCGAAAAGGTAGCGAAGCCAGCATAGAGCACGTTCAGATTTACTGATTCACTCTTTCAGATCCAACTAGTATCGACAATGCAATCTCTTCAAATTTCCAAATTTGACAGAACTGGCGATCATTTACGGTTTTCGTCTACAAGAAGAAAGGTATCAATCTTCGTAAGGAATTACAAGGAAACGTTACCAGAATGCCATCTTATGGTTGAATGGCTTTCGTCAAGCAAGCAGTTCACATGGTGAACAGAAAATAAAAGTATGAAAGGAATTCTCTGGAAATTTTCCGAAGACAGAAAAATGATTGTGCCGCGTTGTTGATAGTTCAAAATGTTACAGAACTGTGAAGTCTGAAACAAGAAACAACTGCGAAAAAAGCAACTGCACCGCCCCCAGAAAGTGCCTTGGATCAAATTCTTTTAGCAACTGAGACGATGCCATTAATCATCTCAATAAGAAGCAAAACTGACTTCATGCCTCGTTCCCATCCACATGCATGAAAACAAGGAACCAAGTCGTTACCAAGTAATTAATAATTTGCGCAGTTCCACTGATCGTTTTTCCCATCTACACTTATATTAAAAAAAACCGAACAAAAGCAAACAAAAATGAATATCGCACCGGAAGGCAATTTCCGCAATTAGCCAAGACGTTAGCTGCAGGCGTTTCACAGGAATTCTATTGAAGCTGCCAGCTTGCGCACTTCAGCGTAAAAAAGGAATGCGCGTGAATGACTTCGAGACCTTGACAGGATGTTTCGAACAACCAAGAGATTCTGCGACTAGTTCTTGAAAGAACACAAGCAAAAAAAGACACTGTACTGTAATTAAGAGATGTTCGATGATTGCTTGAACATGAAGGAGTTCGAGCAAGAACTTCCGAACGTTAGGAAATTGCTCTCTTTAGAGGAAAAAACCACTCACAGGAGGCAAGAGAATCGAAATGGAGAACTCCGTTGATCGAAATGTTTCCTTTTTTTGCGAATGGTTTGTAAAAACAAATTCAATCAAAATTTCATGTTATCGCGTAATCAGAGAAATTAGTTCGAGCGCTGTCGAGGGTCCTATCAGCCATTGGTTAGTTTCGTATCCCGCCATGCTCTTGTAAGTGCATGAAAATTTGAATACACATTGGAAGCGTTCAAATTTTACCCTAATTTTAAATTTTGTTACAAGTATTATATAGAAAGCTCATGGTAAGGATAAAGATTGCGTTCATTAATCCCTATTTGGAATGCGCCACGCACTTTACGAAGTAACAAGAATGCTGTTTGAAGTATCTCTCCTATACGGCAGAGGCCAGCAGAAGAGCACTCGGTGCTCTTATTTTACGAAGACACCATTGGTAGAATGGTATGTACTAAATGTGCAGGTAGAGGAGGCTTGGCTGATCTGGGCAGGACCCAAGCCAAGGACTATGGTTCAAGGTGCACGCGACAGCCGGCGCTACCGCTTCCCATTAAGCGGCAATAGAAGAGTTACGTGACCCAAAAAGACCTCATTGCTAACAAGGAGTGGAGCGTGGTTTAACCTTCTCACTGAAAATCAGGGATTGATTCGATAGTTAGCGGTAGTTGCGACCATATTAGGAAATTTTAGACCAGGTTTAAAACGATTTGGTTTCAGACATGAAATCAATGATGTCTTGAGCACATTAGCTTTAGAATTTGAGTGCCTTTATGAGTCGAAGCTTTGTTAAGTTTATGAGCAAACATCACCTTCCCCGATCTGTTTTCTACAGGAAACAGTAGCCGATAACATTCTATCTACTCACAAATCTTGAGCATTACAGTGTGAATAGGATTAGCCGCACAAAGGGAAGAATAGGAAAAAATACTTTAGGGTCGTTATGAACGTAACCCTGACTACGCCGAATATCAGCATCGTTGGAGACACTCCCAGCCTAAAAATCACTTAAATAAATCACTTAAAATCACTTAAATACTCTTCAATGGTTATATGTGTTTTCGCTTCATTTCGTTTTCAAGATAAAAGCAAATGAATGCGCGAGCAAGCGGCTGCCTCTACGACGTTTCGAGGAGTTACGGCGCGAAGTATTCCTGCAGTTGAATCTGGGTCGGGGACACTGCCTCCCTAGAATTTCGTGATGATAATCGTTGAAGGGCCTGAAAAAGGACCGTATTCAGCAGTGTTGTCGAAGTAGTCGGCCGGGAGAGGAGCGGTGAGGGGAATCGAAGCGCCATGAAGGCACCGGCAGAAGGGGCGGCGTGGAGTGGGAGCGACAAAAGTGCACGAGCTATGTCATGGCCACTGACATCGTACATTAACTGAGCACCAAACGCTGAGGGAGCACATCTGGGCAGAAGCACCTGAAGGGGCCATGAAGGGGCTTATAAGCGGCTAGACGACTGAGGACATCATGTATGTAGACATGGACGGGTTTCCTAGATTCCATGCTCTCGAACAGAAAATCCTTCGAAGCCCCGCAAAGAGCGTAGGCTAAAGGATAGAGAGTCAACGTTGACGAATTCATAAAGAGAAGCATGCGATTTCGTTTTAGGTAACATCATCGAGGCATTTACACTGCTTACCAGAAAATGTTACCGCCCTTTGAATCGCCACAAAATGTACTCTTTTAGGTGCGATAAGCTGTTAGCAGCATAACCATGAAAGGAGAAATCTTGTGTAGCTGTGATGTCGAGAAGGCGCCAAAAACACACTATTATGCCGCACCTTAGCTTCGCTGTTAGCTTAAATGGTGTTGCTACGAAGGTTTATCTTTAAGTCGAGCAACACTTTGATTAGCAAGCATTACCCAAAAACTTTGATCCTCAACTGTAGCTCACTGAGCGCTGAGATTAACCTAGAAATTGATTAACTACGTTATTTCTTGAAGAAAGTTTCTTGGTTGATTCAGCTCGAAATTTTAAATTTAGACCGCTTTTGTGTAACGTGATGAAAGTGCTGACAGAATTTTCCCCGAAACCCTAAAAGAGAAAACAAAGGTTTCGTTTCGGATGAATATTTTTGACTTTGCAAAATTTGATCACTATTCAATTTCTAATATAACGAATAGAGTATTTTTGTGAGTCCTTTGTTAAAAATAAAGAAAAATCTACTAAGCAGCGAAAAGAAATCTAGGACGTCCAAGTCGAGATGGAAGAATCAAAGCTGTCAAATTTTGAGATGAGACGGCGAGATAAACATGAAACGTCTGGGCTTTCACGTACTCTCGGAAGAGATGGCCTACATTTCGAAAAGCAGCAGCTTCCTCTTCTATTCCTCAATGAGGAATATGTAGCATGTGCTAACTGTACAGCTTTAGGAGGCTGCATAGCTGTTCTTAATAAAGCATTTTCTGGTGGGTCTTTACTATTATTGGAAAAACGTTGAAGGGGTATATTGTTGACGGAGAACTGCAGTTTATGCTCCACACAGAATAGTCGGGTGATTATTATTTGCTTTCTGCTAGTGGTGTGTAGTGTAGATGCTTAAATGGAATAGATTTGTTGCCTTATCCTCTCCGGTGCTGTTCTTCAGAAGTGCTGCAAAGCAGGAGCACGACAACGGAATGGAGTTTTGTCGCTTATTACTACCAGTAAATTTTTGGCACGACTGAACGTTATCGCTGAAATTCTTCTCAACAAAACTTATGATACTTCTGCTATTGCTTCTTTATATGTTTATAATAACTATTAAATCTATTACTAAATGCAATGTCCAGGTATAAAGATGAGAGGACATGGAGACTGCCTTTTTAACAGCTCGAGAAGATTGGTAAGTCACCTCAAATCAGATCTGTTTCCATTCGGTGTTATAGTTTCAAAAACCCTGAATTTATAGAAGGATCTCTAAAACCAGGTGTTCTCAAAAATGCAAAAGGAAGCGGGCGAATTACGTTGCACTGGGCTAGAAAGCAATTACCGCTCTCATGAATAGAGTGAATAGAAAGTTCAACCAAAAGAAGAAAGGAAAGTCTTATAAGGACGATGAAAATGAGGTGAATTTCAAAAGGCTGCACTATTTCTCCGTGGAAACCTCCGCTTTTAGAAGCGCTTATGTCTGGGGTCTGACGAGACGCTGCTTCGTCTTCCCTGCATAGGGCAATGGTATCACCGTGGCAAATAACACGGCACGACACAAAGGTCATGTGTTATTATAGCGATGAGCTGCACGTCGGCAGTGATCCGCGCGCAACATTTTCTGACGAGGCCACCACGGGAAGCTGCAACAATGGAGCAAATGCTTGAGGTTGATGCATAGAGAGTGCTGGGATAACGTGACGAGCATTCGTGAATCAGTGCACGCTTACAACAAAAATGCCTTGAAAAACCGACTAATGGGACACCTTGCTACCCAAAAGCCTTCTGAATCCAGGCCCTCGCTGCGCGAATTCTGTGATACGCCTTTCGTATCTGGATGCTTTTAGTTAAAATGATCTTTCTCAGAAAAGATAGCTCAGAATATAGAATTCGAGCACATATTGGTAATTTTTCTACAAACACGCAAGAAATTAATCCAAGTAGAAGTAACTAACGGTAAAGAAAATCGCAAAACGAAGTTAGCTCTACGAAAAAAAAAGTTCGTATAACTTACCAAAGAAAAGTTTACCAAAAACACTCTTTGGATTCACAAAAACCATTCGCGTCCAGCATTGAAGCTTTCGACTTCTAGAAATCTTACATCGTCGAGTTTTGGCTTCTTTGCTAGTTTTTGTTATAATTCCTGTTTTATGTTCAGATTAGGCTTCTTCCAGTGTTAAGGAGCTACTGGTCCTCATATCATAAAAGCCACAACTGTCTTGCTTCTCGATTCCTGTCAGATGGCGAAAATATAACAATGGCTAGACCACTAAAGTGTTCACCACCCACAGCCAGTTAAGGCATTTCTACACTTTAAATGTCTGCACTAGTAAATGTAAACCAGTCCGCCTATGTGCGTTGTTTGAAGTATTGAATCTTCTGCCATCATAATATATGTACTTTAGTTGTACCACTTGGTAATTTTAGTTGCTACTCTAGTTTGCGAATGTTTTTGCTTCTTCTTACCTGCTTAGTTATCCGCGTACGAATAAATAATTAAATATAACCCTAGAAGACCTTTGAAATGAAAACCATGCAGCGCGAGAAGCTGACGAAAAACGATGTCTAGATGTTTTGAGTACCACAGTATGTTCCAATTAACACTTGTCCATGCCTTACTGTTGTCGAAAAATCAGATCCTCGTTCAAGAAGAAACAAGGAGAGATCAGTGTGCTTCAATGTTTCCTTTAATGAAATGCTGATTACGGTGAGAAGAAGTTCTAGCGATCGAAACAGCGGTGTATGGTGCACAACATCTTCATAGACTCAAGAACAGGAGAATGTTCGAGAACGCTCCTTTCTAGCGGATACAGCTGAAATTAAAGCTGTAACGCCATCTGCAGTCAGACCACGACGTTTCTTATCGAAAGAAAGCTAAAGCCAACATTGTAAATGAACGTGAGCACCGCATCAAAGAACTCCAGGAAAGAAAACAGATCACAACTTCCTCTCCGGTGTGTTCGCTTTTCAACATGATGCAGCACTGATTTGTATGTCGAAGGTGACATTGAGGTGCTCCACATGGCTTAACTGTTAAGAGATAGCCTCTTGTGGCCCTATGCTAGAGCAGAAATTACTTTGTACAGTACAAGTGCGAAGCAACTTCTGACCCAAGGAGGGATGCTTAGACAAAACGTTGAGGTGTAGGCGTTCATGTTGTAAGTAGGCTCTGTACCCAAGTGTATGCGTGTCACAACAGTTGGCGACATTGCGTCCCTCTTTGACGTCTCTTTTTCCAAAAGAAACACGACACTTTGAAAAGCGACCGTATATTTTGCGACGCCATGGCATGGAGAAGCTGTCAATACAGAGTTGTTGCTTGACGTTGTTTTCAAAAAAAAAATTACCACGAAGGAAAGTTGTGCACTTATTTATGAAAGATCCTGAAGATTAAATAAGGATGCAGCTGTTAGGCAGAAAGCTCTACCGTTTCACAAAAAGAAGCTGCTTCAGAAAGGACAACCACAAATGTATCCAAGAACGAGGTCTACTGGGAGAAGCATTGGCTTCGAATAATGTGAGAATTCTGTTTAGTTTTCGCTGCTTAAAAAACTGTTTCTAACGTCCTTGGCATAGTCATATGCTCCAAAGTTTGCTTCAGCGCTTCAACACTTGGTATTTCGTATTCATTAAATATAAATATTTGCCTATTAAACTAACCTAATGTATCTTTATTTAAAATCTGCCCATTATCTTTATCTTAATTTACTAAAATTATTAGAGCAAATGGCGGCTACTGAGAAGAGTTGTGGCTAAGAAATGTGGTAGAACTTATGCCTAAATGCGGTTCTCTTTAAGAATGCTGGCAATACGCCATATGTCACTGTCATTATTCAATGAATAAGTGATTGTTTCGTTGGAAACAGCGAGGCAGTGCATAATTCACCCATCCCAAACAGCTAGTCCAGCTGACGATATCGACGCTGGTCCACCGAGTGCTAGTTCCTACACTAGAGATGGGTTTCCGACTTTGAGGCGAGAGTTAGTCTACTGTGGGCGTTTTCTTGCTGACAGCAATAAAACGAGAAAAACAGTCTTCGGCATTAGACAAAATTAGTGGATGTTTCACGTCTTAAGTTCCTTTACGAGCGCGGGGTAGAGCAGCCGGAGGAGGCGCCGGCTGTGGCTTGTACACGAGTCCAGGTTCTTGGTACGAACTTGCCGCCCAGGCCAACCAAGCCTTCCATCCTTCCAGGGTCGGTGAATTGGTGCGAGTTTTTTATGGATAAGACACTGCTGACCCGCCCGTTGGCTGAACATCGAAAGTCAACGTAAAGGCCAAAAACGAGCCTGAATTACCTGCCTCCACAACATACCGTAGAAGTAGAATGACACACCCCTCAAAGGAATTGAGTAATGCCGATCTTCGTCCTTCATCTTAGGCACTTTCTCCTATGCTGTGTAACCTTACTGACATAATACCATGGTCTAATGGAGAAGACGGACACCAAAGTAAGCGTACACCAGAAAATAGTTCTGGATCCTTTCCTCACATTGTCAATACTCAGAACGAGAACCCGTTCATACCCATACACGCAGACGGCATTAGCCTCGAGGAGAGCAGCTTGGCTGGCAGAGTTGGAGAGCTACACAGTAAATGGTACAATTGTGGAAGAAGAGCACTGGCGAACGAGAGAAAGGCGCACTTTTTGTTCTCTGGGCAGCGCAATGGAACAATTATCCTTTACCAAGTAGGGGTAGCCGACAAGGTGTAGATGGTGCTGAACTCCAAAAGTTTCCTACACCTTTGAAGGAGAAAGCGCGAGAAAGTATTTCAGTGCCTGGAATGACAGCCCAGCTCAAATAAGGGAGTTCACAAGGGTTCTGTATGACTGACGGTAGACGAGAAGAAGGCAATCAGGTTGGTATGCAAGTGGAGGGGATAGAATGGGAAGGAGGAAGTTTGTAGTGGCACAAAGTTTGTGGGGACTAAGGGCGAGGAGTCAATGAAGATATTCTCCAACAAAGAGGGTACGACAGGCGATGCGCTTACTGCCGACGACGGAGAACAAAATAGCGGACATTCACTACTGCGATGGAGGTAGGGTGAAGATGAAGACAGAAGGCTCCCACGTCTACACAGTGATGCGGAATACTGAATTTCTAATGAAGGAGCAACGCAAAACATGCGTCACAGTCGAGGAGAGCGAAGCTGCATGAGTAAAAAAAACTCCCATAAATGACGAAAATCTTTAGTGAAAGGTAAAAGATTTTCTCAACTAAATGCCAAGGAACCAGAGATAATGCGTACATCTATGGAATGCTTCCTAAGTACATGAAAAGATGCGTAGTCAAGAGCTAGCATGGAACCAAGCAAATCCATGTGAAAAATGTTAGCGTCACAATTATGTGCGAAAGAGAAGAACAAATGGAGCACAAGCAAAGAAACGACAAAGGAAGGAGTATGCTTATGCAGACAACAGAAGCAACCACATCCACACCCAGCAAACAGCAGCCCATTTCCACTTTTCTAGCCCGTTTTTCGTAGGTTTCTATTAGGAAATGATTTGCTCGCCACACATGCTCCTCTGCTTTTATTACAGGCGTTTCGGACGGAAAATACTTTGTTTTTGCACAGGCACGATTTTCAGGACGGAGCTACCCACTGCTGTAGTCATTGAAGCGAATTCTGTAATACGACGTTTTTACACATACGCTTTTCTGTTTGCTGCGCATTATCGATATGATACTCATGTTTTTATGATGACTATAGATGGTTCAAATCAGTTTCTTTAAGCCTCAATTGGCTGGTACCGAGGATGTAAGCTGTTACGACGATGTTTTGTTGCGATCAAAACTTCTAGCGCCAGATGGTTCATACATTTCTTGAACTGGCGCTTTCATAACGTCTTTTGCTTAAGCGAGCTGTCCGTTTCTGTCCATTTCTATCTAGGAAGTTTAGAAAGAAACTTTTATGGAGATTTTAGGAAGGTGGTCGCCACAGGGCAGCATTAAGTAGGTGAAGGCTTTGTAAAAAAGCGTTGAGTCCGATGATCTCTGAAAATGGGCTAACAGCTGAAGTCCGAGGAAGAACTGTTGCAAAGATAGCGGCTGAGTCTTCAATTTCAGTTGGGCCTGATTCTGGGTAATCTAAGCGTGACACGTTGATGTTGTCAATTTTTACTACGCGGTTACGACAATGAAAAGAAGCGTTACAAAAGGGTAAGATGGTTTCATTGAACGTTTAGTGAAAAAAGAATAGTTCTGCACATCAAAACCATAATAATGACCTAAGTAATTATATGTAATTTTAGGCAACTAATTAGTATATGCAATTTTACCCTGTGAGCGCGTTGAATATGGAATAGTATAAAACTGCTAACACTTCTGCAAATTGCTTCTGGCAATCATAATAACCCTCCATTTAATTACGACACGTTTTTCTGTTAAAACTGTTCTACTTTTCACTACCTTATGTTGCTCAAAAAGTTCGGCAGCTCTAGAGATACTTAAAATATATGAAACGTGTTAAAATATGTATATGTATGAAACCAGCAACTTCCAAATGGCATGTATCCGTCTTTCGAGAAGGATAACTACAGCAAAGAAAAATGGATATCACGTTGATAATTAAACATCCCATAGAGATAATCGCAGTGCCGACAAAAAGGCAGACCAGACGCTTAAGCCAGGACAAAGTTCCGGGAAGGTACTGAGTTCTGCCGCTTCCAATCCGAGTCATTTTACAGGTGATAAAGTCGTGTTTTAGAATCACTAGTCGAGCTTTACAGAGTACTTCTCCTTGCAGTATTTTGTGACTTCCAGGGGAACCCACCTTCATCGGTGGTAGTATGAGAAGGGGTGGGGTGTATCTTAGCAAGCGCATCTTGTACATATTATGTTATAGATACGGATTCGGAACAGCGTCTGCAGACTTCGTGTAGCCCTATTTTATCATGTTTTGACCTGTTTTTTGGTAAGAAGAAAACTAAGCACTCGGATTTCGAACAAAACCGAAAATAAAGAAAGTTTCACGCCGTTAGGTGTTATACTCGCATGTAAAACTGAAGTGCGGAATAACTTCTGGCATAAACGGTATCATAAAAACTGTGTAAGGGATGGTGGAACAAGTCGCCTATTTTTGGACGAAGGGTTGGTCAGACACCTGTCTAGTACCCATCATTCCCAATATCTTATTTGTATATTTTGAATATTTGGCAACTATCCCAGTAAAGGGGCGCCATTATATGAAAAGCAAAAGTTTTTCTCTCAGAGGCACGTAAATAAAAATGCTAATTAAATAAAGACAGGTAAATAATGGTCTGTGCCGTCAATAACAACAGTTGGACGTCTGCTCTCGTTCTGTTTATGTGAAAGCTCCATCCGGTCACGCACTACATCGAACAAATTAGACCTCCGCGCCCCCAGGATTGAATCTCCAAAGTATAACACTTAAAAAGGTGTTAGCGCAGAGGGAGATGTCAGTGTTCATGTATGTATGTCTTCATTTCGTGAGCAATTTTAGAAGGCACTAAGTTTTTTTTTCATATTTTCTTTAGTTTTCTCCTTTCATTGTTGTCTTGGTTTCTTCGTTTGATACACGCATGATGTTTAGGCACATCCTTATGGGTGTATTCATAAATAAAAATAAATAAAAATAAATAAAAATAAATAGTGTATTCACAAATAAATAAATAAATTTGCAATATCCTTTAGACTCAAGAAAACCAGGATTTGAAGGAGACCCCTTTGCATTCAAACTGACCAGGGAAGGATCTCAGGCGTAGGTCTGAATGGGAGAAATGGATAGTACTGCGAGAATCTCCACCCGTCATATAGTAGAAAGACATGCTTCGTTTCTGCTGAGTCCATGAACCCAAAGAGCTGCGGGCACTCGAAATTGGGGGTACAGCATTGCACCGTCCCCGCATCTACCCTAGTCTACCGTAACCGGCCGAAATTTGAAAAACGGATGTCAGATTCGTGATCAGCACCGCAAATAACGCGCCTGAGCGAGATTTGGGCGGAAAAATTTTCGACCTCTCCTCGATCTCTGGAGTCGTGAAAGTGGTGCCTTATGGCAACCTAAATTAGTTTACTTTCTACACATCTCCTACACATTTATTTCACTTTAAATTGTCAAATAAAGGTCTCTGTGAGCTGTGCTTCACCCACTTTTCTCAGTTTCTCACTCATAAAAGGTTTGTGTTATTCAGCGAATGTTAAACAATGACTTTACAAAAGGTGCTGGTTACAGTAGGTACGGGCGACTAGAGATGTCGAAGTCAGAAGTCAGTCACCGACTTTGCCCAAACCTTGCCCAGGGAGGTTATTTGGCCGATCACGAATCTGACATTCGTATTCCGTATTACGCTGGAATATGTTAAATTACAGTAGGTAAAGGTGATTAATGGTAAGGTCATGGTCACCGTTTTTGCTCAGACTTTGCGTTGAGCACGAACCTGATCCTTATTTGACAATTTAGAGTGAAGTGAATTTAGAGTGAAATACGTAGTAGATGTGTAGGAAGCAAACTGGTGAAAGAGGCAGCGGTTATGAAAAAATGCAAGAGTAGTGCACAGCACGGGAGTCGAACATCTGGTCTAGCACCTTTGAAGCCTCCTTGCACCCTTCTGAGCCACCAACTCATTTGCCGGAAAACCTTTCTCTGCGTCCCATACAACAGCGCATGGACGCATGGACGCATGCACGTGCTGACGGTGCACTACTGTACCCCGCCTTCGAGGGGCCGTAGCTCTTTTGGTTCAAGGACTCAGCAAAAACGAAACATGTTTTTCTACTACAAGAAGGGTGGAGATTCTCGCAGTACTAGCCATTTCCTCCGTTCAGACATGCACCTGAGACCCTTCACTGGTGAGCAAATTCACAGTCTACAACGTATTCTATGAAGAAGAGAAATGCGAAGGACGTGTGCATAGCACTATGAGACTCACACTTTGCTGCTGGCAGCGGTTTTTGCTCGATGTTGAGTGGTGACGTCGCTCGAGCTGCTGGCCACCATGCTACAGTAGCACGACGACGGCGCGTCATCCATCTCAAAAAACGGATTCGAAAAGCTGCGAGTTCCCGCCAACTTGAATACGGCCGTTTAATTTTCGCACTGAAAGCAAGAGGATAGAATGTGGCCGCATACAAACAGAGTAATTAAATGAATTTGCGGTCGTAATTAAATGAAAAATGCGTATCGATTCGCGGAATACTTGGCTTCTGCCAGTCTGCACAGGGCAGCAGGGCATGTGGGGCCAAACGGATGGGCGACACGAAATTCAGCGGTCAGAGCGCATCGGTGGAAGACGTGAAAACAGGCGTCGTGCATTCTGAGCAGGTGAGTCAACATAACACGCCGATGCCACGAAACAGTACTACGGCTTGGTTACTGGTACACCACGCAGCTTGTGACTTTTGAAGGAACGAGGCCGTTTTGGAGCACCATAACAGTTTTTTGAGAGGAAAGGAGACTTCTTGGAGCCGCATCATGCAATTCATGCTTGAACAGGGGGCTTGACCGCTCACTGCGCCTGCTTCTAAAGAAACAATGCTGCGGAACACGTAACGGTGTGTCTAGCAATGGGCCAGTGAGCCTAATTCGAGGAGATATACCCTACTGAAATGCTCTTCTCACTACACGGGGGATAATTAGAACACCCCCCCCCCCCCTCCTCCCTCCCCCCAAAAAAAGTGGAAGAACTAAAAACAAAATAAGGCTTGCTGGATGATTCCGGTGAACTCAATGGCTGCTGCTCAGATTGCTAATATGAACCTAGTTTTGACATTATGATTACGCTGAACCCGTCGGCACGCTATATATGCCAATATTAGGTCTCTTCCCATCTTCTCAAGACAGCCTTGCATCCCTATCAGAATCATGTGTGGGGTTAGAATTTCGCTAAGGATTTAGAACCTCACTTTCGAAGCGTAATGGATACGACTCCTTTTCTTATCTACCTTAAATTTTTGAAACTTCATGCGATTTTTGTTCTCCTTAACAGGTTGTTCTTTCCAGCTATGGAATCGACATAATAGAGAATCACGTGCAGCTTCGTTTGCAGACGAAGGCATAGCATAACCCCAGAATCGATCTTTTGGAAGTTCTGAAAACTGATTGCTCTACAGTAAAAAATAAAGATTTTCTGGACGCAGTCATCAAATCAACCACGACCGACCCACTTTCAACAGATACTTCGAGCATGTCATGGATACGACATATTTCTCTACCTGAAAGAGCGATATCTGGATCTGCGATAACTGGATGAAATTGCACTCTATAAAATCTCGAATGTTAATTGCTAATGATGAGCTCAAGTGCTACACCTAGAAAGATTTTGTGAAACGCACTTCCAATCGATCAAGGAGTCACAACCGAAGGACTTCTCGTGAAAATAGTTTTCTTCCATATGAACGAAACAACACTAGAGAATAAAACTGCACCATTCAGAAATTCAAGCGCTCAGTACAATACTAAAAAATCAAGCTTCTCTTGGTCAGAGTAGAGTCGTATTCAAAATTGGCGATTTTTATGAAAATAAAATTATTCTCTACGTGGAGCAGACGACCTATGCAGGTGACAACTATATTATCGGGGGTTCCGATTTGGCCTCATTTGTCAAAAAAAGTGTTCCAAAATCGAGCCCAATAGTTGCATAGAAGATGCCACTTTTAGAACCTGCTTTTTTAAAGCACAGCATCCATCTTTCTTCTAGTTTTCAATACTCTTTGAATGTTTCAGAGTTATGAAAAACTATGGGACTTTCTGCTACTCCGTTGGGAGTGTTCGAATTTTAGGACACTTCTTTTGGCAAAGAAGGCAAAATCGGCACTACTGATCATAGAGATGATCACTTCTGAAAATCAAATCATGATTTTCCCGCTGTGTACTGCAAGCAGGCTTGAAGATTATTTGTTACAAAGAATCCACTGTATGGGAAGTGTGCAGGTCGAAAATAATTTTATTTTCAAGAAAATCCACAAATACTTCCCCTAATCGTATAGAAGATCGCAGCGGAGAGCCATGAATTTGTTTACTGTATAATCAGTGCTAGAAATTTTATAGGATACCCTTTCATATTCTGATGCCTTTCTCTCGGAAAGGAGAAAATTATTTCGTGTGATAAGTCCATGCTTCGGTTGCGACTCCGTAATCGATTCGAAGAACGTTTCAAAATTGTTGTAGGGAAAGCCCTTAAGTTAACATTAGTAATTACCATGAAAGATTTCAAAGAGTACAACTACAGACGAAGACATCGCTCATTCAGGTAGGAAAATGTGTCGTGTCTATGCTGAAAAAAGAGAAGAAACTCAGAAATTGAACCGGCCCTGATTGATTTGATGAATGTTACCAGAAATTTTTTATTTTCAACTGTAGATCAATCACCACCCAAAATTTGAAAACACTCAATTCTGCTCCCATAATATGTCTTGAAGCCGCGAATAAATCTCTAGAATATCTGAGCCACAGTTGGAAAGATCAACTTGTTAATAGATAAGAGCATCACCTAAAATGCTGAAAATTATGTGACAGTCTTGTCTTCTGCCAAAGCTTAGAGAGAAAGTGCTACCCCTTCTAAGAAACGATGTCCAGTAGTACGGCACTTTTGATTCTCGAACCTCAAGCTTGACCTTGATCATTATGCATGTTTAGCTGCGTCGTTGTATTAAAAGGTCCCACACACTTCTGCGGCAACGCCGCTGCCCTATCCTTAACCATAGCGGCGAGCGGCGCTGCCGCAGAAGTGTGTGGGGACCTTAAGACTGAGTGGTGGTGTGGCTTTTCTCTTCATTTTTTGTATAGCACATCGATGGCCTTGCATGATCTGACGCTTTCTCGAGCCATTCTCCGGGATGTCGGGCAGCGAGCATTTCTTTAGTTGAGTACACTACAATACATACCTAAAAAGTCTATGCGTTCCCATAAGCTTCGGCGTGGCCGTTCAAAATTAGTCTTCAGCAGCGTTTTGCAAAAAAAAACGTTGCACTACTTACTCTCGAATACGGCTTGAGCAGTTTCGATGTAACTGTGAACTTCTGAGTACTCTTCAACTTGGGCAACTTTGCGATAGCCACCGATGATAAACCTCGAACGAACAACCGCATGACAAAAGCCGTAGCCTCTAGCTAATACCTAATCGTTAGTTATGACCAAACTTAAATATGTTCTGGTAGATTGATTCTATGCTAGTGCGATGACGCAGGTAAAAGAATGCTACAGAAAATTTTTGCTGCTCTAGAGAACAAAAGCCTTGATCGAAATGGGATGTCGTGAATGCGATCATCAAAGTTCTGTGCAATTTCTTTTGAAAAAATTTGAAAGCTGTAAGAATGTTGTAACAGTGTTTCAGCATTCTGCCGCTTGTTTATGAAAATAGCCTCTACTCAATAGCCTGGATTATGAGTTTTATTTTTAGAGCTTTCATTTTATTCATTTTATTGGATTACACATCCAGGTAACCTGCATCTTCTCTAAACGACAACACGAAATAGGTATGGTAAATAAAATGAAAGCTCTATAAAATAAAACTCATAATCCATAAATATCCGCGACCGGTTTGATGAGATAGGTGTATGCTGAAGTCAACGTTGGTCGAGAATATCTATATTTTATTTATCTGTTCATAATAGGTGGTAGTAGATGCACAGGTAACTACAAAAGAAAGCATTAGAATAGATGCAATACATACAATTATAACAGAAGATTTATAAACTTGAGAGCATGAGTAATTAAGGAAGTCAACAGTCACTACAATACGTCATTAGACGGCAATTTAGCGAATGAATGCTCGGAAAATCCTAAGAGGATTTCGTTTTGTAATAGTGGTAAATTGAACTCCTGTGAGCTCCTGCAAGTCAAGAATGTTGATCTGAGTGTGGTTTTACCCAGTGTATGCAGCCAAACGTTACCTCTTCTCGCTCTAGGCAGAAGGTCCCGGGAAAATATGTACTGGTTTATGAGTATATTATGGAAGAAGCCTATGCTTATTAGGAGGATGGACGAAATGAAGGCAAAGAGACACAGGTTTGGGGTTGCCCCAAAGTCTATCATTTGCTTCACCATACCTCACTGAAGGATGGACACATACGTCAACCAGCTCTGAGAGTCTTGAAAATCGTAAAAGAAGGAAAGAAAGAAAGAAAAACGAAATACGTGTAGGCCTCATGATTCGATGACAGATAAAGTAAAATATGCAAAGGACGACGTCTATCATTACCCTTCTATATAGGATGCGTCACATAACTTCCTTTTGCAGGATGTCACACAGCTAATTTGAAAGCATGTTTGGTCAATACAATGGCTTGTGGACACCAGCCGCTGGACATGTCAGTGTCCTCCAATTTATCGACCCCGAAGGAATGGAAGACTCAGATGCCTTCAATCCCTTCGGGGACGCCTGGTCGGACCCGGAGCACCAAAGTCCATCAGAATGTGGGAAGTGTACAAAGCCGCCGGCGCCTCCTCTAACTGCACTATTACGTCTCCAGTGAGACGGGTGTTTTCAGAAGCTACGGAGAGTGGAGATTCCTCGAGACGGGTGGCAAGTATGTAGCATCAGCGGATGAGTCTCGCAAGAGTGTCCATGCACTTCTAGTCATTTTACTCGCAGGATGGTGCATGCGGAGGGACTGCTTCTGAAGGGTCTGTGCCCAAATAATTTTCTTTAAGCCTCAAGTGGCTAGCACTGACAAAGTAGTGCGAAGTTCATCACGCCCTGCCGCCCTCCACCGCATGTGTTTGGCGTAGTGGATAGTGTTGTCGCTTCACAGGATCAATAAGATCCTTTATCCCATTTCCGACAAATTTTTGAACAAAAACATGGCAGCAAATGTCGTTTACTTACATCGTGCTCTTTCAGAATAAAAAGATAAGAGTTTTTGACTCGCAGGTTAAGCAAGTCAAAGCTGATGCCAGATTCGTGATGAGCACCCCAAATAGCCGTCATGCGCAAAGTTTGGGCGAAATTGGTGCTTCTGACCTCACCACCCTCACTTACGCACACCTACTCTAACCTGATATAAGAAAACGGGAAATCCAGAAACCGATGTGATCAGCACTCCAAGTAACATCTGTAACCGAATTGTGAATAACTATTGTTTTTCGACCTCACTACTGCATGGCCCCTTTTGGTTTTCGAACAGTCAAGCTGTTTTAAGATGATAAGGTATTGTAGATAGCAAATTTTATTATATTCTTTACATGATGGAGTCAAAGACGTAGTAACCAACCAGTAAGAATAGCTAATGATGTACCAACCTTCTTCAACAATGATGGAGGATTGTATGTAAGCGGAATACACTGCTCACAAACTGAACATCCACGCTTCTCTCTACTACCCCTTCAAAAAAGAACGTAGTAGCACTGATATTTTACTCTCTGTGTAGCCCTTCATCGCTTAACGTATTCAATTGGTTTCCACCCCGAATGGCTTCTTACCTCAATGACCGCCCTCTTTGACCATGAAGACCGAGGTGCAAAACCCGCTCTAGGCCCAGGATCGAGTGAGCGTGATGAGGTCAGAAGCGCCAATATCGCCCAAACTTTGTGCGTGAGGTTATTTGAGGTGCTGATCACAATCTAGCATCAGTTTTTGACTTGCCTAATCAGGAAGTCAAAAATTCTCACCTCTCCACTTTCAAAGAGCACGATGAACGCAAACGACATTTGTTGCCATGTTTTGGTTCAAAAATGTGTTGGAAATGGGGATGAAGGGACCCACTGACGATAAATCGCACAATGCAAAAGACCAGTACAAGGGAAAATCGAACCCAGAACCATGCCTCTGTGAAGCTACATCACTAGCACTACGCCAATCGACCACGCTGGGCCGTGTGGCACCAGGGCACTATGAATTTCGCGCTCTCGCGTCCACACGCTTTTTTGACTACAGAAGAGCATTCCGAAAAAAATAACTATGGTTTTGGACTCCCCACACGGTACCCTACAACCGCCAGTTTAGAAGCTCTCCTTGTGAGGTTGCAAGCTGTTCTAAGGCCTATGTTATACTTCGGCGACGGTGTTGTCGGCGACGTCGGCGGCAGTGTTACACGGATTGCTACGCAGTGCGTAGCAGCCCGCGCAACACAGCGTCGGCGACGCGTCGCCGAAGTATAACATGGGCCTAAGGCGTTTCTTTTCCTCTAGCGCCATGCGGCCTTCTAACCCGCAGTAACAAGGCGGGAATGCTCTGCGCCTTCATGGTGTGTTGTTGGCAGCTTATTCAAGCTAACCGAGACCTCTATGCTGTACAGCTGAATTCACGTCAGATGCGTTTAAGAAGAATAATCGCTAGCTTCTACATTGTCTGCTCAACGTAAATCATTGTATGTAGACAGGAAGAGTGTATTCAGAATGCATTTTTGCATTCTCTTCAACTTAGGATGAGTATTATCTTAGATGGAATCCTATTACTCCTACCATTACTTTTATCAGCAAAATTTTAAAACTGAATGCGAGACAACACACATTATGTACATACGGCGAAAGTAGATCTTCATAACAAAATCAATAACGTTGAATTTTATCCTTCGTTGTTTACCCTAAACAAGGTTTTCACATTTGGGCGTGCTCCTATTCGGTAGGTAACACCTTTAAAAACCTCCTTATAAAAGTATTGCTGTGTATGTATGGCAGGTACGTATGCTATAGAACACACTACGAATACAACTTTAGCAGAAGGAATTGGTAATAGTGGAAAGTGGAGCTCAGCAAAAGGATAGGCGCTCCCTTGTGAGAGCACAGATGAGAAGGCGATGGAGAGAAGGCCGTAGTTTTTAAAAATGCTAACAGTGGGAAGCTCATCTGTCGTACTCTGAGTTGGACGGTGCACTCTATTCGTCGGCACTAGTTATTAAGGCATCATACACAGCTATCACTTTGCTTATCAAATAAGCCGTATTTTTAGTTATGCACATACATATTCGCCTATTTCGATGTGTCCCTAGTAAGGGACGAATGCATGAATGATGGGCCAGATATGTACTAAGCAGCCATCGAAATAAGATACAAACAACATCCGTCGAAAAATTGTATTCTAGATCGTAATTGTAAAAATTGCTAAAAATGTGAAGCTCAACTGCTTCAGATAGATCTACACACAAACGTTCAAACTTCTGTATTATCAAGAGATTATATATGGTGGGATTATTTTGAGATTTGTTGTCGCGTCTCACGACAGCATTTTGAGAAACCCATATTAACCATTAAGTATGAAATTCTTGAAATAAGCCGAGGCATGGGCATTGCCATTCATTGGTGTGGAAGCTTACAGAAGAATTCCAGTAGCAGTTGCCCTTAAAACAAGGCGCTCTACCCCAGAAGTTTTCAGCACAAAAACAAGTGTTACCATAATATTTGTTTAATTGTTATTGCCAGCGTTGTTCTTGGGTTTTCTAAAACACACTGAAGAATTAGCGCAGTGCCTTAGAAGATCTAACAATCAAACGATAGAGAATATGAATGGTATATGAGTGAAGATGGCAGAGCCAGAGAAGAAACGAAAGAAAGCAATGACAGTGGAAATGCTGGAACAGTGAGAGTGGAGCGAAATCAATGCAGGGAAGCTTAGAAGTGCTACTCTTCTTAGCCGCTGCTGTTGAGCCACAGTCATGTGTTGGTGCTTCAAACAGACGAAGAGACGAGCTCTAATGAAGAATCGCAAAGAGGATAATTAGGACTATTCGGTGCTTGCTGAGGAAACCAACAATAAAGAGTCCACCTGATACAATTGGTTTTGGCGATGGGTTCGTGCCAACCTCAGATGAACTCGGGGTAAACTGCTGGAACTGCGAGAATTCTGCCAGCTAGAAAAAACATTGCTCGGTGTTTCTGACCGGAGTGAATCATAAAGCTCCACATATACACTGTGAAGGTCGATGTTGTTAGCGAGAGAATTCCCCTAGAGAAGCAAAACGTCTGCAATACAAAAGGAAGATGATGGAGAGAGCGCCTGATAAGTTCTGTATGATATGAGCGAATTTCGTAGAAATAAAAAAAAAGTTGACAAAGGAACAAGGTGACAGTCCAGAAAACGAAAATGCATATGAAAAAGCGTAACCACCGCGGTATGTAGTTCTCGCGATACATCTTTAACATCAGAAATACACTACAGCGAATACTAAGTGTAAGCATATGGTCGTTTCCGCACTGAACTGAAATAGGAGTCTTTTTTGCGCTCAGGTTCGAACGATGTGACATTCACACCAGTACGATGGACAGCGACGACAGCTCTCTCGGTTTCGACCGAGTTCAGCTTGGATCCGAACTAAGGCAGAAACACTGCATAAGAAACGTGGAATTCAAGGCAAAGGCAAAAAAACACTAGAGGAACACAACTGAGCAAACTGCAGCCTTTAGACAAGGAACTGGAGCTGTATGTAATACATCAATCGTATGAGCTGTCCACCTACGGCGACGTAATTCCGACAGAAGGTGTCACTATTTTATTCAGTTCAGGCTTAACTGGCCTATTATACAGCTGTCAGTGTAAGGTGTGAAAGTCCGGAAACAGCGTTCACGTATCACACAAAAATGAAATGCCTAGCATGCACCCAACGGGAATTGGTTACGTCCTTCTTTCCTTATTTATATCTCCTTCTCATCTTTCTCTCCCTTTCCTTATCCTCGTCCTAATTACATCACATAGCTGTGCGGGTATATTCAATAAGAATTTGGCGGCAACTCCTTGCTTAAATCAAAATGCAGCAAAACTTGTTTGTTTTGAAACCAATGAAACTCATAAATAAAATAAAGATAAAGTGCGGCATTACTCAATCCCTTATGGGACGCCCGAGCGCATTCTACTTCTACGGGATGTCGTGGAGGCGACATGAATGCGTATTTGGCCATACAATGAATTGTGATGGCCAGCCGACGAACAAGTCAGTGCTTTATCCTTCCCAGACAAGTCTGGTACCAATTCACCGACCCCGGAGGGATGGAAGGCTTGGTTGGCCTGGGCGGGAAATCCGAACCAGGAACCTGGTATCGGGTGCACGCGACAGTCGCGCCTCCTCCGAGCGCTACACGCGCCCCCCCCCCCCCCAATAAAAACTAGCCCGCAAAAAAGAAAACGAATAACAAAGATAGAGGCCGAAAAAATATGTAAATATAAGAATTATGAAGTTGTATGGCGCATTCGGTTTTCCATCAAACTATCTACCATTATACATCCATTTTAGATTCATATGATACTAGTAAAGGATAAAGGATAAAGAAAAGGGTTACTCCACACCATTTGGGAAGCACCATGCATTCTATTCACTTTTCCCATATGTCGTGGAGGGGATTTGACTGTATTTGGCCGATACTATGACGTGTGGTGGCCAGCCGACAGGCAAGTCAGTGTATAACCATTCCTAGACAAGTCTAAGTAGTACCAATAAACCGACTCCAGAGGGATGGAAGGGTTGGTTGGCCTGAGTGGGAAATCCGAACCAAGAACCTGGTGTCGGGTGACCGCGACAGCCGGTACCTCCTCTGATTGCGCTACCACGCGACCTATGGTATACGATATGGTATGTTAGAAAACACAACACTGGACACTGGAGCAAGAAGAGACCATAATCGTCACTAAAATCACAGTAAAACAGTAATTTCCTTCCAACCACACAAGGATCTTACTCAACAGGACCGGACTAGTGTGTTTAAAGCAAAATACTTATTTAGATGCCACTCTTCAAGTGAAAACAGCAGGCCTAGTTCTAGGGCTTTGAAAACACATCTGTAACCTCTATTTGTAGAGTGTAGAAGAGAGGAACAGACGTGCACCATACTTCACTGCACTCTGTAGATAAAATGGGCATCTCCATGCTTCCCACAGGACTTCAATGCGTGCTAATTGAGATAATTATCTCGAATGTTTGAGCACAGTAGTAAAATACAGAAAGTCTACTCATCTAAGTAGAACTTCCCAGTTTAACTACTCGAAACTTCTCAAGAAACGTATCATAACGCATATAACCTAACAGTTAACGTTGCTCAGTTTTTGGCTTTTTCTTCTTCTCGTGGCAGAGGATGTATAAATCAATGTTGACATGCTGAATTTGGTCGAAGAAAGTTAGGTATTTCCACCTCTTATCGGTGAAAACAATAAATTCCATAAACCAGAATGATTAAAGGTTCAAGTTCTCTTCTTCTTCTTCTTCTTCTCCCGAGCGTTTAGTCCCGCGCAGTCGCAGGGTCCGCTGTTCTTATGATCCGTCGCCACCTCATCCTATCAAAGGCGTCGTCTGGCATGGCGCCGACTTCAGCGAGATCTTTCTTGATGACATCCTTCCACCTTTTCCTTGGGGCTCCTCTCGGACGCTTTCCGGGTGCCTCGAAATCTAGGGCCAACCTTATGGGGTGATCCTCTGGTCTTCTGAGGACGTGTCCGTACCACCTCAGGCGCTGCACCCTCATCTTCAGCTGGATCGGAGCTGTCTTCATCACTGCCCTAACATCCTCGTTTCGCACCCTGTCCCGACGGGTCCATCCACAAGCCCACCTGAGCATCCTCATTTCCGCCGCGTGCAATTGCCGCTCCTGCGCTTTACCTAGGGCCCAGCACTCACTGCCGTAGAGGAGGGCAGGCCTCACCACTGTTCTATAGAGCTTTCCTTTGAGTGTCCTGGAGCACCTACGGTCGCAGAGGATTCCTGTGGACTCCCTCCATTTGAGCCAGGCTGCGTTTATCCGTCCCCTGACCGCCTGGTCCACACTTCCTTCCTCGGATAGGTCACTTCCGAGGTAGCGGAATTCTTCCACCTTCTCGATCGCCTCCCCTTGGCAGTCTAGGATCGGTCTAGTGCACTGCTCAGAGCTGATAAACTTGGTCTTCTTCACGTTCAGCCGCAGGCCGTTATCCGCGAGGGCTACTTGCCACTGCCTCACCTTCTCCTCCAGCTCCTCCCGGCTGTCGGCTACTAGAGCGATATCGTCCGCGTAGAGGATGGTCCTGAGAGGGCCTTCCTCCAGGAGTTTCACTATGCAGTCAAGCGTCAGCACGAAGAGGAACGGACTCAGAGCCGACCCTTGATGTACACCCACTGTGATGTCCATCTTCTTTGTCATTCCGTGTGGGGTTCGTACCGCCGCTTTCGAGCCTTCGTACATGTCCTTTACGACTGTGATCAGACGTTCCGGGACACCTCTACCTCGGAGCGATTTCCAGAGCACGGCCCGGGGTAGCCTGTCGTAGGCTTTCTCCAAGTCCAGAAAGGCCATGTAGCAGGGCTTTCGTTTCTCCCGATATTTCTCCATTACCTGGCGAGCGATGAAGATGGCGTCTGTGGTGGACCTCTCAGGCATGAAGCCCCACTGCTCCTGGGAGATTGTCACCATCTCCCTCAGCCTCGAGTCGACCAGACGTTCGTAGATCTTCATCGTGTGCGAGATCAGTTTGATCCCTCGGTAGTTGGAGCACTCGGACGCGTCCCCTTTCTGTTTGAAGATGGGGACTATGATGCTGTCCCTCCAGTCATCCGGCATCTTACTGTCTATCATGACTCTGTTGAAGAACTGTGTCAGCCAATTGACTCCACAGTCCCCAAGCACCTTCCAAGCCTCTACTGGCACCCCATCAGGTCCAGCTGCCTTCCCGAGCTTCATCTTTCCTATGGCGTTGCGAACCTCTTCCCGCGTCCAGGATGGGATGGGTCCTTCCGTTGGTTGTTCTTCTTGAACTTCGCGACGAGGCAATTCTTCATTCAGGAGCTCCTTGAAGTACTCCTCCCATCTTTTTCTGACCTCGACTGGCCTCCGTAGTACCCTGCCGTCAGCACCCCTCACTGTCTTGACCACTCGAATGTCGGCGCAAGCTCTATGCCGCGCCTTAGCCAGCCGGATAGCAAACTTCTCTCCCTGTGGCCCGTCTAGCTTCTCATATAGGGCATCCATCTCCGCTCTCTTCGCTTTCGCTACAGCTGCTTTTGCCAGGTTCTTCATCTTCCTATAGACTGTAAGGTGCTCGGGTGCGCTTGTCGTTTGCCACTGCTTATAGGCCTCCTTCTTTTTCCTCACCACAGCCTGCACCTCTTCATTCCAGAACCATGCAGCCTTATCTCCTCTGATCCCTCCCTTTGTTTCACCGAGGGTTTCCTTGGCACATCGTAGAATCGTTTGGGTCACCCTCCTCCAGGTCTCGTTCACGGGACCAGTTGGATCCGGAAGACCTGCATCGAGCACCCTCCTTCGTAGCTCGTTGCGCTCTGAACCCCGCAGTTTCCACCATCGGATTCTGGGTTCTGTTCTTACCTTGGGTTTGCTGGGTAGAGGTATGGCCAGGTCAGCTACCAATGGCCTGTGCTGTGGTGCTACATCTTCAGCCGGAAGGACCTTCACATCCCGGACAGTTTTCAAGGCAGGTCTTCGCACTAGGATGTGGTCGACTTCCGTCCTTCTTCCTCCGCTAGCATAGGTCACCTTCTGGCTCTCCCTCTTCGCGAAGAAGGTGCTACAGACCACCAGGTCGTGGGCAATAGCCAGCTCGAGAATTCTTTCTCCATCTGGGTTCATCAAGCCGACCCCTTTACCTCCATGAACCCTTTCTACTCCTCTTCTGCCACTCCCTACGTGGCCATTCATGTCCCCTGCTATGGACAGGTAATCGCCTTCTGGTACGGACCTTATGGCCTCCTCGAGCGTGAAGTAGAAATCATCTTTCTCGTGCTCGGGGCATCCGGTCTGAGGGGCGTAGACGGACATGACAGTCCAGTAACCCTCCTTCGTGTCGAGCCGCAGTGACATGATGCGGTCGTTTATCCTTTGGACAGCAGCTACCGAATCCCTGAGGGACTCTGCGACAGCTATCCCGACACCGTTCCTCTTCGTATCCTCTCCGTTGTAGAACAGCTTGACCCCTTCCCCAATCTCCTTGGCCTTCGCTCCTTTCCATCTCGTTTCCTGCAGACACAGGACTTCTATCTTTCTGCGCTTCATCAAGTCGGCCACCTCTCTGGATCTTCCGGTCAGCGTTCCCACATTCAGAGTCCCCACTCGAACTAGCTTCTTTGGCCGAGGTCGTTCTGCCCTCGGTAGCCCTCGCATACTGACCGCAGAACTCGGGCGGGGGTTCTGCGCGTCACTTCCGGGTGACGTCCTAGCCTTTATACTGATTCCATTGCGACTTTTGATCATGGTTTGTGACAGGTTTCTCCATCAGCCGGCCTGTCAACCTGGGCCTGACGCTGGAACCGTTGCCATTTTTGCAATTTCTGCAGGGCATGGCGTGCCGGACTTCACATGAGGTGACACCACAAAACCAATAACCGTTTGTGGTGTCTACCTCCCTTCTCGCCCCGGGCGGAGCTCGTATCACCCCTTTCTTGCCTTCGGGGTGCCCCTTTCGTGCCTTCGGGGCGTGCTGTGATTCAGACTTCGCTAGGCTTCCGAAGAATTGTCGAACTCCTTCTCAGCCTGGGAGACCCTGCCGGAGATTGAAAACCTCTGCTGTACATCGCAGTTCGACACCCATTGCCACCCCCACGCCACGATGAGGCGCTGAACCATGTGGGAGTAAAGGTTCAAGTTCTCTGTGAACAGGATAACCACGACGTTAAAAAACAACTCAACGGTTCTTCATGCAGGAGCAAAAAATCAGCGGAACAATGTGGATCACTTTTCGATTTCCCCCGCTGATCTCGCGTCTACGAAGGGAAGTTCCAGTTTGCCAAACACAGAGCCTGTGCTGATACTTAGCGAGAAAGTGATTTGTCATGGGAGTGTGTCGCAGTAGGTTTTGTTTCCTGGTTTGAGAAAACTCGAGAAAAATGACGAAACGAGGATCTACATGTTACCAGATGTTTTGTGGTACTTGCAAGATACTAGAGCTGTGTTTCCGAAGTATAAACGATAACCACCTTGCGAGGAAATATAGCTCAGAGAGCATCAGTGCTTGTGCGGTGCAAAGAAACAACTGGAAGAAGCTCCTAATGTAAAAAAGCCTACATATTCAGCTGTCTATCGAAAGGCGAGAAGAGCATCTGGGAGAACAAACAGAAGACAATTGCGGGCTGTGAAACATGACGCGGTGATGGGTGAGGAGAAGTCGGGCGATTTGTTCAAACATTCCCAGGATTCGCCACGAAATCACACGTATTTCGTGTGAAGACAGAGGTTTTCCAGCGAACAGCGAATGGATTCGCTTCTGTAGGCTCGCACGCACATCGTGCACGCGAGAATCCCGAATGTGCCCTCCACACGAGTCGACTCCACAGTACTCGGCCGAGAGCGGTCGGGGCTGAATGGAGGTTAATCAGGCGGTTCTTGTCGCCGGGGCACGAAAAATAAGGGGACGCTCGAGTATTTTTGTTGACTACGGGGCCAATAGCTGCCGGCTCCAGTGGTGGTCGGCGACCGCCGGAGAGGAAGGAATGCGTATCGATCCTCGTCCTCATTTGCCTTTTCGATTCGCCCCAGCCTCGGCGCTATTTAGAGGGGGATCTCGGGGGCTCCTCCCCGTATGTCGTGCCATATGTGGAGTCGGACCTGTGCTCGACAGGGGACCTCCAGCGTCGCATGACCCCGGCGCTCGCCCTTTCGAAGTGCGCCGAGTGCTCAGCGACGCCAGGGCCCCGACGAAGATGGCTGGATGGGGGGGGGGGGGGGGGGGACTCGGGCGAGATCGCACTTGAGTCGTAGGAAGGCCCAGGTGCAATTATCCTCCCTACTTGTCTCGACAGGCTGTCCGCTCTACTGAAGTACGGGCTGCTCGATCGAACATGTTTTCAGCTGTTCGACGCGCACGCTGGATTACTCGAGCAAATTGCTTCATTTCGAACGCAATTAGCGTCGAAAGCAACAATTAGCTCCCTGAATAGTTAACGCGACAACGGGGCTTCCCGCGGCTGCGCTCGCGGGACCTGCAACGCATTGGTCAGGGCTAATGTCCATCTGCTGGCCGCGCGCCGTACTTAGGGGATGGGGCGAAAGCTCCTGGGAAGGAAGGTCTGATGCCCAACTTCTCATCAAGAGTAGCGGTCGATTAGAACCTCGAGAGCGTAGGTCTCACACTGGGGTCGATTTTGCACATTATTATTATTATTATTATTATTATTATTATTATTATTATTATTATTATTATTATTAGGAAGAAATCGACACAACCTACGTTAAGGAGCAAGAGAAAGGGGGGAGTTTCAGTGTTTTATCGAGAGTGTCACCGTTTTATTGCTTTCACTGCTACGCGAAATTTAATGTTGGTTGCTAGAATGCTAGAAAACGTCGCGTCGAGGGACTATTTTGGCTCTGAATACGTATAAAACATCAGTGGGCTTTTCTTAGGAACAGATTGCAGATTTGAAGCCACTTAGCTTGCTGGAGGAACGCTCCAGTTTTCGCATCACGGTGTTTTACGATTTTGATTTTTTTAAAGGATATCAGTGCATCAATGAATTTTATGCCTTTTGTAGCAACCTCGTCAAAGATTATAGCTAGACATAATTCTAGACTTTTACAATTAGGCCTGGGAATGTAAAACGTGGGAGAGATGGAAAGGCTCGAAACAGACAATGACAGACAAAGGACCATATGCATATGTAGAACCCGGCTTCAGATACGAATTCAGCGTGATTATCTGGGGTTCAAGGGAAATGTAATGAAATGAACCGCCTTCATGGAAAAAGACCCAGTGTGCCCACTAAATATACACCGTATATTCAACAGCTTGTCAGACGGTGACTCTGGAGCAGATTTATGTGCACTTATTCTATTACTCGAAAACAACAATTCTCTTTCTGAGGATGCCAAGAGCATTTTAAAGCACGAGTTGCTTGACAAATTGCTAGATGGTTTGCAGAAAACTTATGACCAAAACTTGTCGGTATTTCTTGTACCGACACAAAAATTCTGAGGTATTGAGAGCTCATAGAGAGAGAGGAAGCTGTACGATGGAACTGTCTATCTAACGCTTCGAGAGGGTCGTTCTTCATATGGGGGCATGGCATATGTAGCGCCTCCACAACAGAACGCGATAGTATGGAGAATGCCTGAAATACATCAGAAGAGTTTAAAAACAGCCTGCCTTAGTTTTTTTGGTGAAAAATTTTGTGTTCTTTGTTAGAAATGTTAAATTGTGGGTTTTGCTTACTCCTGAAACAAAGGTTGAACAAATGAAGTAGCATTTCTTTCGCTGCGAAGGACTTCATTTTGAACAAGGCTGGAAATCCCAGAATATTAGGAGAGGATAAGCCAGATTCGAGACATGAACAGGGTTTGGAAGTATTTAACGCCTGCCTTATTTAAAGACTCAGAGCATCGTAGTAGGTCATGAAGACTGGCGGGCAGCATCCAATAGTTAAACAGGCTTATTTTATGAAAACAGTACTATACGAGAGACATTTTTATGAGTTGACACAAGAGCAACAAAATGAGGTACAAGAATGTTCAACATTACCCATGTATCTATTATGGACCCAACCTCTTACTCCAAATAGAGTCAGTTCCTGTACCTAACAGGGGTGTGCGTATTTACGATTTACGGTTTACGATTTAACGATTTACGGTGATTTTTGGCAAATTTTTTTACGATTTACGATTTACGACATTTTGGGTCGTAAATCTTAAATTTCCGTAAATGTGATCTTCGGTCCAGGGATGACAAACGTCCAAATAACGTGATGCAATTCGGGTTATGGCGATGTACCCACTTTTAAAGACTTCCCTCATAGCTCATTGCTATTTCCTATTTACATTTTTTCTGTTCAGCTATAGCGCTGTGACAGAAAAACACAGGTTTATGAATAAGCCGCTCTAGTTAATTACTGACAATGGAACTAGGTTAGCCTTTTTTCTGATCACACTCTAATTCCCTGAGAGCATTTCGTTCCACTTCACAGAAAGACATGAAAATTCTCCTTGCAATGGAATGAAGATGATAACCTGCTGAACCACATTCTGTGCTGCAACCACGGTCTTGTCAGTTGTGACTTTTTTACCACTTGTTCACGACATAGACGACTCTTTCCAATGCACACGAGGAGAACTCATGCAAAGCCAGCAAGGAGCATTGGACTTGATTGGTGGCTGTGGAATATCTGCAAACTATTGGAAAGAGTGAAACAGTCATGTTTCAATCTGATTATCACTGCACGTCATGGGCCGGAGTGTATTTACATATGACCTTAAGCAAAACGTCTGACATTTTCATGATGAAAGTGAAAACGTTTGACACTTTCAGTTTCGTTTTCAGTGGTTTGATTGAGACTGTTGCGTTTGGCCTATGCGATCGTGCAAAATGCTGAAGACTGGGCAAAAGATACAATAGCGCTTGCCAAAAAGGTAGTGGAGAGCAGGACTTGCGAATGTAAGCAGTCATTAATTAGTAATGCAATATTTTGGAGTTTGCGAAATTCAACAAGTGCAAGCAAACCTGCGAGCGAAGTAAATGCCGAACATAATTGGCTGGTATCGTCGAACGAGGTTATTTCATTCAGAAGTTGTGGTTGCCTTCAAAAATGATCAAGGGTAAATCATGGTATTAATCAGCCCCTGTTTGAGATACGCCATCCATTCTTTCTACCTCTACGGGATATCGTAAAGGTCATTTGAGTGTTGGTTTGCCCTATAGAATGAATTGCGGTAGCCAGTCGATGTAGAGATCAGTGTTTTATCCTTCCCAGGGAAATCAGATACCAACCCACAACCCTGCAGGTGTGGAAGACATGATTGCCCGTGGTAGGATCCGAATCAAGGACTCCTATTCTAGAGCACGCGATAGCGAACCTCCTCTGATTCCTCTACCATAGGTTTCCCCTATATGTTTTAAATGCATCTTGTTCGAATCAGTTAAACCACTTTCAACTCAAACTGACTTTACTCTACTTTTAAAAAATGACACCCAAAAGACCTTCTTTAATAATTTAAAGTCAAAGATCCGCCTGTGATGAGTGTCCAAAAATGTGATCATACTCTTTCAAACGTCACTCAATTCCTTCTCGTCTACTACAAAAACGCTGTTGGACACACTTCAAAACATGCGAAGGCTTAGAACTTTAGATGTGTCATGTCATAGAAATGTGTCATGCGCTCACCCAATAGGGGATGCTTGTTGGATTATTTGTGCAACTACTGCTTTCGTCGAGTTGGTCAGCGACCAAAAATTTTTTGGTTTTGGATGGAGTGGTTTTTGTTGGTTTACTCAGAGTTGTTGCGGTTGTTTCTACATAGTCATACTTTTATATGCAAGCCAATAACTAGTAGAATGACGCAGTTTAAGCTTTTATTTGGGCACCGTGTAAAGGCGTCTTATAAGATGGCGTTTTTGAACAAGCAGTTTATTTTGATTGTCCTAAAACTTGTCCAGCTTGATTTGAAGCGTGCTGGTTGATTTTATTGGCTTCCATCTTAATTAGAAAAGTGTCCAGCTCCACCTGAACACGTTTCTATAAAACATATATAGCTTCGATTAGCTTTAATATGATAGAAAAAATCAAGGAAATTGAATGCACTATAAATCAGGCACCTCTTACGATTTACGATTTACGACGTTTTTTCGTAATTACGATTTACGATTTACGAAATTTTGGATTTCATTTAAGCACACCCCTGGTACCTAACCAACAAGCTCATAAGGCTACTTACCCAGATAGGGCAGTGAACTGTCTAGCAACGTCATAGACAAACAGGGCAGTTTCTCACGGTGGACACTGGCTCAAACCCTAACGCAACACAGACGCCCCTCAAACTTGTCCGGATTTGAAAAAGAAAAACTGCTGGTTGATCAGAGTCTTTGTGCCTGTACCAGTCCCAAATGAGCTCAACGAGGTCACAGAAGAGACTTGAAATGAGTCAGTCATCTGCCGCTTGAGCACGCAGGATTCCACGTCCGGAATTTACTCATGCAATCCTCCAAACATCGTTATGGTTGAAAAGAGGTCTCACTGCTCTTCTAGATTTCAAATCGTCTGCCGGTCCTCTAACGGCTAGGTTGAAAAAACTGGAACTCCCTCTTTAAGGATAACGGCGAATGCTAGTCGGTTTGCTAAATACACCATGTATTCTACTTCTACGGAATGTGGTCGCGGCAGCTTGAGCACGTACGAATTCGGCCTCTACCATAAACTGTGATGGTGCGAGGAACTAGTTAGTCTTTTATCTTTTCCAGAAGCGTTTCCTACCAGTGCACCATAGGGTATGAACGCTTGCTTGTCTAGGGCTGAGCCTGAACCTAAAATCTTGGTGCACATGAGGAGAATTGGCACCATGTCTGACTACACTATCTGCCACTCACTTATCATGTGATTTAATTATACTTATACTATTTATAGTATTACATGAGATGTTAGTCTGTTCATACGTGAAACCACTTTTTAATTCCTTTTATAACACGACGAATTAGAGAAAGCACGAAGATAAACTACCAGGTCGTTGCAAATGAAATGGTCGAGTTTGAAACCCAATTTCTGGTGGATTTTTCGTGATTACGAATGCTCCCGTTTCATGCGCTGTATATATGTAGTTTCTAAAAGCGAAGTATCTCCGCTTTCTTACCATTCATAGCTTTTATGACGTAATTGCTTCTTGCCGAGTTTTTGACGTCGTTCTACAGTATGAATCAGCGTGATATTCGGTATTTTACTCATATGAATGGAAAAGTGGACATAACGCTGCTGCGGCAACTGGTAACATCAACGCTGCATTTGGAGAGGATCTCGCTAAGGAACGTACAATTTGCTTCTGGTTCGGAAGGTTTCGATATGGATCCCATATGAGCTGACCGACGGGCAGATGCTGAAGCGCAGCTATACCTGTGTTTCGTTAAGGCTGCGCAATCTAAGGGAGTCTTTTTTGGTCAGGATCGTGACATGCGGCGAAAAATGGGATCCTTTATGACAGACAATCGTCGCCACCTTGCACAACGGCTGGAGAAGAATGAGAGTCCCAAGGAGATGCCGAAGTCAAGTCTCCATACAAGGAAGACCATGGTGACCGTATGGTGGACAATGGCTGGTATAGTTACATTACAAGTTCCTGAAGACTGGACAGTCCATCACCATCCACAGCAGAGAAATGTCGGCAATTGAAGTGATGCTCAAGAAGTTGGTTGAAAAACAGCTGACTTTGTTCAGTTGCAGAGACCCAGTCCTACTGCATGACAGCGCGCGTCTGCATGTTTCAAAAACTGTTGTCCAGAAACTGGATGAATTGGGATACGAAGCTCTGCCACACCCAGCATATTCACCAGACCTGTTCCCTACCGATTACAATTTTTCGAGCATTTACATAGTCATGGGAAGGGTAAAAAATTCAGCAACCAAGATGATGTTGAAAATGACCTCCTATGTTTAATGCTAATGCCAATGTTTAATAATTCTCGCACTTTCTGGGATGTCTAAGCTATTGTCGCACTAGTAAAGTTGTACTATTTGTAATGGTATCTACCTTGGTTAATAAAATTGCTTCGAATCAAAGTTAAGATCTGTCAAAGTTTTAAACCAAAATTGGCCATTTTGCAACGACCTAATAGAAATGTATGAGAGGAACGCCAATAAAGAATGAGGTGGTGTAGGATAGGAAAGCAATGATGCTTATGATTGTTTATTGGTTAAAGAATTCTTGAAATCTTTATAATGGAAGCGTCAGAAGTTAGCCATGGTAATTTTTCTCTACACTTCTTCTGGTGGTGCGCTGCTTTACAGTTCTTCGGCAAGTATTAGACGACAGAAGATACGCAGTGTATAGAGCCCTTTACCTCTTTATAAGGCGTGGACGTGGCTCTCGTCATCCTACCGAAACTCATTGAATAGGTCTCTCGCTCAAAACACCTTCAAGAGATCAGCTGAAAGTAGACAGCATAGCGGTCCTGCTATGATGCTCAATGCTGACCTTTGCCTCTTTATTAACTCAGATTTTATCTCAGAACGTCTTGCTACAGCATGCGTGTATGTATGTAGGTACTTTCAGCTTCGACTTGACCTCTCTACTTATTTTGTGGCCTTCATTTGTTTCAGTTGTATAGATTTGTATTAGTTAGACTTGTACACGGACATTGAATGTATTCTGGATAAATAGTCCACATGAAGATAAAATTACAGTTACAAAATACTATCGGTCTAAATTTACCAATGATACCTGCATCGGAGACATGTGGTAGCGCAGTCACTGCCGGCTGTTTCGTGCAGCCCGAATCGAATTTCATGTGTCGGATCCCACCTAATCAGGCCAACCAAGCATTCTTTTGCTGGGCTGGCGAGTTAGTACCAGGCTCACCTACTGAGGATCAAACACTAATCTTAGTTGGCCACAGCGCTGTACAGCCCAATCGCGCATTCAAATCACTCACCAGGATATCCGGAATCATAGAAGTGCGGTGCATGGCGCACCCCATACAGAGAATTACGTCATCCTTTACCGTATAGATTTTCTAAAAATTGTTTGCGCCTTTCCAGTCGCGGTTTCGTTTAAAGGTTCTATAAGCACAAATAACAAACGACATGCATAGTATAATAAGTGCACAAATAGTCGAGTAAGCAAGGAACAGTAACCGGAACATGTAAAGTAGATCTGCTCAATGTGTATTTCTTCTCCTCCAGCATGGCTCCTGTCTTGGACGTTCTTTGCCTTTCCAAGACGAATTCTGAATAAATGTAGATTTCTGTGTAGAATTGTATTAAATACCCAGTAAGTTGGGCTCGTGTAGCGCAGTTGGAGGAGGTGCCGGCTGTCGCATTCGCGTGCTCCCCACTTCAGGTTCTTGGTCCGGATTTCCCGCCTAGGCCATCCAAGCCTTTCCATTCCTCCGTGGCGGCGAATTGGTACCAGAGTTGTCCGGGAAGGACAAAGCGCCGATTTATTCATCGGCTGGCCATCGTAAGTCATTGTTTAGGCCGAATACGCATTCGAATCGTCTCGTAGATGTAGAAATTGTGGCGCGTTCCAAAAGGGATTGAGTGATGCCTTCCTTTGGTTTTTATTCCCTTTCCAATGAGCTTAATTCTATAATCCTACAAACGACGTCATCATGTAGGCTAGACTGTCAGTTGCTCGATGCCATACGATACATACTTTGATGTAGAAAGTGCATCTAATGGCTATGAATTTTCCCTCGAATATGTGCTCAATTTTCCGGGCATATTCCTAGGGTGAACGCAGCAAGGGAAGGCAAAGAGGAAGTGAGTGCCTCTGCAAGAAGAGATTTGCCCTGATTTTGTTTTGCGATTCGATTACGATTGGGTCTAGGCGAGGGTGGCCTGCCACGAAATTGGCGTTCAAAAACCAGATGGGGCACCAGATCCTAATCAAAGACTGCGTGGACCATTTGCCAGCATCTCCTCCCAGTTAGCAGCCACGACCGCTGTATCGTGCACGGCATGGGCAGGCTCAGTGAAGAAGAAAAAAAAACGGGGAAGTTGTTAAGAGTCGGGGTTAGAAGGTACGAGACAAGTAACAAGAAACCACAACTACAAATGGCATAGCAAGGACCCACATGATTCATGCCGAATCATGTAGCAGAGGCAGGGTAAAAACGCTGAGCAAATGATTACCGAAACAAAGTGATTCTATCAGACAGGAACTTGCCTCTATTCAACTTGAACGTCCGTTGGTTCTGAAGGGAAACTGTGCAAAATGATGCACAGCCTACTTTTGAAGAGGCAAAATATGGAAGGCTGGAATACCTGGAAGGACTTCAAGTTTTCGGCTCGCTGTTGCACAAAGCTCATAACTCATGTCCAAATAACAAGAGCTGTTTCGGCACCGCTTTCAGCTTGACCCTAAAAAAGTGCAGAAATCTTCAGAAGCTGTGACAGCAATGCTTAGGAAATGACGGATGGACTGGCTCTATGAAAGAGACGCTCTTGTCCTGTTCAAAATTATGTTACACCGAAAAATTTCGTCGCTTTCTGCTTCCAAAACTCAAACGATAACAGCCCCGTTCACAGTTACATTATCCTAGTCGAGGTGAAAAATGTTGCATTCGTCGCATTTCCGCTAACCTATTTTTATGTTATGATTAGTTGGGTTATTCTAGCTCATGAACTCCAGCAAGACATTTTTGACATCCTCCTGTGCACGTTTTTTTCTCTTTAAAAATTTCCAAAAAAAGAGAAACCTTACTAGAGTAATCTGCTCAAAGATTACACAGTAGTGGTCAACTATTGTGCTCAACTTGAGAATATGTCGTGTGGACTGCTGGCGTGAGTTTGAAGTCTATTTTCCAGTGCAGGTAAACTACCCACTAATCGGGTGACTTGATTCCTATTGCTAAACGCCATCACTAATGCCATCTGCATTACATTACAAAACTCCAAGAACAGTTTCAAAGTGACCTTTGCGGCTCGGTCAGACTAGTCCCCTATCCCAGTTTTTAGCTTTTTTAGCATTCTGTTGGGTCTGATTCACTCCTTATATAGTCAATAATAGGATGACGCTCTCGAGAAAAACATCCTTCATATTCAGGTAAATGAAAAAGAGGTAGCCGGTTGTGTCCTCATCTGTTGAGGTGCCAGATTCCAGATCTATAGGTGATTTATTAAAGCATGCTGAACACTTAAACCCTCGCACTGAATTAAGCGATGACGAGCTGTGCTTTGCTTAACCTTCCTCCCTTCAGCCTCGCACAGAATTTCAATGCTGATCTCCTAAGTATAAGTTGGCAACTAAATTCGTGGGCTCATTCGTAATCACTTTTTCCAGCAGAGATTACCAGGGCATTTGGGCATAAGTTCTCTAGCTCTTTACACTATTTGAAAGCAATTAGTCTGCACTTCCCGAGGCTACTTTTCTTGTCCTGCCGTTTTGTATTGGTGGAAAGTTTTTTCAATTTGAAGTGAAAGGACACAGAGTCACTATTGCGAACGCCTTATTCATGAGTACCAACTCGGCCATTCTGCAACTGAAACCCAACAGAACATATGTGAGCTGTAGGAGATGTAGTTGTCCAACGATCGACAGTGTTCAAATGGTTCAAGAGGTTTCACAAGGGCAACGTTGAAACTGAAAACAAGCGACGCACCCTAAGATCGATTGCCCTTGATTAGTCGAGCATAATCAGCGCCGTCGAAGGTTTTCTGAGCTTTACAACGCGTATTTTGGCACCAGTCTTTAGGTGCTCACATACCACTATTGGGAAGGTTCAGCACAGCGCTGGCTTCTCCGTAAAGCTCCTTAAATGACGACGTGACACTACTGCAGAGCAAGAAGCGTGTGGATGCCTCGAAGGAATTGTTTCATCGTCACAAGCAGAAACCATTTCCCCACCGAATGACAACATGTGATGAAAAATGGATTTTACTGAATAATAGTCACCAAACCAGTGGCTTGGAGCAAAACAGAATCCGCTGTCATCGCCTAAGCCTTACCCCCACCAGAAGAAGGTGATGCTCCCTGTTTAGTGGTATGGGGAAGGTGTTATCATTCGGAACTCATCGAGAGCGGTTCCAGCAATGAAGCCGAGGTCTATGTACTTTTTCAACTTGACCCCGTGCAAGCTGAACTCCGCCCGAATCGGTTCCGACAGCTCTTCGGGAGTGGCATTGTCCCTCAGCAGGATGACGCTAGACCACATGTCGCGAACTAGGCTTTTCAAAAAATCGAAAATCTTGGCTGGGAGCGTCTAACTCATGCACCTTACAGCCCAGGCTGAGGGACTACCACTTTTTCGTTTGCGGCAACATCTTTGGCTTTAAGACGACTTAAAAATGCGGACTAAGTCAAAATGCACCTCCAAGGATTTTCGCCTCAAAACCACAAGAATTCTACAACCGAGCTACTTGATAAATGGGAAGCGGTTCTGCGTTCCAACGGATCTTACTTCGATTAAGGATTGTTGTTAGTTATTTATTTGTTAATAAACGTTGTCAACCTAATAGTTCAATGCGAACAGATTCCTGGGTCTAATTCAAGAATGATGTTTACAAAGTTGAAGTCATGAAGCACCACGACACCAAATTCGATCCGTTCTATTGCCGCTGAAAGTGGATTAAGACCTTCATTATACTGTCATTCATAATTTAGAGTCAGAAAGTCCGCCATAATTTCAAGCAGTGACAGATTATTCTTATTTCCAGTCATGCAGTGAAATTACAACAAAAGGTCAGCACCTTCAAAATATGAAACCGGTGGAAGCTTTCGGTCCTATACGCGAGAGCACAGAGAAGCAGGCTTCTAATGAAGCTTCCCTGATTCGCTGGTTGATAATTGTTGTCATCATGACATAAAGTAAAGTGCATCAGTGTTGTTTTAGCTATCTCTGCAAAATCCAGCCTTGCGCTTGTTATTTTATCATAACGTTGCATCTTTCCACTGCCTCATAGTCTCTTCAAGGTAGAGCACTGACTTGGAGATTAGTCGGTCCCACATGTGATTAGGTGCAAATTCAGCACACCCCAGCACTCAAAGTGGATGTCATGCGCATGTTTCATCCCAAGGGGACTGCTTAACGCTGATCACTTCGCCTTCTCGAAAGAAATTCAGCGTCGTTCCAGATTTGATTTGGTTGACTAACGGTGCAAAAATCCCATAACACCCAGATCCAAAAACGAAGAAAGGCGTCGGAGATGAGGTCATATTAATAACATTTTATTACGTTGTTTAAAACAAACGTTACAAAGCACGACGATGGGCAACAGACCATTAGGAGAATGCTTCATACAAATGAAAGCATTAAAGCGAGACAGTTTATTGAGGTAAAGGTCGAAAGGTTAAACTGGGGGAAGTGAACGTTTAAAAACTGAGAATCTTGTCAGAGGCATCCTCCACACATTCCTTAAAACCATGGAAACATCTTATGGCCTCCTACGTTTCTAATGGGAAAAAACCGAGGAATCTGTGTCTAATTGTAAACCTTGGTATGAGAAAGAACGGACAGCCGCCATATCTGAAAATTAATTTTCTAGTGAAATTATTCAGAATCTTCTCAACTGTGTACTGGAATATCTGTTTTCTTACAAGAAAAAAAAAACACTATTGCACGGCATTCTAAAAGCGGTCTAACGTATTTTTTGTACAACTTGAGTAAAACCTGGATGTTCTGCCTAACTACTCCTTTGAAAAATTGTTAAGTGCGAACATATTCGGTTCTGAAAATACTCCTGTAGTGCTCGCAAAAGTCTAACTTGTTGTAGAAAAAAATCTAGATCGGCAAAAAAAAACCTAGGCAACATGGTCAACAGTAAGAATGAAGGTGCCTTGAATGTTAAATGTTGTGGGATCAGGACAGCTACCTAGCCGCAAGTAAACAGTTTTCTCAGGAGATAGATGCCGTGACCATTAAGGGACCATTCACTAATAGCATCAATTGCGGACTGAAGACTGGCCAAGGTGGTGTTTCCAATTTCGCATCTTGACATCGTCAGCATACTGCCTAAACCGTATTCCAAAGACGCTGACAACCTGAGCAAGGTCGTAGGTATAAATAGTAAACAGAAGTGGTGATGAAACACTTCCGGATCTATCCTAGCCCTGGGGGGGCCACATAACTAAAAAGTATGTAAAAAATCGACTTGGGACTTACCGAGCGACTCCTACGGAGCGCGATAGAATCTAAAACAAAGGAAAAACGAACGGATAAATAAAAAAAGATAAAATCGCCGCGGTTTCACAACCGTGTCGGCGGGCAAAGAGCGAAGCAATGGAGTTGTGCCGCGTGCTGACCACCGCTTGACATGTTAGAACCAGGATCTAACATGGTGAGGAGGGCGCATAACGCCACCTAGCGCGTGCTGACCGCCGCCTGACATGTTATAACCAGGATCTAACATGGTGAGGAGGGCACATAACTTCACCCGCTTACAACCGCGGCGAAAACATCTATTTTTTCGTTTTTTGTTCGCTCGTGAATTTTTCTGGTTTAGGTTCTATCGTGCTCTGTAGGAGTCGCTCGGTAAGTCCCAAGTCGATTTTTTACATACTCTTTAGTTATGTGGCCCCCCGGACTAGGATAGATCCAACACTTCCCTGAGGTACGCCGCTTTTAACGCCTTCAGTTCTAGAATAACGTTAGATGATTTGGACCTGATATGTTTTTCCAGTGATAGATCCTTTTATCCAATTTACAAGTATAGACTGAACATTAAGCTTCTCTAACTCGGCAATAAGCTTACTATGACAAGCGCTATCAAAGGTTTTAGAAAAATTTAAATAAATAAAATCGCAGCTCTTTCTGTCTTCCAGAGCACATGTCCAATCATGTAGCGATTTTAGAAGGTTTGTTGCAATAGAACGTCCATATTGGCTTTTAACTATTACAAAATTTGTCTTCAGGACTATTCTAAAAAGGTGAAAATATGGGTACTTGATTTCAAGGCATATGGGCTAGACTTGTCTTGCTTTATTATATCTTTTAAATGTCGATTGAGTCAACGCCAAGCATCAGAGTTGGAATGGATGAGTTGAATTTATTGAGTGGTCCTTTCAATAGCGTTAACTCAGAAATGAATAATCGAGGAGGAAGATTGCCATTCATGCATAATTAGGCTTCTGCATGACAGACATATGGAGTTATATAGCTGAGCCCGAGACTGATTAAACTTATGAAGTTGCAAAACTAGAAGCGGGAAAGGGACCGGTACATGTCAAGAAGTGTATCAGTACCTTCCCCTCTTCGATTGCAACCTACCCCAGAGCGGAAAGTCCGCTTTATTAATATTCGTTGGAAATAGCACAAATTTGGCTTGACTATGTTCCTCGTGCTAATATTATCTGCGCTAAATGGCAGAAAGCTTCAAACGAAAGCACTGAAGCAGCATTGGGTTGAAGCGTGAAAAACAGGCTACCACTGAGCACATAACACAAGGAACCAGAATTCTAATAAGCGTCAACAATCATAGTGGGAAACTACAGGGTTGCCCATAAATAATGCAACAGAAGCTCACTCTTCTAAAACGGTAACAATGGACAAAATTTGATAAAATTTAAAGTATTATTTGTTCACGGGCGCGTGTAGCGCAGTCGGAGGAGGCGCGACTGTCGCGTGCACCCGACACCAGGTTCCTGGTTCGGATTTCCCGCCCAGGCCAACCAAGCCTTCCATCCCTCCGGGGTCGGTGAATTGGTACCAGACTTGTCTGGGAAGGATAAAGCGCTGACTTGTTCATCGGCTGGCCACCGCAATTCATTGTATGGCCAAATACGCATTCATGTCGCCTCCACGACATCCCGTAGAAGTAGAATGCGCTGGCGCATCCCAGAAGGGATTGAGTAACGCCGTCCTTTATCCTTTATCCTTTATCCTATTTGTTCACGCGCTGTAGATCACGGCGGACAGTACTACTCATAAGTGACCACTTCTGGCTTAATAAGAGCTCTGAGATCGTGTGGACAGCGTTGACGAGCAACTTTTGAGGAATTTTATTCCTCATTTGTTCCAAAGGCTATGTTGGATACTACTCTTTTGTAGTTTATATAAAGCGTAGACTTACTCGACTTACTAATAAGTCTATATAAAAGGAAATCAAAAATCTAAATATTGAGTAATTCTATAGCAAGCTTTTTGTGGTACGAGTTTGTGAGGATGGACCGGGAAGCGCCTATACGTACTTTTCTTTTGGCTGTTGGAATCATCGCTCTTTATGAATATGCATTTGGTTCCTAAATAGCCAGCTGAGTTTATTCAAAATGAGACTGTATTGTTGTGTCTACTGGACAACGTTTTTTAGTATTTTTTCTAATTGTTTTTACATTTTCATACATTTCTTTTACACGAAAACCTTGTTGTGTGGGGAGAAATGTTTAGAAAACCCTATAGAAAAATGTGTAGTTGCGATGCGCAACCATTCTTTGCATACGGTCAGGTTTCTCAAAAAGAGTACGCATTAATACTGTTGTTACTTTAACATTTTTTGGCTTTTGACCTTTCTAGGATGGCTCACTTTGACTAATTTTTCATTAAAAGAAGTGGTAACTAAGTACCCAGGTTGTGCGACGTGCTCCAGCTGCGCCTTCTGTTTTCTTCTCGTCATAGTTGAACTCTCGCTTCTTGCTTTGTTGTAGAGCTGCTCTTGCAGTTTACAAAAACAACTCACTGCATAATCACACGTTACAACCACAGCTGAACATTGACTTTGTTACATCTCATTGCTGCACTGTGTACGATAAACAAACTAATAACGTTCTTCAATTGTAGTTAACGCCATAATAATTATAAGAACTATAGCACTAAGGATATACTACATAACATTTCGTATGTAATTCTGTACAATTAAAAAAGTTTCCTAATAAGGTCACTTAATTTTGTTGTCATCAAACTTATGGGTATGGTGCATATGATCAATTCTACATGAATACCATGGCATCTGGGGAGCCCCATGACATGAATCATGGGGCTCCCCGGATGCCATGGTATTTCACAAGGATCCCGTTTCATGATTCGAAAGGTTGATCACCAATATGACCCGATTTCCATAAAATATAGACTACAGTTCATCTTCTAACAGATTTCGGTTAGAATTCCCAGGAGAACTTCGTCAACGACAAAAAGAAGTTCTTTTTAATGCAAATCTTGCCCAGCTTCTGGATAGATCATGCACGACGTTTGTAGATGACTTTTTACCAAAAATCGGCTTTGACAAGGAAATTGGCTGCACTGCGAAGGTGCTCTTGGTAGAGCACTTGGGTTGATATTTGCGCCAAATTCAACAGAGACCAGTGGAGATTTCGGGTTAGCATTGTTTGTCCGGCTAATGTGAGAACGAGTTGATCGGCCTAGGTTGTATGCCTTATTGCCGATGTGAAAGCAGTGCTGCGGTGTGACAATTTTACAGACCATTTTGCGGCGAAATCAATTGGTTCTGATTAGAGATCTTAAACGATTGCAGTTGATGCATTTCAATTTCTTCGCACCGCCCATCACTTTAGAACTTTCCACTCTTCCTTTGTTTGATGCGGCCAGGTTGTTGTGTTTTACAAACTTTTTGTGTAGCGACTGCGACGATAGTGTCTTTAATGCAATTTACGTTTTTTTCCCAAATTTCCGACTCAATAATCTAACAACTTTGTGCGTTTATGATCGTAACTGCACTCCACCACACCGTTCCACTTCGTTTTTAGGATGGAGCGACTTTAGAAAATGTAGGCGCTGCCAGAGTGTCAATATAAAATCTGTGCAGACTCTAAACTCCCATCATTTGAGGGACTCAATTAAGGAACACGGGGGAATATTTACTTTTTGATCCATAATTATAGTCTCGTTTGGGATACGGTTCAAGCTTAGAGCGAGTCATAGTCATACGTAGTGGTATAATTGGCCAAAGAAAGTTGGTGATCGAAGCCGACAGTACTTTTACCGCAATATGTATGAGGTTTACTTTCTGCTAGGGTGCGACTCCTCTTGCTCGAGCGGGCGCCAGCAGCGTCTCCATTCGTCCCTGTCGCGTGCAAAAATGCTCCAACGGATCCTCCTCACTCGAGGGACACAAAGAGCGCCATATCGGTCGTTCAGGGCTTTCATGAAGAAACCCGACCAACACGTTGTTGGGCGTCCTGGTGTTCTCTTGACACCCCGCGGAAACCAGTCGGTAACACCTCTAGTCCAGCGGGTGTCTGCGAAGAGCATTACGTGGCCGGCCCACCTAATATTCGACAACTTGGCCCACGCGACAGCGTATCTGATCTTGAGCCGTGTCAATCCGAGCACCGTCCTCTCGATTTCACGCTGCGCAACGCTGATCGCGTATTCATCCTGCTTTCGCGAAGCCCAGGTCTCTGAGGCGTATTTTAGGGGAGGAAGAACAGTGGAGTCGAATAGGTGGGCACAGAGTTGGACGTTCTTCGCCTTCTATGCGACTTCTTCGACGCTCTTGAAAGAATATAAATATAAAGAATATAAATATAGGAATATAAATAAATTAATAGAATATAGTAGAATATAAATATAAGAATATAAGTAAATAAATAAATATATATCTTGAACCGTCAATTTAGCCACGCAGAAACATGTTAAATTTTGCAACAGGACTACTGCTTTGACATGAACCAAAATGCTTTGTAGCGGCCTTATTTCTTGTTGAAGAAAAAACACTGTTGACTGAAACGGTCTTAAAATTCATTAATGACTTTAGAGAGCCATTAACTCTGAAACTGGCTAACCATCCGCTCACTCTCCACTAGTCGCTACCACAGTACACAAAACAATTTCATGGAATTGAAGATATATAAATTGTTTGAACAAAACATGTAATTGTACAATATATTTATTTATTTATTTATACGTGTATGACAACATGCGACGAAATAAACACGACGAAATTTTTCTTTATATATGAACAAATGTGTATGGTTGGCCCTTTGTCGTATAATTCTTGACATCATTAGTGAACCCTGACACTCTTTTCGAAACGAGGGACTAAGCGGCCATCCAAATGTTAGGGTACAACTAACTAACTGGTGATTTATAAAGGCTCTACGTTAGAAGCCATTAAGTCAATTATTGAAAAACTCCACGTAAGTAGCACCTTAAATCAGATAGTCGTGAGCAAACGCGTAACTCAATCTTAGCAGCTAGTGAGCTGAAAATTTGTCGATTTGCTGCTCTTTAAAATTAGACACAGAACGTGAGTCTATTCGCTGCCTGTTAATTCCATTCTGAAACGCCCTCTATTAACCAACCTGTCGCATTACCTATGCTGCTTCTTCCTCAAAATTGCCTCTGTTTTAAATATAAACTCAAAAGCTTTTCTAGGTTCAGCTTCCTCCTTACAGAGATCGTCCAGCTAACGCAAGCGACCCTTACAAGACAGCTTAAACTGCCTGAGGTAGTTAGCTGAAAGGTCACTACTGCACCACGAGATGACCCGGAGACAACGCCATTCACTGGCTCCACGCCACCCAGCGCTGTCAGTAATCGAATACTCGGTGGGAGCGCTATCTGGGTGGAAGCAATTACGGCGCTAATCCCAGCGCTGATTTCCCGATGCGTTCGGGACGGACTCAATTCAGGTTGGGGACATCGGAACATCGCCTTGGCCAGCCAGACATCGAGAAAATGACGCGAATCAGTCTCAGCAGCAGACGCAGTGGACTTACATAGCTTTTAGTTCCTTCTCCTATGAGGGTGGAGTATCTTTAAACAATTAAGTTGGACTAGTAAAGGTGAGGCACGATGGGCCATATGCGAAACACTTTCGTCAGGTAGCCTTCGTCAGATATGTATGTTAGTGAAAATCGAAACAAAACACTTCTTAACTTCTGAACTGGGTCGTAGGTTAAGGCTCAGCTTTGTTTTGTTGAACTTTTTACAGCGCTTCACCCTGTTGCGATTCTCTCGTAGCATAGAGACCACATTTTCAAAAATGGTGAAAATGAAAATTGGGAGAAAAAATGCAGGACATGAGGGCATGGAGAAAATTTTAGCTTTTGTCGAATATAGGACTGAGGAAAACTATGTTTCCGGTTACAAATGCAACAGTTACTGAAGGAAAAAACTGAGAAGTTAAAAGTGAAGGAGTAGGAGTGAAAGAGCTAAAGTGGAAACACGAAAATGAACGAGTATAAGTTGCGGAAAATGAGATAAAAATGCTGATGCACTACATATAAAGGAGGTGAACCACACATATGTAGCGCAAAAGTCTGATTCATAGAATTATCCAGCTGAGCCCAACAATTAGCAGCTCTTCATTTTAAAAAATATGGAATTGTTACTAATAGATCCTGCTATTTGTACAGAACTATTAGGTTGAGTCATAAATTTTGAACATTTCCGATTTTTTTGTTGTTGTGGGAATTCAAAGTGAACCCTCTTCAACTGCTGTAAAAAAAGCGCCTGCTCCAATCCTTCAGGTCGAATTCTTCTCAAACTGCACTAGGGCTGGCAGCGGATCTCCACACCTCCCAGTGAATCACCGCCCGTCTGCTGCAGAAGATTGGAAGGTCGCCAAAATCTCGTTCGTCACTGCCTCATGCTTTGACGGAACGCCAAGTAAATCGAAGTGCTTCAGACTGCCGAGACCTCCGGCACCGGTTCACGCGAGGGGGTCCGGATCGAATCGTTACCAGCGATGAATAGCGGATGCTTCACTACAACTTGAAGCCGGAAAGCAATAGCTGGAATACAACCAGCTGCGGGTTCTGCCGTCAAAACCGGAGCTCCACCGAAAGAAGCCCTGCTGTGCGTTTGGTGGATGTGTAGTGGTTCAGGGCATCGCAAGCTGCTCCACGTAGTCAAACTATCCCCGATGCTCGCTTTTACCAACAACTCGACTAGGTCCAGCCGAAATTAGCGGAAAAAGAAGTCGATACGAGCCAATGTTTCATCCACCAGGGCAACAGCCGACCGCTTACGGCACTTCAGACGCTAGAAAAAAATCTAGGAATTGGGCTGGACCAAATTCAAGCAACCACTATACACCACGGACATTGCGCCGTCTGAACGTCATCTGCTTCGGTCGATGGATCACTTCGTCCATGGTAGGCGCTTCGCCGAAATCGATGAAGTCACGGTAGTGGTACACAACTTCTTCAGGTCGAAACCGACCAAATTCCACAGAGATGTAATCCGCTCAGTGCATGAAAAGCGGAAGAAACTCGTTGAGAAAAACGGCAATTACTTTTGTTGCAAAACTTATGACTCATGCTAATAGTTTAACTGTCTAAGAGGCTTATATGAAACATTGAAGAAAAGAATAGGAAGATGAAGGCTTATATGAATGCATGTGTGGTGTGAGGTGAGGAGGCCCGTTTCTTGTGTTCACCGCGAGTCAATCTAGTGTTTGGATTTCGTCGCACTTGTCGGGGGAAGGATAAAACAGTCTTGTCCATCGGCTGATTACCGCAGGTTATTCTTCTTTTTCAGAGTTCGTCCATCTTCGCCGAGGGTCCTCTTTTCTGATGCTACGACGTCGTCATGGTGCAATCCTATTTAGTTGGAGGAGATCGCATCTTATTATTGTATTATTGTATTAGCAAAATCTAAATGAATTACCTACAATTGGTTAAGAATATAAAGGATTAGAGGAGTTAGTACGAACGCCTGTAGACGATTAAGATGTTAAGTGCAGGGCTGTATTCGTTTTACGAACCTTATAACGTATTCAGAAGACTTATTCATTTCAGATCTCTTTGCACAAATTTCGATTTTATTTATTGATTCTCTCACTTGATTATGTGCTAAAAATCCTTTCACTTGAAGGCTTGCTTGGATAAAGAACGATTTCGCGCAACATGGGTTTAAGGACAAATCTCAGGACAATGAGTTTTCTTGCCATTTCTCTTACTAGGGAGATGTTTGTAGCGCAGCCGGAGGAGATGCAGCCTGTCGTGTGCACCCGATACCAGGTACCTGCTTCGGACTTTCCCCCCCCCCCCAAGGCCAACTAACCCTTCCATCTCACCGGGTCCGTGAATTGGTAGCAGACTTGTCTGGGGGAAGGATGAGGAACTGACTTGTCCATCGACTGTTCACCGCAAGTCATCGTATATGCCAAATACGCATTCAAATCGTCCCCACGACATCTTGTAAAAGTAGAATGCGCGGCGCATCCTAAAAGGGATTGGACGCCGTTCTTCATCCTTTAACCTCTTTCTAGAATTCAATACTCTAGCGCAATCTTACTTCTGCGCTGGGCCACCGCACGGAAAATCAAACATTCTATCTCTCCTTATGCTCTATTTAGAAAATATCAAGCCTATGCGAGCCCTTGTCCCGTGAGACCCTTACTAAGCCAACGATTTTCAGAATGCCACGAAAAAAGAGAGTTTGGAAACTGGTTCTATCTGGACAGTCGGACTGGCGTAGTTCGCTTATTTCGATATCTTATTGCTTATTTATTCTGTTTCCCTTCGACATATTAAAATGCGGTCAACTCTATATGAAGAGCTAGGTGAAAGTAGACACCATCTGCACTGAAGTTCATGCATGACGTCTCAAACCAGCGGTGCTTCGAGTGCCCTCTACATAGGTCTTCTCCTTCCAATAACCTTAAAGTTAGAACCTATCTTGTGGGAGCAGTTTTCATTTCCACACAGGTGACCGTACCAATGCAGGTTGGTGCAACACAGTTCCCACACATGCGAAAGCCAATTGAGCATTAGAAGTAGACTCAAGAGTACTATTATAGAAGTGTTCAGAAGCCATGATGTATCTACAAAGACCTATTAAAACCGATTTCTGTATTTATTCTAGGAACGCGACACTTACAGAAAGCCTATTGTAGTGCATTGGCGCAGAACATGAATCAGGCAGTGAGAGCTTCTAGAGAGTTTTCCCCACTATAATATCAAGCGCAGCTGCCCAATTCTACTTCTCTGTTTGAATAAAAGTGGGTTCTCCGAGTTCATGAAAGAACCGGATGCGTCACTCTCTGAACTGCGAGATATTCCACTGCGCCCGGTCCCATTAATAAAGTCCTCTGTTCTAGTCAGAAGAAGTACAAGATCAGTTGCACTTCTGTCTGCAGCGTAATCAGTCAATGTCCTATGGTACCCTCGGCTGATTAATGCCAACAGTGCAGGTGCAGGCACTCAGGCGGCTTCGCGAAAATGGATGGCGAGGCAAAACACCTTTTAGACGTCCTAGGCTGGGGCCCATGATGGAATTATTTAATTATTTAATCATTGCACGTTGGAGTGCGGACAAGTAAAACAGACACTCAGATTCGCAACAAATACAAGAAAGATCGGAAACGAGTTGAGGTTAAAACGAAGAAACGAAGAAAAAGGAAAGAAGAATTAATTTTATCTGCAGCAAACGATGTATACCTGTTGGGCGTTATATCCCTCCCTATTTTATGGTTTGTTCTTAGCGGTTTACTTTAGAGCTCGATACCGCTGAGGTATCCATAATATTCAAATAATAATGCTTGACGGATTTCCCGCCTGGTTGGCCTGGTTCGGATTACCGCTCAGGCGAACCTTCCGTTCCTCCGGGGTCGGCATATTGGTGCCAGACTTGTGTGGGAAGGATAAAGCGCTGATTTGTTTATCGGTTGACCACCGCAAGTCATTGTATAGGCCAAATAAGCATTCAAATCACCTCCATGATATCCCGAAGAAGCAGAGCGCTTTGCGCATCCTAAAAGAGATTGAGTATTGCCCCGACCTTTATCTTTTGTCCTTAATAGTGGTTGTCGTAGTGTTGCCCCGTGCGCTTTAGATGGGCCACATCCCAAACATGCTGCTTGTGGACTGAGTGCGCTTCAACAGTTCGTCACGTCGAATGCTACAATTACATAGAAGTCGTAGTTTCATACGAGGGATATGTAGATAAAAGATAAGAGGGATAAAAATGATCGCTTCTTTATAGGATGTGCCACTTGACGTATTGTAGGAAAATGAGATCCGAAAATAGAACCTGAAAACGGATGCGCTCAACAACCGGCACCTCCTTCGACTGAGTTCTATGCGCCCATCCGGGCTGGAGCCCGGTATTCACCGGCAAGCTATGCCTTTATTTGTGACGAACGGAAGCCGTCTTTTCGTCACAAGAAACTTCACAAATTGGATAACAGTTGGATATCCTTCCGCATTCAGGGCGACGGAAGACAATAGCGCATGACTGTGTTCGGGCTATGTGCAGCACTATGGTGTTTGTCATCATTTTTAAGTAAGTAACCTATTGAAATCGGCGAAATTTTGAAAAACGGACGTCTGATTCGTAATCAGCGCCCCAAATCACCCCTTGCGATTTTGGACGAGGTTTGGACGAAATAATTTGGCCAATTTCAAAACTGTAGATTTTCGATGACGTCGCGCAGGCTCGGCCTCGAGCGCCCTCTTCCTCGATGGGAAAATGTCAAAAAAATCGTTTTTTTTCGGAATTGGTCGACATTGGCACGATTCGATAGAGCTTTTCGAGCTGAACAGAACGGTACTACGGGAGCATCGAAAACTCAATTATGGGCGAGTAGTGGCGGAAGAAACTCCAACTGCTAAGTCCGCCGCCCTAAAGTGGCAGCTCGGGTTAAAGCAGTATAGGGAGCTGGGGAGCTGTGAGCATGTCAGTGTAAAGAACCTTCACTGGTCTGCTCGCCTTCGCACTTTAAGGCCGTTGGCACTTATCGCAGTAGTCGGCTGAAATCGAAAAAAAATTTGTTGCAGAAGCCTGACCTGCATTTTCGCACTACCGTAACTTTGTTCGTTCTTAGGCTACATCGCTGTGCTTTGGCGAACTGCTAGAGCTTCTCACGTGCTACAAAATCGACAAGCTGCAGCCATGAGAGTTCACACTTGACAGAGTTATCGCGCTCCAAACACGCCCGTCCGTGCATTTGCGAGCGGTCGGCTCACTTGATTGATTCTCTCGGGCCTATATGCATTGTTCGCGGCACGCCATGCCGACAATTGGCTCCAAACGGTTGGCCATGCTTGTCCAAACGCATGGACAGACTCCTTCTACCGGCCCATCAGCCTAGCGTCACTCTGCGAGTGGTCGCGAGCACTCGATTGATCCTGCCGGGCCTATATGCATTGTTCAGAGCGCGCGCCATCCCGGCAGTTAGTTCCAAATAGTAGGTCACGCTCGTCCGAACGCATGAATAAGCCCCTTCATTCAGCCTACCGTCCAGAAGTTGAGGGTGCCGCGCCTTGACGGGACTTGCCTCAGACGCGGCGCGTGGCGAGCGGAAAACGGCGCTCTTCGGCGCCCTTTTGCGCCGCTTCTCATCTTTGGCGCCGCTTATACTTGTTGGACGAAGCGACATGTCCGGTACTGCATCACTGATGAGGGTTCGATGTCAAAGGTGCGGTTTGCGAATTGCTAGGTGGACTCTCATTATTCGTGCAAATGAAGAGATCCTTTTGGCGTCGGCAGAGCTGTTGTTGCGAATCGGTGGCCCCCCTCCGAGGGAACATGCCCTGTCGAGTGTAGAACCCAAGACCGAGGGGGAATGTAGGGGAAGCCCGTGATGTGAATAAGCCACGCCCCCTCTTCCCTGGCCGACGGGGACGCCGCGTGGTAACCTTTAAGGCCCCCACAGAGTTCTGCGGCAGCGCCCTATGCTTAGCCATAGGGCAGAGACGCAGAGCTCGCCGCCGGCGGCGTCCCTGCCCTATCCTTAACCATTGCGGCGAGCGGCGTTGCCGCAGAACTCTGTGGTGGCCTTGAGCCCCTCTCGCTGGACAGCGCCTGGATTGACGCACGCCCGCACCAGGGTCAAGCTTGGGGTTCGGGAATCGAAGGGGTCGTACTGTGGCCTTGTCTGGAGGGCGGGGGGGGGGTCGTACTCTTCCGGTTTTGGCAGAGGATTCTCTCTTATTCTTTAGGTTTCTAGGCGATGTTTTTAATTCTTAATAAGTTTTTTTTTTCAAAAATGCCGACGAAGGCTTGGAGCCTCTCTTTCATCCCGCGAAGTTGTAAAAATTAATACAAAAAATCTCAAATATTGATTGTATTACTTGATAAAAATAAAGATTTTCTGCACCCAGATTTGGAGTCAATGAGAAGTTTCCATTTTTTCAGTTTTTTTTTTCAGGAACTCATGATGCGACAGTTTTCTGCCTGAACGAGCGACATCTACGTCCTAAATTGCAGTCTATAAAACTTGAAGTGTCAGTTGCTAAGGAAAATTAAATGCTCTTCCTACAAGATTTTTGGAAGCGCTCTTCGATGCGATGCCCGAATGGCAAGCGGAGGATGGACTTATCACGGAAGTAATTTTCTCTCTACTGCAGGAAACAGCATCAAAAAGTGAAGTTGTACCCAATAAAATTTTATCCACAGTTTGACGCACGGTAATGAAACCTGTTTTTCTGGAACGATCCACTGTATGAACATTTTTTTTGTATTTTTGCTTTTTTTGCCGAAAGTTTTTCACACTGTTAATCACATGGAAGCATGGATCCTTCTTTTTGAAGCGCAGAATCCATACTTCGCATAATTTAAAAACTCTGTGAATTTTTCAGAGTGGTCGAACAAACTCCAAGATAAGGTAGGCTGCGTGGAGCCATTGCGTTCGCCGATATCATCGATCGCCACCGAGGGTGGTCTTCTCGCGGAAAATTTTTCTAACTTCTGAAGGAAAGAACACGCGAGAGTGAAATTGTGCTTCATGCCTCCGCCCCGTAGGAAGATCCAGCTTTTGAAAACAGATTTTCATATTGCGTGAAATCACTTTTCTTCTAGCTTTTCAAAAACTATTGGCTTTTTCAAATTTTGAAAAGCCTACCGAGTTATAGTCATTTTTGTGAACGTCGAATTTCGTCGGTCCTATGAGGTCGGTGCCATATCGACCAGGGGTCGATCCAATCTATTCGTTTCAGAAAACCATGATTTTCACATTGTGCATGGAACAGAACTCAAAACTTTTTGTGGCTTAAACACACAACAATGCCCCAACATAATATAACCCGTAGCAATTATACGACAATGTAATACCAGGAGACACACCAGCTTCCTTTCGTCGTGTGCAGCACAATATCACCACCTATATATAAAAGAGTTTGTCCGTCAAGTGATCTAATCTAAGTGAGATACGCCGCATCACCCACAGCGAGAGCGGTCGAATGATCTAATCTAAGTGAGGTACGCCGCATCATCCACAGCGAGAGCGGTCGAGTGATCTAACCTAAGTGCGGTACGCCGCAGCATCCACAGCGAGAGCGGTCGAATGATCTAACCTAATCATAAGTGAGGTACGCTGTATCGTCCACAGCGAAAGCGGTCGAATGATCTAATCTAATCGTAAGTGAGGTACGCTGTATCGTCCACAGCGCGGTTAACATTTCCCATTGAACGTGGGAATTGTTGCAGCATGGGAAGCGCATCCTTTTACTGTTTGACACAACAGCACCTACGCGCGTTCCTGAGCGTCCAGATTCAGAAGCTGTGCCGCCGACTTTGTGCCATTAGCATAAGAAGACCACTAAAGGGGTAAGAGTATAAGGAAGACTTCGAGGGCGGAGAACTGACAGCGACCAGGAGGTAGCGACTTGGAGGAAGCATCGGGATGGGGGGCGGCGATAGGGGGATCAATGAAGCAGGCCAGGAGGTGACACAAAGAAGGGTTTAGGCATTAAGGAGGGACCAGTAGGGAGTTAACAATCAGGGGGGGCAGTCAGGAGGATCAGTAAGGGGATCCATTATCACTAAAAGAGTACGGATTTAGAAGATGTGACATCGATGACACGCCATGGCGTTCGCTCGCAGTCGTCGTGTGTGAGCGTGGGAGAGCTACTTAATTGGGGAGAGTAGTAAGGAGGATTCCGAGGTGGAGGGTTCTACCTGGAAGAAGGGACCTGGAGTCGGGACCAGGATGGGGAACCAACAAGAAGGGAGCCGTAAGGGAATCCATACGGATAACAAGGAAGTTGCAATATGCATACCCTCTTCATGGTCGACACAGCGGCGACTGCGCGCGCTTCTGAGCTTTTTAATTCGGAAGGCGGGTGTTCTGAGCTTCCGGATCCAGAACATGGGCCTACGTCGCGCAACAAGCGTACTGATTCTGAATATGTGTCACCGACGTGTGCCGTTAGCATGGGAGGCCCACTAAGGATGTGGTGGAGAAGGGCAGTAAGGGAACCTCTAGGGTTTACCAAGAGAGCGAGCAGGAAGGAAAGGAACAACCTGGAGAAGGGGCCAGGACAGGAAAGCCAGCAAGAAGAGGCCAGTAGGGGTTAAAAGTGGAAACAAAAAAGTGGGCCAGGAGTTGGGACCAGGAGAGTGGGGAACTAAAGAGGGAAGGGAAGACCAGTAAAGGCGGACCAGCATTTAGATCCAGTAAAAAGAAACGAGTGAGTGGGAACCTGGCTTCGGAAGAGATGTCAATTATACCCGGAAACGCTAGATGTTGAGCACGAGAACGGTTGCGGAAGAGCAACCTGTGAGACAGAAGTACTGCGCAGAGCAAACCAATGGACGGTCCGGAGAGAATGTCTATGGTGAAAGTACCGAAGTGGCGAACGGCTTGATGTCGATAAAGCACGCAGCAGGTCCTAGATGTTAGCGAATTTTAAGTTTTACAAAAACTACTCTCCATAGGTCAACGATGCTGCAAAGTCGCGCGAAGCGCGCAAGTGCGAGACACGCCTTTAAGCGTGCCGGAGCACTTGTATATAGCACGAAGGGAATGAAGGATTAGTCGGGACCGCTCCTGCTAATAAGCTGTACCGGCTATCCGAGGCTAGGAGAGCCCCATCCGGGCTCGCCGTCCTCCCTGTAGTGTAGCCGGCTGTATTGCATGGAAAGGAGCGGAAAGGCTCAGAGAGTCCCCGGAATGATGCTAGAAGCGGACTCACAATTGCAGCGCCCCAGAGCCGCGCCCGCGCAGCCGCTCGACCTGACGACGGAAGTATAGAATGGACTCGGCGGCGGCGCATAGCCGGCCCGTCTATCGATAGCGTGCGCGGGCAGGCCGGATCTCGGGAGCGCCTCATCGAGGTCCCGAGCGGATACGGTAGCCCGCAGGAGTTTAAAATATAAGGGAACGAGCTATCGCATTCGCGACACTCCCGCCGACAAAAAGAAATGGGTCTCCCGCGGGGGCTTCTACCTAGTCCTGTCTTGCCGCATGAGGCTTAAGGACCTTTTGGAGTAAGTGGGAACCGGCTGCAGCACAGGTGGAATGAGTTGACCCATCCGGAAGCTTACGACCCAGGCCCGAACGCCCAAGAGAAAATGCGTTGGGCGATGAAACGTGTCTCGTCCTGTATTGACTAAGAAATACCGTGGGTCACAACTATTAGGTTGTTGCATAAGTTCTCGGAAATCTGATCCCTCCTGAATTGAAAGCGCATTTTCCCGCCAAATTTCTCACATGTATCAACGCGTAAACGATCGACCGATAGAGAAAGCAAAGTGCTACAAAACTGTTCCTAACATTTACTTCTGCGTTGTTAACGTCAGCTATTCAATTCATCCCAACTGATACGCATATTCGGCACGTTATGTTATTCCTGCATCAATCTGGCCTCAATGCCAACGAATCGTATCGTCGCCTGAAGGATGTTTACAACGAGAATGCTCCTGCTCGAAGTACTGTGTACCAGTGGTTCTCGAAGATTGCAGTTGGTGAATTCTCCGTTGAAGATAATGAACGAGAAGGGCGCCCAATGACACTGGATTTGGATAGCCTCCGAAGTAGAGTGGAAGCGGACCCATACCAAACCACTCGCGAACTATCAAGCACTCTTGGTGTTAGTCAATGCCAGTCAATGTCAACAATCGTTCGAGGATTGAAATCGATTGGCAAGGTGCAAAAATTGGGTCGCTGGGTACCTCACGACTTGACACAACATGACATGGATCGCAGAACCGATGTCGCTCTGTCTCTCCTTACCCTCAGACGTACCCACGGATGGCTGGACAACCTTGTCAGTGGGAATGAGAAGTGGATACTCTCTCTAATTATCACCGGCGTGCACAGTGGGTTGACGCAACTGAAGAGGCAGAGGACGTTCCGAAACCCGACCTTCACGTGAAAAAGGTGATACTTAGCATTTGGTGGAGCGTTCTTGGCGTAGAATACTGGGAGCTGCTGCACGAAAGGATAACATTGACGGCAGAGGTTTACGTCAACCAACTGAGGAATTTGAGGACCCACCTTCAAACCACAGGAGGAGAGCCAGTGAAGGTGTATTTTCAATACGACAACGCTAGAACGCATATTGCTAGAGCGACGGCGGCCGGCTTGGCGGACTACGGATGGACCGTTCTTCCACATCCACCTTACTCTTCAGATCTCGCTCCTTCTGATTATTATTTGCTTTCAAGCCTTCAACGCTATTTGGACGGCCAGCAATTTAGGAACCGAGAGGATGTCAAGGAGGTACTGCTCACATTTTTCGAATCACAACCAATATACCTATATATGTATATGCAACAACAAAAAAGCCAAATTTGTCAGCTGCTACCTGTAATGCCTCGTAAATTGACTGCTACATAACTAAGAGGCCTCTTAACTACAAAGCGTCTACAGACCGTGTTGAACATATACGATACAGGCAACTACTCTTATATAGAAAAACTACACTAAGCGTTACAACTGCGAATACTAAGTAAACAACTAACAACAGAGATACTAGGAACAACTAGGAATGTGATTTAACAACTGACCTGAACTGAGTACATGCTAACACAATGAATTACATTAGACAACACTGTAATGACTACAATACAGTACACGTGTACTCACAACGCAGCAGGTAAGGCGGGTTCCGCCCCGAGGGCGTACAGCCGCTGCTCGCTAAGCGCATGTGAGCCTAGCCGTGCTGGGAACCCATCCATGGGCCGAACAGGTAGCTGCTCATCGATCGCGTGGACTGGCGCCTGCGACTGAAACACAGATGTGAGACACGCAAAAAACGTTCTGTAATGACTAACTGGAAAATTAGCTCAATAAAAATAAATTGCGAAAAAACTGCAATGAGTGAAGAAAAATTTAAAAAAAGAGTGGCTTAGGCTTTGGGAGTCCGTCAAGCTGCTCGTCTTTCTGTCGGCGTGGTGCGTGTCGTCGTCGTGGGCCCGATTTTAGTGTCGGTCGACGGCCTCTTGTGATCGTCTCGCTGCTCCACGTCGTCGTAGCCCGTCGACTTTGCCGCTAGACCCGGTGGAACCTCAAATAACTGGATTGTGTAGACTATTAACCCATTATATAAAGGAGGAACTCAGTGGGGATAAGTAGCGACATCAGCGATCGCTAGGACTCCCTTTCACATTCCGCGCCCTTCGAATACGTCAGTGGAGTGCCTAGCTCATTTCCTATCTGCAATGACTAAAAGATCATAAATAATGACAACATAACTGGAGTGACTCGGAACTACTTGTAATGAGTAATTATCATATTTTTGGGGTTGTATCCCCACTGTAATGCCTTACCACGATCCTTCGTGGTAAGGCATTACAGTGGACCGGCTCCTCCTCGTCGTGGCGCCGCCTGCTGCTTCCCTCTCTAGGAGAGGCCTCCTGCCGGCCCGAATAAGATGCTGCAGGAGGAGCTGGCTGATTCTGCTCGGCCTGTTTGCGGAGGGCTAGTGCCGCTTGTAGTGGGAGGGAGTGTCGTTCCGGTGCTTCGACTTTTGGCGGGTAGGGCCAGAACGTGTGGAGCTCGAGTCTTCTGTAGAACTCCTCTGATAGCTGGGTGACGTCAGCTATGACTTTGGGAATCTTCAGACAGAAGGCTATGTGGTCACCCTTTTTTCACTTACAGCTTGGGTCTCTTCTGATGCAAATGCCTCTGTGTTGCTTCAGGTATATCGAGCAGAGACTGTATTGTTTTGTCAATTTGACGCGCTCCGAGATTCTCGGTTGACGTAAGCAGCCCGAAATGTTATGATCCGATCTGGAGCAGAAGGCGTAGGTACGACCTTCCGGTGGCGGTTGGTAGAGATCCCGCCAACAGTCTTTCATCCTTCGGGGCCAGACGTATTGGGCTCGGTCCTCGATACGGGTTGGTCGGCCAAAGTTCGTCATCTTGCTGAGTTCCGAGTCAATTGGTGTTCCGCTGGTCCCTTCCGTTTTGCGCTTCTGCTGTACGGCTGTAGTAGCTGAAATGGCGCCCTTCTACGGGAATGTCCATCTTGGCGCCGATTGCTGTGTTGCAAACTGTGATGGCTTCTCTGCAGAGCTAGCGCTCTGTCTCTGCACTGTCTTGACGGCGTCCACTACTGACGCGACTAGTTGTTGCTGTGGTCGCGCATGTCGCTCCTCTTCCAGTTGTTGGTCACGGCATAAGTGCGCAGATATCGGTCCATCGATGCGACCATTAGGGCGCCAGAATAACTCCGGGCACGTCGAGTCTCGTCGTGGATGCGTACTCCATGTCGGCTTCGGTGACGTTGCCGACGCGATGATGTAACACTAGGAGAAGTTGATGTGCTTCCACGACGCGCATCATCCGGATTGCGTGAGCTAAAACAACCGACGCAAACTGTATTGTCTTCATGAGGGACTCCGGCGTGATGTGGAAGAGCTGTAGCGTAGACCTAAAATAGTTCTGGTCGTTAGACCTACTCAGAAACCTCGGTACGGTGAGCTCGTACAGCTGATGGATGTTGGCGTTGATTGACGAAATGCTGTGCGTGAGCGCATGGATCCATCCCATCAGCACGCCGTACCTAAACTCTAGTGGGTTGCTGCGCCCTAGCATGGTGGCTAGGTTATGAAAGCTAGCTGTAGTGGCCGCCGCTAGACGCTGCAGCGTCTTGATGAGGATCTGCGCCGCTCTCTCGTAGTCTTCGCACCTTGCGGGAGTAACGTCCCGTGGCGGGACTTCGAGAGCTTCAATCTGCGCTCGCAAGATGTTACTAGTGTGGATATAATCGAACAGTGTTCTGAATTGCCGATTAGTAAGTTGGTTTGTAGCGCGTGGGTCGACGAATGTAGTAGAGGAGAGTAGGACTGGAGGGGGTGCAGTTATGCGCTGCGGTTCCGATGGTCCTTGCCTTCCCACCCGTCCTAAACCCGTAATGAGTGGAGAAGCTCATTGTACTGGCTTTGATGGTCTACAACCAGGTCTTCTCGCGTCCACTCTTTAAAAGGAGGTCCTTGTCGTTCCGCAGTCGTCGCCTGGGTGGCTTTGGTGGCTGAATGGCCTGCTCCCTAAGACTCCAACCTCCTCTTGTGCCGACCGATTGGACATCTTGCAAGGTTCGCTAGTGGTGATTGCAGAAGTAGTAGTGGTAGGTGGTTTAGTGGGCGAGCCCCACGGGGTGTCTTCGTTTTAACGACACTGTATTGACCTTCTTCGAGCTGTTCTGCCCACGACCCGTGAAAATTCGGTGGCGCTGGGTCCACCTGCATGGGCGACGTAGGAGGCCGTGGAGTCGGGGATAGCTCTGTAGTGACGCACTGAGGAGTAGACTCTCCGACTGGAGCTGTAGTGGTGCGCGACAAATGGAACTCACGGACCGGGCTGGTCTCCAGCCTGGTTTTGTCCATCCTCTTCGTCCTCCGCAGGCCGGTCTCGATGTCGCACCTCGTCCTCGTCCGTTGTCGCGCTGGTTGCGAGCACGTTTGGCTGGTTGATGGTAGTGTTCGCTCATAATCGGAGTGAGAGCACGAGCCTGCAATGAAGAAAGTTTACAGGAACGTCCTGGATTGTCGACAAATTATGTTAAAAGGGCACAGTAAGGGTAAATGAACCCTCTTATGAAGGTGACTGTACTAAGCAGACGATGGAGAACGGCTAGATGAGGTAAAATATAACAAGTGATGTCGTCTCCCGCCAAGATAAGTGCGCGACTGGCAGCTGATGATGACTAATCAGTGCGACTGAGGAACTCACGTGCTCAGGGGGCTTTTCGAGTCAATACCCTTAGTATACGGCTACCATGCTCTGGCGCGAGCAAGGAGTTTTTAAATGGCTGTAGTGACTAAATCGAGAAAAAAACTGGAGTGAGAAAAAAAGACGAAAATTTGGATAATGAGAACTAACTAAATTAAATATACTCACTACTAAAGACTACACTACAAGAGGAAGAGAAAAAATAGACAACTACGAAGATAAAGGCGAAAATGAAACATACAAGAATAACGAACTTGCAAAAGGAAATAAGGTTATAATATGAATTCTATGTAGACTACGCTACAAGAGGGTTTGAAAAATAGGTAATTACAGAGAAAGGGAAGACAAAAAATAGCGGATTGGCAATTTGTGCAGGAAAAAGGTTATGTTATGAAATCTACGTGCACTGCAATGGAGAAGGGGACATATTAGCTACTGACTGAACCTAAGAGAAAGGTGATACCAAAATAAAATGAGATGAGAGGAAACTGTAATGTTAGTGTGTAGAACAACCCGCATTGCTGACGAAGAAACTGGTGACTCCCCTTTTTTACCTAAGCCTGGCTACTACTAAAAATCAAAAAAGGGGTGTGTGTGCCGTAGGTGCGCGCTGCGCCAATTTCATGCGAGCGCTGCCATTGGTTGGGAGGTCTCGCAGTATCCCCATCTGCCATGGAGGGGTGGGGTAATTACTAACTAACCCAAAACAAAAGAGGGGGAAAGGCTGTAGTATGGGGGGGAACATAGCTAGCGCATTAACCAGGGGTACTAATGGGGAGACACTGGTGCTGCGGCAGGGATCCAACTAAACACCAACGCCTACTGCCTGAACCGGGTGGCCAACCCGTATGGCAAAAGATCAATGAGACGCGTCTCTCCTAGCTGCGACCAGGACTTGCCCCGCCTGGTACTAACAAGTTCGGGCTCGCAAGCACACCTGCCGCCGACGCCCCGCGCGTCGCCCGGTACCCACACCGCTACACCCTTGTCATGCGCCGCCTCAAGTGCAACCCACCCAGTGCCCAGCTGCGCTTTGCACGGCTGTCTGCCACACAGCCTGATGGTCCTGTGCGCTGCCGTGGCCCTGCATGGGAGCTATAATGCTTGTTTTGCCCCAACCCTTATAAAAGGCCCAAAGGGGACTACAGTCACCCAGGGGGAAGGCATGGCTCCCCTGCATCAGGGCGTGGTAGGGCCAGATTTTACAGTCAGCTGGCTTAATGGGCAGCCGGCAAACGGGTCCGCTTACCAACGTCCGATGCATCATGTTGCGAATCGGTGGCCCCACTCGCGAAGAAACATGCCCTGTTGAGTGTAGTCCCACAATCACCCCGTAGCGCTACGAGGTAACCAGGAACCCAAAAACCAGGAGGATTGTAGGGAAACCCCGTGATGTGAATAAGCCACACCTCTCTTCCCTGGCAGACGGGGGCTCCGCGTGGTAACCTTTAGCCCCTTGCGTTGGACAGCGCCTGGATTGACGCACGCCCGCACAACACGTGAGCCGCGGGTTCCTAAGGGCGTGCTGACTGTAGTGAGCAGACACAACCCCCAAATGTTACCCGACAACTACATGATACCCAACAACACACAACAATGCCCCAACGTAATATAACCCGCAGCAATTATACACAATACCAATACCTTCAATGTAATACCAGGAGACTCACCACCTTCCTCGTCGTGTGCAGCACAATATATATTATTTATTTATTTATTTATTTATTTATTTATTTATTTATTTATTTATTTATTATTACCTCGACCTTGAAAGTATAGTTGACTGATTATTCTGTGTAGACTCCTTCACTGTCACATACCCAGCCTAACCTGCAGTAATCCGTCGTTTCACCGAAAAGCTTGCCAGATTGGTGATCAGCATTCCAAATAATCCCATAAATGAGCTTTGGAAGAAAAATGTTCCAACCTCTTGAGTAGGATGAGCACAAGGCTCCTACATGTTTGCAATGCCCCCTCCCGCAGAAGTAGGAGTGATCAGAAAGAAATATATAGCAACCCGACTAACAGCACGAAGTCGATGAAATGCGCCGTATTTGGTAACGGTTAGTAGAATTAATGAATGTTGCGAGAAAAATAGAAAGAATTTGATACAGAAATCCGAGGAATGATGAGCACGTCGTGACGGGTCAGAGCAATCCTTGTTGATCGTGTTCGAAATGAGGTGACGGTGAGAAACACTTCCAAAACGAAGAGAGAACATAACAAAGAGGTCATATAGTTTCAGCATCTAGAGGGAGCTTCCCAAGCAAAGTTTAGTTGGTGCGTGACGTAATTACACGGAACACAACTAACCTCTTCCACATCTGGCAACAGATTGAAAACAGGATTAGGAAGCGAATAACGGTACCTTACATAAGACGAAATCTACTCCTCAGCGTAATGAATGAGCCGCTTGAATGTGCCTTGCAACTTTTTTTTGGAAACCTTCACGGAAAACTCAAACGTTTTGTAGAATAGTCTGCTCTCCTGGTCAAAAACTCGCTCAATTATCTCTGAGCACGAAAGGGCTATTCAAGGCGTCACTTTGCGTCAACAATCTGCACAGAAGTGGTACCGTTTTTTTTGCCATTGTTGGACTACCTAAAGGCATTTATGAAAACGAAACGCAGTTCTGTGATCTTCGTCCAATGCTCTAAAAACCATGAAGCTCTCCTTCAGAATCTCCAGACCGAGCCCACTGACCTTCTTGTTAGTTAAAATAATTTATTTTAAACAACTAAAAAATGGCGGAATAATCTGAGCTCCTCCAATAGGACACTTTTTTAGTTATCTTTAGTGTTTAAAAATCTAGAATTATAGAGGTGCTGATGTTGGCTTCCATATATGTAGGTTCATCTCCGAAATTGTCAAAACTGATTCATACCTCCTTCGCGTGAAACTTAGGAACCTTGTGCTTAATTCAGTGAATGGTTCGAATTCAGCAGTTCCTAATCAAGAGCAAGTGATGCTGCTTTTAATTGAGCAATCATTCTGCGCTTCTGCTTGGGCGCCGCGAGTACGACATCTGGGTCTTGTTCGTATTGGTACCATCTGAGGTGTCTCCCCCGCTTTCACTCGATCGCTCGCTACTTTTACGATACATCAAGCTCTTTCCTTCCTTTGTTTCACTAGAACTAGCGCACGTGCTCTATCCGTTAGGCAAAGCAATGGCTTGTAGCGACTACTTGTGTAGGAGCTGCTGTTGAGCCTGAGTTGTCACGGACGTCTAAAGTTTTGTTAGCGAATTCTTTTTTTTGCTGTATACAAGTATATGTGCTTTCAACCGCCTCTTTGCTTCATAATGTTTAAACGTGGCTCTTCTTTTCTCGTATGTATTTGTTCCGTCAGACATGCACGTCCGTGTATTTTGTTGGATAAACATCAAAGGGCAGAACTCTGAAAAACGTCTGTTTAAGACATATGCAGGTGCGCGTAGCGAACTGCTAGGTTGTCCGGAAAATTCTCAGCACTTTGTGTTACAATATTCATTCGTCTATTATTAAGTAAAAATTCAACTTGCATTGCGTATTATTACTGCTTTCTGTGCAAAATTTTTCGCTCTATCTGACTAAATAATTTACGCTTCAACGTTGTATTATATTTCTGTTTTTGAAGGGCTTATTGAAGTATGTGGAGGAGCAATTCCGGACGATATTTTATTTTAACCATTTTTTTTCAAATTGGGGCAATCCGCAGCCGAGACAGCCAGCCCGACAAATCAATCAAGTTTGGGGGCCTAATGGTGCGCCGGTGGTTCAGTAAATTTCGGAGCGAAGATTTCAGCCTCGAAGGTGACCTCCGTAGCGGTCGACCTAGAGCAATCCTGGATGACGATTTGAAGGAATTGGTGGAGGCTGAACCATTTCAAGCAGTTCGTGGGATCGCGGAAGAGCTAGACGTCAGTAAAACTGATGTTGCGGATGCTCTGAAATGCCTCGGGAAGGTGAAAAAGCTCGAAAAGTGGGTGCCCCATGAGTTGAGTGAGTGGCAAAAATTGTCACGTTTCGAGATTTGTTCTTCTCTACATTTACGCAACAGAACTGACCCGTTTTTGGATCGAATCATCACTTATGATGAAAAATAGATTCCGTATGACAACAGGAAACGTTCCGAACAGTGGTTGGACGCCGACGAACCCCTAGGCATTTTCCAGAGGGGAACCTCCACCAGGAAACGGTAATGGTCATTTTGCTAGTGTGATCCAATACGACTTTTTGGCATTAGGCCAAGCGATCACAGCAGTGCACTACTGTAGGGAAATCAGCGAAATGCACCGAAAACTGCGTCAACTTCAGTCAGCATTGGTCAGCAGAAGAGGCCGATTCTTTTGCACGATAACGTTCGCCCACACCTTTCACAAATCACTGTTGGAAAATTGAACGAATTCGGGTTTGAAGTTCTGCCTCACCCGCCATATTCTCCAGACCTCTCACCAACCGAGTGTCACTTTTCAAACACTTTCAGAACATTCTCGCTGGTAAAACTTTCACCAATCAGGACCAAGCCGAAGCAGCTTTCGTGGATTTCTCGAATCTCGACCACCTAATTTCTTTACTGATGGAATAAGTCGAGCTAATTCCTGGCAATAAAACTGGGCTAACCTTTTTCTGGTCACACCCTAGCACAACATCTGACATTCGAATAGCCTGAGAGCATTTCCCTCCAGTCCACAGAAAGACATGAAAATTTCCTTGCACTGAAATGAAGATGATCGCCTGTTGAACATATTCTATTGCTACAACCACCGCCTAGTCAACTTGTAACTTTTTCACCACTTTTTCAAACGGCTCTTTCCAATGCATAGTTTTGGAGCTGATGGAAAGCCATCAAGGAATTTTGGACATAATGGCGGGCAGGTTGTGGAATAACAGCTAAACTGCTGGAAAGAGTAAAACACTCATGTTTCGATCTGATTATCACTGGACGTCATGGTTAGGGGTAAATTTGCATACAAGGTTGTTTTTCAAAAAGGTGGTGGTTTTGACGCTTTTGGTGACGGAAGAAGGATCTTCAATGATATGATTTCACAAGGCCAGTAGAGAGCAGGACTTGAGAATACAAACAGTCGCTGATTAGTGATGTAATATTTGGGACTTTCCGAAATCTAACAAGTGCGAGCAAACTTGCGGGCGGAGTAAATACCGAAAGAATTTAATCGGGACCGTCAAACGACGTTCTTTCATACCAGAAGTTATCGATGTATTCAAAAAATGATGAAGTGTAAAGCACCGCGTTAGTCAGTTCCTGTTTGAGATGCGCCATTCATTCTATTTACCTCTATAGGATATCGTAGAGGCCATTTGAGTATTGTTTACCCTATAGAATGACTTGCGGTGGCCAGCCAATGAAAAGGTCAGTGTTTCATTCTTCCCAGACAATCTGGTACCAACTGACCGACCGAGGAAGCATGAAAAACTTGGTTGGTGGTGATAGGATCCGAATCATGAACTTCTATTCTGAATCGCCAGTCTTTCTTCCTCCGACTTCTCCGCCATGAATTTTCCCTATATGTCTAACACGCACCTTGCACTTACGAATCAGTTGAACCCATTTCAATTTGAACAACGCTCTTCTTCTCTATTCTACTTCTAAATAATGTCTCACAAGTCACCTTTTTTTGTAATCTCAAGTTTAAAACTCCGACTATAGTGCGTGTCGAAGAAGTGGTCATACTGTTTTAATTGTCACAGAACTGGTTGTGACAGAGTGATTTTTACCTAATCTCTGTAATTTAGAAGATAATTGTCTTACACTCTAAAACTGTATAATTGAATTGGTCCCTAACTAACGATTTGGCATCGCCTAGATCATACGCGTATGTATACCATCTGGTTGCTCCGTTGAATTCACAAAATCAAAGAATTCATAAGCCATCACCCAAGTTCGAGATATACTGCCAGGTTCACAGTCACATCAAAACCGCTTAAACCCTTTTTAAGAAGACACTTCGAAAGACGAGTACTTTAGTGTTTTCCACGAATAGATTCTGGAGAAAAATTTTAAGCGACCAAGTCAGAGCTTATGAGATGACATCAACTTTTTAAGTAGCAGAAATGAATAGAAGAAATGAATAGAATTAAGGAGGGGTTTGCTGGAGACATTTTCGGATGATAGCTCGTGCCGAATAAAGCCTGAGTTCTCGTAGGCCATGGAAGCGCTGAACGACGAGGAAAAGTGAGAACACCATCCTGTCCCAATAGAATAACGCAGCTAAACATCCAGTGATTGAGCTGCCTGAAGATGATACGAACAGACTAAATATTTTCGCCTGGTCTCTTCGAAGCGTGACAATCTAAGACAATCTCAAATAATATTTTGTGCTTTGGGTCCAGTTGATCATTCTATATGGCTCTGCATACGTTCTTTTTGTAGAACGAAGTTGGTGGTGATAATGGATTAACGTTGGAGCACATCCTACACCTTGTCGACTCTTGTATGCAGCTCTAATATACGTTCTTTCGAAAAACCGTTTCTAATTTTCAAACCTTAATATGCACTCTGGCCTTAACATTCATATCTCACAAAAATGGGTAGCGCATTCCAAAAGGATTGAACGACCTTTTGGAATGCGCTACCCATTCCAAAGTCCTCCCTCACTTTTTATCCCAGCATTTCTATAATACAATAATAATAATTTTTCGTGTGCCCCAACACATAGACGAAGGTGCAGTCTATACTTATGAATCACATAAAGCAAAAGACACAGCCTTAAATTCTGAAAAATTAAATTCGGCTGATAAGTACCACTAATGGCTTTCCATCACGCAGAATTTGATGGTAGTAAAAGTGCTATAAGTTTGTAGAAGCTAAAACTACCAGTTCTAGGGCCATGATTATGAAACAAACTGGAGTTATTCAGAAATAGAAAATTCCTCTCCGTGGCTTTCCTCGACGGAGATGTTTCAATCGTGGAAGTTTTTGCGATAATTTAGGAATTTGATTCTTCTTTTTCTTCAGCGTTTGTCCCGCCTCGTAGTGGGGTCTGCTATATGTACTGATTTCATGATGCCACCTTTCCCCTATCCAGCGCTAGATCAAGGTGGACACCAGCTAATTTCAATTCCATATGAATCGAATCAGCCCAGCGCTGCTTCGAGCGCCCTCTAAGCCGCTCTCCTACTACCTCGAAGTTAAGGCCTATCTTGCGGACGCTGCCTTCTTTTCCACAAGTTGATTACTGATAGTTGAAATTTATAATCGAAAAAGACTCGATCCTAAGTAGCAGTTTCACCGGTATTCTGAAATCAAGCGTCCTTGTCCCAGTGAAATAGAGGGTGTGGGTTCGAGTCCTTCTTTCCTCTCACAAGAATTCGGATTGCACAAAATACCTTCTTAACAGATATCAGGATGTTCTGTGACAGGTCGTTGGGAGCTCGACTCCAACATAGATGAGAATTTTTTTTGCTGCTTCCGAGTTTTTTGCGGTTTCGGGCAGAAGCTAAATTTGTCGCTTTTTCTTCAAAAAGCAATCCATTCAATTGGTGCTTCTATAAGCGAAGGACATGACGAGATGCCATCGCAATCATCTGCTGGTTTGCGAACCCGAAGTAAAACCACTGAAAAGAGGCTTTTTCTTTTCTGAATCACGCGAGGCAAGCGAGTGCTATCACATTCGTCCTCTTTAAAAGCATCCTGATCGTCTAGGAAGTCACTAGAGTGTTGCCAGACTTTGCTGCATAAAGGTAGTTTCGTTTAGAATCTTCCGCTAAAAATCTTACAATGAACTGCCGCAGTACTCTTTCTGACAATAGGAGGCATTCCTTTGAGCAACACTCAGCAAGTCCAATCAATTATGCCCATATAAACAGCTCGTTGACGATCAATTCGTTAAAACGGGGTTTTTTCGACCAAACTGGTGCGGGGAGGCCTAAGCGCAAGAGTTTAAAAAGACTTTTAGGAAGAAAAAGCACGGAAATACGGAGACCTTTTGGAGATAACGGTCAAGTTTATTGAAAATATTCAAGTGGAAGCAACGAATCAGTTGACGCTGTCTATAGCTGTTGGCTGTGAGGATGGTGAATGCTTTAAGTTCAAAGATTTTCACGTGTACAGTTCTTTCAGATCTTACTGTTCCGAGATTGCTAAGTGAGTTGTGTCTATTCATCGGCTGTCATCATAGCTTCACCATCCTATTTTTCCTTCTTTTCTTCTCCCTTTTCCTCTTTTTCTCCCACCTCTCCTTTCTCTCCTTTTTTGTCTTTATATCTCTTTTCTTAGCTGTGTGCTCCAGGGTTGTTTTTTTTTACTGAGGTTCGTTATCGTGCTGTGTCAATCTGTTGCCATTGAACTGTTCACTTCACATGAGTAGAAGCAGACGAATATCCTACTTCGGCAGCATAGTTCCTATTCGTCACAAATACGGAAAACACCGACATGTTGTTTCTACAAAACTGTGCTAAAATGCTTGAAAGGAGTGTTATAATTGGCACAAAAAGTCGAACTGCAAGCTACCGCAGGAAACCCTAGAAGGAAAAAAAAACTGCTGAATGTTTCATAAGTAAGAAATAATATTACGTCAATTAAAACTTGTTTTATCTACTTAGTATTCTCCCATAATGCCATCGGCTCCTTTAATTGTGCCATTATACAGCAACGCATAACCGATACTTTTCAGAAAAAACGACAGCTTTCGGCGCACCAGAGGGACACAATGAATCCCATCCTTCGATCCAAATCAGTTCTTTTTCCACACTCAGCAAACTCGGTGAAGAGGAGGTCGCGTCGAAAGGGTACGTACAGTTCGTAAATTTCAAGTTTTACTTACATCTCCACGGGTGCCCATATGCACCTATTGTTTTCTCCTAATCCACGAAAGGATGAAGAAAAATGGAGCTCGACGTGAAGCTGCACCTGACGTAAAATATAGGGTAGAGGAAGTTGGGGGATTTAGAGAGCATAATGCATCCTTGTGTGCTGTCATGAAATCTGCCCTATCATAAAGGTTGATAAGGAGCTGCTCTTAATTGTAAAACCTTGATATTGCTCAGTGTTGTCACAGAAAAAGGGTTCCATCTCTAGAAACTGTTCCTGTTCCTCTACCTCATAATAAATTTTTTTTGAAGCTTATTTGTCAGATTATTTGTGTACATACATATGTCAGATTATTTGTGTGCATACTTAGGGATTCGACTAGCTCTTTTAAATAGCAGTAACGCTGTTATAACAACAAAAAAACTACTTTTGGAGGCTAACTGATAGATTCAAAGTTACAGTAAGCTTTCCAATCGTTGAGTGCGTGGCATTGTGACGGAGCTTGTTAGGCGCTGATCTTTAGATTTCACTAAGGAAACTAATTCCATGTTCAGATGCAATTAATTTACACCAATGTTTAGTGGAGAGTACCTTCACTGCTGCGTCGTGTTCTTTAGGTGAGCCGAGAAGCAGCGAAACAAAAAGGAGGAAATGATCAAAACCATTAGACAAATCCGTATAGCAGTACTGTTCTTTTTCTTCGTTCAACCTAACGGCATTATGCATAGAGAATTGCCTAAATGAAGATTGTAACGCACAACAGCAGTTAAAAGTTAGCAAACGTCCGGTGTCCGAAAATTGTTCTGTGTTCGGAGACGGACCAACCCAACATCTTGATATGTTGTGAAAATTCAGGGTAATCATCTATAAGATGAGGTGAATAAGGTTATTAATTTTGCAAAATGTTTCGGATGTATTGAAATTATAGAGGTTTTGTTGTGTTCTAGTGTTCAGCCGCATTTAAGAGTCGACACCGCATTTCTTCTTCTTCTTGAAAAAAGCAAAGGCAACAAGGAATGCTAATCCTGCGTGCAATAACCCTCCGTGTTCGACGTTTCTGAAACTGGGCATATTTTGATCAACTTTCTTATTATTTTATACCGGCTAGGTTTGTCAAAACTGTTACTACGACATATGCCTCGACATAAGCATCTTTGTCAGGACCTGAAATAAGCTCAAAACGTTTTGAAACCGCGAAGCTCACTACGTCGAGAAGACCATCTCCTACTTGACCGCTAATGACATTAACCCAAGAGTATACGGTAGAGAACAGCATCTTTACAAGCTAACTCACCGTTGTCCCGCCACCGCTGTCCTGAGAACCGTCTCCACCAGGCACCATGGAGCTTGAGAAACACTGAAGCGGTAGAATGTGTTGTACTGTGAGTTGAAAATTGGAAAATGTGCGCATAATAGTATTATATAGAAAAGAGAGTTTTCACATCTTACAAAAACGATCGAAAAGCAAGAACTCACTCAGTTGAGGTGCACTCGTTTCTATTGTTCATATATGGATTTGTTTTGCGGATCTACAGACACTAAAGGCCATTCTGTTCCCCACATGATACCGTACTGTGTGCTTGACTTCGAAGTCGTTTCCAGGGTGGGCTTTACTCAGGTGCCTACCCAGTGATGAATAATTCACTGAATAAGTACTGAACTGGGCAGCGGCGTCACATCACTTTGGAGTGCACTCGATCATACTGAAAGTTTCGAAGGAACGATATCTTTCCATTGATCCTTCAGCTGACTGAACATCGTCGATATTGCGGCCTATTTTCTTACCGTGTAACACATTACGTAAAATTTCAGTTTAGACGCGGAAGCGGTGTCTAAAAGCGCAGTTTTCCTTTCCTTGAAAATCGTTTACGAAAACGCCACATTGTGTGCTTCTTGTGACTCAATTCTGCCGATAAATCGGAAGTTCAGCAGAATTTTTAGTAGATGTCAGTATGCAGGCTTTTTGAACAGTACCCTGTAGAGCTTCGACTTCTTGCACTCTGTTACATTTGAAGCAGTCCCTACTTACTGAGGGGCAGCTAAGCTCTTTAATGTAATTCCCACCTCGTATAATTAAGCTAAAGGTCAAGAAAAGCGACGCTAACTCTTAAAATAGAGTATGCGGCAACGAAGACGTCATGAACAGACACTTTTAGAAAAACATGGGATCGTCGAAAAAATTGAACCGGCGTTACGAAATCTATACATGGTCATGCATAACGGAAATTTTGCTTTTCGATTCTTCCTAGAAAACAGCAACAGTTTTCCTTTCGTGTTTCAGTGCGCTTTTGCAACTCTCAGGCAACGTTGGGTGCTTTAAACGACCACACTTAGTATAACAATGCCCTTAAAATTCCGAATACAAATCTGTTACTGAGATGAGTTCATCTTAGTGTCTGTCCTCAGAGATGGTCTTCACGAAGAGCTGCAACTCTAGATGTTTAATGAAATTCTTTGCGGTAATCAAGAAATGGAAACTTATTGGTCAGTATAACGTTTCGAACCCTTCGCCTGAAAGTGGCCGAAGGATTAAGAATTTGCCTCCTACCCGATCGAACTTCTCACTAACTGTAGCCCTACAGAAAAACTTTGGTAATTTTGAAAGCAGGGCAGAAAACCTGAACCCTTGAGCGAGAGACAGCAAAATCTAAACCCTTGAGCCACCTTGAAACTTTCAAAGACAACGGATGGGTTGAGCTAAGAAATAATAATAAGTAAGGTACAAGATGCAAAATGTAATATAATAGTAAAATATGCAGTACTATAAACAGTACAGTGTAGTATTAGTATGTATACAGTATCGGGGGCAGACATAACTCCAACGCCGCGCAAACCCCTCTGGCGTCACGGTGCGCGACGAAATTGGACGAGTTGTCGCAGTCCGATGCTTCCGACGGCTAGAAACGCTTCCTACAGGGACATGTGGCAGGCCTTTAAAGAGATGTATATGAGATATATATGAATGTGGTTTCAATAGGATGATCAGCGACAGTTTATACAGGAATCCTGGTGATGTGGATGGTTTCTAGCGTCAGTATTTGCCATCTACAACTTTTTCGGTCAATTTCTACCCGTGATTATGGTTATACTACGGAAAAATGGTCACTATCACCCATTCTCGGATCAATTGTGCTACTGCAGACTGTTGCCTACCACATTCTGTGGGATCTTAAGTTCCTTGCTAGTAATGTGGTCTGGGAGCTTGAACACTGAGAACATTTCGTGCTCCGCGGCTAACCATGCGTCACCGAGCGCACGTCCGCGTTTCAGCGCCGCGACGTCGCAGGCGGCTGGCGCTCGACGTCGCGTTGGAGTTAGGTCCTGGAGCAATACAGTATATGTGTACATATTACGTTGTCGACCGCGCGATTTTCACGTGATCTAGGCGTGTGACCAATCTATTTTTTGCAACGTCGAGAACTCGTTTGTTAGTTGAACCATTACTTGTCGGGAAGCTCAACAAATCAGTAATAGAAAAATGTTTTCGTGCACTACGTTTTTTACAGCAATGTTTAAAAATGAAGGACACATAATACCAAAAAGGTCCTTCTGAAGATTTGAATCCAAACGGAGAAGTAGCAGCACCCCAGTAATCCAAAGATTCCACAGAAGTGAACATTTGCTTTAACTATTCGTTTTTTTTTAGTATTGATAGTGGTTCAAATTAATGGCCTTAACGGCGAACCAGATCGGAAATAGCCGACCCAAAGATGGACACCTTTCGTGCATATTCATGTCGGGAGGTGTCAGCGGAAATCATTCAAATGACGAGGCTTACACCAAGAAGGTGTGAACCAATAATCAAGTCCGATGACTGTCTGACGAGGCATTATGCTCTTATTTCGTCGTTTGCTTTTCTTGGAAAAGAAAGCAGAGCTACTCGTTTAACGCTGTCAGTTATTAGCCGAACATCAGAGTTCGTCCTTCGAGGATGTGCTTAAGAGAGTATATGCTAATATATGCTAATTATCGCAGCTGAGAAACAGTGTTTATTTTGCCCCATAGTGGCTAGGATAAAACAACTTAAATAAGAAAGGATGTATCCTTACCCTTTAGTTTATGTGCGACAATATGGAGGGGTTATACTCATCGCGGATCTATCCTGTCGGGGACGAATGACACATGGACGAATCCCAACTAAAAGAGCAAACATGGCAGCAAAATAAAAATAGCTGAAATAATGCAGAAACCCACACAACAGTAATGATGAACTAAAAACGTGGATATTAATTGCAACACTTTTTGCACCGTTTTCACGTCAAATTGGGCACTCTTCTTAACAATTTTGATGCATATGGAATGAAGGTGGGCGTCTTCCAAAGATTACAACAGGTCAAACTACAGACTCTCGATGATGATTAGAACAATTTTTTATTTCAAGGAACATTTAGTATTACTTTCGTAGAAATTTTTCAGTTTATCGGTTCGAATGAATGTAATATTTTTATACAATTTTTATTTTTGAAAAAAAAATAAGCTAAAAAAATGAATTAAAAATTGTTTTAAAGCGCAACAGGTCAACAATCATTTAGTGCATTAAAAAAGATTGTATCTTGATTCCTGCAAATTTTATTCGATTAGTAGCTTAAATACTGCTTCCATGAAGCATCCAGGTGACGATGTTCGATGTTTGCGTACTTTACAACTGTTTTGCTGTATCGTTGGCAGGTGTAACGCTCCATGCAAACAGAACTTTTGCTATCCATCGAATAAACATCACGACGTCCTGGACGGGGGCGGGCGAAATCCGTTCTTTTAGTACTTAAAAAGACCGCTTTCCTGCAATTTAAAGCGAACTTTAATCCATTGCATTTCCTAAAAAATAGGAATTTTCTCAAACTTCAAACAATATGTTCTCTCATTTTGCAGGTGAGTTAAAACCTCAATCAAAGTCAGAATAAAGGTCTTCGAACACAACTGCGGTAAAGCGGCGGCAATTTCCTTAACCATAGGGCAGAACTCAAAGCTTGCCGCCGGCGGCGAGCGGTGCCGTGCCGCAGCCGCACACTTCAAGATTTTGGGCGGCAGCGGCAATAATAATTCTCATGGTTGTTGCCGCCGCCGCTGATTTGTCGCCGTAGTGCTTTGTTCGAATAGCAGCAGTAGGTCCTGACTAAACAGAGTACAGTGTACCTGTTACTTTTCGCCGCCTCTTACCGCCAGCAAGACTCGAGTATGCGTGAGCGGCGCGCTTCACAAGTTTTGCCTACCGCGATTTGCCGTAAAAGTGCGCGGAAGGCTTAAGTTTTCTTTGAACAAAAACTTATTTTAGTCATCTTGGGGTCTCTAGTTTAAGGTGTGCAAAGCTTGTATAGATTTGGAAGACGTTCTTTTCCACTTCAGAATCGACAAGCTTGTTGAAAAGAGTGTCCAATTTGACGTGAAGATTGTGTATATGACGGCGCCCCCAGACTTCCTTTAGCGGCTTCGATCTACCATCACGCTTCCTCTGCCTCGCCTACAAAACCCGTTGCGATACATTTCCGATGTGTTCGTGTTCAGCTCGAGAGATGTCGCTGAATTCTTCGTCATCTCGTGATGCGTACAGCGTGGATCCCATATCTTGATCAATCCAGAGCGTCTCAAAGAAGTTCCATTCGGGGATCGCACAGAGCAGAGGCGCTAAATTGGCTCAGAAAGAATGCGATATAATCTTGGCTGTTGTAACACAGCTATCAAGGATGGAATGGAGTTCATGTCGTAGGGCATGGGCGGGGCATCGATTCGTCCAGTAAAGTCATTTAGCAGTCAACTTGACTAATTCCACTACCATAACTCCCTTCACCTCCAGCACTCATGTTTTCCTTTGCTTTACATGTCGTTCGTGGAGCTGTCAGAATCGCCTCTAGATGTCTTTTGCAAGGGTTATTTCCTAACGACTTTTCTACCAACATGTTTATTTTTTCATTTCGTCCTTTCATTTTTCGGGATGTCTAAATTTCAACGGGAAATATAAGGACGAGATGGCTATTCAGGAATAAGAACGTTGAGCATTCTCAAAAACTCTCATAACTGCTAAAATGAGTCCTAGAAGAACAAGGCCATTCTGTGGAAATACTTATTAGCTGCACCAATAATAAAATGACGGAAAGTCGGCAGGAGACGGCGATCTTGATCATAACCCGACCGTCTTATCTTGGATCAGAGTGGAGCTGTCGAGTCCTCAATCAACTAGATCTTGCAGAATCAGTGGCAGAGTTTTCTATTTTTTTTTTGTGCAAAACTTTTTTATGCAACCTGTGCTTGTTAAGGAGCGTGATAGCTCAGTAAGATGAGGAGCCAGCTGTTGAGTGCGCTGGTATTCAAGATTCTTGGTTCGGATCCAGCACCTCCAACCAGCCTTCCAGTCTTTAGAGACGGCAAATCGGTACCAGACATGTCCAGGAAGGATAAAATGCTGGCTTGTCAATCCGCTGACAAGCCATTCTACATGCCAAATGCGTATTCAAATTACCCCTACCTCCTCTCCCCCACGGCATTCCGTTGAGGTGGGATATGTGGCACATCCCGCAAACGGATTGACTGCGCCTATCTGTCTCTTTTTATCCTTATATGTATGTGTGGTACGGGCGAACCATGTTTTAGTATTGCCCGTTTGATATCTCGTAGAATTTATTTATTGATTCTTTTCATACATTTAAAGGTGCGTCAAAATGGAAGCCTGTCAAAAAACTGAGAAGAAAAGTGCCATCGCGTCAAAGTGTCTTGTCAATGTCAAAAACGCAATTAAAAATGGAACGACCACGAATAAAAACTCAAATAATTGGAAAAATGAAGGTACAGGTACTGATGACTGTGTAAATAACGCTAAACCTGAAATAGCTCATCAAACTCGTAACTCGAAAGAGATTTCACTTTTGACATTAATATTTCAACTACACTATAAGTACGTAAAAGACATAAAAGTCTATTAAAAGCTACTCCACTTATATTTCTTGGAAGACCTCCCAGAAAGCAAAAGCAATTGATTGCACTACGAAAGAGGTTCAACGGTGAAAAATTATGAAATTAAATCGTTATTATTAAGCAACTGATTCTTGAGTTTTCACAACGTGGATAGTGTGAATGCTCCTCCTGTGTGCTACGACATAGTAGTAATTTCAAAGCGTAGTGAATAGTAAATAACGTGGAGTGCAGTTGACCCCATTGTTTATACCGCAATTGTGCTTTTACCAATAGTGACTGTTCTGGAGGCCGTTGTAAAGGTACTATTATTCCGGAACAGCTATTAATTCGTCAGCCCACAGGTTTTTTGGAACTCTTCTCAGCCTTAAACACGTTGACGACGAGAGTGATTTTCGCGTGTCTGGCGCGTGGGACGAAGCGCGCCGCACAATGTGACACGACATATCGTGACCCAAACTTCGCCTAAGCATAAGTTTGGAATCCCGAACACGATGCTAATGTTCGTCTTAACAGTTACGGTCGGCTGCCCTCTCCCCCTCCTCCCTCCTCTGCATTGTTAACTAAAGTGGTCGACCACCAACTGACCACCAATTTTGTCGAACTTCGTCCGAACTTTGAGAAGTTACTTGAGGAGCTGGTCACGGAGCTCACATTCGCTTTGCAGAATTCGGGATAGGGTTTTAGAATGCGATACTATCTAGCGTTACGTAGGGTGGTAAAGGAGACGGAAGGAATGGGTCCGATGTCGCCAAAACTTCGTTTGAAGGTTATTTTGGTGCTCATGACGAATCAGACGTCCGTTTTTGAAATAACTGGCTACGGTCATTCTGCCTTGTGGAAGGCCGCAGTTCTACATTGAACGCAAGTAAGAAGAATTCAAAAGAGAAAAAGGAAACAAATGTAGCTGCTAAGGAGAAAACAATGGTTGGAGATTATCACAAAAGGGATATTGAACGCATTTCTAAAGAGGGGATGTAAGATTTGTTTCCAGCTTCTTACGTAACTCGTACCTAGACTCTGGGTAAAATCGGTAGTCCTGACACGAGTACCGTTTAAGAAGGAAACCGGCCACAATCGTCAAAAAGGACATCGACATCGTGCTCAGCGTCCTGAATAACATCTCCGGACGAAGCATGGATGGACCGGACGTCATTCTTGTTAAATTAATAAGCCGTCGCACACCATTGAGCGAAATTGTCGTCAACTTATTAAATCGGCTAGTGCATTCTTCATTTCAAAAGGTCGACTATGAAAGGTTTTTTGGATCTATCCTAGCCCGGGGGGCCACATAACTAAAAAGCATTATATGTAACAGATCAGAGCTCCTACAGAACAACATAGGGCCCTAAACAAGAAAAGTCACAAAGAAAAAACAAAAAATTACATTTGTTGCGGTTGTAAGCCGGCAACGTTGTGTGCCCTCCGCACCATGTTGGATCCTGGTTATAACATGTCAGCCGGCGGTCAGCACGCGGTATACCTCCATTCCGTCGCTCTTTGCCCGCCGAGATGGTTGTAAACCGCGGCGATTTTTTATTTTTTGTTTGTTCGTTCGTTTTTGGTTTTTTTCAGGTTCCAACTCGTTCTCTAGGAGCCACTCGGTAACTCTCAATTCATTTTGTTACCTACTTTCTAGTTATTTTCCCCCCCCCCCCACCCACCCCGGACTAGGATAGATCCGGTTTTTTGGCAGAGCCAGGGATCTTCATTTTTGCAAATACAGGTTTACTAGTGTAATGTTTTCTTCAGTTAAGTGCTTGAATATGGTGATACAGGGTTATCAAAGGGAGTCCCCCAATATTGAAACAGGGATTAATTATAAACTGTTAGAATACTTCCAAATAGATAATTCTAATTTATTAGCTACATAATAGGAGGTAATGTGCAATAAGTACACTTGTACGTTATCAAACGTTGAAAAGTTAACTGATCTTTGAATTTTATTTATTTGTTGTTATATTGCACTTTTATTTGTCGCAACACTAGGATAAATTTGCCTTAGAAATTTTCCTTCGTCGAGCCATGGCTGGTTATGCGAATGCATTCTTACCTTGTCACCGGTGAACAAAAGTTGAGGTGCAACTTCGACCAACTTCTTAGCTGGGAAAAGACGCTGATCAGCGACAATACTTCGAAATCAGGCCACCGATGAGGGAAATTTCTCATCTCGGACCAAGGAGAGAGCTTTTTTGAACGATAGACCATCATTCCCCTAAATACCTTGCCATGAAACTTGAGAATTGCTGTCAAGTAGTCAAACTTCAACGAAGACTGACAACGAAGATCCTGTCTAGCACACTCTGTGTACAACACCCAACTAACAGTAGGAGAATGGAAGAAAAGAAGGAAAGCGTGAAGGCATATTCAAATTCGGAGGTTTAGTTAGGGTTATTCGCACCTTTTTGCTCTAGATAGTTGTTCATTATTGATTTCCGGATTCCGAATTTTTAAGAAAGCAGATATTCTTCGGATCAGCATCTAGGAATGCAGCCGATGTTTGGTTTCACCCTTGCAAAACGTCTTCGTAGTACCTGCATAAAGTCCAAAATCTATTAGTTGAATGCGCGGCTGATGTTGAATGCGTGATTCCTAACGTTTTTGCTCGCAAGGGTTTACATGTTGCAGGCAAGGCGGAACTCGAACGGGATTCAAGCGCATCCAGTTCAGGCCCTTCATTTTCAGCGTTTCACAGGATGTGCGAGTTCCGCTTCTCCAATTGCCAGAGAAATTGCTGAAATCGAAAGCATCCCATGAACAGCGCACCCATACTCCGTTTACTTCGCCAGACTTTCACGTCCAGTTTTGCTCGACAATATACTAGGTCCTGTAGGGATGACTGAGAGTGTAAATGATTATCTGTACAAGCGCGAAAAAAATTGTTCGAAGTTTTCTAAGATACGAATGCGCACGTTGTTGATGAAGCTGTAATAATGGCAGTAGTATTAGCTACACGGACTATTGATAGGGCAGTTTTGACAAGATATGAGAGAGAATGGAAAAGGGTGTTCAGTGAGATAAAGCCGAGGCCAGGTTTAAAGATTTCCACGCTTCAGCTCAGAATGTCAATGTTTATCAATAACAGTCAGTCAGTTTTGAGCAGCAGCAGCAACCCGAAAGGTATTTCATACAAAAATACATTAACGAATATGTTAGAATAAGGAATTCTAACGTTTTACGTCGATGTGACAATGCAAGACAAAAATGCTCATTTGGGTCAGTTTTTTTATGCATATCGCACCAGCTATGTGGTTTACTCACAAAGCGCTGTCATCCACTAAATGTGACACGTGTCCGAACTTTCGGTAGAAAACGTTTCGGAATATTATCCAAAAGAGGCAGTTTTAGGTAAAGTTGAATGAAGAGTGTACATCCTATAACATTTAAAATCATGTATCATTAATAACCATGTAGTTGGATCTAAGAAAACCTTCCGTCCCAGAAATGACTAAAGAAATCATTTAAAACATTGCACTTAAACGATGCACTTAAACCTAAAAACAGCGATGAAAATCCTCCATAATTTGAGTTGTAAATGAGTCGTCCATAAGCAATGGGTCAATTAGAAAGGCTCGGCTCTTCTTCTTGTTGCTGCTATAGAGTTCCAACCGGATGAAGTTTTTGGCCCTCTCAAGGACCTAGAACTAAACTTCTTTCGTGCTTCTCATCGGGTATAGATAAAGATTAAAGGACGGTGTTACTATTTTAGGATACGCCACGCATTCCACTTCTGCGTGAGAACGTTGAGGAATTTTGAACATGTATTTAGCCCATAGTAAGATCGGTGGTCAGCCGGGGGAAATCCATGATTTATCGTTTGCGCAAAGGCTGTTACCAATACACAGACCCGGAGAGATGGAAAGCTTGGTTGTCCGGGCGGGAAATACGTAAACATAGTATGCGTGGCGCATGCCACAAAAAGATGAGAGACTGAGTAGCGCCTGCCTTTATCCTTATTCTAATCATCGCAATATAATTCGTAATATTAGGTGGAATGTACTGCTTCATTTTGTTTTTACTAGTGCCACTTTAAATATGTTTGAACTTACTTTGTCATCCTCAGAAGCAAATGTTCAAACACTATAATTCCCTAAGCTTTCCAGCGTTTTAAATTACACATTTAGCCGCTATTTTGTTGAAGT
>OX377206.1:25417227-25907040 GCA_947396885.1 Heligmosomoides polygyrus polygyrus
GTTCTATTTCTTTTCCTGTCGTGAATCGACCACAACCACACCTCTATCACTTGCCCGCCCGCCTCTCATTTCACTTGCAAGGTTCTCGCCGTTCCGCTCCCTAAATTAACCACAGCAATTTCGATTCCATTGAATTCACGTCAGTTCCAGCCTGCAAATCTCCACGTTTTATGGGAAGGTTCAAATAGTTCTTAATACCATATTCTTGCAAGGAAACTTTTCAAGACTGGACTGCATAGCTGTCACAAATCAGGTATTTCGGCCTGGTTGGTGACAGCTATGCAGTCTTTCTCCTACATGTCCTTTTAATAGCTATTTTGTTGAAACACCACGCTTCATCACTGCAAATATATCATCAATTTTTAAGTACTTGGAGGAAAAGTTGTCTTTGGAACGACTACTTTTTGTCATGGCTGGGAAGGGTGAGAGGGTTTCGACTTTTTTGATTCTTGATTTGCACAAGATTCTAATGAAACAAATCAAAATGGATAAGGCGCTTTTATTTTGTTGAGAAGGAAGTTTTGTAAATTCAAAAGCCTAGAAACGCTATTTCTTCAAGAATAAAGATACCTGAGGGGCAGCCATGAGAAACTCTTCGTCTCTGTGCAAGTTGTCAATTAAACGAGGAATCCACCAGAATGCTTAAAAATTATTGCGCTATAAAGATTAGCTATGACCAACCACCATCTTAAATTAAAGATAGGATCCAATAGTGTGACCTAAAAAAAGGATTAACTACCATCCTTCATCTTCGAAGGAGAAAATTATCAATGAGCTACTGTAAGCAGTATTGCCTATGTGGAAAGCAGCAACCAGCAGAAACGTAAGCAGCGCTTTTTTCCAATTCAGGTGTTTTTTCTTCTTGTTTAAACACGTACCACGTAACCATGTAAATATTCATTACAACTGGCAAGGATACTATAGCCGAATTTTTTGAAAGTCTGTTTTTGATGATGGAAATCAATACACTTAGTGAATAGTACTCTGTGCGCACTTTTGCATACGCCTTGACAGGACCTCATTCCAATTTGTAAAACTGCGAAGTTTTGCAAAGTGTGGCTATGTGTTTGAATTTCTGCGCTGTGCTGGTGATTCGACAAAATTATGATGAGAAGTCTAGGCTTTGAAGGACAGTATTAATCGCTTCCGTGTATTTGTAAATAGGACCCCAAACCTACTAAAGTTGTGGTCAATATAGAATTAATAAGGACTTGGTCATTTAAATATAGTGAGATAATATAATGAGATGGGATTTCAAGGAACTGCCTGATTGAGGTGAGCTATTCCGCAGCTACTTTCTTCATTTTTGTTGGAAGAGCTCATCCTGAACTGGTTTGTGAGCGCTAACGCTTATCGCTTGCTTTTTTCAGGCTGATTAAAGTAAGCGACAGCGATATTTACTATCATTTAGTGGAGGAGCTAGCAGGATGTGCGCGCTGTTGCTGTTGAAAGGAAGTGCTTCGTATTCTGGAGATTGTGGGCCCTTTGACCATCGCCACTTTTCCGATTCTACCGCCAATTCCTCTTAGTCGTGAAGCACTTGAAGTAGTTGCCAGCCCTCAAATAATTTGATCATTTTTGCACTAAAATAACATAGCGGAAACATAGCGAGTAACAGGACTCACACAAGCAACACAGCGACAGTGTCATTGTGCTTGTGGTGGTAGTTTTTGTGAAATAATACGACAAAGCTGAGTTGTGTTTGAGCCGTTAGAGTTTTAGCTGCGGACTTCACTAAGGTAGATCGTGCCTAAAACCAATGTGACGACAGAATTTAGCGTGAGCCAATTGAAAGCTCGAGTCCACCCAGGTCAGCGAGGCCATGGAAGCCTTATCCGTTAACCGCGAAATCGTGATGAGATAATTTAGAGATAACACACCACCCTGTTCAGTGGCTGACCTGCATAGACAGAATAAAAAACGCACCATAATGGCCCATAGAAGTTGCGGGCAGGTCAAGCGCCGAAAAGAGCGAACCAACGGCGACCTTTATCCTTCATATTTTTATCAGGGTGTCCGGAAAGCTTTGAGAATTTTTGATGCATCCAAATAAAATGACATATCTTCTCACAGGTTCCGAGTTATATCATGTTACTATGCATCCTTGTAGATCCCAGCGTTCTGATCTAAACCTCAAACAAAACAGTCGCCTTGCCCCCTAGGTGACGAAAATTCGTCAGTCCTATCATGTCCAGCCGAACTGACTATAGCATAATTTCGCTTCGATGCTTCCTTTCCGGCTTCAACCCAACCGAGGCCCATCAGCAGGTTGCGTCGCTGATGGCTTGCGAGTCGCGCTCCACTGCTACGGTGTATCGCTGGTTCGATCGATTTGCAAAAGGAGACTTCTCCCTCGACGATGCTGTTCGATGCGGACGACCTCAGTCGAGAAGTACAACGGTTGTCCTCGCGTCTGTTCAAGCTAATCCGGATGAGTCTGTACGGGATATAGGGAGGAATACGGTCACTCCTAAATCCACCGTCCATGATATCCTCACTCGCTCCGGTCTTGTAACGAAGCGTCCTCATACCGTACCTCACGATCTCACAGCCGCCGAGCAAAATCCACGCGTAAAGGTCTGCTCATCACTACTCTCCCTCTACCGAAGGACGGCATGGACTGAGACGATACTGGCCATGGATGAGAAGTGAATAACGTACAGCAACCCGGACAGGAAGCGGCTCGCGATAAAGACCCACAGCCCATCCCAAAGAGAGATATTCACGGCAAGAAGCACCTGCTCACTTGGTGCTACTGTAGCAAAGGTGTCGTTTGCTACGAGGTCCTACCGGTTGGGCATTCGATTGATGCCAACCTCGTCTCCTCACAGCTGGCAGAGATGGAGTCCAGGTTACCTGTTGACCACACGTACAAGGGCAAGATTCATCTTCTGATGGATAATGCGAGGCCACACTCAGCAAAGACTACCCAGAGCCAGCTAGAGAAGCTGAACATCGTGTGGCAACCCCACCCACCTTACTCCCCGGATCTCTCTCCCTGTGATTTTCATGTTTTCCGAAGTCTCGAGCACTTCTGCCGTGGACGGCATTTTTACAACAACGACAACATCGCGCGCGCAGTCGACGAATGGGCAGCGTCACGCCCTGCTTCTTGTTGCAGAGAGCCATTTGTCTCCCTGCCCGAACGATGGAGGAAGGTTCTGGCCACCAGCATTGCTGATTGACTAGGCTTTTGTTCAGTTGAAGTTTGAAGACAATAAAAGTTCCGAATTTTCCCAAAACTTTTCGGACACCCTGATATTATGCACATGGCAGAATCGTTATGCCCACGGCAAGCTGGGGAAAGCAATTTTATGCCGCATTTTTCCTTATTGAAGTCTAATTTTTGATTGAATTGACCCACGGCTTGAGGAGTTTAAGCTAGAATTTGAATTTGGCTCGTAGCATGGGAATGTAGGATCAATTGCCAGTGTCACTTACCTGTTTCTGCTTAAACGTTAAGAGAGCGCCCCGCTAGAAGGATAAGATTACCTGAGTTCTCCAGCTCGCGAAGCCACGGACAAGCCAGACAAGCCTTCCGTCTCTTCAGGATTGACAAATTGCTTCCACACGTGGCTCCGAAAAACGTAACTTTGACTTTCCGTCGGTTGGCGACGACAATTGAGTGTACAGTCCATATACACGTCCGGAGTTCCTCTCTCATTCTCCTTGAAAGATGAAAGCATAGGGCAACTCAAAATAGGATGCAATACGCCAATATTAATTGTCCAAGCTTTAACACAAGAACATTTTGCAGTCAAACATTATCGACGACTTTGAACCTTTTGGTTAAGCTTCAGACTGTGTTGTTGAGACCACACTTTCAACATCTCCACTGAGGATAATTTAGATCAATTTTCGTGGTCAGTAGTGACCGGAGTGAAACTGAAGCAGTGCAGGAGGAGTTGAGTTCCTACTGAAGCGTAGGCTTCAACGTCTGGAGTCACTGCGATACACGTACTCTCTCGACGTCTTTTGGCCATTTCCCTTTAATACGCTATTTATATTATGCGAGCTTCGGAATGTGCATTTCTATTCTTTGGTTCGCCCCGAGCGTGTGACTACCATTTCCGTTCTTCAGATAGAACAACGAAATAATTGCGAGAGGCGATCGCGCGCATGCCTGCGATGGTCTTTCCATTCCAAAAGTGTAGAACATTTACCTGCTTGTATGGAGTTGCACCACAGCACACCGAAAATTTCCAGTGTGCTTTGCTGCTTGGCCTGTCCTTTTGGCCGCTGCTAATGTTTTATAATGGAAGTGAAAATTCGGCTAGTGTCTGATTAGAAGAAATGCTGTATGTAGGTGTCTCAGAGAGTTTGCAACACTGCCGTGTCTTGTGTCTTGCTATTCACCAAACCCATTTATAAGATTGCAGAAAGCAAGAATCTTTTGGCATGCCGTAGGCTGAGATTGCGCCATGCATTCGCCCAGTTTTACGTTTTACTTAACTAAGGATGCGTGGTATTTTATTGGACATCTAAAAGTGACTAGTTACACCTTACAGTCACGAAAGCTTTTAGCTGAAAAAAATTTATATGGTTGAACGGTTATGGAATCAAACGCTGCGTGATAGTTCAGTAGGCCGAGGCCCTAACTGTCACGTGCAGTTTAATTGAGATTCTCGATTTGGTTTCCACCCAGACCAGTTATGCCTTCTATTTCTCCATGATTGGTAAATTCCTACCACAACTGTAGAGCAAGGGTAAAACAATATCTTCACTGGCTGGTCACCGCAAGCCATTGCATAAACCGGTAGTAGTCGCGAATGTGAGCAGCACTAGGAGGCGCGAACGCGCCAGCCAATAAACCGCATCGAAGATGCCATTCAAAGAGGGCATGAACAAACCTCGAGCTGATTGATTCGCGAGTGTTCGGTCGGCACTCTGGTTGGCTATGATTGGCTGGCGTGCTCCCACCTCCCAATGCTGTTCGCATTCGTGACATAGACCATACATCACACGCGTCTTAGAATTGCCTCCATGATAACCTGCAGAATTTGGATGTTTGGCGCATTCCAAATAGGAGTTGATTAACGGCGGCCTTTGTCCATTCACTTTTGCGGAATCGTGTTCGATAAATCATCGTGATATTCTTCTTCAATTTCAGTCCAGCCAATGATACCTTTCACCAGCTGGCTTATGAATCTAAATTGCTTTAAACAGCTTATGCATTGTTATATGTGAAGTCTGAATATTAGAAATTGAAGTGTAGTTCTCAAAAGCATGGGTGTCTCTGCGGGTGAAAGCATCATTAGGAGGGCTTTAAGAGCTTTCCTAGCCTATAAGCACATTCATTTCCCGTTTTCCGACATTTTTTTGCTGAGAACGCTCGACTTCATGCTGGGATCGACAACGACGTCGGAATCTGCTTTCGCTTGAGGTGTTCACAATTCGCAAAGTTGAACAATCCTTGTGCCATGTCACGCCTGGTTTAACTCACAATCTCCGCCTTACGTAGCGTGAAGGGAATTTCCTTTTTATCCACCGCTTTGGAAGCGCTTCCACCGATTTTAGACGAAACGCCAAAGTTGTTAAAGTTGAAAGAATCCCTATGAAACTAAAAATGAAAAAAGTAAAAGTGAAAAAGTGAAGAAGAAAAACAGCGAGTGTATGACCTGCATAACTTAATTGCGCTGTACACATTAATAGTTCTGAAACTGTTTTCAAGAGCTTTATTAGCCTAGAACTTCGTTGGCTCTTCCATGCCTAACTTCTCCTTCAATTATTCTCCAATTGTTTTCGTAATACACAAATTGCCAAACAACCATTTGTTGTCCGATTCGAAGTGGCACTGAAAGTTGTAATTAGACAAACCTCCACAAAAACAGAATGGCGGTGAACGTAATCTGAGTATGGATTCAGAAAACGTTGCTTAAAAATATCCCGTATATCCAATCTGCACGCAATATCAAGCATCAGATATTCTGAGGTAATGTGCTGGTATGAAAAAGGCAACGATTTTTTAGTGTTTCTTACGTGAATGGGCGAAATCCACAGGGTGATCATTGATGATTATGACATTATTATGACATGTGATCATAGATCCAGACTCATGATGCAGTTCAACACCGAAAATACTACACAAAATCTGCTTACGTACGTAATCTGGATAACGGATTACATAAATTTTTAACAGTGATATATTATAAAGAGAAAGGAACCATTTTGCTTTGCTTTTCTTTCTTAGTCGCGGTTTGGTATGGGCGAACGTGGTTTGAGGTTGTTTAGATGTTATCTACAAATGAATATTTTATAACCTATGGCATCTTCCGCTTCACCGATAAGCAAGCGGGAACGTGCTACAGTACAAATTCGCATGAAGTTACATAATGGCGAAACAAATCTCCTTATATTTTCTTTTGGCATGCAATATCATACTATATATAAAAGAGTAGGCGGTTGTGTCTGTCCTTCCGTCTGTCCGTCCGTCTGTCTAGCTTTTCTAGCTCTACCTATCTAGCTTTTCATAGACGTCGAGTGACAGGCGTCCGGGTTGAGACGAGGTGTGACCCACGTCGTGTCGCGTGCATCAGAAGACGTGTCGCCGATGTCGCGCAAAGGGCGTCTGGGTTGAGAAGACATCTCACCGTCGGAGTTCAACAGGCGTTCGGCTTCAGTGGTTGCGCCACCCATGTCGCGCTGTGGGTGTCTAGGTTCAGAAGAGGTGTCACCGATGTCGCCCAAGTGGTGTTCGGGTTCAGACGACGTGTCTCCGATGTCGCGCAAAGGACGAACGGTTGAAAAGACGTGTTACCGACGTCGCTCGACAGGCGTTCGGCTTCAGTGGTTGCGCCACCCATGTCGCGCAGTCGGTGTCTAGGTTCAGAAGAGGTGTCACCGATGTCGCCCAAGTGTTGTCAGGATTCAGACGACGTGTCACCGATGTCGCGCAAAGGACGAACGGTTGGAAAGACGTGTTACCGACGTCGCTCGACAGGCGTCCGGGTTCAGGAGTTGTGTCACCCATGTCGCGCCGTGGGTGTTTAGGTTCAGAAGAGGTGTCACCCAAGTGGTGTTCGGGTTCAGACGACGTGTCACCGATGTCGCGCAAAGGACGAACGGTTGAAAAGACGTGTTACCGACGTCGCTCGACAGGCGTTCGGCTTCAGTGGTTGCGCCACCCATGTCGCGCAGTCGGTGTCTAGGTTCAGAAGAGGTGTCACCGATGTCGCCCAAGTGTTGTCAGGATTCAGACGACGTGTCACCGATGTCGCGCAAAGGACGAACGGTTGAAAAGACGTGTTACCGACGTCGCTCGACAGGCGTCCGGGTTCAGGAGTTGTGTCACCCATGTCGCGCCGTGGGTGTTTAGGTTCAGAAGAGGTGTCACCCAAGTGGTGTCCGGATTCAGACGACGTGTCACCGATGGGTGACCAGTGAAGAAGGATCAGTCATGGGGGACCGGTAAAGGAGGGTCCAGTAATGGGGGAGGGGTGAAGGGGGAATGGGAAGAAGGAGGACCAGTGAAGAGGGGACCACTAAAGGGGACCACTGCAGGGGAGGGTCCAGTGATTGGGGACCGGTAATGGGTGGGAAGCAGGGAGGAGGGAACAGTGAAGAGGGGACCACTAAGAGGGACCACTGCAGGGGGAGGGTGCAGCAATGGAGGAGGTGGGGGGGGGAGTGGAAAGAAGGAGGACCAGTGAAGAGGGGACCACTAAAGGGGACCACTGCAGGGGAGGGTCCGGTGGGGGGGACCGGTAACGGGTGGAGGAGGGACCAGTGAAGAGGGGATCAGTAAAAGGGACCAGAAAAGAGGAAACCAGCAAAGATGGAACCAGTAACGGGGGGGGGGCGAGTGGTGAAAGAGTCCCAATAAAGAGGGGACCAGTATAAGGGGGGGGGGGGAGACGGTAAAGGGGACCAGTGAAGATGGGACCACTGAAGGAGGGGGTCCAGTGAAGGGGACCAGTAAGGGCGGACCATGATTTTTCATCAGTATCGTCCAACGGGTATCAGGCTTCAAAGGACGCGCTGCTGACGTCGTTACACGTACGTTGGGGCTTAGCATATTTATCACAGACGATACATGCGTCCGGATTTAGAACACGTGACCTAGACGTAGTACAACGAGCGTCCAGATCCAGAAGTCGTTCCACAGATCATACTTTGCACAGCATTCGTGAGAAAACTTTTTAAAGGCTTCGTTCGACAAGTGTGCGCGTACGCCTCTCACTACGCCTTTATTTTTTCAATTTCACTTCGGCATAAGTGTAAGGGGTATTGGCGGGGTTGAGAGTGAAGGTAAGGAGAATGGTTAAAGTTATCGGAGGAACATGATTGTTGTCGGACAGGTAACGGTATCGAGCGGTCTACCGACACCCATTGGTTTCATTTATGCTTTCGCAGACTAAGCACTTTGGGTTGAGACTCTTACAGTCTGTTACTCAGGACTTAGTAGAACATGTTCTTCGGAGAATGAAATAAAAGTAAGAGGGCCAAAAGAAGAAAAAGAACACGTCCGGGTGTTCTGTGCTCGGGGATTTGGGGCGAAGCCCCCAACCAGACGTTTGGCGGCCGCGAGGCCGCTGAACGTCTGGTCTGAGAATTATAACTCAAGTTAGTTATTGCTTAAGGCTTCATAGCAGTTCATGTAGAAATTTTTAAAACTATTCTAATCACTTCTCGTTACTTTATTCACGTATTTTTTTATTTTTGTATCGTTTGTTTTAAATGTGGTCTTTACTTATGTACCCTCTGTTTTTACATCTTCGACACTGTCTACAGCTGAAGCCGTCTCAGTTGGAAAAAGTTGTCTGAATGTGAATGTCGTTACGTCGTTCCTGACTGAACGACAAAAGCTATGGTAGGCGCATAGGGTTCGACCTCTTGGAAATTTCACATGTGACGCTCTTCCTCTGATTCCATGAATGGTTCTTCTATCTTCTCAGTGGCTCTGGGGGCAGGTCCTTAGAGAGGATTGAACAAAAGGAAGTAACATAGGTGTCTATCCCCGCGTTAGCAGGTGCTTGCCAACAGTTTTAGCCCAGTAGCAACTAATCTTAAACGCAATCCTTGTTTCATGCTAGCGGTAACTGTCTGGATTGTCTATGCTTTTTCTAAGCACTAATGGTCTTTCACTTTAATCCGGAGGTTCCTTCTTCAACAATGCCCGAATTCCTGGCGATTAATCGCTCACCACTCCTTATTATTTTAGGGTATAGGATGTCTCCAAATAATGTTTTTTCGCTTCCAACGTTTTTCTGAGCAGGTTTTCGTAGTAAGAGAGTCGAATTGAACAATAACAGTTATTCGACAGGCACAGCGAAAGACCATTTCATTCTGAAGCCCCTCTCTGCTATATCGAAGCAAAACGCACATTGCCGTACACAGATAAGTGTTAAACGATTCTTGAAGTCTTATTAATGTTTATCTATTCCAACGGTTTTAATGTGTCAAGGTTTTTGTTGCTGCATTAATGGGACACCCATTAGAAAATGTGTGCTTGAAGGCACATTGAGTGCACGCATATTTTGCCCTCCTGAACATGCAATATGTCAATTAGACTCCTGAAACGCCGCAGATTTGACCGTTCTTTAGCTCTAGTGAACCTCAAACCTCCTACTTGTTGCGTCATGTGTTCCTTTAGCAAGAATAAAACTATATGTAATTATTTGCTTGGCTGAGATACAGTTCTGGGAACCATGTCAACGCAACATGCATGTAGATTAAATAGAATAATCTTATAAATTTCACTCCACCCCTACAGTTTTGTGCGAATGAATTTGACCGCGTGTTGTTTTGAGTTAGAGGGCGCGTGTAGAGCAGTCGGAAGGAGTACCGGCTGTCGCGTGCACCCAATACCAGGTTCCTGATTCGGATTTCGAGCCCAGGCCAACCAAGCTTTCCATCCCTGCGGGGTTGGTGAATCGGTACCAGACTTGTTTGGAAAGGATAAAGGGCTGACTTGTTCATTGGTTGGCCACCACAAGTCATACTATAGGCCAAGAATGCATTCAAATCCCCTCCACGGAGTAGAATTCACGGCGTAACCCAAAAGGGATTGAGTAACGCCTTCCCTTGCCCTTTATTATTTTAAGTCGGCTAAGCAGGTCGTCAGATGGGTAGGAACATTTGGTTTGCATAAAATAAAGACTCGTTTGAACCTCGCTCCTGGTCATGCCATATTTATGAATTTGCCTATCATCTCTTCTTTGACCTGTTATACTCTTCACTCTTGTTTTCATACAGTTATTTCTTCTCTTTCCTTTCTTTTATTTTCAAGAACAGCGCCAACTTGAACCGAGTATATTGGATCAGAGCGATATTTTCCACCCTTTTTGACTTCTAAATTCAAATGGTTATAAAATCGTATAATACTGCGATAATATAGCTATAATTTGTATAACTCGCTTTTTAAGTCATAGTGAAATCTGCTACACCCAGCATGTTTCTGCTGAATCAATCCACTAGTAGCAATTTCTAGTTGTATTTCGGCAGATATTTATCAACCGTCGGAATACATTTTTTCCATTCTCCTACACATACTGTGAAATTTTCCATTGAAAACTATTCAAGGGATTCGTGAGAACAATATTGTGGAAAAAACATGCCACGCCATTAAATGGAACAATCCTTTAGATTTCACATTCCATTCCTACAGTTTTTGTGCTAATGAATTTAGCGGATTGTTCTTTTCAATTGGTTAGGCAGGTTATTGGAAGGGTAGGAACGTTTGTTTGCCAGAGTAGAACAAGTTTTCAACGGATATTCACCATTTGTCCTTGAAATCTGTGAAGCAGAGGAGACTAGTTATTTTTCCGCTTTTTCGCAAAACCATTGAATTTGTCAACTGCGTCCTCTTTTCATCATATTTAATCACCTTTAAAACTCTTGTTTTTTTACTAAAGAAGGAAGTCAGAGAAACTAACCGCTAGCGTTTGTTCAAGCAAATTAGGAGTACCGATTGGGCTTCCTTCCCTATCTTATGCAAGCACGCGGCTCAGTAGGATATTTCTTGATATCCCAAACCTGACTAGAGAAAGCTATGGAAATTATAGTAGGGTTTTGCCTTTATCTGGTCCTCTGCACGTTGATCTGTTTTAATCGGAGCTTTCTGCCTTATTATGGGCTTCTATCGTTAGTTAGAAGTGAACTATCTCAGTACTTTTCACCAGATGTTTTAGATTTTTTTGTGATTCAGCATCTAATGTTCGATTCAATGCTGTCCTAGCTTTTTCAAAATGCAAGCAGTAAAGCTCTATGACACGAAACTCTCTTTGTGGAGTTCTCACGAAGTCGGCCAAACTCTTCAATTTTTAGAGATTTTTGTATGTATTCATATATTTAAAACAGCATGAGTTATACGTGGAGGTACATAGCAAAACCTCTTATGAACTCATCTATTATAAAACTTAAAGAAATGCGAGAACTTTCGGGCCATACTGAGAGACTAGCAGACTTGAGCCTCATGCGTACCCAATGCAAGCTTTGAAAATTAGTGCCATAATGCTGATCAACCCACAAATCAGAATTTGACTGCAATGCAGAAAGACTCCAAAATCGCGTGGCATTTCCATCAATTTTCGTTTTTTCCCAAATCATGTAAAAACGGATATTTGTACTGCAACATATAAGGTTGTTACAAGGTCCAATAAATTGCGTTTTGGTGGCACATAAATTTTTAAAACCTACTGTTTTTGTGTGTCAGCAGTTCAATATTCATATTGTTACACATCACTTTAAAGCTTATCTACGGCAGTTCTTCTTTTGATTCTAATGCTTTCAATTTTTATAGTTCGGGGATTTTAAGCCGACTATCCAAAGTGCTCTCTAAGGAGCAGATCCTTATCGCTTTGCACAATGAATTCATTCTTGAACGAAAGGCTGTAGCGGTCTTGAAATACTGGGCTGCGTTGGGAGGCAGATGTTTTTTCAATTGGAAGTACTCAATTGTGGTTGTAAGAATTCCGACCGGAGGACAAAAGCCTTCATGATGCACCAAGTCGAGATCATGCCCTGATCGGCTGCTTGAATTCACTTGTAGGTTAGGATCCTTATGATTAGCGGAATGACTTCAAGCATCATTTCCGACCGTCGCCGAACATTTGAAAAAACATGAAAAGGTAAAAATGAAGGATCGGTAGCTACGCTTTTTAGTTTAATGTGGTCGTTTTCTAGTTCCAACAAGGTATATTTTATGAAATTGCGTAAACGTTTATTGACCTAAACAGCATTTCCAAAAAAAAAATCGCATTTTCGCTTGCTGCCTAGTGGGACGCCCTCTGTCAGTGCCGAGATTGGCTGACGCGTGTTCTATTGTATTTGTGTGCCGATTGGTTGCAACTTCCCGCCTCCCTCGTAGTCCTCAATAACTACTGGTACCTGTATTTCAAAGTCTGCTAATCTTAAAATATTTCGGTTTCGTGAACGAACCAATTGCGTCGCGGTCGTTCAACTGCTTTCGGTTTTCATGTGGTTCGTGGTCCAAATGAAGTCTATATTCATCTGCGCATCAAAGAAACATTTTTGCGGCTATTTCTGCTAAAGCGCAGATTTACAAAAACATCGTGTTCTCTATCAAAAAATTCTTTAAAGTGGCAACAATACAACCATTAAACACCGACTGTGCTGGAGTGCATGGTCGAAAAAATTACATAGCCCCCCCCCCCCAAGAGTGTTTGCTTTCGTCCGCATAAAGACCCACAATTGTTCATAGAAATGCATAGAAACCACTCAGTTTGGATGATTTGATTGGTTGATTAGTTTTTGCTCGATTTGAAAAGTGCCATGCACAAGATGTGGATTATCCATATATCTACTGACTCTTCTCAAAAGATTGTAGCGTAGTCGCCAAAAGGATACGTTTATTCACCGATACACAGTACCTATTGCATCGCATCTCTGCTTCTATTTTTCCACACTTTCCTTTTCTTATCAACACCATGAGATTAGCTGTTAGATGTGTATACCTTGACAGCCTTAAAAATATGTACTTATATCCATTATAATTGCCCGTTGGAGGAATCTTAGCATTCAATATGACAACCACCTAGAACCACCACACGTGTTGTTTCCACTTGAACGGCAGATGAACGCTCCAGCACGTTTCTGCCCTTTTCAATAGTCCGATATTGGCGTAAGCCATAGTGAAATGTGTTCGCGGAAATGTCAGTAACATGCGCAGATGGAGAAGTGCCAAAATGCTCTAGAGCGGGCTGAAATGTGAAAGGGTCACCCAATACTGAACCACTTCGAGTTTTCTCCTTTGAAGTTGATATGTCTAGAATGGGAAACAACCAGCATGAGCGGACACGGTCCACATTACATTCGGCGGTCGAAGAAGCCCAGAGAAAAAGTTGTATTTCGTCTTTTGAACACAGCTCTTGGACAGAAACTCTGAACGACGAATGAGTGTTCTTGTCTGCCGGCTTTCCATGACCAGTCATCGTATTGCCAAAATATCCCGTTAAAGCCAAATGCCTGGCGCATCCCACAAAGGGATTCACTGACGCGGACGTTTAACCATCGTCTATTATCCTTATCGTGGTATCGTATCTCAATCTAATCTACCCTTTAACAAGCATGTAAGCAGACAAATGACGAAGAGGCAGCAGCTATTTTGCGATATGTACATACACCCGAATTTTAATGTACTCCGAAATGTCTCGAAATCCAACTTCGAGAAGGTTTGGAGGAAAAAAATCTCTCGACCTTAATTTATTCAGTAAAGGATGTTCATCCTATTTCATACGGATGTTAGAGGATCAAAAATGAAGAAAGAATGAGTAATTGGTCATTACAGTGATTTATGATCGTCAGCAGAGAAGCTGGTGCTGCATCCTTCCTGAACTGACACGTTTGGTACTAATTTCCCGGAACGGAGAAGAACTCATTTGGCGAGGGCGAGAATACATAGAGCCAAAATCGCTTCGGGGTCGGCGCTAGCAGTAGCGTTTCATGCCGGCGGTGCCACGCATACGCTGTAGCGAGAACCTTAAATCAGCAGTAGTGCAAGCAAAGCTCTTCTTTTCTTAAATCTCTCGTCCTGCTCAAGATTTATTGTAGATTCATTCATAATACGTTATTTCCTGTACGGTCTTGATGGGAGATTTCCGTTTTCACCCGTCGACTGTGTATCATCTCACGCATTCTTTTCAGAAAGCGCGAAGGGTTTGTGAGAGTCGGTTTTTCTAGGTGCGCCTCGCGAAAACCTGAAAAGAATTGGTTAGCAGTGTTTCAAAGCGAACCTGTCTAGCCGGAATACTGAACGAAGAAAGCTGAAAGGTAAGAACGAGTGCTTCACTTCTAAGGCCAACAATAATCTAATGAAACGCGTTCAACGCACACTCCAGTAGCACGGGTGTTGCACGAGTATAACGGACCAGCAGTCGTTCTTCACTCTGAAAACGTCACTAAAGATAGCCGCTGAACAGATTATTAACGTAGCTGATGTCTAGATCAGGGGCGCACATTTAGCGGCCGACAATTTAACGAATTTAACAAATTAACGGCATTTTTCGTTAAAATCTGGCTTAGCGACTTAACGGAAATGCTTAGAAATTTTTACGAAATTTTTAACGGTCTTTTTTTCCTCGGTGAGTCACTGAGAAAAAAGACCGTTGAAAATTCACTCTCAGCCTTCGCTAACGTTGCAGGTCTCATCCCCCCGATTAGGACTGTTCCTGAAAAACCTATTGAAATCAGCAAGAATATTTTAATGTTTTCATGAATTTGTTTTAATTTTTGGAAATTTTAAAATGGTTCTACTTTTACGATACCAGGTTCTTGTTTCGGCTTTCCTGCACAGATCAACCAAGCCTTTCATCACTCTGGGGTCGGAGAATTGGTACCAGACTTGTCTGGAAAAGATAAAGCACTGACTTGCTTATCGGCTGCCCACCAAAGTCATTCTAATGCCTAAAACGCATTCAAATTGCCTCCACGATGTTTCGTAAAAGTAGAACGCGTGGCGCATCCCAGAAGGGATTGAGTAATGCTGTCCTTTATCCTTATTCTTTAATGTATTTGGGAGCTAGACATTTTTTCGCGGCGTCCCAAAGCACGTAAACGAATCCACAAAGCTGCTGGGGCCGGATTCACCAACCATTAAACCTGTGGGTATGCTGGGCGTAGGGGGTAGAGATAAGGTAAGAGTGAGATAGAGATGAGGCAATAGTCAGAGACGCAGGCTTCATCGTTGGCATCTCTATCCCTTATACCCGCCGGTAAGTCGTTGATGAATCCGGCCCCTGGTCTAAGGGGTCATTTAGTGTGCGCGCGACGCGCGACGCGACGCGACGCTATGTGTAGTGGCCGAATTGATCCATCGCGTTGCTAGATCAATTTGGCCACTAGGCCTTTGTCATACCATCGCACACCCCGAGCGACGCCTAATGATATGCACCCACATCGATTCCATCGCGCCGCCGGATCGATATAGGTGCATATCATTAGGCGTCGCTCGGCGTGAGCGATGGTATGACAAAGGCCCTACACATGCATCGCGCGCAAACTAAACGACGGTTAACCCCCTCGTATAATATGTCTGTCCTCTGCTGGCGCAGAATACTTTTGCTCGCCACCTGGAACATTCGAGACGGAGAGAATGTTTTCGGCCGCTGGAAGTATTTTAAACAATTTAAAAAAAAACACTAGCAAGAAATAGTAAAGCTACTTTTTTGAACGCTAACACGTTGATGAGGCCTCACACCTTTCGATAATATTGGATCCTGTGACACGACGTCGTGTCACAGTCCCGACGTTGCAAAAGATAGATTGATCCCACGCGCCAGGCAAGCGAAGATCGTGCGTTAGACAACGTATTAACATTCCAGTTATAGGCTTTTAATTGCATTTTTATTAATTCGTTCTGTACTTAATAGGCTGGTGCCCGCATCGAGATTGTATATGCACGTAGAACAGTCAGTCACACAAAACGGTTTCGCAAGGAACTGGGAAGGGGGGGGGGGGGAACTCCGGCATTGGCCTGATCGCATATTTCAAGATACCTTGTCGGTGATCAATTCCATGCCCATTCTTATTCCAGACCCTGTAGATAATTTGCTGCTTGTTTATTTTTCTGTGTTTATTGTTGTTGGATTGTTTATTTTACACTGCAGTGTTACATTCCATTCCTTGAATTTAGCTGTTGACCTCTTTAAGTTGAAACGTATAAGGTTCTCCATGATTTTTGCACTTGAAATAATGGCTTGCAGCTAATTGTATTTTTTAACGAAATTTAACGATTTACCGAAAATTTAACGAAAATTCTCCGTTAAAAAATTTCGTTGAGAAAATCTAACGCGTAGAATTTCTGTGTGCGCTCCTGGTCTAGATTATGCCTAGAAATTCGTGATAATAAAAAGTGCTACATCCAAACTTCCTTCTTTTTGCTTGCGTGTGCGTTTCAATGAAAATGCCTGTTAAAAATACAAGACTAGATGTGAGCGTTATCCAGTCCCTTTCTGGAATGTGCCACGCTTTCGACTTCTCCACCATATTCGTATCTATTCAGAGCGGTATTCTATGTACCTATGCACAGTTGGTATGAGTTCCTTGACTGCTGAGTGATGAAACACTTGGGTGGGGTTGGCGTGGACTGAACCTTGAATCGGGTCGCGACACGTGTGTCCAGTGCCTTTTCCGACTGCGCCTCTACGATGCTCTTAGTTGGCGTCACAACTGTCGTTCTTTTCATCGACGAATTACTCGAGCGGCCCGAGAAACGTCTTCATCTGTCTCGTGTCAGAGTGATCCAGCGGATCATCTTCGCTGGAGGGACTCGAAAGCCGTAATATGTAGTACTCGGCCAGGGCATTTGTAAAACAGTCCGACCAACGCGTTGATCGATGATTGAACGTCTATTAGATCATGGCTCTCGTCCTGCCGGTCTCACTGAATGTCCGAATCACTTTTTTTGCCAACAACGGCAGCGTCTGAACCTCTCTGAAATTCGAAGATGCTCGGAACTCCGCGGGCTTTCTTTAACTGGTCGTTGTTAGACAGTATTAATTACATGTTTTTAGTTAAACAGATCGATTGATTTCACATTCACTCTTTTAATCACATGTCTTTTGGAATACAATCTTAAATTTCTTCGATCTTTCCTTAAATGTGCAAATACTGCAACTTGAACAGGCTCTCTAGCACCGCTGCCTGACCACGCTGTTTCCTCCTATTAAGAAAGCACTGGGGTGATCGGCATTTTTCTTCTTTATTTTTTTTATTTAGCATACAGTGAAATCCTCTTAAAAATATAATCACCTTCGTCAGTTACTAGAGTGCGCCACCTAACAGGCAGGTCAGTAATTCTTTTTTCCCAGAAAGGGGAGATTGAGAATAAGTAGACTGACTTCGCTCATTGCCTTTTCATCATCTTTAATTTTGGTGATTTTTTTCATCGCTAGGAATGCCTTAAGGAGACGAAATAAGTAATAGTCGGAGGTGACAATATCAGGGAAATAGGGAGGGTGAGAAAACTTGGCCCAGCTACCACAATTTTTCACGCGTCTCTTTTGCTCATTCGGTCTAGCGATGTCGTGAAGGAGGTGGACAGAAGCACGTCTCGGCCGTTTTCCTCGAACGTTCTCCAGTTTCTGAAGTTGACTGGCGCAAATAGTGCGGGTGAATATATGTCCTTCTGGGAGCAACTCGTAATGCAGCATTCCTCGCGAATCCCAGAAGCACTTCTTGGGATGAATTCCTATTTTGGCATGCGCTGGCGGGTCTTCCCCTGGACGGACCCACGGCACGACGCCTGTCAGAATCGAAGGGGACCCAGATCTTATCCAGAGTGATCAGGTTTTCCAGAAGCTCTCTTCGGGACGGGAGCTGTATAAAAGAAGTTGCGACGAATTAATACCAGACTTGTCTGCAAAGGATATCCATCTACCGGCCACCTTGAATCATGAACCTCTACGGTTCAAAAAACAGTCAAACTGCCATCACGATATCGATATTAACCCGTGCATAGAATTGCTTAGAATGCGTGGTGCAACCAAAACTGTTTAAAAAAAACTTTTCTGAATGGGAAATGCGTTCAAAATGTTGAGATTATTAAAATGTGGCTCCGCGATACAGTACTGACAAATTGTAAGCAATGATCAACAAGATACGTATCAAAAAACTAGAGTGTATGCATGTGTCGTGATTGAAAATACTGCAGATCATATGAGAATTCTAAATCAAGAAACCGGCTGTGGATTTTTGCATTTTGTCTAAGCTGATAAAGTGTTCCAGTTGTATCCAACCTAAATGGATAGGATAAAAGGATAAAGATTGGAGTTACTTAATCTTTTTTGAGATGCACCCCGCATTCTGCTTCTATGGAATGCGTGGAGGCGAGCTGGATGCGTATTTGGCCACACAATGACTTGCAGTACCCAACCGATGTAAAATACAGCGCTTTATCCCTCCCAGACAAGTCGGGTACAAACTCATCGACCCCAGCGGGATGGTAGGCTTCGTTAGCCTGAGCGGGAAATCCGAACCAGGAACCTGGTGCCGGATGCAGGCGACCGTCGGCGCCTCCTCCGACTACGCTACTGGAGCCGTTGGGTAGGATACAACGACAACTTTCCTAAAATTTACTTTCTACAAGTCTACAGTAAAGTCTGTATCTAGTGTTCTTCCACGTTACCACATGGAAGCCGAATGCATGGCGAGTCCCGAGTAGGCTGACGACCTTTGTCCTTTGCGCTTTTTTCTTGGAAAGCCGCCATTTAAATGAGGTGCTCTCATTTCATGCCAGAAAGCTGAAGGTCAGCAATAAATTATATTAGAAGCGCGATGCGCGTAGTAGTCACGTTCAGTTCGCGAAGCACTGAAGCGCAAACTGAAAAGGTTGTTGTTGAGCGCCAGTGAAAGGGAGCCGCCATCGAGCGACTTATGCATATGAGCAGGAGGTCGTTTTGCAATTTCCGTTTTGCATTCAGGATTTCTCAGGGAACGACTTTGGAGTGTACAGCTATTTATGTCTGAATCAATATCGTTGAAAGAGTGCGCTCAACCCTTTGTCGACACGGCGCTGTTCAACTTCCAGCGCTCGCTCTGCGGTAAACAATAATCTCCAAATTCGCCACCACTGCGTGTTCGATGTGTGAATCCGCTGGCGTTGTTCATTGCCGTAATGCCAATTTCTAATCATCGCGTACTCGTCTTGAATGCAATCATTCCGTTTTTCATCAAATATCTTTCTTACAGATAATCTTAGCGGATTCCCGTGTCCACATGTTACACATTGTTGTGATCTACGTTCCTCAGGACCGTACGTACAAGGTGCGCCAAAATTACGTCATGCACAACTTTGCCATATGATAAAAAAGTTGTAAACCATTATTGGACGCGGTTTGATGCCTATAGCTTACTGATGCAACACCACTACGAAAAATTTGGTTACTCTTAAATATCGCTTTTCCTTTTGATTTTTTAACCTCAGTTTATGTAGCATACTGAGGTGCAGGTATATTCGGAGGCGGTGTCGCTCCCTTTGCATGGAGGCCTGTCCTTCAATGAATCATTTAGGTGGCGTTCTTTAGAGCAAGATTTGCACTAGACCCAACCTTCACGAGGCGATTTTATGACTTCTCTCTGAGTCACAGAAAGGCTCACTCACGCAATGAATCCAAGTGCAGAAACTCGGTGTTACTTTGACATTGAAATCGGTGATGATCCATGTTTCATGATGTTTCATGATGTGGTCTTCCATTCTGGGTCTACTGCTGTCAATCACAGTGCACGTCACATCTATCTTTCTGCCGATATCAACTTCATTTCCATAAAAACACATGCTGGTCTGCGCAACGTGTCTGAAACCTCGATTTTGTTAACACAATAAGAGCGCTCTCGAATTTTCTCCCACTCATGCATGTACTTGTGCTCGAGTGATCCATTCAAATGGGTATTCGAATGATTTTCATTCAGATTTGAATAGTGAATCGAATATTCAAAAACTCGCGTTTTTCGAATGCATTCGAACTCGAACACTCCAAACGGCGTTTTTCGAATGTACTCGAATTCGGGTATTCAGGAAAACCGCTTTTTCTGAAAATATTCGAATTCGAATGCTCTGAAATTTTTGAGCATTCGAAAGCATTCGAATATTCGAAAAAATCGAGAGCACAGCTTTGCTCATGAGCCACCGCAGGTGTTGCCCAATGTTCATCACCATTTTGACCTGTACGCTTTTTCATGACAGGTGATACGGGTGAAGCTCTTTCGATTGCAAGCAACATCCTTGCAAGGAAAACAACATCACAGTACCGCGCCAACGTGCACCACATCGAGTTACGTTACTCTTTCTGTGCTCCCTATTCAATGTTTTATTAGTTTGACATCAGTGAATGAAGAAGTGATGCCTGATGCGAATGAGATCTCAGTAGAGGGGTCTTAGTCTTGCTTATTCGTTGCATTTTAAAACCACTCCCTGTCGACATTCGCGCTGCACAGTGTTCATTTCGAAAAATCGTTAAGACCTTGTACCGGATGGTATTCTGGTATCGAAATGGTAAAGCGTCTAAATGCCTTTGTCGTTTGATACTGGAATGTCAATGCTCAGTTTTTCTGGACCGTTGTATTTTAGAGATAGCTTTCTCTGGTGTCTCACTTTGGGGGAATGGGTCACGATAAAAGCTATATAGCTCAAAGATATTTTTTCTGCTCACGCACCCTGTAGAGTAGGGGTGTCGCTCGTAGTTGAGCTGCACGTTTTTTCACCTCGTTCTCAACAAAGCAAAGCCCATGCGGAAGTGTTTCACGCAAAAATTAAAGGAATGTACTTTAAGAACTCTCCATATTCGACTTTCAATAAATTTTTGCATGAGGTTGTCAAACTTTTGTTAGTTCATGTTAAGGATTTGACCAAAACCTACATTAATGGCAACCCAAACACGTATTTTATTACATGGTACCATCTTCAAGAAAACTAAATATATTTTTGAAAATTGTTGAGGTCAGGGGAGATATGACAAAACATGCACCGGTGAAAAGCTTTTAGCGTGAGTGTTTTATGAGGAATTAGCGGTCATACCACGATGCACCGGCGCTGGATCTCGCCCCAGGCGAGTAGATTCCTCGTAACCACTTTCTAAGATGGTTTGTCCAACTTATTACCTTCTAGTCGATGAGGAATCTTTTCATGAGTGTCGATTGATGTTATCGGTTTTCGAACAAAGTCAATCGTTTGAGGGTAGGAGAGAAAGATGCTGCTAAATGATTGTGGCGTGCTTGTGTTCAGTTCTATTTTTTAATATGTTGCGAAGTCCGTCGCTGTATATTGGATCCGATCGAAAATCTTCGGATAACTGGATGGTTCGGATAAGGCGAATTTCGCTTACCCCAAATTTTGGATGACTCGGATCGTATATATCCGGAAGGTTATCCGAAAATGATTTATTCGGATCCAATGTACATATACTGTCCACTGGCCAACATATTCACATCACTCAGCCGAAACCTACATTTCGGTCAAAAGTTCATCAAATCGATCAATGATGGGTACTGTAGAGGCCGTGATGTCTCCTACGTTCACCTACATGTTTCACGCTTTCCTCCAAATGCTCTTCTTTTGCAAAATTCCGTAACATTCCTTCAGGAATCGGTCGGCTGAAAACACTCCGTATATTTCTTCGGAGGTGTATTGAACTAAAAGGATGTCAAAGCCAAATACTGCAAAGCAGATTCAGCTTTAGTGAAAAAGTGTTTCGAGGGTTGAGGTTTTGTTGAGAGGCTCGTCATAATAAGACTCCTCAACGATCATCAATCTCGACTGTTGAGAGTAGTGTATACATTTATCCCATTAGTTCTTGATTATGAAGAGTTTCTTGATAGCAGCAGCCTCAAAATTTAGCTACAATGGGTAGTTATGAGTTCACGATAATTGACCAATCGCCCGCGTATCCGCACGAGTGGTGGAGCAGTCGTAGGAGGAAGCACTGGCTATTGTATTCCATTTAATGGTTCATGGTTCGGACCCCGCCCAGGTCAGTTAATGGCTACCTGAACATCGCAAGTCATTATAGCCAAATACACATTCATATTGTCTCCACGACATCGCGTAGACATAGGTGTATGGCACACCTCACAAAGGGATTGACTAACGTCGTCGTTTGTTATTTACTCATCTCCGCTTGCAGACTACTTGATTGCTATTATGAATAACATTCGTTTTATAAGTTGAATGCAAATATAATATTGCGAAGCCTTGAACGAACACTTGACGCTAAGTTGATGAGAAAATCTCTCTTCTCTGAAAAGTGTCGTTTTTCAGTCTCAAACTGTCTATCAAATTTTTCTAGAGCTTAAATAATGAGCGTTTAATGAGCGTTCGGGTGACGAATACATTTTTTTGAGAAACCCTCTATTTTGCCATGAATGCGGTACATATAATCCAGCATTCATTTTGGACATGCATTACATTTCCTTAATTGGTCCAGAAATCGTAGAGATAAAGTTCGTATTAATCTTCTCTATGGAAGACGTTAACATGTTCGTAGATCCCAAACAAGACATTCCTTTAAAAACACGAAAGATAGGCGAAACAATGAATTCCAAAGCGTCCTCAGCCTTCAGCTTCCTGCCACTCCCCTCAGTCGGGGTGGTCTGTCAGAAGTATTTGCAGGAAGAACTTCCGTCACCTTTATGGACGCAAAGTGGTTGGTCCATGTCCCGTATCATGCGATTTGCGCCGGTAATAATGACTTGAGAGACCTCCCAGCACCCGCACGCCTTCTCCATTATCACCTTCGCGACTGCAATTCACAGCGGAGTTTTATTTTCTTAAACTCCGATCATAAACAAGACTTTGAGCTGCGTATTTTAAAACACTTAAATTCCATTTCTCTCTTTCTGGACTTGCTAGTTTGTTATATATTTTAATGTCGTACAGATTAACGGTATTCTGTGCTTGCTAGTTATTTACTTATTAAATTATTCATTCGGTTTTGCTTTTTTTGAAATTTCAGGTGCGAATTATAATACATTTAAATCCGACTATCACAAGGATACTCTTCCTCACAATATACATATTCTTTGCTTCAAAAGGAGAGTGTTGAGTAAGAAGAAGCATGCAGCTGCTTTTGAACACCATTTTCACGCACTTTTAAATCAGCAACAATCTGTTTGTTATAGTATTGCTTTCGGATGTTTTTTGGGGATCTGGATTTTGGGTACCCGTAGTTTTTTGAGCAACATATGTATATGTATCACAAAATTATATTTCGTGAAAATGAATGTGATTGCGTGCCTGCCAATTATACACTTATCTACACATTTATTCCTTAAGGTTATTTGTTCCTTTTTCATTTTTCTTTCTTTCGGACGCGACATACGATGAACCATACACGGGAAAACACAGAGCACCAAGAAGTAGTAAAAGTGCACAGCTAAAAGCTACAAAAATCCCTTAGGTAGAAAGTAAACAACTGTTACCTGGACACATTGAGAGAACTACAAAAACTCTTTAGGCCTCCTTAAGTGGAAATACTAGGTCTGTTAGGATGTTGCTATCGTTTTAGAAGCGGATCTTCAAGTCGTTCTGAGCACTTTCGATTTTTGCCATTCTGAAGAAGTCTGAAAATATTGTTGGCAAACATATGTACCTCCTGCCATGATGAGCGATCGGATTGCGTGTTCTCTTTTGGGCAGTTAGAACTATAAGACGCACACAAGGCTTCTCAACGTTCCACTTTTCTTGAAGAGATCCCTTCTTCAAAGGTCTTCTCAGAGGCTGAAAAAGTGGGAGGAATGTGTTTGGAGAATCCGCGTGATAGGTGTAGAGCTTCACCGACGAATTCATAAAATGTTCCCGCTGTCAACGTCAACATTATCACAACATTTTCATAGCTGAATTGAGCTACAATCAAAATGCTGCCTTTTGTAAATTTATGGTCAACTACATTTAAAGTGGGCTGCCGAAAACAACACATGACATCTGAAGAGTGATACCAGGGTTCAAGTATGTGTACATAGAGTGACGAATTGGCGGGAATTCTCTTTTTCTTATTGCACTAAGGTGGCTCAACACGGTATCTTCAGATGTCCTAGATACACTGTTAGATTAGTAAGTAGCAGTTCGATTTCTGTCACTATATATTTTGTGTATTCTGAATAATGCCCTCCTGGCAGCAGCTTAATTTCTGTCTCTGTGTCTCCAAAAGTGAATGCTTGCACCACTCGTGTAATGCTGTGTCAGCCTGATGCCCACTCGCTCATATGCATATTGCCTTGAACATCTGTTATGCTTTCTGAAGTGTTCAGTCTAAAATTGAAGCCAACGTCCTCAAGACGTTTAAGAATTAAGTTTTTCTTCGCAAAAGGGGAGAAATCCAAAATTACCCGAACTGTCTAATATCTTCTGCATATATGCGAAAAATGCTTTTGTTTCAAACGTTTGTTGGTCGAAAGTTGCGGAATTTTTTCTTGACAGGTCTGACAGAACCATTTTTAAAAGCGACCATGATATTTGGTTAGAGCGAGATCGTGTCTAAGTTGAGCTGGGCAACACTGTCGTCTACTAACAGCAGTATACATACCCAAATCATACCATACTAAATATGTAAAAAAGAGTAATTCATCCGTCTCTGCCCGTCTGTCTATCAGTCCGACGCAAAGACTGAAGGACCAGAAGAAGGGCTTCACATCTCGATCGGTATTGTTGATTGTTGTTCAGGGTTAACTTTTCAAAGCGCAACCACATGAATACATATGTTGGCTTATACAAATTTCACAACGAGTAAACAACAATTCAGGCAATCAATTTTCGATTGACTTCTATCAGTTCTTGTCCGAAGTTGACCGTTTGAGCAATCCATTATCGATTGATTTCTATCGACTTTTGTCCGCAATTGACCGTTTGGGGTTGGAATCACGTAAAAATGTTGCTCGGTGGGTCAGTCTCGCAAGTAAGGAACGCTATTTATTGTCAAACAAGGGCTCCGTCACGCCTAACGGCGTGCCTCGCACTTCGCGCTTTGCGCGATGTTACAGTATCGCCAAGCTAAGGACAGTCACATCAAGCTAGCTGCCCTACTTTGTAGGGCGATCTCTTGGTTCCTCACTACTTGTCCTCCCTAAGTGAAACGGTCCCCCCCCCCTTACTGGTACTGCTCCCCCTCAATGATCCTACCTTAACGGACGACGTCTTCCGCACACCTTCTGAATCTCCAGGCACATGGACGACGTCTTCGGCACGTCTACCTGAAACCACAAATACGTTGAGCGACGTCTTTGGCACGTATTCTGAGTCAAAGGCACGTCATGCGACGCATTCCGCACGTCTTCTGAATCCCCTGGCACGTAGAAGACATCTGGCATTTTCCGCTATTTCACGCACCGTAATTTGACCAATATAGATTGATGGCGATCGATACTTCAAAAACGAACATCTGATTCGTATTCAGCTTCCTCGATTACCCTAGGGCTGAAGTTCCCAGGCAGCGAGAAGACGTCTGGATATTTTTCTCTATTTTCGCGCCGTAATTCCCCCCCCCCATTTCCCGCTATTTTATGACTAATTTCTGGGGCGGCCGCGCCAATCGATAGCATGATTCATCGCTTAGCGCGTTGCTATAGAGTATGATATTGTGGCAGAGTCCAATCCACTAGAAAATCAAGCCTTCAGGCTGACTGACAGCTGCTTTTCTATCTTCTTCTTCTTCTTCTTCTTCAGCGTTTGTCCCGCTTCGTCGCGGGGTCCGCTCTTCTGGTGTCATGACGCCACCTTTCCCGGTCATGCGCTTGATCGGGGTGGACGCCAGTTACTTTCATGTCCGTGTGTAACGTGTCAGACCAACGCTGCTTCGGGCGTCCTCTAGGCCGCTTTCCTGACACTTCCAACTCAAGGCCTATCTTGCGGACGCTATCTTCCTTTCCACGCAGAACGTGACCGTACCATCGTAAGCGAGCTTCGCGCATCTTGTCCGCTATCGGCGCGACACCGAACCTTTGCCGAATAGCATCATTTCTGATGCGGTCCATGCGGGTGACTCCAGCCGTCCAGCGCAGCATCTTCGTCTCCATGACGCTGAGGCGAGTTTCAACTTCCTTATTCGCAGGCCAACACTCAGCGCCGTATATTGCTACCGGCCGCACGACTGTTCTGTATATCTTTGACTTCAGGTGCTCTGGTATCTTCCTATCGCAGAGCACACCAGTCAGCGAACGCCACTTGGACCAAGCTGCACTCACGCGTGAGTTCACTTCAACCATCAGACCGCCGTCAGACGCTATTGCTGATCCCAGGTATTTAAAGACCGCAGTGCGTGGAAGCTCAGTACCGTTAATCTTAATGGAGCCGGACTCGTTTACGTCAGTCGTTAGGTACTCGGTCTTCTTGACGTTCAATTTGAGTCCGAACATCGCCAGACGGTCGCACCAAGCTTGCACCTGCCGCTCGAGACCTTCTTTCTCTTCGCAAGCGAGCATCACGTCATCAGCATAGAGCAATGTCCATGGGACAGGCTTCTGAAGATCTCGCGTAATGGCATCCATGACGACAACAAAGAGGAGTGGAGAAAGCGCAGAACCTTGATGCACCCCGACAGAGATGGGAAACTCCATCGAGGTTCTAGCTGCAGCTTGCACTCTACTCTTTGGGCAAGAGTAGAGCATCCGCACCCACTCTATAAGTTCCTCAGGTACGTTGTGTTGTCGCAAGGCGTACCATATAACCTCACGCGGTACGCGGTCGAAGGCCTTCTCCAAGTCGAGAAAGGCTATATGCACCGGCTTCTGTTTCTCACGATGCTTCTCCACCAGGAGGCGGGCGGCGTGTATAGCATCAATGGTCCCACAACCAGACACAAAACCGCACTGGTTGTCGGAGAGCCTGACGATTTCACGAATTCTTCTGTCGAGGGTTCGCTCGAAGATCTTCATGCTGTGCAAAAGCAAGCAAATCGGACGGTAATTGGAGCAGTCTGCAGGACTGCCCTTCTTCTTCCAAATCGGAACCGTTGTACTGTTGTGCCAACATTCCGGTACTTTCTTCTTCACTACCTGGTTGAAGAACTCAGCCAACCACTCAGCAGGATACCAGAGCTTCGACTTCCAAACATCGGCTGCCAGATCATCCGGTCCTGTCGCCTTGCATGGCTTCATCTTCTTTAGAGCCGCTTCTGTTTCCTCCACAGTGATCTTGTGAACGGGACCGTGAACAGAACCCACCGAAGGGATGGCCGGATGAGGAAATTCCATAGTGGAAATTTCCTCAAAGTAATCACGCCATCGCTTCAGAGCCTTTTTGCGGTCTGTCAGAAGATGGCTGCTCTCATCATTGATGCCAAAAAACTTTTCAATATCCTCGGTTTGGCGATGGCGGGTCTTAGCAAGTCGGTACAAATACCGCTCACCATCGCGTGACTCGAGCTTTTCGTTGACATCACTATAATGAGTGGCTTTCGCAACAGCCACGGCTTTCTTTGCAGCCTTCTTCGCCTTCTGATACTTCTGCCAGTTGTCGGCTGTTTTATCGCTGAGAAACACGTGATAGAGCGACTTCTTCTCTCTAACCTTTGCCTTCACATCCTCCGTCCACAGCCATGTCTGCTTATCGACCTTGCGTCGCCCAGGCTTCGTTATGCCGAGTTCCAACCTTGCAGCTTGGCGTATCGCGTCGGTTGCTTTCTTCCAAGTTTCGTCGACAGTCGTGACTGTCGGTAACCGTACGCGGGAAATCACAGCTGCTTCCTTTTCTTTCATTCGCCACCACTTGATTCTCGCAGCACCGCATCGCTCAACTTGCTGCATCCTCGGAGAGGTGATCTTAAAGGTGCAGACAAGCGGTCGATGCTGTGGGGCGACCGTCTCATACGGCACGATCTTCGCGTCTGTGACAATGCTTCGGTCGCGATCCTTGACAAGGAGAAAGTCTATCTGAGACTTGGAGCTCCCACTATAGTATGAGATGAGGTGGGAGTCGCGTTTTCGGAAAACGGTGTTCACAATGGTGAGATTATGCGATTCCGCATACTCAAGAATGCGCTCACCATTGGCGTTACGAGACCCGTATCCGAAACCACCATGACAGCTGTACCCGTCCTTCGCAGCACCTACGTGCCCATTAAGGTCACCAGCGACTATGATGACATCTTTCGGCGGTACCTCTGCTGTCTTCTCAACAAGCAGGCTCCAAAACTCTTCCTTGGCTTGATCGGAGCAGCCACTCTGCGGAGCATACGCAGAGAAGAAGTGATAGAGTCGCTCCTTAGCGGAGAAAACGATCTTCATCAATCGATCGTCGAAGCGCTCGACGCTTACAATCGAGTCACGAAATCGTTCGGAGACGATTATTCCGACACCACTGGTGGTCCTGGGACTTCCACATAGAACGGCCTTGAAGCCACGTCCTATGTCCTTTGACTTGCTGCAGGACCACCTCGTCTCCTGCACCGCACAGAAATCAACTCTTCTACGCTCCAGTGCTTCAACCAACTCGCACGAGCGGCCCGTTAACGTACCCACATTCAGCGTTGCTACGCGGGTCCTGCCTACGTTACGGGACTTTCGGACTAGCTCAGTTGCCCCCCGATTCCGTCCTCGCATCAGGGACCCTCGCATACCTTCCACACTCGCCGGGCTCTGCGAGTGCGCGTCGGCTCCCGCGGACGCCGTAGCACAATCTCGAAAAACGTGACTATTCATACACCATGTGATGTGACATGGGTCTTCGTAGGCCGGCCTGTCACGAGGGCCTGTCGCCTGCATTCGAGTGTCCCTGCTTAGCTTAGCTCACAAGGCGAGCAGTTTCCAGTGGCACCACGTGGAGGAACGGACATCGCCACCTGACAGCTGCTTCTCTATGTTACCAATATTTCTTTAAGGCGCGGATAGTGCAGTTTGAGGGGGAGCTGGCCCATAAGCTCCCTCTTCCCCCCCCCCTCCCCGAACCAATACACGGTTCGGATCCAGCAGATGCCAGGGAAGCTTTCCATCAAACTGAGGTCGACGAAGTGGTACTAGAGATCTCTGTAAAGAGCAAGACATTGACTTGTCCATCGCAAGTCGTTGTGTAGGCCAACATAGAAATAGAATGCGAGAGATGCCCCAGATAAGGACTGATGTATAACACCCACCATAATGATTGGAACAATGCCGCGGAAGAGATATTTTATCAGTTCCTTCAATAATTTTTCTTTCAACACGTCACGTATGTTACCTGCCCAGAAGCCGATCAAACTTGCTCAAAGCTTTACAACGGCTGAAGTTGCACTTAGATAAGTTTGATAATCCATCCACGTCTTTTGCCTTTGCTCAGAAATCCTGACCAACTTAGGCGGCAACTTTCTATTGACAACAATCGCGTTTTACGGCAGACAGCCTCGTGGGGCGCGCGCGCGATTCTACACCCGGCGCTATGAGCCACCGGTGGCTCATAATGTCACTCGCGAACCACTTTTTTGTTTCGTACACATTTTTGTAGATGTTTTTTCCACGGACCACGGATCTCCCTCGATAGAGAGCCTTCGGGCTCTCTTGTTAAGAGGGATCTCGGGCCGCTTGTCGCAGGGCCACGTGGCGCGTCCCCGGGTGGTGGATAGGGGAATTAAACGCGAACCAAATGCGACCGTGTACTGCCCAGAGACGCAGGTGGGATGCAGGGGATGGACTCCTTGCTCCTGCTGTGTCGGGTCGATGCGTTCCTTGTGCGTGGGAGCGGCATGTTCGTGCACAGTGTGCGTGGATGTGTCCGTGACTGTGCGGATTGTAACTGTGTCGGCTCGGCCAAAAGCTTGCACTCGGTAGACTGGGAGTACATGTAAGGCGCTTCGAGGCCGCCTTAAGTCTCGCCCCGTCCCTTCGGGCAGTCTGGCTGGCTGCCCGGAGTACCCCGCCCGCACGACAGAGCCTGACTAGCTACCCGTGTTGTATTCCAGTCAAACACAGCAGCACTAAAGGGCCTCATTCCCCTGACCCCGAAAGAGCCCCCATTTCTGCAGCGATGGGAAGGACGAGTACGGAGAGGCTGCTAAAATCTCAGGGCCTAACCAGGCTGCGCAAACTGAGAAGGACTAGGATGACGATCTGTACTTACAACGCCCGCACGCTTGCGTCCGAAGCATCCGTCGAGGACCTGATGATGCAAGCCAGGAAGATCAAGTACGACGTCATCGGACTGACCGAGACGAGAAGACACCACCCCCTACACGCCGCCTACGACTCCGGAGAAGAACTGTTCCTCGGAACATGCGACAGCAGGGGAGTAGGCGGCGTTGGTGTCCTCGTCAACACGCACTTGGCCATGAACATCGATTCGTACGAGTCTCTGACTAGCCGAATCGGACGTCTGCGACTGAAGCGATGTGGCTCCGTGCCAGCCTTGACTGTGTTCGTCGCGTATGCCCCAACATCCGACTACGACGACGAAGACGTCGAGGCCTTCTACGTGGAGCTGGAGAAGTTCTATAAGGAAGATCACACCTTCTACAAGGTGATCGTCGGCGACTTCAACGCCAAGATCGGGCCACGAAGGTCGCCGGAAGAACTTCACATCGGAACCCACGGTTTGGAGTGGAACGAGCAAGGTGAAAGGCTGTCTGAGTTTATCATGTCAACCAAGACCATCCATGGAAACTCGCAGTTCCAGAAGCCTCCCTCCCTACGATGGACCTGGGAATCCCCCGGTGGCCAGTTCCACAACGAGATCGACCACATCATCTTCAATCGCAAGTATTGCCTGACCGATGTCTCCGTTGTCCCCAAGTTTTACACGGGATCGGACCACCGCCTCCTTCGCGCGAGGTTCCGCTTTTCGCGTCAAGGAGAGAAGGCCGCGAAGTTCAAGAAGAGGAATCCCAGAACGACCATCAACTGGGATCTCTACACCTCTCTTGTCGGCCTTTGGGAAGATGCCGTCATGGACAACGTCGACGAGGAATACGATCGCTTCGTGCACCATCTCCACGATAGTGCTAAGGGAGCCGAGAGCTTGAAGACCACCAAGAGACGCCTGTCTCCGGAAACTCTCGAGCTGATACGCCAGCGTGGAGCAGCACGAGCGTCAGGCAACTACCAACTGACGTCCGAGCTTGCAAAGCTATGCAGAGCGGCGATAAAGGAAGATCTCAAGGAGAGAAGGGCGGAAGTGTTGGCTGAAGCAGCAGAGGCAGGGCTGAGCATTCGCAATGCCCGCCGGAACTTCGCCAACTTCAAGACCAAGATGACCGCTCTCCGACGTCCTGACGGAACCACCACCTCTTCCAGAAGGACCATGGAGAAAGTCATCCACGACTTCTACTCCGATCTCTTCGATAGCCACGTCCACCTGCCCCCATGCCATCTTCCGCAGGATGGATACGTCGTTCCCTCTGTTCTCCCTTCCGAGATCCGACACGCCATCTCGTCGGTGAAGAAACGTACAGCACCCGGTTCTGACAGGATCAGAACTGAACACCTGAAGAACCTCCCGCCAGCGCTCATCAACACCTTGGCGCGGCTCTTCACACGCTACCTGTCCGAATGCAAGGTTCCATCTCAGTGGAAGACCAGCAAGACCGTTTTGCTGTACAAGAAGGGAGACGTGCACGACATTGGCAACTATCGCCCGATCTGCCTGTTGTCCGTAGTCTACAAGCTGTTCACTCGAGTCATCCTGAATAGGATTAGTAGAACGCTGGACGAAGGACAGCCATGCGAACAAGCAGGATTTCGGAGAGGATTCAGCACGATCGACCACATACACACCATTACGAAGCTCATCGAAGTGTCGCGAGAGTACAAGCTGCCGCTGTGCCTTACGTTCATTGACCTGAAGAAGGCATTCGACTCCGTCGAGACTGAAGCGGTCATGGAAGCCCTGCTCACCCAGGGCGTTCCTACTCAGTACATCAGAGTCCTTCGAGAGCTGTACAGTGGATTCACGACCAAGATCTCACCATTCTACAACGACGTCGTCATTGACGTGAAGAGAGGGGTTCGACAAGGGGATACCATATCCCCGAAGCTCTTCAGCGCCACCCTCGAAAACGTCATGCGCGAACTAGAATGGGAAGACATGGGAGTGAAGGTCGACGGCCGGCAACTGCACCATCTTCGCTTCGCTGACGACATCGTGCTCATAACCCCGAGCATCAGTCAGGCGGAACGAATGCTGGCCGACTTCGATCGTGTATGTGGAAGCGTTGGACTGCAGCTGAATCTTACGAAGACGATGTTCATGAAGAACGGATGGGTTTCTGATGCCCCATTCTCGCTCAACGGAACGAACATCTCCGAATGCTCCAGCTATGTGTATCTGGGTCGCGAAGTCAACATGACCAACGACCTAGCACCAGAGCTGAGCAGAAGGAAACGAGCGGCTTGGGGAGCTTTCAAGAGCGTCGAAGAAGTCGTGAAGAAAACGAAGAACGTCCGACTCCGTGCCCACCTATTCGACTCCACTGTTCTTCCTGCCCTAACATACGCCTCAGAGACCTGGGCTATACGAAAGCAGGATGAGCACGCGATCAGCGTCGCGCAGCGTGGAATCGAGAGGACGATGCTCGGAGTGACACGACTCACGCAAGTGAGAGAAGGTCTCCGGAGTTCCGAGCTTCGCCGACGTTCGAAGATCAGAGACGCTGTCGCATGGGCCAAGTCGTCGAAAATTAGGTGGGCCGGCCACGTAATGCGATTCGCAGACACCCGCTGGACGAGAGCCGTCACAGATTGGATTCCGCGGGATGTCAAAAGAACACCAGGACGCCCACCAACGCGTTGGTCGGACTTCTTCGTGAAAGCCCTGAACGACCGATATGACGCTCTTCGTGTCCCTCGAGCGAGGAGGATCCATTGGACCACTCTGGCACGCGACAGGGACGAATGGAGACGCTGCTGGCGCCCGCTCGAGCAAGTCGATGATCAACGGGACGACAGGTGATACAGGTGATACAGGTGATACAGGTTTTTTCTATTTCCTAATCATCTGTGATAGGAGACTGTCCAATAGCAATAAGCAAGAAAAATGTTATTGCCTTCATTACATATATCGAATTAAAAAATTTCGCTAGGAAGGAGGACAATTTTACAATCAAACCAATTCAAGTCATTGTTTTTATTTATTTATTTATTTATTTTTACTACATGGATAAACATGCACAAAAAAACAGAACAAATGTTATTATAAACATAATTTAAAGTCATTGTAAACAGGAAAAAACAAAACAAGCAATAAGAATCCACCCAGTAAATATGAAAACTACTAAGCTGCATCGTGAAGACATCGGTCAAGAAGTTTTTTATTTTGCCTTAAGGAATTGGGTATGATGGGTTTCTTAGATAACTTCAAAAATTCAGAGCCAGCACGGCAAGTGAAAAACTGAGACCGTATACTGCGGTTTGATGCTCTGGGAAACTGGATCTTCCACTGGCCACCCCTTGTGTTCGATGAAAAAACGGTATAAAACTCCTGAAGAGGAATACGAGAAAAACCGTTTTCTTATATATCGTAACCAAATCATATCTTCTCCTACGATGTTCAAGGGAATGTAGATTGAAGAATCTGTTTCGTGAAACCGATGAAGGGATGGTGCTGTAATCATACCCATGTTCTCGTATCCAGAGCTTTCTTGTGAAGCTATTTTGCACAGTTTCCAGCCTCGCAATTTCTCGCTTATATTTCGGACTGAAAATTGTGGTGCCATATTCTAGAATAGGTCTAACATACGACTTATAAGCAGTTAACGAGTGTTGTATTGAATTTGTTCGCAAACATTTGAAGAGGCTGTGCACAACTCATTCAGCTTCGTTCAGCTTTTTTCGACATTATTTCAATATGCTCCTTGAACGAAAGTTGAGTGTCCAACATAAAGCCCAAATCACGCAGGGAAGCTGTATTAGTAATTTGCATCCGCCAAGGTAATAAGGATATCTACCTACCTGCTGTCCTAGGTAGAATACTTGTGACTTTTATGGAGATTGGGGAAGTTCCAAATTTGATGACCAATTCGCAATTACATTTATTGCTGATTGAAGAGAAAGATGGTCTTCTTGATTAACAATATTCTTATAAATTTTCATATCGTCAGCGAACATTTTACATGAAACACCAAACTGATTAGCCAAGGATGGAATTTTGTAGGTATATATGGAAAAGAGGATTGGGGACAAAACACCACCCTGAAAAACACCACTTGTAATAGGAAGGCGTTCAGAAAACGCGTCATTAACACTAACTTGGAAAGACTACCAGATATAAAGTTCTTTATCCATAAAGTGATCCTATGATGGACACCTATATCCGTAAGTTTGATAATTAGTTTATCCAAAGGAACCTAGTCGAAAGTCTTTATAAAATCAAAATAAATTACATCCACATCAATTTTTTCTTTAAGAGCTTTTGTCCCTTCAGTAAGCGTAGATAACTTCAGCGTTTTAGTAGATTTACCTGATCGAAATCCATGTTGATCATTAGGAATGAGGTTATTAGACTCGAGATGAAATACAAGGGCTGCGTTGAGTTTTCTCTCGAAGACCTAGCAGAAACTGATGTGATGCTAATTGGACGGTAGTTAGATACAAGATGATGGGGAGCAGGGGTGTTCGTAACCACGATTTACGATCTTACGATTTACGGCTATTTTTGTCAAATTTTTTACGATTTACGATTTACGACATTTTGGGTCGTAAATCGTAAATTTTCGCAAATGTCATCTTTGATCAACAACCAACTGGCGACCAAATTTATGTGGACTGGGTTATAAAGATGTGCCCACTCTAATAGTCCTTTATAGCTTATTCCCACTCCCCTTTAGAGTTGATTTTTGATGATCTGATATGCTACTGTGTTGTAAAATACGTCCTGTTGACAGGCTTCTCGAATCCGGCTTCTCTCTTCGCTAACTAACTTTGCCATTTCTCCCACATTGTAAGGGCTCTCATTTGGAACCGGACAGGTTCAAGAAGAGAAACAAGTGCAATACAGTGTTTAAAAAAATAAGCTCCTGCCTAGGAGGCTGGGGAGGCTAGACTCCTCCGTTTCCGGTCCAGAGCTAGCAAGGCACATCGCGTTCCTGCTGCCGAAGGTTGCTCTATTTCAGCCCATAGTCTGTGTTTTGCTTGTATTTATTTTTCTCATGACTGCCTTATGCAGCGTATTGAATAAATAGATAACTATATAATAAAAGGACACTGGAAGCAGTTTCTTAGAGAAAGAGAAACGAGTATTCTAGCTCCACGTCCTTTTGGTAATAATGTGGAGTCACTCTGTTTGTAACAGATACATGCTAACCCTACCGAATTGAATTGACGCAAATCCACGGTCGAACATCATTCGTGATTGGAAGCGGGGTCTAGAAAGTTGCTACACTCATGTGGAAAGGATAACCCACTAATGTCTCGGTATATGTCGCGAAGACGGGCAGCATTGTGAGATGGGCACGCCCCATCCAATCAGACCGCATTGAATCGCCGTGTCATTCAGAAAGTGCGTGTACAGTACCCTGATCGGCTGGCATACGTTCTGGTTTGTGCTCTGGTTATTATTGGCTGACGCGCTCTCACCTACCAAAGCTGCTCCCCTTCACGACATGTACCAATGTTTCTATTGGTTTGCGTTGTGCCTCACAGGGCTGAGCAAATTGGTACAAAAAGTGCGGTAAAAGCGAGCGCGTAGCTTTCCAAGAAAAGGTCGCACTGGTCTTGACAGTTTTGATCTCCTTTTCCGGTGGCGTGATTGAGTTTATCGTATTCGCCCTATCCAGCCGCTTACGATACTGCAAGTTCTCGGAGAGGAAACGGAGCTGTCGAAGGGTAGCCCAAGCAAGCGTAGGGAGTTATTAAACAGTAGATCAATATTATAAAGTTTTCGAAATCTTACAAGTGCAGGCTTGAGTAGGAAACCAACGGAATGGTCAGTGGTTAAACGATTTGTTTAATTTTTAGTTTTGACGGCAAATTTTTCGCACTTGTTTCTGCTAATTCCAAGACTAATACGCAAGCTAAAAAATGGTAGTAAGTTAGGAATTTAACGAATGTTTAAACTATGCAAAATTTCTGTTGAAATGCCAGGCATAGGTTCAAGTATAGTTTTTGAATTTAGTTTTTTGACTTTCCTGAATCGTGTTTAGTTTGGATTGAAAGATGTTTTACTAGCAAGAAGCACAGCTTAAGCTGAAAATAACATAACAGTTGAATAAATATTGAGTCACATCTGGTTAACATTAGCAGATGAAGCTTCAGGAAATTTAGTTGTACTGCACTACAGTTCAGGTGACTCCTACGATTTGCGGCTTACGAGTTACGACGATTTTTTCGTAATTACGATTTACGATTTACGCAATTTCGATTTTCATTTACGCACACCCCTGGTGGGGAGCCTTCTTTGGGATTGGCGTAACAAACGCATGTTTCCAAAGGGATGGTATTTCTAAGGTATAACTGGCCCTAAATATGTGCTGAAGAGGGGAAGCGATTGCGAAGGCAATTTTCCTGATAAAATTGGATGGTACTTCGTCCGGAGTAGCAGCATGACTTGGTGGTAACTTACAAAGTTCATCATAAATTTCCTCCTTATAGAACCAAACCGAAATTTCCATTCTGGAATTATTATTCAGAACAGCAGAGGAGTCTATATCAGCAGAACGTTCTGCAAAAGTATTTTGAAAATAATTAGCTAGCATAGAAGCCTTTGTTAAGTCAGTTAATGCAACGACGGCCGCTTCGTCCTTCAGTGTATATACTCATTCTGAACGTTTCAGCACAGAGTTTAACAGTTTATAAAGAGGTGATTTATTGGGAGCATCGAGAATTTTCCTCTCAACATATTTTTGATATTTGTTCAAAAGTCGGTCAAATCTATTACTGATTACTTGAAAACGATTGAGGCTGTCAGAGCTTGGATGATATGTCGACCACACTTTTTGGTTTTGCTCAAAAAGCCTGACTAGGTTGGGAGGAAGTTTGCTAAAGTGTACTGGTAGCTCTTCAACAGGTACAAACTGGTCAATGCATGTATGGAGGATTGATAAAAAGAGCTCGTATTTGTCATTTACAGTAGTGTGTTCCTCAAGGAGTGTTCTCCAATCTATTGCGAGCAAACTCTGACAGATAATGCCGTAGCTTGCTTTGTGAAAGGCTTTTCGAATTCGGTGCTTTTGCTTACTCAGAGAAAATTCAGTTCTAAATGAAATGCTTGAGTGATCACTGGAACCTATTGGTGGCCCAATATTGATGTCTTTGACAAGTCGCAAACTGCTACTGAGATTAAGGTCCAACAGATGGTCATACCGAGTGGGCGTCACAAAGTTCTGATGAAGATTGCAAGATTGACACATATCGACAAAGCATTTTGATGCCATAGAAGCAGAAAACGGATAATTTTTGGACCAGTCAATATCTGGAAAATTGAAGTTGCCAAGAACAAGGCACTGGGTTTTACAGAAGCGGAGAGTACTTAATACCTTAACAAGTTTGACTGTGCTGCTTAGAGATGCAGAATGAGACCTGAACTTCGCTTTCGAAATTTCGCCCGATTGCGGTAGATTACGGCGGGTACGGGTGAGTAAGGCCGTCGGAGTCACGGTGTCGTAGACGAAGTTTGTGCAAAATCGATGACGATGACACCGACAGTCTCATTCGCCCGTACATACCGTAATCGGCTGAAGTTTCCAAAGCAAATGCCATATCAGAGAATAGCACCCCAAATAACCTCTATAGACGAAGTTCAGGCAACATCGGTGACCACGATTCCGACAGCCTTACTCACCCGTACCTACTTTTTTTGCTCTACTTTTACTTCTTCGGCACCAATTTTAAAAACGGATATTCGTGATCAGCACTCCAAATTACCTCCTTGGGCAAACTTTGGGACACTTTGGACTTACTTGAGTTGATTTAATTGTAGAATTGGTCTTCTTCCTAGTAAATTTATTACAATTCGATTTTTGTAATGAAAGCAATGACATTTTTCTTGCTTCTTGCTATTGGACAGTCTCCTATCACAGGTGATAAGGGAACAAAACGAACATCTTTATAAACATGTTTTGTATGAAGGCAGAGGCGAAACAAGACATGTTTAGTGTTGTTGTTACCATTGCTTTAGTTATTACTTGTTTTAGTTGTTACTTGTTTTCCACTTGTGGTTGTTGTAGTACAGAGTGGTTTAGAGTTCATGTATACCCCTGTTATAGCTAATTCTACTTCGTTGTTGAGACATTGAGTTTAAAACTGTTTGGGTATTAAGATTTTTTAACTTACATATATTATTAACTTATTCATAAAACCCGGCGGCAGCAGGACAAAAAAGTAGCGCGGAAAGTTATGAGCCACCGGTGGCTCATATTGTCCGACTCGACGGACACGTATGAGCCACAGGTGGCTCACATTGTCGTCAATGTGTTAAGAGCCAGTCTTTCTGGACGGGCGAACTCTTCAGTGCATCTATGCAATATGGATAAGAAAAACGCATGTTTTTCATTAAAATGAAACTACCTCTCAGGAAACGTTATATAAATATACCGAAGTGATCACTGGATCCTATTGGTGTAAGAATGTCAGCATTTCCAACAAGATGTAGATCACTGCTAGGATGAGGTCTAATACATTGTCATGCCGAGTCTTGAAACTTTTGGTGGAACCTGCATAACATGCACATCTTCACAACTCCATCTCTCATCTCCATCTCATCTCACCTCTTTAAGGCAATGCTGAAGCTAGAGAAAGATCTCCTGAACCAATCAATCTTTTGCAGATTAAAATCGCCCGTAGTCATACTCTGTGATACGAAAAAACAAAGATCGCTTATTGTCGTAACCAATTAAACTGTGTAGTTGATAGGAGCACTATGTGCTCTATCAATGTATAGTAATTAGTCTTGAAGGCGTTTGGGCAGACTCAAATCATGAAAAAGTAACTCGAAGCCATCTGCCATTCGTTCGCTTCTCTTAACACTTTTTTCTCCCAATCTCGTAAACTAGCACTAGCTGATCACTAAGCTGTGCGTCGAATCAACAGGTAGGATTGCTGTCACTGTACAGTCTTATCCGAGCTGCGGTTTGAACCCCCTCTCAAAAACCTTCCCGTTTTCAGAACGTTTCTTTCAGATGTGATGGTCGTTGGTCGAGCGTTTGCTTTGCGACGCCAGTCAGTAGCCCCGCCTACGAAGCGACCAAGAGGTATGACATTGCTCTTCTATAGTATAGTAAGTATATAGTACTGCAGCTGTTCAAAAAGTGTCAGATAATTCTAAGAGAATAATCGCTTAAAGCGATTTATATCAATATACAAGAGTTATAAAGTTCTCAATCCACTCTCGCGACTCAATTCTCCGAATTGTATCGCTGATTTACATTCAATTTACACTGCAGGATACCTGCACAGTCACCCGGGACGTATTATACACCATTTCAATATTGTTTCCCTACTGACATCGTGGAGCACTGCTCTTACAGCGGCTGCACTGATGTATTTTTTATCCGCTGCGGTCATTGCCAACAGCTGTTATGTTTTGAACATTTCGTAGTGTTATTTCACAGTTGCTAGTGTAACGCCTTGTTTGTCTTCCCACCATGTTTGAGCAACTATCCTACTACCAGTCGTTCGGCGGCCGCTAGGCCGCTGAACGACTGGTTCATAATAAATTCGTGCCAGTTTGAAGTTATCGGTGTGAAGACAAGTCTTTCTGGTGACCTTTTCCGTTGCAATTTGACATAGAGAGCTTTGCTTGATCGTGGCAGATCTTTTTTAGGAAGTGCAAAAGTCATGCACCACAGGGTACTCGAACCATGAACCAACACTTCTCACCACGCCACCCCCTATCCCTTGCGCCACCACTGCTCGGCGAGCAGCGCATTTTCAACCCTACTTGAGTTCGCTCTCTTGTGACTGGCTCGCTCTGCGTGGACCTAGAGGGCAAAGGAGCCTGCTATGAAAATGGTGCATAACTCCGTTCACAGATGCGCACAGCAGAAACGGAGCAAATATTTGGAATCAGCGTTCGAAGCCGCATCCAGTGATATAAGCCTCATCTCAAAGTTCTATGGTCACCTAGTATCCTTCCCTTGTTAGTTGCATTTTTTAAAGTTCTTTCGGCAGAAATAGACCCGCAAGGTATCTCCTTGTGGGACAGCCCTAAACAACGTTTTCTGTTGTACGAAATCAAATCCTTTATGCAGCACCGTTGTGTTCTACCTCAATGGTGAACTGATCTCGGGCATTTCTGACGTAACTGGGCATACATATGCCTTCTTGGCGAATACCCACTAACTACAAAGTGACCCACCCCCGAGGCTTTGTGCCGTTCCTTCGATACTCAGCGGGCTACTGCCCGCATCGATGTTGTACAGCAGTCACTTAAAACGGTTTCACAGGGAACTAGGAAAGGGAGGGAACTCCGGGGTCTGCGTGATGTCATTTGAACTCTAATTTGTCGCTGAAAGCTGGTTTATCTTGCTGTCCGCTATTTGTTTATGTTACATTACTTTCTCCTTTTTTTATTTGAAACAAGAGTTTTCAGATAATGGTATGTTTTAACAAAATTCGACGAAAAGATCTGTTGAAAAAAAATCGTTAAAAATTAACTCAGAGAGCTTTGTGTGTACACCTGACCCGAAGGTATAGTCCGAATACTTAATGTCTTCCCTCGGGGCATACCAGCTTGAATCGCCACGAGATTCGAGAATTCGGTCGAAGAGTAGAGAATACATAGAAGTACAGCTATCTGACATCTGTGGGACGAAGGCATGTTCAAAAAAGGATAGTTCAGTTTGAATCGTCATAGCATGTGAGTAATTTGCCACGTCAAAACAAAGGTTCTTCGTTTGGAAAATACCGCTTTATGGAAATCGCCCACATTTCTTTTGAAGCTGTACAAAAAGTACCTATCTGGCTAGTTATAGATGTCAGACAAAAATGAAGGAAAGAGTATATAGGTTGCTGTTTAGAGCAATTTGCTGGATCCACAAACCTACAGTACCGTCGGTAAACGTTTGCCAAAAAGGGGCCGGCGGCGAATTAATCCGCCGTTTCCGCAGCTTTGCCATAACTCTCTTCAAAGCTGCTTATATTCAATGAAAAGAGCATTGTTGGAATCAGAACAACATGATCTACCCAATGGCATAAAAATCTTAACAAGGTTTCAAAATTTTTGAGTTCGAGATGACCTAGATTAGTCGAGCCCGTAATTGTCTTGACCTGATCCACATTCGCCACTGAGTCTCCCCTAATGGTGAATCTATGACCGAGTCGAAACCGAAGGGATGACTTGTCACGGAAATATATGTCTTCCATTTCTAGGAAACAACACCAGAAAGACGGACGTTTGCAAGACGTGTCTTCCTGGAACCCTGATGCATTGCCAATTTGGCGGCTGAATACCGTCTTACTTTTAATGAAACTAAGCCTGAAACCCACAGTTGTAATCCACACCTCAAAGTTGAAAACTTCAGCAAAACTCAGCCCTAGAGCAAAAGTGATGCGGTCGTAAATAATTAACGAAAATGGAAAAAATCGGCAGTTGAGGATGCATGGAACGCTGAACATGGTGACAAACCAGACGAATTTGAGATCAAAGAGATCGCCATGATGAGACAAAACCTAAAATTAGCATGAAACGCATTTTCGACAGCGTTTAAAATTTTTAAAATTCCACTGGACAAGTCGATCCCTGCCAGGGGCACAATTAGGGGAGATTCAGGGGCGATTGTGGATAAGGTCAAGACAATTACGGGCTCGACTAATCTAGGTCATCTCGAACTCAAAAATTTTGAAACCTTGTTAAGATTTTTACGCCATTGGGTAGATCATGTTGTTCTGATTCCAACAATGCGCTTTTTATTGAATATAAGCAACTTTGAAGAGAGTTATGGCAAAGCGGCAGAAACGGCGGATTAATCCGCCGCCGGCCGCATTTTGGCGAACGTTTACCGACGGTACTGTAGTTTCACATTTTAATCACCTCAGAAGTCACATACTATTTTTTGAAAGCCAGAACAGGGTGTTTTTTTTCCAAAGTTCCTGGTCCATGTAGGAAAGCAAGTTGTGAAGTGCCTGTTGCTTTTTCATGCTGCCGGTTTCTTACCACCTTGTGGTTAAAAAACAGATCAGAAACGAACAAGTGGCAACAAGCTTACTTTCCACAGCATACAGCTGGAAAATTGTTCAAAAAACGCCTGAAAATTGTGTAGACGTCAGGACCACTCAAATGCCAATAGGATGACGGAGTGGCCCAATTTGGTTTTTAAGGAGCGTAGGCCTTGGTTGCGCTGTGAGCTCGGCTCAGAAGGTGCCGTTCTGACTTGGACTTCACCAGGATTGATTCCTTCCAACGTTCACTGCAAAGAACGCAGTCTTTCCCACCCCTCCCCCTCCCAACTCAATAAGCGTTGGTTTTAATCTAACCTCATTGGGACTAGCCACGCACTCCATTACATTACATTTCTATCTATTGTTTATGCATTTGAATGCCTTCTTGACTTGCAACGGCCAATTGGTGTTAGTGTTCAATCCCTTCAAGACAGTGAGTCACCAACTCACCACTTCGGTGGGGAGGAGGACGTTCGCTAGCCTGAGAGGGATTCGAACCTATAATCTACGCGGTGTGCAAGCAGGAACCGTCGCCCCCTAGCGACTACATCACCACGATCGATTGTACCATTTAGCGTAGATAGCTTGAAAGTCGTACTAAAGGCGGCGCCTGAGCTGTCAAACTGTGTTGAACTTCATCTGTTTCGCTCAGCATTTTCCTTTACTTTGGTTTTTTTAGAAGAAAAACATCGTTAGAGCGAGTTTTGAGTCTCGCTCTTTTACCACCTATGAGGCCGTTCCGCTAATATTTCTTGGACGCAAAGAAGAAGGAATTCAGAGAGTGGCCTCGGTGGAGTAATGCTAGTTGTGCTCCCGGAAGCGCTCAATGGAGATTCAAAGCACATCTGAAGCTCTTGACTTTTTTCATCTCTTGTTTTCATTTCTGCTTACAACTGTGTACAACCTAAATTAGGACAGCAGTTTTCCTCTACTCAACTAGCGTTCAATCCTTGCTGACGAATCTGATGCGGCCAATCTTATTGGCTGTGTATAGCAAAAAGCTAATCCGTTTCGGATTGGGGCTCATGGACTCGCAATGAACAAACACTTGACGAAATCGGTGGGCGTCGATGGAAACGTCGGCGATTGCCAGAAGCCATTCGAAGAGGCTTGCCGTCCGTTGGCGCTCACCGGACGTCTCATTCATTCGACCTGTCGGCTCGATGATGATTCGAACCCCAATGCATCGGACGCGCAGCGTCCAGCACATGAGAACGTCGACGTCGTCGTTTATTGCTAGGAGCGGAAGCGGTCGGAGAAGTTCGTTTTACAACGTATTCAACGCTATACCTTATGCCTTTAAGGATCTAATCGTCATCTCAAAGGCGTCCGCTTTTGTTTCGCGACATTATTATATTGCTGTCATTGTATATTTGTACACTAAACCAATCCAACTTTTGCAATGAAATGGAAACAACGGAGTGTCTCGCAAGCACCGTCACAACTCAAACACTCATTGCGCTCAAACAAAAAAGAATGAAGAAAATTATAAAAATTAACATAAACGAGAGCAAAAAACGGAAGATAGTCTAACATGACAAGTTAGAGACAAAAATCTTCTTTCTGTAACATACAGTTATTTGCAGAGACAAGCAGAAGTAAAAGCAAGGATGACGGGGTTCAGACAGGTGGGCATATTACGACCGAGGATGTTGTCTTATTCTACTCAACTACTTTTTAGTACTGCAGCGAAGTCAACGGCCGTCGGATAGAAAATCGCGGCCCTCCCTCGACTTCCCGACAGCGGTGCTCGAGGTGAGAACTTATGCTGTTTTAACGACAAAATCTCTTACTGGTTCAAAGTAAAGGTGAGAAATTTTACAAATTGGCAAACAAACGAGAAGTCGCCCGTAACCTGAACGGCCGCTCGAGTAAATTTTAGATACTATTGTCCCGGAAAACTGTGGACCTTCATCCAATGCATTCGTGGAGGCGGAAGCGCTAAGGCTTGTGCCACCGAAATACCAATTGCATCGGTATCTCAGCCCTGGGTACTTAATGGTATTTACCAGAGAAAGCATGAGTACTGTAGTAAAGGTCTATTACAGTTCGATCATAAAATCATAACTGTCAGCGTTAAACACTCCACATGTGGAATGTGTTACACGTTCTACCTCTGCAGGATGTCTTGCCAGAAGCAATTAAGAATGTGCATTTGGTCTCAGGAAGTAGGAGTGGTGGCGTATTCGGAGGAGGCATCGGCTGTCGCGTGAACCCGATACCAGATTCCTGGTTCAGTTATCCGTCCAAGTCAACTAAGCCTTCTGTCCCTTCGGGTACATGAATTGGTACCGGACTTGTCTAGGATGGATAGAACAATGACTTATCCATCAATGCTGGACACCGAAAGTCATTGTATGGCGAAATACGCATTTGAATTGCCTTCACGACATGCCTTCGAACTAGAATTCGCGGTGCATCCCCCAATAGGGACTGAATAGTGCCGTCCTTTATCCTTTACCAGACGTTCAGTTCCTACCAGCCGCCAGACGTCTGCTTGGGACTTTGCCCCCAAACTCCGAAAACAGAACGTGTATTGACCTATTAAAGCTCGCTTATTAAAGTAAAGTTCTCAAAGCGATTGACGTGAGTCTTGTCCACCATCTAGCACATTACCAATCCGAAGGGTCTAATCTGCAGAAAAATTGGTAAAGTGGACAGATTTTGTTCGGTCGGTCGTTACAGTTGTGGTAAATCATGTCTGAACGCCATGTAATTCCAGCGAACGATAATAATTCGTTCGAAGAAACGGTTGCATGACTCCAACCCCATTGTGTCAAAACGGAGCGAAAACCGGCACCTCCGGCCGAAAAATCGTTATAATCGATCGATATTGGTCGCCCGATTAAACCCTTCAACTTGCTATGAAGTCTATGTATCAGCCATTACAATCGGGTGACGTCACTTCAATCTAATAAGTCTGCGCGAAAACGATAACTCCGGCGGAAGTTCGATAATATCGATTTTATTGGTCGTCTGATCAAATCCCTCCACCCCTTTTGCATCATTTTCCGTCAATTTTCGCCCATTTTTAGCGATTCCACGTGAGGGTAACCTAAACAGGTTTTACATGTACGTACCGTCGGTTACCTTTACATGTTCGGCGCGTTTCACACGCTTGCACAGGTTTGTGACACGCATACATAGACAGACAGAGTAACGCTTTTATATTAGTAGGATCCTTCTACTGCCAGTGGTGTCAAGCGAATGGGTAAGTCAGGGCTTATCACTTCCGAGGCAACACTAACACCAAACCTGCCACGATGGAGAGATGGAAGAATTCGGTAGGCTGATCGTGGCCCAAAGTGCATGAAAGAGTATGCAATCAATCTCTTATTGTGAGTTCACAATCTCTTGGAGATCCTTTTGTTAGCTACATGACACTGGTGAAAACTTAGTAGAGGTGAACTGCGAACTCAAAGCACTCTCACCATTTGTCAATCCTTTAAATCCTTGACGTAATCAGGGCAAAAACCACACTGCGTATTTTAAGCAAACGTGAGCTTCTCGGCTTCTGAAGCGCATCCTTCACAATGGTTGAGGAATGATGCTCAAATCTGAGTTTCGTGATGGAATTGGATATGATGCAGTACATCTGTTTTCAGAATGACATCAAGATCGACGCGTTGCGATTACAAGGGTGATACGCTAATTTTTCGGCAGGAAATTTTAGCTTTCCTAATACAACTTGACCCGTACTTCTAACTGTGCTCTAAACGGAGCCGTCATTGACTTTTTCCACACAGCCAAAGAGTGACTCTTCCTCTTGATCGTGTACAATTTTAATGTGGGAAACTTGAAAAGCCAGTCCTTCGATACCTCTGACGACGTTGCCTCTTCCGTTGCTCAGCTATCGTCGTGCTCTCAGGTACAACTTAGCGTTGAACGATTTCTGATCATTCCGCTGACTCGATAAGAAAACAGATATCTAAGATAAGAGCCTCCTTAACTGCTTGTTGTAGAGTTTTTGAATGCATGTTTCCTCACCAAATAAAACCTTCCCTGATGCCGCATTTCTTAAAGTTTTCCGGTAAAGGTAATATGTTCCGGCAGCTACCAATGTGATCAGCTTATAGCAATTTAGAATACGGACAGCAGCGAAATATACGCTGTCGTCGTTTTATCATAACTAGAGGTTTCGAACGAACCCTTTCAACGGTGAGGGTGCATTCACGCGAGAAGAGCGTAGTCCTTGGAAGGCTTACCTATATGTGCTTGCGACAGAGTTGTCTTATGCTATGGGGTTCTTTTTCCTATGCGTCTTCTGATTCTCTTCGCCATTCTCTGTCCCTCGACATGCTCTCCATTAAACCGCTTCCTGCATCCTTTCGTTATCTTCAGATTTTCCGGAAGAGGTTCTACATCGCCGAGTTTCTCCGTCCTCATTGGCATTGTGCTCGACCCTTTTACGAGACGTTCATTGTTTCCCGATCCGACGGCCGCCAGGATATCCTTCAACGTCGTCCTCTACTACCGCTGCTTTTGCTCAAGGGAGCACCACAATTTTCACGAGAACATTAAGAGCTCCTATTCCTCATTTTTTCCTACTCTCTCTTGCTTTATAATTTTGCTTCTTCAGGCGATGATTTTGACCCAGAAGCTGAGAAGCAGTATATTGTCCTGGACAGTTGCTCACCAGTTTCTGTAAACTATTATATTTCAGCAGCATGTGTACTATACATTGGATCCGATCGAAAATCTTTGGATAATTGGATGATTCGGATAACGGCAAGTTTTCGGACTCCGGATTTTTGGATGGTTCGGATAAGGTTAATTTCGCGGATACCGGATTTTTGGATGATCCGGATCAAGTTATCCGAATCGGATATCCGAAAATGATTCACTCGGATCCAATGTGTAATGTGTACCTAGGGCGCAATCGCAAAATAGAGGGGTTGGCAAAATTTAAAAATATATACATACCTGGATAGATAATTATGTAAGCAATACAAAACCATTTAACATTTCACCTCAACTGCGCTGGCGCCATGCTGGTTGGGGGGGGGGGTCACCCAGATAACCTAACCCCTGGTCGGAGGGTTGGAGATTGCCTTAAAAATTATGATCACTCGCGTTAGCGGAGTATGGCGCAGATCAGAATACTGCTGTTTCATTTGCCTCCATATTTTGGCAAGGGAAGGGACTCCGGGGTATGGCTCAAGTGACGCGCCCGTGTTAAAATTGCCTACACCCTGGAATTTCCTCCCCTGTCCAAAGCAAATAAGACACGAATCTTTAATCGAGATGAGGAGACAACGCTGTATGTAGCTACTTGCTAGGCTTCCCCACCACGGCATACTATAATGACCCCTCCCCCCTCCCCCACCCCGCGACCCTGTTTGCGTCAAAACGGCTAGAACGGACGCGCGCCACCGATCCGCTGCGAAGAATGGGCACGAAGGCCTAAAATCTCTAATTTCGCGTGCGCAACAATGCGCGAAATATTAGACTCTGGGCCTTCGCTGGAGGAGCCGCTCCGATAGTAGGAGCTTCCAGAAACTGAGCTAGATGGGTGTTTTTCTTATTATTTTCCTGTATACTGGCCTGATTGAGGTGGATTGTTTGGCTTGAATGAGTTACCTAGGATGTGTGCATTCAAATACTAGGTAAAGATTCATTGAAATTTACCAACCCCTCTATTTTGCGATTGCGCCGTACCTAGAATGGGATCGATTAGGCAGTATTAGGCTGGCCCACAAACAACTGTTGATTTTAAGCATAACATTCAAAATAACTACATGTCTCGCTGCCACTTAAAGAAGCACTCCAGCAGAAATTTTTCAGAATTCAGGTGTTGCGTTCAACAACATGTTGTGCAACTGAAACCAAGAGCTTAAACGTTCATGGATTAGACGATTTCTTAGACATAAAGGGTAAAGGATGAGGTCACTAAATCCCTTTTGGGATGCGCCAAGCATTCTACTTCTACGTGCGCTTACCAGACTAGTCTGGTACCAATTCACCGACCTCGGAGGGATCGAAGGCTTGGTTGGCCCCGGCGGGAAATCCAAACCAGAAATCTAGTATCGGGTGCACGCGGCAGCCGGCACCTCCTCCTAGCTGGCACCTTCATGCGCCCATGACGATCTCTTTCAAGGTGAATTTTTTTAAGCCTCAGCGCTGGTATGAGTTTTGCGAGAAGGTCGTATGATGTCTTGAGCAGCTTTTTAGGGTTTAATAAGTGCGCAATTGTTTACTGTACTTAATTTTTTGGTTTTTAAATAGAATGTCTCTGTCCCAAAAATCAGAAGGGAGTTGGAAAGCATCGCTTCGTTGAGCGTTTTCACCCATCTCAAGCGAACTTACGGTCGTTGCTGATTTGTCCTTTTTAGTTTTAGACTTCGATACTTTCCTACAATTCAGAGGGTGGCAAACAATGATCCTCTCAACATCATAAACAATTACTTTGGAATTAAACTTGTGGCAGAAGTTGAAGTGCACGCGAATGCGACTCTAGAGTCGTATTTGGCAACTGTATGGATGCTATCCAAAAGTATCCGACAGAAAATTTGTGTAGTATTCCAGCGCTTGCCTCTTTTCGCAGCTTCTCGGAGATGTGCTCCCTACTCTTCGCTGATCGTTAGCAAATTTTAAAGGAAAAGCAACAGTAACTCAACAGCAACAGTAACTTAAACTACTCAAATACGTTTTGAATGCGTTTTGATCACACTGCCACTTTGTCTGGTTAAGCCGTTCGATCTAGGGGTAGGAAAGCTTCAAAAGCTCTTAGAAGAGCTAAAGATACATTTGCGGGTCGATATGGGGCAGCACAACATTGAAAGACCAAAAGTTGGCATTGCGAAACTGAGCTAGAACCCCTTGATATCTCCTACGTTTCCTCCCGAATAACAAGGTAACAAACGATCGCTAGGTATCAACGTATCGTAAAACATGACAACATAATCGCGTATAAAATAAATTGTACAAAAAGAGACGTAATCATCCAAAAAAGCCGTCAAGCTTCAAAACCCCTGGATTGGTACGCAAAGCACGAAATAGTTATTTACGCTCTTTACTAGGAAGGAAATCAATTTTTAAATGGTATGGAAAAAACAAACGTGTGATAGTGCTGTCGAAGGAGGTATCGGCTGTTGTGTGCACCCCAAATGAAGGTTCTTCGTTAATGTCCCTCAAGCCCAATCGACCCTTCCATCCCTCTGGAGTCTGTGAATTGGCTGCAGACTGGTACGGTAACAATAAAACTCCGACTTGTTCATCTCCTCTCCATCGTAAGTCAACGTGTAGTTGAAATGCGCAGTTAATCTGTGTTTACGATATCCTGTAGAGTAGAATCATCCTGGACGTCTGTGACACGTCTTCTGAATACACGACGACGTCTGTGTCAGGTCATCTGAATTCCGTCAAACGATGGACGACATACTTCGCAAGTATTCTGATCCGCCCTTACCTTGCGCAGCATTTGCGACACGTCTGATTCCCGACATAAGCAGGACCACTTCTGTGCTCTGGATCGTGATGCGCACTTTGAAAACGAATGCGACACGTCTGATGAATCCAGTTGAAGTCTGTGGCACTATCTCTGATGCCCGTCATGATCTAAAGGGAAGAAACCGAAGGGAAAACTGCGCTAAAAAAGAATGCCGCTTAGGAAGTTACTCAAACACCATAGTGGCTTCAGGTGCGTGTAGCGCAGTCAGGAGAGGCGCCGGCTGTTGCATGCACATTGATCTGAATCATGGTTCCGTGTTTTCCGCCCATTCCAACTAAGCCTTTCATCCAGCAGATGAAATGGCACCAGATTTATCTAGGAAGCAGAAAACATTGTCAATACAATGACTTTTCCATCGGATGCCATCGGCAAATCATTGTATTGCCCAAATACGTATTCAACTTGCTCTCACGATAGAAATAGAATGCTGGGCACATCCAGAAAAAGCCAGTCCTTCGATACCTCTGCTTATTACCGCAGTTTTATTCTTTATTGAGGGTAACCGTAAGTGCGAAATAAGTTTTTTAAACGTAATAGTAGGAAGTAAGGATCCCTTAATGGTTTTGATAAGCTGAGTGTATTTAAAAGTCCATGAAAGGAATAACTTGTTGAAGCATATCCCGCCCTCGAACCCACATTTTGGAAATCGTCATATTCAGCAGAGCGTTGGTAAGCAAACGACTATACTCTTTATGTGGGGCTTAACAGAGCAATTTATTTATTTATTTTGTACGTGGAGAGCCACGCAGATAAACAACTCAAGTGCGTTTAACAAACAGCATTTAAAACAACAACGAACAAAACAATTTAAAGTCATCAAAACGAGGTAAACTAAGAAGCGTCCTGGAGTCATTTTCTTTCCACAATAAAAAGTTGGAAATTATTCACTGTGCGAGGAAAAATGTACTCGTTTCCAAAAGGAACAATGATTTCGTTTCATTTCTCAGATGATCAAATGAAATTGCTTATTATCCATAATTGCAACAACACAACACAAGTCCTAACCTGGTGGTGGGAAAATTGCAGCTTCTCTTGAGGAGAGCATTGGCCAGTTCCTGCGTTTTCATCCATGTATTTGTTGAATAAGTTCCTGAAGCTAAATCCTGAAGTTATGGACTCTTCCTTGGCCGCCAAAAATAACCTCCCTCCTTACGGTTACCTATTAGTTTATTCTCTTCGAATAATCTTTGAAGGTCAATTTCGCTTCGTTGTGATTGATGACGCAGTCTCATCTAACCTCTGCCGATTGAATTTTGACCGGTTTCCGCTGAAAATCCTCAAATAATCGATTTTCACATAGCATTGGTGGAGATATGTGTAGGACTCGTTTGGTCTCCATCTAGGAGATGAAGCTACTGGAGCGACGTTGTGCTGAGCACTCCAACGGCGGCAGCGGTGGAGTAGATGAGCACTTGAGCTTTCCCTCTGCTTAGAAGAGGACGGCCTGAATTCTGGCCTTCGTCGATAGCCAAGAGCGTTCCGAAGGCAGTCTCGTAACGGATGGGAGGAAGGGTGGCGAAGGGTTAACAAACTAACTCGTCCACGGCCAGGGAGTTCCTCTCCTCCCACGTCTCAATTATCACTGAGCATAGATTTGGCTTATTATCCATGGCCGGAGGCTAACCAGTCTCGCATGTGCAACACATTCTCGCTGAACGACGCTGACAGCGTCGTTGTGCTTCTGCTTCAGAATGCTGAGCAGTTCACGACGTCCATGAAAGTGCTCTAATTCGCAACTTATCGCTGCTGCCAACGAGTGAATCTACATAAATTCACTTCTACGTGCATGCGCAAGACACCAGTCGGACCTCGCTTCTTTTCCTCGTGATCCTCTCTCTTGCAGCCAATTCTACCGGTCCCTTGGGTGATGAAACGTGCAGACCGTTAATAAATCCTCACTTTAATGATTCTCATGGGTATGCTTCCACAACTTCTTTCTCGTGAGAAGTGGGCTACAATTTCTCTTCCCTTGCAAGTTTTCGGAAATGTTTCGAGAGCTCAGGGTGGATAACTTGTATGCAGCAAACAGTGCAGTCGTTTGCTCTTCATTTTGCGTCTGATTTTTTATGAGCACCATTCCTTATTTTGCTCTTCGCCAGTAACTGAATGAGCCATCCTTAGCGCACATTGGCAAAAAGAATGCTGCTGAAAACTTTATTTTTCGCCCATTTATAGTTTTTGCCGAATTCTGATGCTCTTTCATAAAAGGCATGTTATATTGTCAAGTCGATTTTGATAAATCTAGACGCTTTGCTACACTGTGGAGTCAAAACAACATAAAGAAATCAAAATGCTACTTTCTAGGAGAAACTGTCCCAAGCGGAGTTGTTTCGAAATGCAGCTGTAGACGAGCAGCACATTTCTAGGAGGCGCCGGTTTCGGTTTCACACCATCAGAATTTTTGTTTCGGACTCCGGTCAAACCAACCAGTTGTCCCATTCCTATCTGGTAGCTGTGAATTGGTACCAAATGTGTCTGGAGGTGATGGAATACCAAACTGTTTCATTGAAAAGCCACCACAGGTCGTGGTAAATCCCAAGTAGAGCATAGTTGACGAGCAGTCAAGTTCTGAATCAATTGAGCAAAATGTTGAATCCCTGTTCGAAATGCACTACGCATTCTTCATCCACAGAAGATAGTGGAGGCGATTTGAATCCGTATTTGGCCAGTAGGGCGCGTGTAGCGCAGTCGGAGGAGGCGCGACTGTCGCGTGCACCCAATACCAGGTTCCTGGTTCGGATTTCCCGCCCAGGCCAACCAAGCCGACCATCCCTCCGGGGTCGGTGAATTGGTACCAGACTTGTCTGGGAAGGATAGAGCGCTGACTTGTTCATCGGCTGGCCACCGCAAGTCATTGTATGACCAAATACGCATTCATGTCGCCTCCACGACATCCCGTAGAAGTAATGCGCTGGCGCATCCCAGAAGGGATTGAGTAACGCCGTCCTTTATCCTTATCCTTATTTGGCCAGTATAATGAATGGCGGTTACCAGCCGATAGAAAAGTCAGCGGTGTGTTCTTCCCAAACAAGTCTGCTCCCGATTCGTCGATCTCAAGGGGTAGTAAGCGCGGTTGGCTGGGGCGCGACTCGAACCAAGAACCTTCAATCGGGGAGCACGCGACAGTTGACGCCTCTTCCGACTGCGCTGCCAACCGTATTCAGTTTTATACAATCAAATCTAGCAGAATTGGAAGGCGTGGTGCATCCTAAAAAATTTTTATTCTAGCTTCATATATTATCCCTCACTTTATGTTTTGGGGATAGAGGCTAAAAACTTGTTGTAACTCCATCGCATTCTGAGAACAGCAGTCCATATCTCTGACCTCATTTGTCTTAAGGAGTTCTAACCGTTCTTTGCATTATATGAGCAAAACAGGCAAAATCCAAAAATAGCACGATGTCGTGGAAATTCCTAACATGTGAGCGCTCTGTGAGAAGAAATGGCTTTGTAGCAATCTGTTCTGCGTTTCCTTGAAATATCGCTATCCGTCAATCGGCCGTTTACTCCGCTAATCTGTTTGACAACAGTCGACGTCGCAGCTCTCAAATGCCGTCCCGCCGAGGAGTTCCTTATCTGGCAGGTTTTTTGCGCCGAATCTCGGCCGGATCCACGCTGTGATTACCAATTATCTCAATCTCGGTGAGAACGTAATGCAATAAGAACGCTAGAGCTAATGATGCGCGTGCGTGCCGTCGCACTTCTGGCCTCTCCTCGCCTCCATCACGTTACGGTCGATCTCAGCTGCGTGCGCCATGCACTCACGCTCTGCGACGTGTAGCGTTCCTAATGCGGCTCAGATGAGCCGACAAGCATCGAGCGCTTTTGGAGCTGATTGGAGTTTCAAATTCCGAAGCACTGATCGCCCTGCTCTGCTCTAAAGGCACCTCCGCCTCGTTTTTATCCTCTCACTTGGACTCATGAAAAACCACGACTGAAGTAGATGCAGAAGAATTATGATCCGTTTAAATGAACTGGACAAGAACTGACATAAACGGGAATGACATTCAACGACACTGATCTCAAGTTGTCTGCTGAGTGTGGGGTAGGTGAGTTGTACATGAAAATCTCCGCGCTCTTCCAGTTGTGCGGGATTCTTCCATGACCAGCTGCGGCCCAACGCCCTTTCCTTGTATATTGTCTTTTTGTTCCTTTACTTTTGTTTGCGATTTTGTGGTGATAGCGCGGTCGGAGGAGGCACTGGCCGTGGCGCGCACTCCGATTCAAGGTTCTTGGTTCGGATTTCCCGCTCAGGCCATCAAGCCTTCCATCTATCCAGGTTACCAGGCTTGTCTGGGAAGGATGAAACTTTGAGTTTTCCAACGGCAAGTCCTTGCTTAGGCGTGGTACTCATTCAAACTGCCTTTACGACATAGAAGATTAGAGTCGGAATGCGTGAAGCATCAACGGGATTATTGGCCCCTCTCCTTTATTTGTTTTTATTCATGCATTCATTTGAATACAATCAAAAATCGTGTTTTTCGATTATATTCAAATTTGAATATTCAAAAATCGCGCTTTTCCAACGCATTCGAACTCAATTATGCAGGAAAACGGTTTTCGAAAATATTCGAATTCGAATATTTGAAATTTGTGGGCATTGGAAGCCAGTCGAATATTCGAAAAAATTTTGAGCGCCCAACTGTAGTACCCATTCCGCGTTCCACCAGTACAACCAATCTTCGATCTAGGTTCTCATTACATTCGTCCCTAGAAATGATAACGCAATGAGTCTACCGTGGAGTAACCACAACCACAAGTTATTGCATGGCTCACATTTCCCAACAGAGATCTAATTAACATTTAGGCCTCTCTTTTAATGTATAGCAGCTTCGGCAAAACGCGATTTCTCACAGCATAGCGCCCTATCAACTTTGAACAGCTTTGAACGCATCTTTCGAAATTGACCGGACGGCATCTAATACGCGAGAAGTCATCACCAAAGTCTTTAGGCTGCTAGACGTGCGTCGTTTCATCCAAATACTTCGCCACGGACTCTGGAAGCTTCGTCAACATGTTCTTCTACATTTGAAGAGGAACGTCAGTACAGCAGTCCTGTCAGGAGAAGGTACAGTGTTCTTGATTTTCACTCGGGCACTAAGGGTTGACAAAGTCAGATTTAGAAGGGTTATGGATAAGCTAAATGTCTGCGTGAGATTTTTCTTTGATAGACGAAGGTAGATCATATACGGATAGTAAGGGCGTTTTCACAACAACGTAGTTTTTAAGGATTGTATCTCCTGGACCACAGGAGGAGAATTGTGCAGCAAAATTGTACGGAGCTAGCATAAAGTCATTAAACATCCGCGAAAAGTCGTCTACAAATTATGAAATTGGTCTCCTTGGTCAGAACAGCTCGTTCTAAGCCAAAGTCGTCGTTGGGACTCCTGCTTCCAATCACACAAAGAAAAACATACCATTTTTTTTATCGATTTCATAAACAGATTGTTGGTTTCGTTATGTCCTTTCACTGGTACAAAAAAGGATTTTTGCGTTCGACGAATTCTTGCTTGAAGAGCAGTTTCGACCGTATCTCTATGGATTGTGTTCCTACCATTGCCACGCATCCGCCTCTGCATTGCTTCATCGGTCGTTTTCCGTTTGCTGTTAGAATCCCGGGATAAGGACAAAAAAGAAAAACGAAAAGTACGCTTATTTATGCAATCATTGCAAGTTAAACCTTTATCGTTTCCAGCCACAGCTAACAATTTTCGATCCAGAGTGGGCAGTTTTGAAATCGAATTGAAAACTAACCAAACTGAAGCCTTCGTTTTTCAGATTAAACCGAGCATGTTTAAAAGGTTGTAAGCAAACCTTCGATTTGGAAACCTTATTTTCTCTATCTGAAATTTTATGTTGGACTCTCCAGAGAAATGAATAGGCCGTTTGAAATTCAGTACACTTATCCTTTCACATACACGAACATTTTTGAAAACACTTTACAGCGTTTTTCGTTTTAAGATGATTTTATCCCATAAGTGTTGTTTTGTTATACATTACAGGTTTTCAGATCAGGTTACATTGCTTACAGGTTTTCTATCATATATACCGTTGATTAATGTGTAACTCCACTTGAAGTTGCAAAGTTCTTGCATCAATCATATGAACAAATTCGCGTTCCGCATGACTGCAACGTACGACTTTCGCCATGGCACACTAGAAAACTGCTGTTTCCTTTCTCATAAAAAGGTTAACTTACAGCTATTCTTGTACTTGAAAGTACCGAAAATTTTACTAAAAGTTAACAGCATATTCTCTGTTTGGAGGCGGTGGTTAACCAATTTCCGAATAAGGTCAAACCAAATTCTGAAACAAAGACCTTATTATAATGCGGACATTTTAATTCTTCTTTAAGACTTCTGGTTTTGATTAAAAAGGTCCCGTAGATTTCCATAGACAGTAGGAAATTTGTCTCGTTTGACGTGAAAGTGGTATAACAGCTTTCTGTGTTAGTAATGCAATTTTGCATTATAATATAATGTAACATAATATAATATAATAACATAACTTAGATTTTTGATAATGGTCCTTCGTGAATAAGTCAGCAATGTTGGAAGAAAGCGGCCAGCAGAATTTAGGAATGATAGTCACCATCATTTTTGAGCAGCGCACTGGAGTCATCATTGCTTGAAGAGGTAGGCACTGAAGAGATGAGAGAATGCTCGCCGCTCTAAAATGGCAGCTGAAACTAAGGCAGGTTAGGCAGATGGGGAGTTGCGGGCACTTCACCGTAAAATACCTTAACTGTTCTGCTTGCCTACGCATTCGTAGGCAGTTAGCTCGTCGCGTTTTCCCACTGTGGTCGACTGAACTCGAAAAAAAAAATCGTGTCAGACAAGGCTGGCCTCATCTACCATTTTGGAGCAACGGAGAGCAGCGGTGAAGTTTCTTCCGCCTTTACTCGCCCATATTTGAATTTTCGACACTGTCAGTGGTACCGTTCTGTTCAGTCGAGAAGCTCTGTCGAAAGGTGTCAATCTCGGCCAATTCTAGGATTATCGATTTTTTGACAATTTCGCATCAAATGCAAGGCGGCTCATGTCCGCGGCAGAAGGACGTCGACGTCATCGAAAATTGATATTTTCGAAATTGGTCAAGTTTGATACCGTTCGATAGCGCTTTTCGTGATGAATTGAATGGCATTACTGACAGAAGCAAGAACTATAATCTGGGCGAGTAAGACAGCGGAAAACATCGACCGTTGTTGGGCTAAATTGCACTCGCTAGCGTCCGGGCTGTCGCGCCCACTAGATTGATAGGTTTGATCCTATATACATTGTTCACGGCGCACTCCGAAGTCTTGCCAGGACAGTGTGCAGCAACTCCAAAGTAGGTCGGCTGAGAATTTCTGTAAAACTACCCAAACGCTCACTCTACAAGCTGTCGCTCTTGATTGATAGGTTCGATCCTAAATGCATTGTGGACGGCGTACTCAAAAGTCTCACCGGGACAGAGTACAGCAATTCCTGAGTAGGGCGGCTAAGAATTTTTGACAAAAGTCAAACGCCTACTCTACAAGATGTCGCGCTCGCTCGATTGAAAGGTTCGATCCTATATGCATTGTACACGGCGCAGTCTCGAAGAATTTCTGGCATGACAGAGGTCTGCCGACGTACGCCGTGCTTGAGACACTCCAAAAACATGCAAGTCCTGAGAAATTAGCTGCTCTAATCACTAACAGCCTGCTCCAGTCATTCGTTTTGGCCTCCCACTGCGAAAATGCCTGATAAAGCTGTATATAAGTTTGTGTGGATCTCGAGGAGACAAATCGAACGGTACCAACGGCTTTTCAAAAAAACCTCATAGCAGAGAAGTTCTAAGCATGCAGCGGTTTTCGACAGCTTGCGACCGACAACTCGTCCGCAACCGCCCTTGGCAATGGAGCACAAGTTTTCAATTTCGGACATTTTCATGGCTTCCTTATAAAGTGTGTATAAAAAATGATAGAGCTTGAGCTTTTAAGCTCAAATATGTCCTTGTGTTTGCAGGTGGATGACTTTTAGGTGAGGTTTACCAAAAAACACAAAAACCGTATAATCGCGGTTTTTGCGGCGTCAATTCAGAAGACGCATCCGGTACTGTGGACAATTTTCGAATCATATCGGACACTCTTCTAAGCTAGCCTGAAACGTTTGAAATCAAAGCGAACTCTTCCAAATTGAAATGAACTCTGCATCAAACTAGTGACTCTCCAAAAAGGGTTTAAAAAATTTTGTTCAAGAAAATTGTTAGTATGATTTCTTCGACCTCTTTATTCATATACCTAATAACTGAACACATTGTTTGAAGATTCTCATTCTCTTTTTTGAGAACAGTTAATCCTTCAAAACTTGTTTTAAAGATCAGGAAGGCGGCCATTTTTAGTGCTAAAAGAAGAGTTTATGCCATGCCCTCGTAGAAGACGTTGCGATTTTTATTCGAGTGGTAGCAAAATTTCTGCTCTCATGTGCATGGGGCTTCGCACTTGTAGGCGCTATTACCAAAACAATTGTAAAGAACACATCTCGTCACCTTGATGCCTTATGTAAACAGCAGATGCACCATCAACCATATGGAAATTGCGACGAGCTTCTCGAGTGCATAGCGCATTCTGCCTTTTAATGCGCTATACGACTGTTGCCGTGTTGCACTTTAAAACAAAGTCTACTTTTTTCTTAAAAGACAATTTTATTCAGTTATTTAATATTTTTCATCTGGGCAGCTGAACCACGATTTTCGGAAGAAAAAAGAGTTTTGCCATATTTTCCTGGAACAAAAAGTGTTCTAACAATCTTGGAGAGTTTGCACTTTTCTATCCTGTAAGACGATCATTTCGATTTGGAAAAATTCGTTTTGATTTCAAAACTCTTAGGCAAGCTCAGATAAGTGCCAAGTTGATCTGAAAAGTGTCCGTTTGGTTTAAAAAGTGTTAAATTAACGTAAATATGGTATAGTAAGGGGAGAATGTGGATTTGGCTGCAAGGGATTGAATGAGCGTGCCTTGAAGGAAGGAAGTAGTCTTGAGAGAACGACGAACTCGACACCAATTCTATACTCATACTCGAGAGGCTTCTTTATAGCATGACAAAAAGAGCCAACGCTCAGAAAGCAGAAAAAGGTTAAAACACCTTTGCCATACATATCTCCTTTGCTCGTCCAAGAACCAGTAATTCGCTAGTCATGCGGTAGCCAAGGCGATCGTGTTTCATCGTACTTGTCAGTCTAATGGGCGGAGGAATTTTGGAGGTGAATTCTCGAACCCAGCCAGTCGAATAAGTTGAATATTTCGTTATTCCCTTCAATGACTTTAATCTGTCAAACCAAGCACAAAGTGCAACGACGTGGGAAGCCCTGTGTCGCGAAGCGCTCCGCACCGCCTCCCGGCGCTTACGATTGCAGATGGCAGATTTCTTTCCGATAGCGCGGGGAAGACTAAACCGATGAAGTCGTTAAAAATTTCGCTCTTCATGCACTTGCAGCTGTAAAATGAAATGAAGTTGTGCTGGAGTGGTGCGATTTAACTGAGGAAGAGCACTAATTCTCCCTTCATGCGTTTTTGCGTTTCAAGTCTGTAATCAGCACAGTTGCTCTTACATTCACGTAACTGACTTATAAGTCTAAGAATACGTTGGATTCGCCTAGCTTTTGAAGCCATAGTTTCGGCTTGACGATGTTCGGAGTGTCTTCGATCCTGCAGCTGAGCTGGAGTCGTGGCGGCGAGGACTTTGCTCCCCACACTTCCTTCTTCTTACCCCGGTGGAGTAGTAGAGCAGAACGGTTCTATGAGCACAAGGTTGTACCAGTAGAAAAAATCGGGTAGGATTATATTCGGCCGACTGCGGAGAAGGGGAGTGAGAGGATAGCGCAAGACGGGGGACAAATGTCTATGGGTAAGACGACGTTTCTGCCGGTAATCCCTTCCCTCTCGCTGTTCATCCCCAGAATTCATCGATCCTCGGCCCACTGCTACTATCGCAGGACATCATCAGTCTTCGCTGGCAAGCTGGACGCTTACATTTCTTTTTGTTCATGTCCACTGATCACCCGTTTGCGCTCTGCTAGCAGCCTCTCTTCCCCGACTCAATACAGCTTCTACTGACCTTGCTGCGAGCAGCTGCAAACATGTCTATGCCCTTTATCCTAATCCGATAGTCCCACTCCGGAACCTCATTCTCGATGATTTGTACGACCTCAAGATCTTGTTTCTGCAGCTGCCATAAGTCAAGGAGTACAACTTCCAACGCAGTAGTGGAGAAACGGGAATTTATTCGTTGAAATTCTTTAAGTGTTGTTAAAAGTGATAGAAGAAAGAAGTGGAATGTTTGACATCAAAAGATACCTAAAGGGTACTAAAAAGTAGAAACGTCCAAACCGATAGCAGAACTTGCACAGAGGTTAAAAGCTTACCAACACATCAGGCTGTCCGTTGTAGGTTTTTTATCTGGGGTTATAGAAGTGTTAGCTTTTTTGAGAAAATCTAACTACCAAAGAGTCATAGTGAACTTTTCCGGCCTTTGTATAAGTAATATACTACACAAACTGGTAGAAAGTTTTGGTACCGTTGCATAAAGAATGACATATAGTTAAGGCAAGCTAGCTCTAAAGCACTATACTGACTGACATATAACATTTCTCCTAAAGTTGAGCTTTAACCTCCCTTTTCATGAGAGCCGAAAAATCCGATTTTCGTGCGCTAGAAGCTTACGACTTTATTCTCGGAAGCATTGAGACAGAAGTTGATCGAAACTCGAGAGCTATTTAGGAAATAATTGTTTGAAGTTTAGCACCAAAGTCACTGAAATAATCGTTTTTTATGTTATTATTTATTTATTCAACTTAGTTCAATTCAAGAACAGAACATTCAATTCATGGCAACCCTGGTTCAGAATACACTGTCATCCGGAGGAATAATATGCCGGCAAAGGAGAACTTCAGTGACTTCTCTATAATTTCACGCAAGATTTCGGGTATGAAAAAGTATGCTGTTAACGCGCTCTTTCGCATAGTGAAAAGAAAGGGTTCATTTATTTGTTACTCTACATACGATCTGGCGCCTTGACAGATACGGTTACGAACACGAATCCTGGTTTCTTCATTTTTCGGTCTTTTTCAGAAAAGTAAAAGGGCAGCTCAAAGTGCAGATCATTGGCAATAACATAAAATGGTATATGAAAAACACTAGGGGGTTGTATTTCCCTACTGGAACCACTAACCGCGGGTTACCCTCAAAGGATCTTTTTTTCATTTGATTGTTTGTTAAGGTTATGGTTTATAATTAATATTGGAGGCAAGCTAGTGGTTTATAATACAGTACATACGCTGGTGAGCATTCGCTGTAAATGCTTCCTGGTAGGGAATCTGACGAGTTATGTGCTACATAGCTAGCGTTACGGCACAGTCTCGGTTCTACAAAACTGAAGAAGTCAGAATTTAAAGTTGTACCGGATTTTGCGTAATCACACAGAAATCACATACGCAGTTTTTTTTTGAATTTTTAGTAGACTTCCATAGCAGAGTTCTCGCCTCGTACATAATGACGTGTCAAAAGCGTCTTCCGACAGTTCACAAGCTCTACCTGCTCAACTGCTTACAACTAGAAAATGACTACCAGTGGCTTTCATTTACAGGGATACGGCAAACGTAACAGTGCTCCGATTAGCGTAATGGACTACGGTTCTACCCAACATTTTGATATATGTACAGTTCCGAATATGTATGAGTTTCGCAAACCTCATGCACACACAAGAAATTGTTGAAGAAAACAAACTGGGCTTTTGAGAGAGTCATTCTCAGTTTTCCGCTGTTGGTAGTTTTGAAAAAATCGCTAAGGCGTATAAGTTCACCATGCAAATTCCTATTGTAAAACTTTCAAATATTACTGCACTTCCTCACTTCCAAAACCAAACCAAAATCACTAAAAAAGTGACGCGGGTTTACTCAATATATACAGGGTGTTCCAAAATAAGTGATGAAGGCTTGATGTTCTCCCAAGCGAATGTATTGCTCTGCAACATGGCGGCAATAGCGCTATATTTTTTGTGCGCATCTTTCTGTCCGTGTTGTAATTTTTAAGTTCTATTTTGTTCCAGTTACGGCTTTCCTCAAGATGTCAAACCATCGCGCTGCGGTTTTGGGGCTTTATCGTCAAGGAAAGCACGAATGCGACATCGTTAACCTGCACGGTCAACTGCCTCCACAGAAACTCGTCGATGTAAGGGGCTTGGCCATGAACGTGATCGTCCAGGATAAGGAAGAAATTGCACTGTCAATACGACGCAGATTCGGAAAATCATCGAGAAGTGAAAAATCCCAAGTTCGAGTGTCTCCTGAGAAAGATCGTCCATCGGTGTCAGTCTCACATCAGTATATCGAATAGCCAGAAAGAAACATGGGCTCAAGCGTTACAAGCTCCACAATGTCCAGCTCCCGATGGACAATAATAAGCGCGAACGGCTCCATCGAGCCGCCAGCTCAAGCTGCGGGACGTTGGTCGTGAGTGGGACGCTTTTCACGGACGAGATGTTCACCATGAAGTAGGCTCACAACCGCCAATACAGCAGGACCTGATCTGGAGAGGCTCCAACCACCTCTACCATCGCCGAGCATGTTTACAGACACCAATGGAAAGACCCCTGGTTTTGTGGACGAAAGAGTAAAAATAGATCAGGATGTGTATCGAAGCGATCTTGGAGGCTGTGGCGCTTTTCCGGCCCAAGCGAAACTTCAGCATTGCGCAGTGGACATTTCAAGAAGACTCGGTTTCTGCACACAGGGCGAAAAACACGAAAGCTTGGTGCAAGGCCGATCGGCTTTTTTTCATCATGTCTGCGGAGTGGCCACCGCACTGCACGGATTTGAGTCCGACGAACTATAATGTGTGATCCATTTTGAAGGTCAGGGATCGTGCCAAGTGCCACCACAACCTGGATTCCCAGAAGACATCTCTGCGTTGGGAGTGGGAACGACTGTCTCCAGATGACCTGCGGCCCATCGCCAAAAACTTCTCCAAGCGTTTTGACTTCTGTATTCGCGCCAAAGGTGCCACCTCGAATCCGGTCTAATATGGTGTTGCCTAGTGTCTATGTTGTTGTTATTTATGTATTGTTTTGCAAACGTGTCAGTTGTTTCATAGTTATATTTTTTAAACCTTCATCACGTCATTTTGGAACACCCTGCATCATTTTCACCTAGAATTGGGCACTTTTAATATCAAGTTGGACGCTCTTTTAAGCTAACTTAAGACTTTTGAGATCAAAGTGAACTTTCCAAATTTGAACGACTTTCATAGAGGTTAAACTATAGACTCGCTAAGATGGTTAGAAAATTTTTTGTTCGAAGAAAATTTGGTATAACTTTCGTTGAAGTTTTGTATTATAGTTCACCTGTCCCACCAGGCGCAACAATTTTATAGAATTTTATTTTTTAATATTAATTTAAATTTTGTTTTAATGCACACCAAAGCAGCTATCGCATAATGTAGTACAGAATGACACTGCGCCAGGCACTCGACTAGACCGAGCAATTTTTATTCGATTTATAGTGTAAATGTTGCTTTCATGAAACAACAAGTTGAGGATATGTAAGTTTTCCGCGAATGTATTTGTTGCATTGTATACAGGTATGAATGAAAATTTTTATAAAATCATTACACTTGCTGGGGCAGGTGAACTATTAGGTTGTCCCTATGTCCTTCCAGTTTTTTTTCAACGATTCACTGCAGATTTCGCCGGCAGTCTCTTGCATAGCGCTGCATAGCTTTCGAAAGAAAATGATTTCCTCTATCAAAAAATGTATTTCATTTATTTTTTCATCCTGAATTTTGTAAATTTTTAGGTTGTTAAAATGAAAAGTGAAAAAGTTAAAAGTGGCCATTTGCGCAGTCGTTCTCTTCGATTAGGCTTGGAATTTTTTGCGCGGTTTTTTATAGCATTTGGAAGACAATGTTTTGTACTATAAGAATGTGTGCTAGTGCTATTTGCTCATTTGTCCTGTATTGATTTTTAGGTCATCAAATTGGGACGTCCGAAGGAGGATGGTTATATTTGCCGACAGCTCCTGCTCTGTTGTTGGACTTTTTGGGTTGTTGTTATATGTCATTCGAAAGAGAGTGTCTTGCTCTATAAGAATATTTGTCGCGTTTATTGATTTCTGTTGAATATCAACAAAATGCCAAAAAGAGAAAAATCGTCTTCACCAACAACTCCTTTTCCTTCTTCAGTTGTTGATATTCGACAGAAATCAGCGTGAGCCAATAAACGCGACACAAATTCTTACTGAGCAAGACCTCCTCTTCCAAACGACATTTAACACCAAGCAAAAAAGTCCAACCACAGAACCGGAGTTTTGATAAAAATTCGGACGGAAAAGTGAATTCCCAATTTGATGGCCTAAAAATCAATGAAGGACAAGTGAGCAAATGGGACCAACACACATTCTTGTAATGCAGAACATGGTATCCAAGTACTATAAAAAACTGCACAACAATTACAAACCTAAGCGGAGAAAACAAGTGCGCAAATGGCTACTTTTTCACTTTTTCACTTTTCACTTCAACGACCTAAAAATTGACAAAATTCATGATGAAAAAAGGAATGCAATACATGTTCTGATAGAGCAAATCATTTTCTTTCGAAAGCTATGCAGCGCTATGCAAGAGACGGCGAAATATGCAGTGAATCGTTGAAGGAAACTGCAAGGACTTATGGGACAACCTAATATAATAATAAAAAAATTCAAGGAAAGCTATACCAAACTTGCCTTGAGCGAAACGTTATTATAACCACCTTACTCAGTCAGCAGCTTAAGCTGTGTGAAGGTCGATTTGAAAGAGTTCATTTTGATTTCAAAAGTCTTAAGCTAGCCTTGAAGAGTGTTGAATTTGAGATGAAAGTGTCGAATTTGATTTGAGAAGTGCCAAATTCGACGCGAAAGTGATACATTCGTTACAAAGAGATCATGATGCACAGAGTCTCAGAAGAGCTTGTTGGTCCGGTTGAGGTACCGAACCTGGGTATGTTTGTGTGCTACCAGGCAGCGACAGCCACCACTATATGCAACACGCATCCGATTCACGGCGTCTGTTAATTACCAGTTTCTTATATTCACAACGTCAACGTCGATCATTTAATCACGGATGTCCGTGACCACAATTGAGAAAGGGCAAACTAATGGTTGGTCGCTTCGAAAACAGATTTACCAGAAGCGCCTTCACTGATAAAACATAGACGATTGGAAAAGGCTGTAGTTTCTTATAACGCCGAAAACGCATGACAGGTTTTCAAAAAAGAGTGTTTGCTACGACTAGTGGATCTTGCTTAACATGCTGTGCACACTTCTCTAGAGAGTTTTTTCTAATTTCTGGATTACCTAACAAAAAACGGCCAAATAAAGTGCAGATGTCAGGGTGAACGATATTCTCAATCCACAAGCTATGTTTTCGCAGTTCTATAGCAGTTATGCTAGCACATTTTTTCCACCATGCTCTCATACCGTTTGATATCTCCTCGAAATATCAACTCATTTATTACCTAACTACTGCTCAGAAAGGGCTACTAGACGAAAGGAGAGTTTTAAGTGAACAGGTTGGAGTAGCTTCGGGGCACAGCTATGGGAACGTGGAAAGTCTCCGCGACAGGCACGGGATGTATATCGCAGTTTAATCTCCCCTCTGCGACGTTTATCGGCAGGGCACTCTACGTCCGTTTCCACTCGCTTCATGGCTGTCGAAAACCGCCGCTGTTTACATAAACAAGGACTGGTAATTGCGCAGTGAAGGCAAGCAGTAGGAGTAGGATCAATGCGTATTCATGACACCATGCAAAAGAGCACAAAATATTAAAAGACAAAGTTGTAGCAGGTATCTGGAGGGAAGGTCAGACAATTATTTGTGCTGAAAATAGTGTGGCTGTATTATTGATAGTGCTCGCAAAGCATAGAATGGAATCAAGCAGCTGAGTGTATTCTCACGGTTCGCTTCATGGCACTACCTCTGGCGACAATAAAAGGTGTTCATCTAGGATAATGATCTATATATGATGATGCTTGCACGACGTGGAATGATCACGCCATTTCTGTAGCTACGTACAGAACATCAAAACGTTGATCAAACCAAACCCACTCTTAATCATTGCCATTGTTTGGTAGTTACCATTATTCTTAGATTATCGGCGCAAGGAGTTGTTGTTATTGGATGACCCTTAATAAAACACTGCAATGTTGATTGTCACTAAACAAGATTTTCGACATTTATTATGCAGAGTATAATTCCACAGGAAGAACTGTGCTTTAGAATTTTTGGTTCCTATTGTGACGTGTTCCCAAATTCAGCAGTTTATCAGCACTTTGAAGTCAAATCACATTTCTCTAAAATTGCATGTGTTATGAAGCAAAGGATATTAAGATTTAACAAGTAATCGGGAAAAGGGTGTGCTGCACAATACGAGTGATCTACGTGTAAACACCAACAGCGTTTAACTGACGCAATTAAAGCTGGTTATCCAGAAGAAATTTTATATTCTTAATTTTTACGACTTTTCCAAAAATCGCAATACGTAAATGTAAAATTTGAATAAGACGCTTTCCTTTATCCTTACACATTCCGTTTTTATTTATTCTAATTGGGCTGTGTTGCTGTTTTAAGTAGAAAATTTTAACTTTTCCTTTACCAGTACAGTACACGAATAAATCGTGCTACTTTCATCAACATGTAGTGGAGGAAGCAAAAAAGCATGTAGTGGAGGAAAAGTTTCCACGCTCTTCCACAGCGACAGTTCCTATTATGGCATTAATATTCAGATACTCATTGAGCTCACTTTTGAGGTGCTTGTGGTCTTGGTGAAATTTTTCCCAACAGACCTGTTCCATGGAATAGAAAAGGAGTGATGAAATGTAGCAACCTCTGGCTAGGGAAGGCAGGAAGGGTAGAAAATATCTCCAGAATTTATCACGTCAACCGCTCCATTTGAGGTCATGATTATGAAACGGATGTGCATTTTGATGGGCTTGACAGTTTTGAGTGCCCTTCACCCAGCGGTTTCAAGAGTTGTCCCATCGACGTTGATGATTTCTGTATTTTCGGTAGTGCCCAAATAAGAACACTCTATAGTCTTCGGATTATTGTGGGCAGTTTAGGTCATCTACCATAACGGTTGCGTTTCCGTGCGATCGGTAACTCTAACTCTTCCACCACATCACCATTTGATTTGGTTCTCAATCTCAAAAACCTCAAAAAAAAAAACAGTCCGGATTTGTTGTCAACTTGTGAAGAAGAGGAAGTCATTCTCTTAGGTTATTCTCACGTTTTCGCATCCTTTAAGAAAACTTTTGACAGAAGCCAGCAGTGCTCTTATCTTCTTCCACATATTGCTCAAATCATGATCGAACAAACACGAGAAGTCGAACGCGGAAACACCATTTAGTAAACTTATTTTTAAAGGATTTGGACAACTGCAATGCTGACGCGTTTCTTTATGTGGTCATCAAAAGGAGTTGTTACTTGAAGTCATCCAGCGCTCATTCCATCATTTAGATACAGTACCGCGCATGTCTTTTGGTCAGTTCCCGAAAAAGCCGCTTTGGAGCGTTCCAAAGCGGCTTTTTTATATAACTTTTTTTAAAGTCAAGCACTTGTGAAAAAATATTTGAGCTCAGCAGACCGAGCTCTATCTTTTGGCATACAAATCAATAGAGTTGAACGATGCATATAGGCCGAACATAATCAATCGAGTGGGCGCGAGAGCCTGTAGAGTGACAGCTTGGGGAATTTTATTAAAGTCCCCAGCCGCCATATTCATAAATTGCCTTAGGACTGTCCAGCTTGCCTTTGGAGTGCGCCGTAAACAATGCATATATTAGGTTGTAACGAAATAAATGGCACTGAACCACTGTAAATTTAAACAGTTAATATCTCGGCTTGTAGGCAAGTTTATTAATCAAAATAAAAACCTTCTGATTCTACACATCTTTGCCAACGTGACACAAGCTTTCTGAGTCTGTTGGGGAGAGGTCGGGAGAAAACGGAGGATGTGGTAGAGTTTCAATGCTCAGCTCATTCAATTTCTGCAACGTCATTCGTGCTACATGGGGGCGAGCATTGTCGTGCAGAAGGAGAACTCGCCTTCGATTTACCAAGGCCGGCCGGATATCCTTCAACTTTTTCATCATTTCTTCAATTTCAATGCAGTACTTCTCTGCCGTGATGGATTCACCGGGAGGGAGGAAGCTGTGGTGAATAATTCCCAGCGAACAACATCATACTGTCACCATTACTTTCTTTTGGTGCAATTCCGGCTTCGCAAAAACCTTGGGGCTCTCACGCTGTCCACCCACTGAGCCGATCGTCGCCTGTTGTCGTACATTATCCATTTCTCGTCACAGGTTACGATGCGATCAAGGAATGGGTCCGTTTCGTTCCGTAGAAGCAGTGCGGACGAGATCTCTTATCGTCGATTTCTTTGCTCCTCAGACAGCTCTGAGGCACCCATCTTTCCAGCCTTTTGGTCTTTCCAATTTCCTTCAGATGTCGGGCAGTTGTGTTGTGACTGACGCCAAGAACCTTCGCTATCTCCCTGGTACCTTTGTGTGGATCCTCCTCTACCACATCTCTCAGCTTGTCCTCATCAACAACACTATGCCTCCCACGATCTTCATGTTCTTCCAAGCTCTCATCTCCATTCCTGAACTTCTGATACGCCGTCCGAATTGTGGAACATCCTTGACCGAATGTGGCGTTGGTCTTCTCGTTTGCCTCCTTAGCTGTAGTGCCCAGCTTGAATTCATACAAGTAAATGCCTCGGATTACCCTTTTGTCCATCTGCAAAAAGTCAATAAAACTCTAAAGTTTTCCCACTTTTACATAGAAAATTTGGTACTCACCGGTAGAGCAAAGTTTGCGCTTTTAAATGATATGCCACATGTTACGATTTGTTCTTGATCAAACGCGTAAAGACGCGCCAAAAAATGGCGCGAGCCAGTGCCATTTAATTCGTTACAACCTAATAGAATCGAACCTATCAAACGAGTAGGCGCGACCACTCGCAAATTGTACGCGCGAGTGTGTTCGGAGCGCAATAACTCTATTGAGATCGAATCGTTCCGGCTGCGGCTCATGGATTTTGTAGGCAGTGGAAAGCATTAGTAGCCCGCGAAAGTACAGCGGTATAGCTTCTAAACAAGCGAAATTATGAACGAAAAAAACGAAAATGCAGGTTAGCCGTGTGTGACACGATTTTTTCCGACTTCAGTTGACCCCTGCGGGAAGACTCAGAGAGATACCGGCCTACAAATGTATGGGCGAGCAGAACGCTTAAGGTACTTTACGACGACATGCTCACAACTTCCTAGCTGATTAAACTGCTTTAGCACCAGCTGCCATTTTAGGGCGGCGGAGTTTTAGCGTTTGAAGTTTCCTGCGCCCTTACTCGCCCATATTTGAGTTTTCGACACTCGCAATAACACCTTTAGCTTCAGCACGAAAAGCTCTATCGAATGGTGTCACCTTCGACCAATTCTGGAAAAAGCGATTTTTTGACAATGTCCCATCGTGGACGTGGGCCGAGCCTGCGCGGACGATGACATCATAGAAAATCGATATTTTCGAAATTGGTAAATTTTTTCGACCAAAATCATCTGGGGTTATGTTGTGCGCTGATTACGAATCCGACGTCCGTTTTTGAAAATTTGGCCGATTTCGGTAACGTTCACGGCGCACTCCAAAGGCAAGCTGGACAGTCTAATTTCTGAGTAGGGCGGCTTGAAATTTCAATAAACTTCCCCAAACTGTCCCTCTACAGGCTCTCGCGCCCACTCGATTGGTTATGTCTGGCCTATATGCATTGTTAACTCTATTGATTTATATGTCAAAAGGTAGAGCTTGGCCTGCTGAGCCCAAATATGTGTTTATTTTTACAAGTGCTTGATTTTAAAGAAAGTTATTTAAAAAGCCGTTTTGGAACGCTCCAAAGCGGCTTTTTCGGGAATTGACCAAAAGACATGCGCGGTACTGTATGTACAGTAGATCGCAAGCCACGACGAATTCCTTTAGCAGGTTCATAAGCCTTACCCATTTGCATTACTCGACGATCCTTTGCCGATCCGTGCGGTTTTCATGTCGTACTGTGTTGCAACCGTGTTCCTACCGTATTCTAGTCGGTTTCCACCATGGTGTAGGGTGTGCCAGAATGGTGTGCAGCATGTACCGACAACTGGACGGAGAGGACGATGAGTTCGACGACAGCTTCGTCGTCGATCGAGCGCTCATTTCGCCCACGCAACTGTTATTGTATGCGCCTGGTATTTTTGAGAACGGGTGCGTTGGTTCATCGTTCTCTTGCCAAATTAATGTGTGTAATGAATCCATTTGAAAACTTATTTTTAATTTTTTTTTGCCTTGGTAGTGTATTTGCTCACAGATAATTAATAGAATTCTGCCATTTCGTTAAGCTTCTGTATCGGTGGGTTGATATCAAAAATTATTACTATTAAATTATGTCGCCCTTGAATCTCACGATTTTTTTGTGCTTTTTCTTTCCCATGCCTCATTTCAATTTATTCATCTATGAAAGCCATTGAAGACTAGAGTGCATAGTTTTGATGTGTTTTTCCGTACGCTAGCAAAGTTGAAATTCAATTAAAATTAGACTAAATAATTAAAATTGCATCTTTAAAATGTTTGAAAAATCCGCAAAATTCTGAATTGTGTTTCAAGCCTATCCGCGTCGGTGGCATGATCTTGATAATTAGCAGACGAAATGGATTCACTACTTGCCGAAACACGTAACATGTTCCAGTAAACGATGAAACTACTCTGACAGCACTCTTCTCTAAAGATTTTTTTTGAAACTTCCGGATTGGGCAAACATGCATGCTGGCATTGCACCCAGGTTTAATCATACAGGTATAAACGTTGGAACTGGAACGCCTTAACTCTTAGGCGGAGTATGTGCCTTCATCGGGAAAAGGTAAAGTAAGTAAAGTAGAAAGCAGGATGCAAAATTTTACAACCAATTTGGTTAATAGAACGAATTTGACAGATAACGATCTCGGAGAAGAGCTGTTACCTAATTATGCAAATATTTAGGTGTTTGCCTTTTTGTGATCTACTGACACCTCTTTAGTTTGTTTTAACTTTGAGTTACAGTTAAGATTTTCTACTCCCGAAATAATTGTGTTTTGTTGAACTCTGGCTGAATGGCTAAACCTTTACTAACAAGGACGCCCAGAAGGATAACATTTAGTGTGCAGCTCAATTTGGGTGGAACGAGCATGAATGAAGCTCACGCCAGGTATGAGAAACCTGTCTGAACTTCTGTTGCTCTAGTAGAAGTTGCATGTCCAAAATGTCTGTTAGACTAGTTGGTTCGCTGCACGTCATGTTTTACGACAGGCTCCTCCCGGTGAGCTTGAACGACACGCTGAGCTCGAAGAAAAGTGGCTCCTGGAATTTTTTAAACAACGTTTTCAGAAATGTCGCGGAAAAGTGTGAGAGATGAGTGTCTTTTTCAGTTTTATCAATTTACCTAGGGGTATCAAGCTTAGGTTTGCAACTTCTGCTGTATGTCAAATTAAAAATATTACTTCTTACGGAGTGTTTTCCAGACCAGTATTTGATGCAGAGGTTAAGGAAAAATTGAAACTGAAATATTCGAAATTTAACCTGCGTTCCTCAACTATTAGGAAGAGTAAGAAATAGTTTCAAGCTAACATTTTTTATTTCCCCGAAAAACAGTGTAACAGCATAAACAAATCACACAATCAGGGTTTATTACAGGTGATCCGTTCTTGACTTCAGTGTATTCTTCATACCAATCTGATAAGAGTCTTTTGAGCTTTACTACGTATAATAGGAGATAAAAGTGCGGAGGTTGTAATCCGAAATGAAGTTGTCAGTGTCAGTAGAACAAGTAGGACGGGCAACAAAACTGTGGCTGTTAGCCAGGACTAGAGCCATAGAGATGAGCTGAGTTTTGGAGCGTTCTCCGTCCATGAAGGTCAGCAGAGCAATGTATTTCGGGAATTTTCAGGGTTGTGAACGTGAGCGACCACAAGACATGCGCCCTGCTGATGACACGAATGAAGGAGGCAAATCGACAAGCACCATCGCCGAGTCAGTGAGTCGAACATCTTTGACGTAGGGGTGGTTGAGAGAGCGAGCACGTGTGGAGGCCGGGAGCTAAGAACGTCTCACTTTACTAGAAAAAGAACAGCTCCTGAGGATTCTTCGCCTCTCATGTGGTACGGTAATCCTTTTCCGATAGTGTATTTCGTTTGGTAGCCTTTTCGCCTTTTGTCACAACCGCGGTTTCTTAAGAGCATGGTACTTGGTTCTTGTTTTTGTTTACTGTTTTTTACATTAATTCTACTCCAGATTCACATAAGATAACATTTAAACAGAAATTTCTAAGAAACGGTTGCCAATGCATAGCGAATGTGCAAACAGCTGAATACCCATTAAGTTATCATTGTCACCTCAATATTTTGTGATTTTTTTCCAAATTCCCCTTCAGCGCATTGCTAGAGATCTTCCCAAAATTTGGGTGAACAGCGATTTTTGTTGTTTACTTGTTTGTTTGTTTAGAACCTTGTTTTTTCAACCGCTTAAAAAAACGATTCCTTGTTTATGTGGACGCAGAAAATAGAAGCCATCAGAAGCAACGCTGTGAATGAGTTGAGAACAAAACCGTACCGTGGATGGACGATGGGATTTCATACCGCTCCGGTCTTTACCGTTATGATTTTTTTTTTGATCGGAGAATAATACCAAGCGTAAAAAACCGGGTAAGTTGAGATCCTTGATCCATGACATTGCGGATGAAACACAAAAAAATTCGGTTCTGCACTTGCGTTTGTAAGTGAAGATTCTTAATACCTGTAAATTTTGATAACTTCGTAAACAATGCCGAATTGGCGGAATTCTTCAAACGGCGCTACAAAGTGTATGGCTGGACTAACTGTAAGAAAGCAGCTGAACTGGGATGTATATGTGCTTGTTCCTTTCAACTGGTGAGTTTCCCGTCGTGGACATGCAAGGTGGATCTTTCAAAGCACAAATCCTTCTCAGAAACAAACCATCCTAGAAAAACGTACTCCTGTGTAGCTTGTAAAATCTATTCAAATTGGATATAAGGACTGCAGCTTTATTAACAAATTCGGACTCCCTAGAGTTTATCCCTCCCGCTAAAATATATGCTAAAATGGGCGTGAATGTCCATTAAACGTTTCTAAATATAAACATCCTTAACCCTCTCACGACACACGCGATTATCTGGTAACTGCCGGGTGGGACAGCGCGCATTTTTCCCGCGATGATTATTTCTATTATTTTATTTGTATTATTTGTTAGATACGAAAAACAGTAACGGATGAGGTTTCCCATAAACCGTCTTGACCGTAGCTATTGGTACTCTAGCTACTCATTGGTTGATTTGTACTATTAAATGTGTGATAATTTTCCATAAACTATTTTTATGATGGTGATCGACGACATCGTCGGACATTGTCCCACGCTGCCAAAAAAGTGCCGGACGACATGGATGGACAGTGTCGTGAAAGGGTTAACCCATCTCCTCACTCGATTTGCACTTCATTTGCAGGCCCGTGGGAGAAAGTGCCTGAATACGAATGGTGAATACGTGAAGGCTTAAGGTGGATGAAGTACCTCTACAGCTGCGAAAGTGTAAGAGGCAGATCTCGTTATAGCTCGAGGCTTCCTATCGCAGACCCAGGATAAAGCCATGAAAGGAATTTCGAAGTTTCAGCCAATCATTGCTAGTACGGTGTCGCATGGAGCCGAGTATAAGTAAAACGCAAAGACCTGTTTTTGACACTTTTTAAAACAATGTCTTTAATTTTGCGCATGTTCTTCGGTGTCTAGCCTCTTGTTTTACGTACATAAGTTTTTCTTCTGAATTTAGAATGTTCAAATTTAAACGTCTGGTCCGTTAAAGTATCTCAGTACAAGGCGCTGTTATCCTTAGCAAAACGGCATCTAAAAACTCACTCAGCACAACACCCAGACCGCTTTCATACCCAAATCGTCTCGCTGTTGTTTTCCTCGTTCACGAAACCACTCAGATGCACGTGTGCTTATTTTCCCACGAAGGAAGTATGGATGTGAAAGCGGTTCACCTAGTACTTTTTTCAGGCTCCTCCGCATCTGTAGTGAACGGCGTACTCGTTCGTTTCAAGCACCCATTAGTGTCGTTTATGCATGTGTCTAAACGTTTCGAATTTCCAAAGTGCACCGAGTGATGATACATAATATGAGTCATATTAGGCTGGTCGAAAAGTGATTTCGGATTTTGTTACTCTATGTTCGACTTCGCACACAGCAAAGCACAAAGATTAAAGATTTGAAACTGAAATAGCATTAAATCGTTTCAAGGCACATTGAACTCTGGTAGAGCAAAAACATTTAAAATTTTACTGTTTTTTGCAATGCTTTTTTTCTGAAGCGTAGAGCAAGGATTAACGATGGTTTCATTTATTAATTCAAAATAAGCGCTGCAACTTTAGAAACAACTCCAAGAAGCAACACTTACAGAAAACTTCCAATAGATATGCAGCACAATTTGACTCCTGGTATTTCATAAAGAAAATCAGCCTTATATTGTAGGGAAGTGGTAAGTGGGAAGTAAATGTTGACTCCAAATGGCTGAAGTAACACAGATAAAAGATAAGATGGACCGCTGCTAAAATAGAACAAACACGCAGTATTAGAAGCAAATATATCAATTGCAATTACTTGTGAATGTAGATGATAAACAATTTAACGACTGGGCAGTCGTGGCTTGACTGACAAGCAGCAATTTTTCAAGTGTGAGGTAATCTGCGATAAGAATTATTGAACCTTATTTGTCAGTATGAGCCGTTCTCTGGAAGAAGTTGGTCTACAGTCGTCACAAATGCTTCTCAATGAGTATTTTCCACACGTGGTTCTTGCTGTCAGTGTTTGTACGATTTCTTCGTTGAGAACCTCTGCAATCCCAATCGAGTTGGTACAGGACATCCCTGAGTCGTGGTTTATCTGCCTGCTGCTGCATCTAGGTGCTGAAGGAATTTGCTCAGACAAGAATATATGTCCAGCGCTACTGTGATACTCGAGCGCTCGCTGAAAAATCAGAGACCTTGTACGCTCCCTATACTCAGCAGTCCCTCCAAGAACAAAGGCCATGCCATCAAGTGTTTCTAAATCGCTCGAGCAGATGTATACTGAACGTTGAACCTATGGTGAGGCCTGTCTCCTTGAAATCAACGATCCCAAAAGTCTAGATTTTCAGGTTTGGGAAACAATCACCACTGAATAATGTTGCCGAGGAATTGAAGAGTCTGATGAAGTTTATTTGGACTAACAAGCTTTTATTTGGAATAAACACATTTCAATTTGAATTTGGCGGCCCAAACCTGATATTATTTTTGACTACCTACTCAGTATTAAGTTGGAAGGAAAGTTCTGGCAGTTATTGTGCAACCACTTTCCGTTCGTTTATTACTGAATCGATATTCAACTTCGATTTTTTTGCTTTTCACCAATGTTAAATAATTGTGTTTCTTCGAATGCTTACTGAAGTATGTCGAAAAAGCAACTAAAAGCAATACTTTATTTCAATTTCAATTTGGGCCAATACGCCGTCGGAACAACAGTAGTATGCATATAAGGCCAACCACAACTATTGAAGAAATGCGCCTACCAGCTGTTGTTTTTTTTTCGTTTCTTAGATTGCTTATAATATTTTATTTCTTTATGGATGATAAGTGCTGGTGAACAAATACCAATATCAGGCACAAGGGAAACTGCTTCAATTTTACATAGTCCTTCAGAAGAGGCGCCTAGTAGCGTAGTCACAGGAGGTGCCGGCTATCGCGCACATCCGATTCCAAGCTCTTGGTTCTGGTTTCCCAGACTGGGCAACAAGTGCTCCATCCTTCCGCGGTAGGCGAATTGGTACCTGTTCACCTGGGAAACTGACTTCTACATCAGCTGACACTGTAACTCATCGTATGGATCATACACGCATGCAGATGGCCTCTCGTGGTGTAGAATACATGACGCATCCCAAACAGATTGACTAGCGCCGTCCTTTATCCTTTATCCTTTATCATATTTAGCAGAAAGTGCTCTGATACTGAATAAGAGTATTGCTTTTGATATTGGCATTTGGCATGCAAATTGAATAGGACAGGCGACGTCATGCACAACAATAAAAATCCCGTTTATTTCTAAAAGTAGCCCAGCGTTCCCCTTCTCGCTGTGCCTAGTTGTGAGATTCCTGTTCAGTTAACCTCATTGTCCACAAAGATGGACAAGGCTAGTGCCTATACTGGCCACGAGTCGACTATTCACAGCCGCATGTGGACGTTGCTGAAAAGTCTGGATCCGATCGAAGGAGGCGGACAGCTCGGCTCAGCTCTTTTTAACCTCGCTGGTGTGGGCGAATTTTGCCAGTTCAGCTGAGTGGATGTGAGCTGAGCGATGTCACATACCCACAGACCGCATTGAAGCGTTTAGAAGAGCCGACATCAATTATGGATGGAGGTGCTCGGGCGACGCCTTCGCTCAGCTAAACATCGGCTCATACTCCCTACACCCCGTCAAGTGCCACTTACCAGCTCAATCCGGGATTTATTGTACGCCGAGCTTCCTCGAGAGGGTTGAGCATATTCCTAGAAAGTGCCAAACTTCACCTATATATTAGCCATAAAGCTCATAGCCTCTACAGACTTCAGATTCCTTCGCATCCTTTCTCACAGTTCCTTGTTTGAAGTTCGTCGCATTCTTTCTCAATACCGCCGCCTTCGGAAGTTCCTTCACAATACAGATTTCGCCCCGTTCGTTTTTGAATTTGTACCAGCAAGTGATATTTAAGGAAGTAAGAGACGGAGGCTGAAGCTAGCTCCAAGCTGTATTCGAAACATTGCACCTCTCAGCTGGGTAGAGTTCAATGCAAATATTTGCTTTATTCTAATCAGTCATATGATTTGATATATTCACTTACCAGTACTCTTCAAAACATGAATTTCTAAAATCAGCCTTTCCTAGGTTGGGGATGTAACAAGAGTGGCTTTACTATCGCCGTTTATCGGAAGTGCAATCATATGCATAGAGGTTGTTTCCTAAATAGTCCATCTCTAAAAACGTCTAGTTATGCAAATGATTCCAGCCGGTCCACCCTCACAAGAAGCCGCTTTTCCAAGTCGGTGGTCATTTTACGAAATCTATGCCGGGCTGCCGGTCAACTCTGTTAGCTCTCCGAATTCGTTCCGACCGTCAACTTCAGCGTGCACCAATACATTTCCACTCTGACAAGACTGGAATGAAAAATGAATGAACATCTATTCTTCACATGGGGTTTTTAGCATTTTCGCCATAAAATCGGTGACGCAGAAGGTTGCCAGAAGCTCCAAAACGATTACACAGCATCCAGCACGTTTTCGATTTTTGCTGGAGAAACTGCGATGCACTGCTTAGAATGGAGAACCTTAGCGATCGATGCAGTCCGCTAGCACTCGGCAGTACTCTCCAGACGCACTTGATTAAAGATGAGAGCACGAAAAACTTCTGCCTCCTCTATACAAGTGTTATACCCCTCAGCTAGAACCTTCGCTTCTTGTTCACCGATCACGTCTACTCAAGCAGCGTTGCTTCCTTAGATATTCTTCTGTTCCGTATTGTACTGTTGTACATTTTTTAGCAGCCAATATATACATTTATCCGGGCAGTATGAGCTCAAAAAGTGGGACGTCACCTTTGATGGATCCTAGTTAGGTTGTGATGGTCTATCAGTCTGAGAATAATTCAGTTTGGGAGATTTTGGTGAATGAGGCAAAATGACGTAGGATTTCAATGCCTCACTGCTATCGTATTTTTGAGGCGAACCTCGACGTTACAGTGTGAGCGATGAAGAGCTTCTTTAGTACCCGCCTTCAATTCTGATGCTGACGTAAGGTGACAACGTAAGCTAAGGCGTACAAGTATGCAGATCTGTCACGAATCTGTCATGATGAGATGTTCGATGAGAAATCCTGCACACTACTCAACACACCTGACGACGTCCACTGCTACTTCGCCAAGTCATCATCACCGCGATGTATTGTTCCATCGCTTTGCACCACGACCAGAAACAGTTTCGATAGACTTCCATGACTCATTTCAAGAGTTTTGCCTTTGGTCTGCTCCTATCGTGTAGAGTGCCTGCTGGGTTTTATGGCGATGTACTGTTTAATAGATTAGTTAAAGATGATGTATAAGGATAGGCGCTAATCAATTCCGTTATGGTATGCGCCATGCATTCCACATCTACTAGCTATCATGCTGATAATTTGGGTGCGCATTTTGCCTATTCGGCGACCTGAAGCGGCCAGCCGATGAAAAAAGTGTATTCTTCTTAAATGAACCCTTTGCAAATTTTTTTCGGAGTAGTAGAATGCTTAACTAATTATCGGCTTAACAGTTCAGAACTGGAATCTTGAAGCTTAATATGGGGTACATGAGCGGGATGGCACCCTTTCCAATAAGCTGCTCCAGCGTATGGACCATCGAACACCGAAAATTATTTCTCGGCCTTAGGAGTGATCAGTTGAGGAATATCTTGCTGAAATTTTGTCTAAACGTCTCTATTTTGTTATACATATATTGAGTCTATAGTATACTGCTGCCCTGTTAAAAGTATTATAGAAACCAAAATCCTTCCCAGAAATCGGCAACCGAAGATGCATTACGTCGTAAAGCACTGGTAACGAGAACTTGTGTTAGGTTGTCCGGAAAGCTCTCAGCGTTTTGTATTATCATTTTTTATTCGTCTGTTGTTAAGTAAAAATTCAACTTGCATTGCGCATCAATGCTACTTTCTTTACAGAAATTTTCGCTCTATTTGTCTAAATAATTTATGTCTCAACGTTATTTTATATTTCTGTTCTTTAAAAGCTGCTTGAAGTATGTCGAAGGAGGAATCCCGAACGACACCTTATTTTAACCTCAAATTGGGGCAATCCGCAGCCGAGACAGCTCGACAAATCAATCAAGTGTGGGGTCTAATAGTGTTGGAGAAAGCACTGCGCGCCAGTGGTTCAGTAAATTTCGGACCGAAGATTTCAGTCTCGAAGGTGACCTCCGTAGCGGTGGATCTAGAGCAATCCTGGACGACGAGTTGAAGGAATTGGTGGAAGTGAGCCGCACCGAACAGTTCGTGGGATCGCGGAAGAGCCGAACATCAGTAAGACTGGTGTTGCGGATGCTTTGAAATGCCTCAGGAAGGTGAAAAAGCTCGAAAAGTGGGTGCCCCATGAGTTAAGTGAGTGGCAAAAACTGTCACGCTTCGAGATTTCTTCTTCTCTACTTTTACGCAATAAAACTGACCCATTTTTGGACCAAATCATCGCTTGCGATGAAAAGTGGATTCTTATGATGACAGGAAGTCTTCCGAACAGTGGTTGGACGCCGACGAACACACTAGGCGTTTTACAAAGGCGAACCTCTACCAGAAAAGGTAATGCCTCACTGTGTGGTGGGCAGCGGCTGGTGTGATCCATCACAACTTTTTGGCACCAGGTCAAACGATCACAGCAGAGTCCTACTGTAAGGAAATCGACGAAATGCACCGAAAATTCCGTCAACTTCAGCCAGCATTGGTCAACAGCAGAGGCCCGATTCTTTTGCAGGATAACGTCCGCCCACTAATACGTTAGTTAGGGCTGTTTTGGTGCAGCTGAGAGGAAGCGTTTACATCACGAATCAACCATGTTTTCCCTCTGTTAGAGTCCTTAGGCCGGATTCATTGATAACTTTACCCAGGCTTGTGTGGGTATAGAGCAGAATTCGAAACATTTCCTGGAATTCCTGAGTGAATGGTTGGGCAGGATTACGTAATTCGTCGAATTATATGGTATCATGAATACCAAACATGCCCGCTGCCCACTATCCTCTGTTGGTAAACTTATGCATTACCATTACCTTTTGCCTTACCAATGAATCCGGCATCTTGTGATACAAGCCGTCCACCCGTTTCCTTACGGGTACTGGATTAAAATTGTCTTGATGACATCACAGTGGAATACGCCATACATGCTATAACGTGTGCCACTGATAAATGCTCAACTTCTGACATTATTTTCAACAACGACACATTTTCTTCCTCAACAGTGTTTGGATCTTCCGTTTTCTGCCTTCTATACCTTAAATAGGAAGCCAGAAGATTTTGTTGGCAATTTGGAACGGGCTAACGCAGACGAAGGTGGTTCCAGCTCCTGTGTGCACTCCAAATTGATTTATGGTCTAGGACTCGACCAGGACAAGAATGTTTTTCATTCCTCCATTCTCATTGGACTAACGTCAGACTTTTCAAATACGAATTTGAAATCTCTGCCCGGATCCCTAGGAGGATGAAAGTATGTCGCATCCAACAAAGGGAATGTTTAACGCAAATGTTTACTCCTTTCCTTATTTCAATTTGATAGTAAATTGCATAATTCCAAATTTATATTTTTCGCGGATTCGTACCTATAGGTGTTTTTTAATAGAAGCTTAAATACAGCTTAGCAAAATCTCGTCTCAGGGCTTTACATGCTTGAACGTTTTTAGAATAAGAAGCCAACATTTTTCAAACTTTGCACATCTGCTCAGCCATAACTCCCAAAACGGCTAGCAAAACTGTGCTAAAACGATCAGCCTCTTCGTCTGGGTAACCCTTGATAGAAAATTTCCAGCAAGTCAAGGAACAACCACAATCGTCCAAAATAAAATGAGTTCTCGCCTGCCTACATTTCCTGAGCTAAAGGAAGACCTAGGAACCAATATCTATTCCGAAGACGTCGCCTCCGCTAGACGTCACCGACTGGTGTCCATTGCTTGGCCATAAAGCCTGGCCTAGACGCTGTTGTCCCGAGCGAGCCGGTTGAGGATAGATTTTCCTCACTAACTCGCCGACTACTAGTAGTGCCTGCGTAGTGCGCGTGTTCTGTGTTTGTTTTCGAAATCAGCCCTCGCCTGCTTCTGTCTTGACTCTAATTTGTTATGATGCTCCCTACACGGACACATGAACGTATTGATCCGCTTATTTACTTTCCTATTTATTACTGGGGCTGAAGGGGCATTTCTTCACTAAACGACTTCAGCACAAATTGCTGAGATTCAGGTCGTCGGAGGCTGCTTAATAGGATGAAAATGTAAACGGAAAAGTGGGATACACTGCACATCTGAACCATATGATGTGTCGAGCAGATTCAGGCTATCTAGACTTAATGGCGCTGTAAGGGCAATAGCTGACCGAATCACTAGCTATCACTTTGTATGAAAATGGAAGATGTTGTTCTTGGTCTCTGATTACTGTAGTCTGACCACGTCCACCACCTTTGGAGTAAAAACTCTTGGAAGCGGTCTGATCAGTCCGGATGAGCCCTTGAGCCTGGTCTTTGATTACTCCGCATCCCTCTTATAGTCTATAGGATATATGATACTGCAGTCTAGCCACGTCTACCACTTTCGGCGTAAAAGCCTTTGAAAGCGAGTTCTGAAAAGCAACGTCTCTACTCTTGGAAGCGGTGAAAATATATGAACTGAAATAGAGTGTTGGCACCGCTTTCTCGACGCCAAATCCCTTTCTATTCTATTTTTTGCTCTTTTCTCGCTGTAGGGGAGCACGACACGACCAGCAATCACTTATCTTGTAGTAGATGGCTAGTATTATTCATACTCCCAAATAGTATGCCGTAGTATGGTTGTTTAGCGCAACATTGGTACAGCGTATTTAGTGGAAACCGCATGCTTGCGAAATTCGCTCACGTGAAAGAGATATAATTTTGAATTAGTGATTGATCAGTTGAATTTCCCCACTTTTCATCCATACTGCCGTCTTATCCCTATATCACGGGTAACAAATGAATTCAACAAGAACATCGTGGACTTCGCGTCTGATTAGAACATCAACTGGTGATGTAACGGGCTAGCATCCTGACCGGAACGGACAGGATGCAGATTTGAGTCCCGACTGGCGCAACAATTTAAGGAAGGGGTACTTCATCCTTCCCTGACAAGTCTGTTAGCATTCCATTTACCCTGGAAGAATGGAAGGCTTGGTTCTCCTGGGTGACACCCAAACCAGGAGCTTTGATTCGAAGCGCACTCGACTACCGGCGTCTTCCGCGACAGTGCTACAACGTGATCATTTTTATGCTTTCTTTATTGATTATTTTTATCATCAACTTTTTTCAGCGTGATAGAATTACGAAGTGTCTCTTAAAAATGCCCGCACTGTTTGAATGATTATGAAATTCTTACCCTTCCAGCTGAAGTGAATATTTGGTTTATCGTAATAAAAATGAGCCTTTATATTCTCTTCATTTTTATGCAGCATTTTCAAGAATAAGAAAACGAAAGTGTTTTGCTGTCAAATTCTTGGTGCTGCACCGTACACTGTTCCACTATAAGACGATGTTTACTGTTTCGACAGCGATAATAAAAGAGGAATAACAATTAAATATCACTTATTTGGTTTATGAAGTTTTATGAGATCCGAATGAATTTTTGTTTTCGGCTCTGTCGACCTTATGATTGACCAGTGGTTTTCATTGCTCGTGGTAGCTTACAAACAAGATCTGTTGCTTTCAGCTCGACCAAAAATTGGTTAGCCGCGTTATTTCTCGCATTTTTATGGAAGCTTAGTCATTGGAACGACCTATAAACTCTTTTTGCAAAAGCAAGTGACGGAGAGCGCTAGGTTCGGTCTATTATCCGTCCATTCACCATAAATTGATAGTGGCAAATGTATGATCCAGTTCAGGAGTGAAAGACAAGGATGGTAAACATGTGGGGAACAGCCACTCGTAGAGTGTCTCACTCATTTTATTGTCGCCAGAATTAGGGGCTCGTTTCAGTCACGAAATTTTACTTTCAAACGATAGAGCAGCCAGCCAATTTCTGCGGTTTTGCTTAAAATACTAGTTCTAGATGGAACTTTTTGGAAGTGATGCTAACGATCCAAGATTAAAATTGAAACAGTGTTCGAGCGAAAATATTCGCAAAAATCCAGGCAATCGTTTTTTCTGAAAGACTTGACGCATGCTTTCGATGAAGTGGAGGTCTTGTCTGACTTGACTATGGAGTGGTAGATCCACAACATTTAACGAACCCACTGGAAGGTTCTCGATGTTCTGAGCTCACAAATATTCTGTAAAGCCTTACAGTGGTAGAAAACACCAGATTTCCTTTTTATTTAAAGAGTCTTTATTTATGATCTTTTTGGAACTCTTTGGATCTTTCAGAACTATATTGACGAAGTATGCCCCCATATTTTGGCAGGGGAAGGAACTCACTGGTGTAGGCAATTTGAACACGGTGGGTTAGTTGGGCCACACCTCGGAGCTCCTTCCTTTGCTCCTCACTGTGTTCTGTGCTCGAGAACCGAACTCAGAGTGTCACCTTGTGTTCATTTTCTTCACTAACAGTATTTTCTGTTTGTTCACGTTAATGAAGCTTTTTGGAAAGTGACTCTCTCCAAGTATCATGAGGCCCACATTCTTTATGTAATACTTAAAGGCACTTGCTTTTAGTTTCGTTATTGCTCTGTAAGAGGTTTCATACACTCCGACCTGCAATTTAATCTGATCACCGGTTGCCACTTGCAAAAATATCGAAGCATGAAAAAATGGGGTGCTATTCAATAAAATCCAGCGAGGCACATCAATGACACTATTTTTCAAAAAAAAACGCCAATTCGATTGAAGTTTCATGAAACCGTTGGTGCATAAAATCTGCTTGCTGAACTTGACGAGCTGTATGCATTTTTGAACGCCTATGAGGAAACTCATGCGAAACGAGGTGATTTCTGGCTGCTGAAAGCACTGTCCAGGTTACGCTACTTTAGGAGGAATTCTAGTGTAGTATTAGGGTCTTTAGGATAGTAGTGAAGTCTGTCTTTCCTTCTAAGTAGACAGTTGCAATTGTTTTATTGAGTGACGTTGTCTTTCGAGGTGTCAACCTGTCCATAAGGCGTTTTCAAACTATTAATAAAACGAACAGGACGCTGAACACGTCTCTCCAAGCCCTTCATGTGCAAAATGTTTTCCTTGCCATTCTTGAACGTTTCTTTTAATTCCACCTTCCTTCACATATTTCATGGTTGAATGTTCAATTTTCATGCTACTGTCAGATTTCGTGTTATCCCGGCGAGAAATCCATTAGGAAATTGAAAAAGCTGAACGACTTCGTACCTCAGGAAGTGACACCACGGCAGTTTGCCTTACTTGAATCGTGTATAAAGGCCTACTCCCACATATAGGTTATGGGGACGATACACATGAACAATTTTCATCGCAGATGATGAAAATTGGATAGCTCTATTTCCAGATTTTCTACTGCATTTTCCATGTAATAAAGTAAAGTGAAAGTGAGGATTACAAAATCAGAACTTTTTATTAATACAAAGTGGTTCGGTTTGCCACCCATCTCCAGTCAAACCTTTTTGTTATAACACCCGCCCGGCGAATCTTCAGTGAGGAGGGAGGCGTTACAACCTCTTTGCTCCAAGACAGTAATTATAGTTCCACTTAGCCTTCCGACTTTCCCGATGAGTTGAAACTCTTACCTATTTGTCATCTTCTATTCCTTTGGTTCCCGATGTCCTCAAGAGACCCTTGGCAGCATCGTTTTTTGTCCCCGTCGCAAGTCGTACATAGTTGCACAGTGGGTCCTTTAAACGTAGCACTCTTGGTGTCCTTCGAGGGACACCAAGAGTACTACGTTCCCCAACATTCACGAAGAGGTCCGATCAATTCTTGTTAGGTCTTCTGATTCCCTTCCGATACCCCGAATGCATACAGTCAGTAAAGTCTTTCAACGAGTGACAGAGAAACGCAGTAGGTGGCTGGCTCACCTAACTTTTAACGACTTTGCTTCAGTGATATCGTCTCTGATTCTAGAACGACGACGAGGAACTCAGAACTTTGGAACTGTAGTCGTTCCCTCACCAGCCTGAATTTCGTCACCGCGAGCATCGTGCTATCGGTTCTTCAACGATATGTGGGACTGGAGCAGTGTTAGTGCAGGCAAGCTAAGCGCCGGCTGTCGCATGCACCACAAATCGAGGTTCTTGGTGCGGTTCCCGCCCTGGCAAACCAATCATTTCATCTCTGAACCACGATAAACTGGGGCGAGATTTGTTTGGAATTGACGACTAAATACGACACTGTCTTGGACATCAGATGCCCACTTCAACGTTCGTATAGGTGACATTCGTCGTAGAATTTCTTCCACGGTATCCCGTAGAACTTGAATGTTCAGGGCATCCGACGAAACAGCAGATTAACACGGTTCATTAACCTTCGTCCTTGATGCGATTGTTGCAAGCCTATCTTCCTTAGGTTTCTGAGACGTACTCAGTCGCTGCCCTCCATGCAACCTCGACAACGGACCACCCAAAGAACGTTTTACGTTTTAGAATCTGCCTCAAAACACCTTCGCAGAGAAGGCGTTTTTCATGGCGAGAGCATGTACTGCCTGGTAATGTCGTCACGGTTGGGCGTTAACATTCGAAACAGCGTCGTTTGTCACTGCCTCCACTGTCTGCTAAATCCCTTGTCCTCTTAAACTCAGCTCTGCAGAAGGTGTCAATCATTTATGTGCACTGCTGGTTCGCTGCTTCGCAAGGAGATGGAAACGATGTCAGCTCTTGAGGATTTGTCTCCAGCTTTAACTCATCCAGGGATTTTATTCGTCTTGTTTCTCACTAAACTCCGCTGTCACGTTTTCTTCGAAAGCATATGTATGTGGAGGCATCGTAGCAAAAGCCAGAGCAAACCAAAAAAAAGCTTCTCATCTGAAGAGTCTCATTTCCTCACGCGGCATGGCTTCATCAGATCGCTCAAGCCGATAAGTATTTAGGCTTTTGAATTTTCCTTACTTAGCGTTTCTTTTCCCGTACTGACAGTCTAGGCAACCAAACAATAACTCGATTCATTATAATTCACTTCCGCGCTTCCCATAATATTTGTTACAATGGCTCCGCCAATAGTTGATGTCGTCATCTGTAGGATTTCGGAGTTTTGACCCTGGTTCGGTGCAGAACCTTCAATTCAGAGGCGGTTTACATCTTTGGGCACCAAGTAGTAAAGTCGAATTCGAAGGTTCTTCGGGTTGCTCTCGCCCAAGCTAACCAAGCCTTCCGTCTATCCGAGTTCGGCGAACTATTGCTGGACTTTTCTGCGAAGCGCAAAGCACTGGATTGTTGTCGTCTGTCCTCTGCTGATCATGATATAAGCCTTCAAGTTGTCGCGTACAAGTAGAATGCGTAAACAAGGATTGATTAACGTTGTCCTTTATCATCCTACGTTGCTTTTATACTCAGATTTTCTATATACCTATGAAGTAGACGTCAACGTGTTTTACACCAGTTGGCCTTCACATGGTGTGCTCTAAATACGCATTCAGCCAGCTTTCACGATATGTAGAAGAAGTAGGATGCGTGATGCATTTCAAACAGGACTACCTTTATTACTTTACCATTAATAATACCTTTATCCCTTATCGGATAGGTACTACTGGATATCCTGCGTTTCTGATACGACATTCGGTTATTTTTAAGTGGAAAATGCATAACGTTTAAACCGAAGGCAGTTCAAAAACGATCTTGTATTTTCCACAAATATAGCCCATCCAAGTGCTTCTACATATATCGTTGAGCATCATGTATTGCACAAAATGCTGAACCGAAGCCATTTCTTCTAGAATTCTAGAAAAGTAGTTGAAGAAAACTTATCGTTAGATCGGTATTCGCCCATGTCTAGCAGTCGTTGTGCCCTTCCTTATAAATCCCACTCCGTTTTTCTAGCCATTTTTTGCCAGAAATTGAGACTTATAAAAGAAGATAAGAGATCGTAAGATTTAGGGGAAATTACCATAAACCTTTTCAATATTGTCAGTTGGAATCTTTGTAAGGCGTGCGCTAGTTAATTAAGCGGTTAAAAGCGTTAAAATTACATGTGGGTAAGCTGTAATAGTCCACCATGCGCCTCCAAGAACCTATTTTGAGGGCTCTCATGTTGATATATCGTTCCTATTGTTAGGGAGTAGCACTAAACTTCCAATCAAGGCGTGACATTATAAAACAGTATTAGGAAGAAGAAAAGAACAATGAACGTGTTCAAGACAAATTAATATACAGGAGGTAATCCCTTTGCTCGAATGCCTCACGTATTCTGCTTCTTTTGGTGGCTTATTCGCAGTAGCGCGAAGCGTACCCACTCGGCCGATTTGTGACCTCCCGAAACCAGCCCATCTGCACACTGCGCCATGCAAGCCGCGATCAGTGTTAGACCGCCTTCGGTCTAGAAGCGAGGCTTAAAAGCAGTTAAAAGACTGATTTCACGATCTGCAACGCTGTCTTGGTTGCTCGACTTTTAGACTTCTCAAACAGGGCTTAGCAATGTGCTTGCATCAAAAAGGGGTAGTTTACAAGTGTCGATTCTTCTTGAACGAACTACGCATTCTACCCTGACACATCGAGCGCTCATTAACACTTTGTAGGTTTGTATAGAAAATGGCTTGCTACACATTTCCATTGAGGACTTGATTTTCCTACGTAGATAGCGGATCTCGAAATCTATAATTTCCCCACTGTGTTCACTTGAGTGACAGAGATTTGAAGATTGCTGCTGAAAAGTTAGTACGCACTGATATGAATATGCCCATCTTATTGCATCGTAATGCCCGGAAGGCAAAAATTGGCATAGATTCCTAAATACCGTTCAGGCATGCACACTTCATATTCAGCCATTATCTGGAACTTTGATATGAAGCCTCTGTGCAGACTTCCTCATTTCTGTTTCCTTCCTGCTTTATTTCGCTAGAAGACGTTCCTTAACGGATTCATCTACGAATCGACAGTGCGAAACTGTTTAAATAAAGCCTTGTCGACGAATTGTGCAACGTTGTTAAAAATTCAGCACCAGAAAGCACCAGTCAGAGACGAAGCCACTGAAAGCCGTCTGGTGGCGGATTTCACTTTTCATTTTGCAGCAAAATTTATGTTTGCATTTTCGATGATGCTGTCTGTGCAATGGATGCAATTTGCGAATACAGATCCTGTCCCATTCAATCTCCTTATAGCGTTGAAAGCTCTCCGTTATGCAAATTGCTCGATACACAACGCTGTGTTCCGTCAGCTACTTACTCGTTAATTCTACCACGACACGACGTCTCCACGTAATTGTCGCAGTAACTAAGCGTCAGTAGAAGCTGAAATGCATTCGCTGTTCGTCCTCTTGTCGCTTTGGATTCGGGCAAGCAGTTTGTGTGTAAATGTGAGTCGGGATTCATGATGACGTCACCGTGTTTGATGTGAATGGAATCTTGCATCGTATATGCTATGCGGCCGTCCGGAGGAGGCCTTCCAACCTCGCTCCTTCCTCGCCTTGCTTCCCGGCCAGCAACGCACGTTCGAGGATAGAAGCACAGCGACTGGCGCGCTCCTCGTAGCTCTTCCTGCCTTCGTTCCATTGAGCCTTCCCTAATTTCATTCATGCTTGGTTCATGCTAAATCCATATATGTCATTTCCCAAACCTCGACATGAAATCGGAGCAGTTGAAATTTTAATGAAAATTTACCTCAAGTTTGGGAGTATTTCAATAGTTACGAAAAAATTGTTGTCAATCACCATTCGATTTTAAAGTTTAATAATTTTTGCTGACAAACAGCTTCCAGGAGCTTCGTGGAAGCAAAACTGCATCCGGCTATGAATGCCTTGCACCGTGAAAAAGAACATTTTGATTCGTTCCATCGCTAATTCTATTGTTTTTATATTAATGGAAATCATCAGGTCACTCGACATCGCGAGTAAGTGCTGATTGATCACTGCTATGAGGACAGGATGTTCGAAGATGTTATATGTGAACAAAACAGCGCTGGTGTATAGAAAGCATGCATCCTGCCCGGAAAGGATGGTGTGCGGGCTCGAGCTTCGCAGAGAGCAAGACTTCTGATAGCGATAAGACGCCCTTTTAACACTTAGTTTATGTTGGTATCGTTTCCGTGGCTAAAAGGATTGTTTCTCAAAAAACTAGCACTAGGGCGCTATCTAATATGTTGAATGATTCAGAGACCTTCAATAGACAACTTCTACATAAATGTTGTGAAGCTTTTCAATTACTTCGCCACGCAGTTTTCAAACTTGTTAGTCTGGAAATATTGGAACAAACCTTGGCTCCAAAACATAGTGCACGCAAGGTTATCTGCAGACCATTAGCGACTTTTACAGCTTTAAGGTGACAAGTTTTCCCAGATCTTACATTTCAATAAAGACACGGCCCAGTACCCCTCGTCTTAATGTCTCTACCCTTACCGTCCATATGCATCGGCCGCCATTTTCAGGGTCGTCTACCGATGTCACTCAAATTTGCTTCGAATCCCTACTCCGTCCTCATGCGTGAATCTGTCCGTAACCACAATTTCACAGAAGCTCATATCTCTAGCTCTAGCCGAACGATTGCCTTTAGTTGATTTTTTGTTTTCTGTTGTCGTGGGGGCGATTTAAGTACGTGTTTGGCCTATTCAATGACTTGCGGTGGCCAGCCGATGAACAAGTTAGCGCTTTATCCTTCCCAGACAAGTCTGGTACCAATTCACCGACCCCGGAGGGATGGAAGGCTTGGTTGGCCTGGGCGGGAAATCCGAACCAGGAACCTGGTATCGGGTGCACGCGGCAGTCGAATTTGTACACAAATTTCTATATTTGTGTACAATTTTCACGTCGATTTGAACTCTCTTCTAAACAAGTCTAAAACTTTTAAAATCAAAGTGAACTCTTCCAAATCAAAATGAGCTTCTTCTACGGTAAACTGGAGACTCTCTGAAAAGGTTGCACTACTTTTTTTGTTTAACGAAAATCTTGGTATGGCTTTCCTTGATGTTTTGAAGAAGAGATTGTGTCATGCCCTCGACCAAGACGTCGCGATGTTCATTCGATTGATGGCGAAATTTCGGATTGCATAAAGTTTCACATCTGCAAACGATGCAACAAAAACAATTATAAAGAACACAGGTACCCTCACTTTAACGCTTCATGTTGGCAGCGTGTGCACTATCAATGGAATAAAAATCGCGACGTGCTTTTCGAGCGTATAGCGCAGTCTTGTTATTTAATTTACTGTAAATGAATACTGCCTTGTTGCGCTTTAGGACAAATTTTAATTCATAAATTTTTCTCAAGAAGGAAATTTTTTATAAAACTCACTTTAATCACTCATTCCGACAGCTGAACTAAAAAAATTTAGAGAAAGTTTGAAAAAACAATTCCAACCATTTTCGAAAGTCTGTAGTTCAACCAATAAGAAGCTCGCTTTGATTTCGAAGACGTTCACTCTGATTTCAGAAACACCACGTTTGTTTGGAACGGTGTCCATTTTGATTTGAAAAGTGTCATAAATAGGATAAGGATAAGGACAAAGGACGGCGTTACTCAATCCCTTTTGGGATGCGCCAGCGCATTCTACTTCTACGGGATGTCGCGGAGGCGATATTAATACGTATTTAGCCATACAATGACTTTCGGTGGCCAGCCGATGGACAAGTCAGCGCTTTATTCTTCCCATACAAGTCTGGTACCAATACACCGACCCCGGAGGGATGGAAGGCTTGGTTGGCCTGGGCGGGAAATTCGAATCAGGAACCTCGTATCGGGTGCACGCGACCGTCGGCGCCTCCTCCGACTGCGCTACACGCGCCCGTGTATATAAATATATGGCATAAATTTTTTTTATAACGTTATGGTTAACTGACATGGGTTTGTAGGCTTCTCTCTTGTGCTCCGGATCTATCGCTCAGCTCAAAACATTTTAATTTCTACAGTGGTAGAAAACCCTTTTCAAGGCATTTTCTTCTCTCCTTTCAGTCTTTTAGTCCTATGCTTAGTTCTTTTTATTACCCAGAATGTCAAATTTCAACAGTAATGGTGTATCCATGATTTGGAGAAAAGAAAGTAGTCTACCCGTGCATCTGTTCGTCATTAAATGTTTTAGCCACGGGAACGATCTTATTCTTTCCTTAAAGCTGAGCGAACCAACAAATTCCGGGAGCTTCGCTAAACGATATCGCGCCATTCATTTGATTATTGTCGACTCATTAGAGCGAAATTATTTATATCAGGTATGCGCTTATCTAAAGGAAGCGCCAGAATCGACAGAACTTTCATTGCGATCTACTATTAACTGTGGTAGATCTAGTTTCGGGGAGCGGTCTTCGTTCTTATCCCATTACTATGCTCTTGTGTGACTATTTTCATAAGTTTCATAAGTAATATGAGATTGGTAGATCTGTAGAGAGATCTGTGATAGCTGGATGCTTACCTATTTTCTTGATTAATTTGCCTACCAAGCGATGTATTTAGCATATTCTGTAGTCCAGTGTTGACCAAAACTTCAAGCGTCTTCACATTGCCGTGCAATTCATACTAAGTACGCTTTGTTTTCCGCAACGCTTCTCACTCTCGTTGGTGAGACGTTACATTTAGACTCTGATGGGTTTCTCTTGATAATGTTGAAGTGCATGTTGGAGTGTATGGCATGATTGTCGCGTATGGATGTAGAATGCAACCTGCTAAGCGCCCTTTTCGGAATGTTCGTCATATTCGCCTAGGAACGAGGCTCATATGGTCTCTGACAATAACCTTGTCATAGGTAACGGTCAACAGTACAATACCGGTCATAACTAGTGTCGCATTTCGCGTCGTCGACGCTCCGTCGCATCGGCGACGCGCAGGAGCGTCGCAAAGCGTTGGAGTCGTTCACAGTGCGTCTACTGGAGAGCTGAATAGATCACTGAAATTGTATCTTCGAGGAGATCTCGAAAATCAAAACCGTGTTGATATGGCGTCAAAACTGACCTAGTTACGATGGTTTACGTGGATTTTTTTTTGTAGCTTTCTTCAATGTAGTCAGATCTTCAAATAATGCACATATTCGGAATCCCCGCGAAGTTGTCTTTACACTTGTGTAAAAACTGATCAGCTGTATGTAAAAAAGTCGTTCGTTGACCTACATATTGCCGCTCGGCGTTCGTCGAGATAATTATTCCCGAAGGATACGAATCCTTAATTGCTGGAGAACCAGTATTTCTGCTAAATATCCTCTCAAAGCATGGATTCGTCTATTTCCGGCTTTAAATCTGGATTCGCACAGTAATATCCATTATTTTAATATTAAGTGTTATCACCTTTGAACAACTCCAGCCAACCACCAATTAGCATGAGAACGATCTTCTTCAATATTGCTACCTCATCTCCTAGTTTGAAGGGGTAAGGCCTAACATATGACCTAACATACAAAAAGTAAGCACGGTACAATGTCGCCTTCTGGGCATTGTGCATTGTCGAGATCTCCTCGAAGAGACGATTTCAGTGATCTATTCAGCTCTCCACTGTGAACGATTCCGGCGCTTTGCGACGCCAAATAAGACACTAGTCATGAGCTGTATTGTACATATGACTACATATGATCGAGGCCCTTCTAGGGTTTACCCCTCTCATGGTTCTTTCAGAGCACGTGTTGTGCTCAGAGAGAAGCTAGCGCTGGTCCATCATGGGGACTGGGGGACGACTTTGAGGGTTCGTGACAGACGAGAGTTAAGCACAACATCAATGTTTCTTCACTGCGACCCGCAACACTCACGTCCTCAGACGTGGCCGTTCGATTTCGTGGCGTTAACTGCAGAATCTAAACGAGATTTCTTTCTCTTCAAAGCAATGCTCCGTGTGTCCTTCGCGATTCAAGCCAGCAATTCGCTAAAAAAGATTTTTTCGCTCTGATGCAGACTTCTTAAGCCCGCCGAAAAGCGTTTCAACTCTGAGCATCGTCCATTCAATGTCAGCTTTTTGTTCAGAGCGCCCTAAAATTGCGCGTTTTGTGTAAGGCATTCCTCCAAAGAGCATTGCACTTAGGTCGTGATGTAGTATAAATTCAGACGGTAGCAAATTCTTAATTGCATCCATTTTTGAGTATTCGGTTTCCTGTTAGCATTATGCTTCTGTGAGAAAAAAGTGATTTAACAAAACTTCCGAAGAAACGGAAACGCCGAACACAATTAACTAAGCAGTCTTACTTATTAAAAATTTGCCGAAACCACTACCTTTTTACATTTTTGTAGATAGTCCCACTGTCGATGAACTTTTACGTAGATAATATGGTGGCATCACTTCTGATATTATTCTTTTGTTTATCCTTTAGTTTTCTTTAAACAACCATTTTGTTTGATGCAAAAAGATTCTTTCTGAAGATGGTATTTTTCGGTGTTCTGGTACCAAATTTGGATGGCGTTCGACTGCTTTAATGAATTATTGCCCAGTTCAAGGTTCAAAGTCAATTGCAGATCCGCAGTGGTTTCATTCCTGTCGCGATTTTCAACACGCATTAATATCGGATTTGATTCTGTCTTAGGGGACCCAATTATTAGTGAAAATAGATGTCTGGAATGAATAGCGGCTGAGCACTGAGCGGCTATTTCCAGCGAAAATCCTAATCCTAATGAAGACTTCAGTTTCGCTCACTGATACTTCTAATTACCTTTCTTCGAAACTTTCAGTATCTTTCAGTGGCTCTCAACTGCATCTCACATTCTTTCAATGAGATTGAGACCAGTAGCCAAATCGATTGTCTCGTTCATGTCAAGAGTCGAAATGACCTTAAATCACCGGAAGTGTGGCGCAAAAACCTGAGCGTGTCCCAGAACGACCAAAATTCGGACCCGGCGCGCTGAAAACATGCTTGGAGCACGTTCTATCGCGGCTTAAGAGCTTCCGCCTAACCAGTGGCAAAGTTGGTTGAGGTTGTGGTGTTTCAGCATTCACCTTCACTAGCGGTGCAGACTGACCTGAAACTGAACTGACGAGACTGAAAAGCTCGCTTCTGCGATTCAGAACACTTCAGGCGAAACATTTCCAGACAGTTCGTGTGCAGGGCGCAGCGCTTGAATCCAGACAAATTCAGATTCAAATTTCCGCCATATCGTATTTCCGCTAGAGGTCGCGATTTGCGTCCTTGAAAGCTAGAAGCTTCTAGTAAACAGCCATAATCTCAGAGTGGTCTCGACGTTGCATGCGAGTTGGTAGTCAGTCGAAGTGCCGAGTTTATCGAAAGTTTTCGGGCTGAACGTTCGTCAGCTGAAACAATTCGATTCTTTGGGTACCAGGGATCAACCGTTTGCGATATTGTGGCCAGATTCAATGTTACTGAGGAGTCTGAGAAAGTGCTACAACAAAACCTCCAGCAAATATTCACGTCATAGCTGTTGTGTCCAGTGAGGGTGATGCCATGGCGCCACATCTTTTTGCGAAAGAACAAACTGTTGCCAATAAAGTTTATCTGAAAGTTTTGCAGACTGTAGTGAAGCCGTGGGTGGTGGCTGTAGCCTGAGGGAGGCCATGTGTCTTGAAGCAGGATGGTTTCGGTTCACATGAGCCATTCAGTCCAAGACTGGCGGCCCGATAACTTGAACATGCTTTGGACTTGGGCACTAACAAGCGAGACACTCTTATGTCACTCGTATTGAAGCAGCATTCACAGATATGCACAGGGCTCCTTCAAAGAGAGTGCGCGGACGCTTCAGGCCAAAGATGGAGGCGGTCATTGCGGCTGACGGATGATGTACTGAGTAGTTTAACTCTTGAGGTATCCCTCTATTTGTGTGTGAAATTTTTTATTTCACTTGTGTTTTGTGTTGACATTTTTAAAGAGAAAGTTCAAATTGTCCGAATCGAAACGCCGCACCCTGTCCATTCTATCGTTAGTTTTGATATGGGTGCTTAAATGATTACTGCCCTCTAACCATCGCTGAGTTCTATAGCTTCTTTTGATGAGCAGTGAAGCGGAAATTTTGGGGTAAGTTTGCGTTCTGATTGCGCCATACTCGTTGTCAAATATATGACAACTACTGCTTGGTTGATAGTTTAATGCCACTTTCGTGAGCTTTTACAGTGAAAAATGGGCGCATGAGTTGTATTACATTTTCTAAACTCCTATTTTAAGCATCCATTTTGATCAACTAGAACCGTGCGTAGAACCCTAAATTGGAGCTAAAGCTGCGCCGGAGAAATAAAATCGGTAAGAAAATGTTTTCTCACTGGTTAAACCTTCAAATTTTTTTTGGCAACGAAAAGTCATGGATTACACTGCTGTGCTCTATTTTGGGTTAGTTTTCTGGCAGCGATTTGTTGATCTACTGTATGCCGGACTCCGGTTTCAAAAAATAATGCCGTGGGAACGAAAGAACGAATGCACGGACAAATACGGGGCTAATCCGATTGCAAAGTGAATGATGGTCCTTTACTGTATACACCTCAGGTTGTGTGACTGCTCCAGTCATGGAAACATCCTTCTCAAACAAAAAACGCCAACTGAAATGGATTTCCAAGTTTCAGGCTTGGATCAGTCCATTACGTATTTAGTTCTGGCTCGTATTCTCACGCATGGTCTTCACCACCTAAAATTACTGCTCTACGTAAGGATTTGGAAAGCAAGGCGTAAAAAATGTTGCATTCCTCAACATTTAAACCTTGTGTCATTGGTGTTTGCACTAACAATCAAGTAAGCATGAATCCTGGCAGTGCGGAAAATGCGTTACGGTATCGCAACATCTAGCAAGTCCATGATTTTCGCTCTTTAAAAGATGCTATAGAACTCTGCTTTAGCTCAACGGCTTAGATTTCTAGACGATCCCGTCTTGGACCAAGGGAGTGATAACATTTTTTGCAACATCCCGTAGTTCTGACCTACAGAATTCCTTCATACCAGTAAGAAGCTGTATTGTCACTTGATGTCAAGCATTGCGAGAGTGTTTTTAATTAAATGCGTCTAAGGCAGTTCCGGTGCTCGCTGGATTACACACAACAACAATTCTATCTGGCAGGAGTCCAGTCGCCAGCCGCCATTTCTTTGGATCTGTGATGCCCGACAACCTTCCAGCCACCACTACTTGCTGCTGTTATCCTGCATATGAATCCTGTGATAATCCTCTCTCGCCTGCCAGCTCTTCGAAGGCTTCGGCAGAGTGCTGCTCTATTAAGGGCTCGATTTTCATCCGAGGCCTTCCGTTTAACCGCGCTTGGGTTCCGGTCGATTTCCTTTCCGACGACAATCATTGCATTCTGCGCTTAGTGTGGACGCGGTGTTCCATGACGCCACGACGACGCTGTTGTGCCGGCCGGAGGGCTGAAGCCACTGCTGCTTTTGCTGCTGCCGAAGAAGACGAAGAAGAAGAAGAGGTCGTCATCGTCGTGCTCGACGAGCGCGCCAGATGAATGAATACTCTAGAGCGCTCTAATTAATATATGTGCTAATTCGATTCGCTCACAAACGCCGGAGAACCCCACCACGTTACGTGCTCATGCAATATGTCGGACGCACGGCCGACACGGGTTTTCGCCTCGTTCGACGCGCGTTTTGTCCCGTTGATTTGCGAAGTGCACTCGCGCTTCAGCATCACTTCATTTTCACCGCCAAATGGCGCGGACATATTCGTTCCGACCGCAGTCGCCCGGAACAATGAAATCATTGCTGGCCGCTCAGCGGCTACCTCGAGATCAGCTTCAGGTGTGGAGTGAGAGTCACGAAGCGTCCATCAAACATTATTCTGACCAAACTTCATTAACCCCTTCTTCAGATTTTGTGGAGTTGCTGCAGAACGAGTTTTGGCTACCGGCCATCCAACGAAACTTCCACCCCAAGGGTCGTTTTTTCGTAGCAAAATATTATAGCTTCGGATATAACAAGAACCTTTTATATCGGCAGGTCCAGATAGCCACTCTGCACCAATTTCAATTTGAGCCGCGGACTTTTCATGCAGAGATAGACGCGCTCTGAAGTCAATGTGGAAACATACTAAGGAAGCCATAAATAGTCCTTATTTTCAAGAAATTTTGTCTCACCTATAGAGGATATCTTAGCTGAAAAAATAGCTACACTTTTCGAATAAGTGTAAAATTCTTACCATTCGGCTAGCGCAACTCTGGGTTTATTCCGAAGTGCTCTTAAGCAAAAGAACTTGCCGTCGTGACATATAAGGTGTTTACGCCGTACACACGTCGTTTGCATCACAGTGTTTATTCGATTGACAGTGTAAATGTTTACCTGAAGTAGCGCTATTAGGTATAGCGACGTGTTTTCCCTATTGCGATTGGTTCTGTTATTTTAGACTTACGCGCGTATGAACGGCATTTACATTATTATATCCAATAAAACCGGTGTACTGGACAAGCGCACGGCGTATTCTCTCCACACAGCACATTAAGTATTTTTCCTTTTCCACACTTTATAATAAAATCATAAGTGTTTTGCAACTTGAAATGATGGCAATTTCGTGTAATCGAACAATCTTTCAAAGATGAGTTTTTCATCATTCTTAAACAAATTATTAATTCGACTTTCCTAGAACGTATCTACTCACTAGAGAATGTCTTTAGCTTTCTATGGAACATCTGGCAGCGACATATGCAGTGTTAAGAAGAATGAAAGCTTGATTATGAAGAGACAGTCCGAATTCGGTAAGTGCATCTCCTTAGCGAGCTATGTCCGGTTGCGGCAGTGGCGCAGTGGTAGCGTTCTCGCCTCCAAATAATGGGGTGATGGGTTCGGTTCACCAAGACGTTGTGCTCTTTTTATTTCTTTTTGCAATCTATCGTCAGTGAGAGCGGTTATCCTCATGTCGATCACGTTTTTGAACAAACGTTTGCTAACAAATCTCGTTTTCGTTTTTCGAGATCTTTAAAGGCGGAAGTGAACAAATTTTGATTTTCATGTAAAGTCATTCGAAAATGAGTGCCAGGTCTGCGTCCAGCATCAGAAATGACGCCACGCTCAAAGTCCTGACGAAATCGGTGCTTCAAATCCCAACTTCCTCACCGGAGCTTTAATCCGTGAGCCTAGGCTTCGCACCCCAGCCAACGCCGTCCAGAAAGAGTGGCGACCGAGATGTGAAGCCACTCAAAGTGGAAACTAGTGGAATATGTCGGGCGGTGGACAAGCTTCACAGCAAGTAAAATATCGATGCTGTTCCGTTCAGCTCTTCTTTGAACAGCTGGTAAAGAGAGGCAGATAGAGCAGAGAGTTCTGGTAGTGCGCGGTATATTTCGACTACACGTTTTACCACGTTCTTCAACCGCTGATGAAGAGGGTTGATACATCGTTAGTCATCCTTGCCAGGTTGTTAGTACTCATTCGTGTGAAGAATAACATTTGTTATCAACGGCACCTTTTCATTCTGAAAAAAACCAGTGGTTGGAAAATCAAAAGGCGCATGTACTGCAGGACTACCGAGGTCGGAAAAGTCCTTTCGCCTACACTTCGGTTAGTCATGCTGCTTGCGTTGCCGGTCACGATTCGTACATCGGTTTCAAAGTTTCTGGTTTCTTATGGAAGGCTAATGCAGGTGTGAGTGAGTAGGAGTAGTGGGGTTAAAAGTACCAATTTCGCTCCAACTTTGTGTATTTGGTCTACTGATTATGAATCTGGCATTTCTTTTTGGCCTTCTTCTTTCAAATTCAAATTTCCTCACCTTCCTACCTTCAAAGAACTTGAAAAAGAAAATGACAGTTGTTACCAAGTGTTTGTTCAAAAATATGGCGTAGAAGAGGATAAAATGTCAACTTGGCCATAGATCGCAAAATGCAAAAGGCACAGCATTGCCGGGAATCGAACCCATGGAACCCCTGACCTATTCAACGCTATTCCTGCGCCGCCGCCGCATCTGCTAATCATTTTAAGCGCACGCTACATGACGTCAACAACGCGAACTCTTACCATCCAGAACTCGCATATGGGATTCATTTAGCGATTTCGATCTCTATATTTGCAATCATCTCTTTGACATGGAATAGATCTCTCTCCGAAACTCCATAGGAACTTGAAAACGTTCCCTGGTTAGATCTCAGATACATTAGGGTGGGCTAGAAGTAATGAGACAAATTCAACAAATTTCTTTATCTCTTTATAACTCAATTACAACTCAACGGCGCTGAGGAATGTGCTCGACATTGAGGTCAATGACCTTGCTGCCATCGATCAGCCAACTTTCTGACCCCATCCTTCCAGAACTGCTTAACCCTGGTGCTGATCCACTGCTCGTTTTGGTTGTCGAGGTCTGCTTGTGTCCTTGTTTCCCTTCTGACCATGAAATCCTATAGGCTCAAGAAGTAGTGGTAGTCGCATGGAGAGATGCACGGCGAATACGGTGGGTGAGGAATGTGAACGTAGCCCAGCTGAGCAAGCTTATCTGTGGTCACTTTTGCCCGACGGGGTGCCCGACGGTGGCGTTGTCGAAGAGGACCTTCTTGAAGCGCTGAGACCGAATAAGTGCGTGTCCATCTCTTCTATTTCGTTCACCATGGCCTTGGAGTCCATCATCGTGCTTGTAGCACCAGCATACCGGTCCATGGGCGCAGACTCTAAAGCTCAGAAGGTGCTTCTCGCCGTGAACATCCAACAGAACGAAGGTCGGTAACTGGTCACCGGGCCTCACCCAGACTCGCTGCTTGGCAGAGTTAAGATAGAAGACGTACTTCTCATCTTGTGTGACTATTGAGCCCAGGCTGCTCGGGGTTGGGAATTGGGCGAGATTTGCGCGACACAGCTCGACTCGTCAGACTGGGGCTTCGGCATGAGACAGACTGGGGTTTTGGCATGCTTCTGGAAAGGGCGAAAGTGGTCACTTCTCAGGTGGCCTTCAGTGAGTAACAAACAAACATACAAATACGAGAAGCACGAAACCGGACTCCAGTCACGACATATATGGGCACGGCATGAGAGTCTCTTTACTTTTGGCCCCTCTAGTACCTCATTTGGTTTAAGAAATTTCCAGCGTGGTCTTGAAGGAGTTCAATTTAAGATGAAAATGGCAGATGTAGCATTTTCTGGTCTTACTGCTTGTGACTCTGTCTTCTCCACTAATTCCGTACCTTTGCTCTACAACTTCCTTACGGTATCGCTTCAGCTCTACGCTCTTGTATGCGATGATTTCATCCCATATGTTACCATGGTTCTTTTTCACTGTGTTGTTGTTTACTTATAAGTACTTTGTTGATATTTATTTTCAGATCTATGATAAAAAAATATTTAACTAATTTATCAATTAACTAAAGTACGCATAAAAAAGCGGAAACACTGACTATCATACAATGAATTCACCTGTGTTGACGTTCCTCAACGTACAGCACTGAATAGGAATAGAAAACGTACAGTAACAGTCATAAGCACTGTAATTTGTGTTAGGCAGATGTATCACAACGAATGAGTGTACGGACGAAATTACAATTCGGGATCGCTTCCGCGCTCCTTCAACCAGGCTGCTTTTTCTTCGAAACTTTCTGTGTTAGTATCATAAGGGAAACACTGACTTATTCACTGTCCTTACTCTTTATTGCATAGACCAAAGATGCATATGAATTGACCGGCCTCATGGTATTACGTACACAAAAGGTGCACACCTGCTAATTCATTCTATAATACTTGACCTTATCAGGACTATTTGCGTGCTATTTGACGCACTAATCCTACCGTTTATAAACCCTAGGAAGCTCCCAGTGCTGCGCTATCACACGGTCTCTGTCAAATTCACAGGTGTAACGAAGGCGTAAGACCATGCTCTCTTGGATCCTGCCTATTCGAACGAATCTTAAATGCTTAGGCAATAGGTTGGGTAGAGATTGGGGATAAAGGTCGGCATCAGTCAACACTGCTTGGGAAGCGCCACGAATTCTACTTCCAAGTAGATCCTGAATTTAGTCGGGGTATACACTTGTAGTGGGCAGCCGGCAGACAGATCAGCGTTTTAACCCTATCAAAGATGTATGGCACCTATTGAACAATCCGAGGGGGATGCACGACTATTCGGACTGGACACGAAACGAGCCCGCGGTCGATTCTTAGCACCACGCGAGTTCAGGCTTCTCGCCGGTCCCTATATTCACATTCAGTTGGGATCCTATGGCCTGTTCATAGCTCGTGCGACGGGAGCGATGGCAGCGATTGGTCGCCCTGACAACGAATACATATTGATCGCGTTCGGTCGATTACTCGGGGCGAATCGATTCCTAGGCTTTGCTCGGGTAGCTACCGTCGCTAGCATCACGGAATATGAACAGGTCCCTGGATGAAAAAAATAATTTCATGGCAATTCGAAGTAAAGCGTCCGATTTCGATCTTTGTTGTGCTTTTCCTTCGCTCTTCCGAATTCAAATGCGATTCATAGAACGCCCAACTGACAAGTCACTAAATAATTGTGAGTCGCTAAATAAAAGACTATTAGTACAAGTTGCGGCACATCTGGTTGAGCCTGCTTCTGGGGGATCTTTTGATGCCCTTAACTGCATTTCTCCCACTTTTTCAGCAGAACGGAACACTTTTCTTTTTGAAAAGGTGTTTTCAATCCAAATTCGGCATTTTTAAACAAGGTACGATTATTGTAGGTATCTGAACTCCAACAGTTGCGTTTTAAATAAATCAAACGATCTCTTGCTTCAAGAAAATCTTTGCAGGGTGCCTGATGAAAAAGAGCTATTTTGTGTGATTAGGCACGACGTTTTTTCCCCTTTTGGTAAGACAACATTTTTAAGACCTAGCAGTCAGAAAAAAAGACAAAGAGAATGCTAAATTGATTGAAAGCATAGAATTTGTATGCGTTAGTATTACCTTAGTGAAGGCGGTAATAATCGCAATAATTAGCATTTTTTAAAGGTTGAGGGATAAAGGATGGCGTCAATCAGCTCCTTTCGGAATGCGCCACACACGCTGCTTCTACACGACGTCATGGAGGCGATTTTAACACGCATTTGGCCTAGAGAATGACTTGCGGTGGTTAGCCGATGTGCTTTAACCTTCCCAGAAGAGTCTGGTACAAATTCGCCAACCACGATAGATGGGTGAAAGGCTTCGTTGGCGTGGGCGGGAGACCCGCACCAAGAACCTGGAATCCAGTGTACGCGACAGTCGCCGCCTCGCACCACTGCGTTACCACGCACGAACCCAGTATTTGTGTTATAGATCAAATAAACATTGCGACGTACTGGACGAGTGCTTTGTAGAATCTCCCGTATTTTCCAGCGGAAAATTCTTTGTTCTAGAGCATTTGAGGATAATCCTAAAAATACCGTTTTAAGCAAGAGACAGAAAGACAGGCAAAAGCAGCAAGGCAAAAATTACGCTCACTAAAAATGCAGTAATTTTTCTTAAGGTGCTCTGCTTGTGAGAGCTTTCATTACAAATTTTTCAAAAAGTCCATCTTTCCATTGTTAAGGCTTTGATCTCATATACCTCTACTTTGCTTTAAAAGGTGCTCAGTTTAAAATGAGAATAGTGTGGAAGTGGACGAGTAACCTTTAGATAATCAATATCAATAGTCAATCTATTGAGGAATGAAGGTTTTTGTGCTCTTCACTGAGCACAACGTTCTGGTAGCTAATCCTATGGGTTAACTAGGGCATCGTTAGATGAAGGTCTGCCCTCCTACACACATTTTCCGTGCATGTTCATAAGCGTGTTCCGGTTCTGCTTCCGACTCCCTCTTGCCGTTTATCAACCAGGGGGCGGAGGAGGGGGCGTTTTTGACAACGAGAGTTCGCATGTTCTACTCTTCCGAGTTCTACCAGTAGCACCTAAACGTTGTTATCATTTCCTTTGTACACACTGCTCAGGTGTTTCATCTACAACGGTGAGCAGTGGTGTTCTCGACCTTCTGTTTTTGCAGGTGGCAACGCAGCTGGAGGAAGCTCAAGTTGTCACCGTGCATCACGAATACCAACCCAGGTTTCCCTCCTTTTGGAGTCAATGAATTGGTACCAGACTTGCCTTTGAAGAATAAATCGCTAGCATGTCCACACTTAGTCTATATAGTGACAAGTATGTTCTCAAATTAGCTCGACAATACTCTACGTGAGTACAATGCGTAGTGCATCTTCCGAAAGGGTTGACTAACGCTGACATTTATTTCCTTACATACTTTGCTGGTTTTCTTTTGAAGTAGGTTATTTTCCTGAAAATGAAGATGTGGGTAAAAAATTGCAGGTTGCAGTTTCTTTCCCGAAAGTTTTTTACTTACCTTCTCATTATCCTTTTTTGCTGTCATAGTGCTTTGAATGTCAACACCTTGTTTAAAAAATTTTCATGAGTGTATGAACGATTTTGGTTATATACAGGAAATGATGTAGTTTAATAGACGACCGCTTTCATGAAAAAGTTAAAGCGAAGGTTTTCTGTATTTCTCTTTATACTAAGAGTCCACCTGAAATGGCAACGTATGCGTTACGAAGTGCACATCATGCATACCCAAATAAAAAGGTTATTAAATGAACTGGATGCGGAGTAACCACCCATTCAGATGATAATTCAATATAGCAGCCCATCGGTAGTTTTACCAGTGCAAAAATTGCAGCGTTTTAGTTTTAACGCTCTACCTAATTAAGGGTAATCCTCAGACAAATTTTCAAATCATTACTTCCTTAGACTTTGGCGACCTTTTCTGTGATTGAATTCTGTGCAAGATCATGTCAGAAATTCCTTACAGCATGTTGACTTGTGGTATGTTTGACTAACATTGTGTGAACTATGGACGATGAATATTGAAAAGAAGCAAAAAAATACATTGAAAATATTGAGTTTAGAAATCGTAAAGTGAGGGAACATTCAACGTTGCCCTTGATTGTTATTGTTTGCCTTTGATTTCCCTGCCATTCTCCAGTCTCATTTTCCAGACCTAGAACATCAGTAAGACGGAATTCATTCGCTGTCAGAGCAGGATTAGCCTATTTAAAACTTATTAAGACTGCAGCTTCTCCCTGCTCTCTTGTTGTTCTGTTCTACTTGAATTTCTTTCTTGCGTCTGTCTTATACAACGTAAAATATCATATCATCCCACTGTGCTCCTCGATCTCCTACCTTGCCATTCCGCTATTCCAAGGATGTGTAACGCTAGTGCGCTGCGTCTGTGCACTTGTTGTTCGTTGCTGGAGATTTGATTTCCTTCCAAAACACGCTAATACGCTGTTGGTTGAGCTCAGTGCTCGGCTGTGATCAGCTTAACACTCAGTTCGCAAACGGACAGCGATGTTGGACTAAAGCGTAACTCATATAAAATTGCACCCTCATTCACCTTCGTAAATCTAATACTCCATGTTCCATTTCGCTTTCAAATTTCCTTACAGATTTGCACTAAAGGATGCCGACAATCAACCACGTTGAGTGATGTCCCACACGATGAGCGCTTTCGCAGTGTAGTAGAGGAGCATTGGATTACGATTTTGCATCCACTTACTAACCTGGCGGGCTGGTAAGGGGCCAGATCGGAGCTTCTCTCTTCCATTACATGTTCTCCACGTACCATTGCAATTGTAGAAAATCCACGATCTGGATTGGTTTACAACAGTTTCAAACACCAAACGATATCCCTTTCTGGATGTTTACACTCACTGAGTCGCAGACCTGCAGAACAGGCCTCACTAGTGGAAGGGCAATTTTGTCTTGTTTTTCGTTTTAAAGCCATGTGGCTGTTTTTTATTTAAATTCAAAGAGCATCTGGGATTTATTCAGCCATGTCATAACAGTATTAACAATTTTCTAAGTTAATGCAGTTTGAATAATAAATATTATGGAAGTGTTGAGCTAGCATGACCAATCAATCATCTACATTTCAACCTTCGACACCAGAATGGAGCGTGCCAATACCAACCTTGGTACACAGAATTTGTTGATATTGGTCATGAGAGGTCCCCGTTCAGTATAGACGTGGTCGAGATACCACAGCCGTGTAAAATTCATGAAAGAGAGGGAACTTCCTTGCTGAACGAAAAACGGTTAACGAAATTAATTACGGAAGTGAGAGGATTACATGATGTTGTAGAAGGGCAAAGCTTCACATGCGTCTCTTATAGTGCCAGCCCTACTTTGGATAGAAACAAGCATTAATATTAATGACGCATAATTCCGCGTACTAGCGCAGAAGGAGGGGCGCCGGCTGTCATATGGACCCGATTCCAAGTTGATGGTTCGGATTTACCATTCTGGTCAATCAAGTCTTCCATCCCTCCGGGGTTTATGGATTGGTACAAGACTTGTTTGAGAAGGATGAAACACTGAGTCGCTCATCGGCTGGCCACCACTACTCATTTTTTACTCTGCCATTATGTGAAATACGCATTCATATTGCTTCCACGATCTCTCGTGAAAATTGAATGCGCAGCGTATCCGAAAAGGATTTGTTTAACGCCGTCTTTTATCCTTTTATCCTTAACGCATGCTTCATCGTATCCTGCCCCTGATTTTCGTTCGCTACAAGTTTGCCACATCCATATGAAAACGAAGTAACAGTAGTTTCTGCCTTCTTACGGGACGCGGCTTCGAACAAATGGTGGATTGTTTCCGTGTCCGCGTTGTGTGCCTCGGCTTCCGGTCATGTTTACACCCTTCCGTCCTCTCTTTGGTTTCCAACTTTTTATTTTAAAAATTGTGCACATCTCTGGTATTGATTAGCACCGTCCCTTATCTTTCGTCCTTTAGCAGTGAGTTTTGAGCGACTGATGGAAGCGTTATTAGAGGCAGTGCTCTGAAGTTGTGTGATTCAAAACGTCGAAAGAGTTTTTCGCAGACGACGGAGAGGGCGGATGCGTTGCTGTCGAGACTTTTTCCCTATTCAGCAATTGCTCACCAGAGTGGCTCTCCAAGGTTTCAATCGCAATTTCATGGTGTTCTGCAAGGCGCAGACCGTTTGGGCGTTATCAAATGTTGCCACGAATCTGGATAGAGTTTACGGAATTGTGGACCTGTTCCTACCTTTTTACCAGAAGGAAATTCCGGCAAGTCCTTCTCCGCGCATGCGTCCATCAACACTGACGCTTCTTAATTCTTAAGACTTGTTCCTTCCAGAACAAGCTATAATTTGGAGGAGATTTCACACAAAAGTCTAGATCAAATCTCAGCGCCTTATGCTTCACCTTTAGAGATTGTCATTTATTTTGTTCTTAAAAACACCTTTTTGTATTTTTTATCATTTGACTGACTATCTCCTTGGGATTTTTTTCGGTATAGGTGTTTCTAGGTGGCCTGCGTTTTGAAAAATAGCCTGTACGTTGTATTTTTACAAAAGGCTGATGTTATTTTACTACTAAACCTGTGTTCTCAATTACTTTTTTTGCTTCCTCCCTCTACATACCATCATTAACGTCTGACTGAAAACCGCCAGATATGTAGACACACCCTAACAGTAACGTCTTAGCACAACATGCTAAGAAGCACGCAAATGGCTTTCTACGAAGCTATCTTGTCAAAGTGTCTTCCCTGACTGCTGCGAACTGATGTGTATTGTATCAAATTCCTTTAAAACAGAACAATGGTGACCCATTGTAATTACTTACGGGCACCGTTGCGTGCCAACTTTTGTTCAGTTTTGTTTCCTTTTGTGTCGATTACGTATCTTTTTCTGAAAATAAGATGGAATACTGCTACTTTATCTGCGTTATTCAATCTTTGTCACTTAAGGGATAGAATGGCTCGATGGTTTCTTTTATCCTAACATTGCGAAATGCTGTTAGCGTCCTTATATTGTTACCTGGAGTTACCGAAATGAATCATGGATAGCGTTTTCCCTTCTTATAAAATAATCTGCGAGATTCTGCGAGAAAGGAACTTGGAACTCCCGTGCCCGTGCTAACACCATCAGTTAGCGGAATCGCGTGCGTTTTTGGAAGTGAAGACGCTGTTTCCTAAAGAGCTAATATCAGAAACTGAAGCACAGGACATTTGATGAAAAAGATTCACACTAGGTAACAGCTTATATGTAGTCTAGGTTGATCCTTTCTCGCGCAATGCGAGGGCAGGTTCTGTGGAAATGCAGGTTGTTCGAAAAATGCTCGCCAAGGCCCAGTGGTGCGAAAACGAACCACTACCCCTATTACTCCGAATGGCAGATCTTCTCGTTGAACGACGGTGTCCTCTCCTGGTTAATATCAAGTTTGTGATGAATCTGAAGATAATCAATCTCTGAAGCTCTTCATGCTTCAAAGTTCTTGAGTTAAGAATGAAGAGGCTAAAAACTTTCAGTTACTCTAGAAACTTCATTGTTAAACAAGGCGTCAAACCAGCTTTTACGCACTCCTTGCACCATCACTTTTGAAGTGGTATTTTATAAGTAAGATTACCTAACCAAGACTACTTTTGAAAGTGAACGTTCTCGTTAAGTGAAGGTGACATATAGAAATCACTGTGCACTAGAGATTTGTTTATATAGTATTTATACCATCAATCGAATAAACAATACGGTTCACAACCGTGATTGTGGTGCAGTGTTATCGAACTTGCAAAAAGTTTTAGGCTCTTTGAATCTCTGCGTTTAAAAACTATTTTAACCCTGCTCGGTTACCGTCTGTGAACGCACGAGAGGTGCATAATCGGCAACAATGCTTTTCAGTAGATCTCCCTCTCAGTAGTTGTAGCGCTTCTTAGTAGTGTTCTTATGCTGTGTCTTTTTGGGTAGAGGGTATAGTATGAGTCTGATGAGTGTCGTAAAATGCCCGAATATTTCTCTCTCAGCAGTAATAAGTGCCGAACGGACTGGCTGACACGCTACACGACTCGTTTTCAATTACGCCTCCGGTCTCCTTATGACCAATTGATAGGCACTGAGTATCGTCTCTCGGTTATTTCCATCTGCCATCATTACTCGAGAATCATTTGCCCCGCTAGCTCAGAGTGTCATACCTTCCGTAGTACTCCACCAGAATTTGCGCTTCGATTGTCTGTCAGCACCTACAGATAATTTGCCTGCATGCGAAGCCGCCTGTGCTGGATTTTTCTAAGGCAGCGCGTGCTAGTATCAGTAAGAACATACTTCTTAGTTGAACGCTTCCAACAATTCTACTTATGCGTTCTCCATTTATAAGGATATCTTCCTGCTCATACCGATACACAGCATCTCCGCATATCTCCTTCGTTTCGCACAGGCTAGCATTCGTCTACAGAGATGCGCCGTTGGTCATTAAACCATGCTTATCTTGTTGGGGAGCTCTCATTACATGACATCAATACATACCACTTTCACGCAAAATTCGGCACTTTTCAAATCAAATTTGGCACTCTTCCAAGCAAACTCCATGCTTTTGAAGTCAAACTGAACTCCTTCCAAGTCAAACGAACTCTAAAAATAGACTTATCTAAAAGGTGGGAATAATTTTTTGCTCAAGGAAAATTTCAGGCTAACTTTTTTGAAGTTTTAATTCACGCACCAATAAGTGAACATGTTGTTAGAAATTTTAAAAATTTGTAAATCTCTTATTTTTTGAGGATAAATAATGCTTGCTACATCTTATGCTCATGCCACCTATGGATGTACTTACCTACTTACCTACTTACTTACATACTTAAGTATACCTACCCTTATCAACCATAACCTACCGTACTCCACCTTGATACCAAAAACGGACCTCATATTCGTAATCACTACCCCAAACATCCATTGTAGGCAAGACGGGCCGCGATGTTCGGGCCCTCTCCAGGCCAACCCAACCTCCACGCCTCTTGGCTAAGTGAACTAATCAACTGCTTCCAGATTTGCTTGCGAAGGAAGATCGCCAAGTTATTCGTCGGCGCACTCAAATTGAATTTATGATATCACGAACTGGTAGAATGAGTGACGCATCCCGAAGATTGAATAGCACAGGCTTCACTTCTATCCAGTTCCTACTTGCTATCAGAACTTTGCAATTTTTGCCTTCTAATTCCCAAATTCGCAGCACAACACTGTTCTTATACTTTCTGCCTTCGTTTGGATAGAAGGATAAGGGATAAAGGATAAAGGACGGCCGTACTCAATTCCTTTTAGGATGCTTCACGCATTCTGCCTCTATGGCATGTCGTGGAGGCGATTTGAATAAGTATTTGGCCATGCAATGATTTGAGGTGGCCAGCCGATGAACAAGTCAGCACTTTATCCTACCCAGACAAGTCAAGTAGCAATTCGCTGATTACGGAGAACCGGGAATCTGGAATCGGGTGTTGTTACCACGTCCTCCGACTGCTCTACACGCCGACCATGTTGGCGAAATGGTATATTTCTGCCTCAAATACACGAGGACGGGTTCACCGTGCAAGTAGAATGCGCAGTGCGTCCTATTTTTTTCGTGTGGTCATCCAAACACTTTTTTCTCCGATTGTCTTGAAAGAAATTTACTGTTCGCCAACGTAACGTAGAAGTCTCCGTTGTAGCCGGGGTGACATTGCAATTTGAAGCCAATTTATGGTGCCTACTGTGCTGACGTCTCCTTCCACGTGCTGCACGTTATGCTATGACAGGAAATTTAGAGAGCAAAAATTGTTTGAACGTTATCTTTTATTTAAAAAACCCATATTACGCCAAAAACCCATATTTTTCTTCCAAAAAAGGCAAGTCGTGTTTGTACGCCATCCAGCCTAGGTATGGGATCCAACTATTACCCTTTTACCAACGTCCCCACAACTTGAAGACAACGGGTTTTCGACACGTCGGCGAGTCTGCTCGTTGATTCCTTGTGGGTGCAGTTGCGCAGCGGAAAATGATTTTGCAGGCATGCGCGCCAACGCGTTTTTTTGCCTGAAGAACGCGATGTCGAATGCTGAACGCTTCGAATTCACTTGGCAGACACCGTGGAGTCGTCGCTGGCTTCTGGGTCTTGCTCAGGCCAGATCACTCTCTTAACGAGCGCCGACATTTCCCTAACCGCGGAATTCTTTTTCGCATTCCCAAACTTTGTCGCCCTCACGAAACACAATTTCTCGGCTGACACACTGACGTTGGCGCTTGTCCGCTGGCTAGAAAATAGAGCAGTTTTTAACAGCTGTGTCTTTGAAGGCTTTGAAGCCCTCGATAACCTCCTTTAAAACTTGTCGAGATCTGCCTTCTACGTAAATCAAGTTCTTGACTTTGTATGCATGTAGCTAGAAAATGGGCTAAAGTTTGAGACAAACCACTACAACTCATTCATTCTTATCGAATTTGAGGCATTTCAACACTTTCTATCACTCAAAAACTACTTTCTTTTGCTGACACTAGCACGTAGAGGAATGTCGAATAAACGTGGAACGGTCTCGCAGGCATCCTCCTTCGCATATCTTTTTGTGCATTCCATCATTATTTGTTATGTCGTATTGCGAGTCCTGATAGTGATCAGATATCACACGCGAGCAAAGCAATGATAAGAGGTGATATCTATTTTCTATTATTTTCGCATAGATTCCTTTTCTTATTCTCATCGGCAGTCCATTATGAGATAATTCCATTGGCGCAGTCAAAATAATGATAGGGAGCGGAATTACGGGAGAAAAATCTACTGGCTGTCCAATTTTTAGAAAGTGAAGTTACGATAGGTTGCACACGTTTACTGCTTTGTGCACCTCATAAGTTAGGCTTTCTTTGGGGCGTGCGGTAAACTAGAATACGAGGGAGCAATCTTGAAGACAATCGTTTGCATGGTACTGGCACATATTTGGAGTCGTCCAAAGATAACGTTACGCCCTATCGAAATAACGAATATTGCGATAGGAATTCAGATTTAAAACCGGAAATGGACATTATCTATTCCGAAGAAAAGATCGGCAGAAGTGTGAGTTTGCGACTAATCATGGAGCCGTATCCTGTGGGCGTAATTATCTCCAGCGAGCAAGACGGTCGCCGCGGTAGGAATATAATAATAATAATAATAATAATAATAATAATAATAATAATAATAATAATAATAATAATAATAATAATAATAATAATAATAATAATAATAATAATAATAATAATAATAATAATAATAATAATAATTTATTACGACAATTTAAGACAGCCGCAAAACAGCATATTGTTAACACATTAAATGGGAACAGCTCATTTACAACAGAACATGGTATAGCATAACAGTGTTGAACAGAAAAAAATAGGTCATCGAACAACTTTTTTGAGAAACAGTGGAATAATTTTTAGATCAGTGTAAAGCTGACTTCACGGGGATTCCGAATATGTGTATTATTTGGAAATGTAACCATTTTAAAGGAAGCTACCAAAAATCCACTTAAACCACCATAACTTGGTCAGGTTGAGCGCTACATAATTCGAATCCGTTTCGACTTTCGAGATCTCCTAAATGAGGCGACTGCAGCGATGTAGTCAGCTTTCAGGTAAATTCACTGCGAACGATTCCGACGAGAAGTGCGACGCTAGCTATGAGCGGTATTGTATCTTCACAGAAGTGGTTCCTATAAAAACAGTGCACCTAGGTAGTATCTAAAAAAACTGATTGGGATTGTGAGTTTTGTACCGAAGGCACATTAATTTATTTCTTTTTTGTAATCAACTCGTTTCTGCTCAAATTTGGTTTTGGTCTAACGCTGTTCTTGGTCTTTTTGTTCTATGTAGTAATGCATGGAAAGAAGTCGTTGAGCAGACATTTGAGGAGCAAATCAGTTTCTAATGTATTGTGTTTTTATTTATATCTTATTAACTTAAGTTCTTATTGGCAAGTCTTACCAGGATACTATCTCAACGGTAGGTCGGAACGGCGCAAGTGTTGTATATGGACAGAACCGCCTCTCCCTGGGAAGTAACAAACTGCAGGTATCTCGACCCCAATACAACTCTGCGCAAAGTTAGGGGCGACGGAAGTCGCGTGTTGGCGCCCTGTTGATTCACGTGCTCCACAGCTGACGGGCGCGCGCGGGATGAGGGCTCGTATCGCGGCTCGCCGCAGTGCACAGGTGGCGTAGTAGGGAAGCGCTCGGGCTTGTGAACGGAGGGTCTTAGGTTTGGATCCCGCAGACCGCGTTTGTTTTGCACTTTTGCAAAATCCATGTTTATCATATAGGTAATCCTTCTAGGGATACTATAGCGTGTTATAGAGCATAACATACCACCCATACCGTTAACAAGGGAGGTCCAGGCAGGGTTACTGATTTCCCTGAAACTTTGTCTAGAGGGTTATTTTTGGTGGGGCTGGTAGAGACAGAATCGTGAAAAACGGATGTCAGATTCGTGATCAGCACCCCAAATAACCCCTCTAGGCGAAGTTTCAGTGAAATCGGTGACCCTGCCTGGATCACCCTTGTTAACGGTATGGGTGGTCTCCGACCGAATAGTGAAAAACGGATGTCAGATTTGTGATCAGCACCACAAATAACCCCCTAGACGAAGTTTCAGCGAAAAAAAAATTTTTGACCGAAGTCTTGTCGGTGGAGTCGGAACTTTTAACTAGTGCCACAAAATATCTATCGTTACATAACTATACCATCACACAAAATAGGCTTAAAATAAGTGACACACAGAAGTGAACATTTTAGCTAATCTGTAGTTGGAAGCATATGTTATATGTAAACATGCTCTATAACACACTATATACCCCTAGATGGATTACCTATATGATATACATGGATTTTGCAAAAGTGCAAAACGAACGCGCTCTGCGGGATCCAAACCCCAGACCCTCCGTTCACAAGCCCGAGCGCTTCCCTACTACGCCACATCTGCACTGAGGACAACCGCGATACGAGCCCTCATCCCGGGCGCGCCCGTCAGCTGTGGAGCACGTGAATCAACAGGGCGCCAACACGCGACTTCCGTCGTCCCTAACTCTGCGCAGAGTTGTATTGGGGTCGAGATACCTGCAGTTTGTTACTACCCAGAGAGAGGCGGTTCTGCCCATATACAACACTTGCGCCGTTCCGACCTACCGTTGAGATAGTATCCTGGTTAGAGTTGTAAAGAAAAACCTAATTTGCAGTGTTCAATTTATATAAAGAAGCTGTCTTCGCGAAGCATTCCTATTAAGTTGATCGAAAAGTTGTTAACTGAATAGTCTGGACTTGGAATAGGGTTCATCGTGCTTCATATGCAAGTGAGTAGAGCACCCACTCAATTTTCCAGCATTCAGATTTTTGCTATCAGAAACGAACTCTGTTTTGCACTACCACAAGGTGAACATCTTCCTAGAAATAGTTATTCTTCTAGCGGTTGTCTCTGCTACCGTCAACGTGTGGATACTTTTTCATTCTCGTGTTCTTACATATTTGTCGAAAAACGCAGGTGAAAAATGATGGTAATCAGTTGCGCCCTCGGTGTGGCATTCTCGTTACTCAAAGGAACGATCGGGCTTCTTGACACATTTTTGGGTTGCCCTACACCAACCGTTCTGCACAACTGTTATTCTCATCACCTCCCTAATCTGTGCACAATCACTCTGAGTTCCTCCGTCTATCATCATAGATACCCAAACTGAATACTTGTTACCCAGTGTCTTTGCCCTGGCAGCAATCTTCGTAGTGTACCCTCTTGTATTGCCGCGCTACGTAAATGCCTCTTCCGCGTAACTTCCCCGGAGAAGGTGTAGGCACGATGAATTTTCTTCTTTCAAGTCTGTTCTAAAGGGGAAGCTCGCATGCCGCCTGAATTGGCCGCTTTCTCGCACTGCCGTTTCGGACCGTTCCCACAACGGTATCGTAATTGCGATACACAGCTCTTCGTATGCGCACAGATCTTCTTTCCTTCGAGTCTTCGAATCCTAACGACCAGATGGAATTCACACTAACAGACCAGCGCCACTCGGTGGTCTAACCGAAGAACAAGCTCACGGTAAAGGATAATTCTTGACGTTAAACACTTCCGTTGCGGGTTGCGCTCCGAATGCTACTTCAGTGGGATATCGTGGAGACAATTTGAGGCGTGGTAGTGCAGTCGGGTAGTGTAGTCGGAGGGTGCGCCGCATGTCGCATGCACCCTACCTCCAGGCTGTTGCTTCAGGTATCCCTGGCCAACCAAGCTTTCCATCCCTCAGGGATCAGCGAGTTGGTACCATAGTTGTCTGGGAAGGGTAGAACACTTAACGTGTTGATCGGCTGACCAAGGAAAGTCGGTGCATGTATAGGCCAAGTATGCAATCAAGTTGCCACCACACATCTCGTGAACAAGAACGTGTAGTACATCCGAACATGAAGTGATTAAAGCCGTCCTTCATTCTTTTTCCCTTTATTCTCCTTCACAACGAACTGCAGTGGTCAGCCGATGGTTTTCAAAGACAAGCCCTTTACGAACTCATCGGCCCTAAGACATGAGTAATTTCATAGATGAAGACAGGACCCGAATCCTGGAGCAGTTCCAGAGTCAGAGGCTTCTCCAGCCGACTCAACGTACCTGTGTAGGAACAATATTGCCAAATTTATGATCGGAGCTAGAATGGTTTTGAGAACCCGTGTTAAATAATAAATAAATAAGTGAATAATAAATAGTGGTGTGCTGTCATGTATTTTCCACTACATTTTTGTTTCCCTTTTGAGCTGATTGGCTTAACGAGTGAGTGCACAATTATGCATCTCCAATGGAATTGTATTGTATTTTCGAAGTGTTCAGTGTCCAATGAAGAACGTTTTTTGGGTTCTGCATAAAAAGTGGAAAAGACTAGAAAAGGTTTTAGGCACTGCACCGCCGAGACACGTTTTGTTGCTCAATCGAACTGTCTTATAGTATAACCGTATTCGATGGAAACACCTGCTCCATTCTTCACTTAGTCTTGTTTTTGGCCATTCATAAATGTCGCCGTTTTTCGCACTTCATGATCATCTACTGCATAGCGATGTTTGTTGACGTCACCATGACCTGCAAACTCCAGCTCCAATAGAGCAGAGCAGCTGCGGGCATCATCAGTTACCATGACATTCGTTTTTCGGCCAGTTTACCAAACATTTCCACGCAGTAAAAACCAAACTGCCCATAAAGTACATGTGAACGCTATTTCGAAAGCAACGCTCGGAAATTTCTTTCGCATTAAACATTTCCCCGCTCTCTGAAAACCCGCTGCACACGATTACCTAGCAACTTCGTCGATGTTGTTATAGTTACGTAGATGTGGACGCGCTTGTAGAAAATTGAAGATCTGTTTGAATTAACCGAATCTCGTTATTTGTAGTAGACCACTCTAGCAGCCTCATCGCGTAATTCATATTCGCTATTGAACTGAATATTTTTATGGTTCTTCGAGGGCACTTCCATTAGTACTACAGTGTACTGCTGTTACATACAGACTGCTGGGTACGATATCTTTGGTCATTGTTGTTCTCTATTCTTAATGTGTAACTTTTTATGTGCGCATATTTAGCGCAGTTACCAGAGGCGTCACCTGTCGCATGCACAACCGATTCGAGGTTCAGGTTTCTCTCTAGCCAAGCAAGCCTTCTATCCTGCTGAAGTTAGCGAACTGAGAGTATAAAACACTGAGTTGCTCACTGACTGGTCATCGTACATCTTTGTGTGCGCATAATACCCACCTTGTCGCCTCCCATAAAAGTAGAACGCGTGGCGCATCCTAAGTAGAACACGTAACGCATCCTACACAAGGAATGCCTGACGCCAACCTGTGGCGTTTTATCCTTGACTATTTTTAGTATTACGTTCTTTATGCCAAGAAAAATATGGACTATATGTGAAAATTATAAAAATATACGAAACTTATTGCTGGTCCGGTGGTGTTCGGTGGAGCATGTTTGGACATTGACGCCATCCATCAGACTCTGAAGTCGAGACGTCCTACAGTTTCCACAGTGTTCATCCTAAGTTCCGTGTGCACTAGAAAAAACTTCCCTTTGCAAAGCTGTAAAGCTGTGGTCTCGAGAAAAGCAAAAAAGCGAAGAAGGCAGCTGTTGTGAGCACTTTTTTATATTCAAACGTAACAGTGTTCCAATAACTTATGACTGTTCGAATGATCATAAAGTTCGTATTCGTATAGAGATGGCATGGTGTTATAGCTTATTTCGAAGAGCAGGGAAAACTTTGTGCTAGATTCACCGCTGTGGTTCATGCAGTTGCTTGCTTCATGTGTTGCTACTTTGTTGGTAGTGTGATCGCCACTTACCTGAAATTTGGCAGTATCAATTCCCTCGAGATTATATGATTGTCCGTGCGAAGTAACCACATTCGTCATTTTTTGAATAACTGTCTAAACTTGCGCATAAAACATTGACCAAGAACAGATATTCTGGATTGAACCCAAAAAATAGGTAGTTATCCTAGTTCCCGATCATCAAATGTATCTTGTCCGATACTGTCATGAATGATTTTTGGTGGGATGCCATGGATTCCGCTATGACCGGTTAAAAATTCGTGTTTTATGCACCAAAAATTACACAACGATCGATATTATGTGCATGTCACAGTGTAGTTTATGATCCTGTTCTCTACCTGAAATGTCAAGAGTGTTTCTGTGAAAGAAACTTATTTCCTAATTGAAATATTACGCGGTCGCTCCATTTTTTAAGTGCGCCATAGTGCACAGTCGTGCATTTTTCAAGTGCAAATTTCTATATGAGTCGTATTTACACTATCAATCATGTAAACATCGCAACACAATGAACAAGGGCGTGGCGCGATCTCGTCATCGCACTGGCCGCGAGATTTTTCTTTTCTATCTCTTTAAAGTGAGTCATAGCACTTTGCTGTACTTTGCTGTAGGGCAAGGTAAAAGTCTTGTGGCCACTCACAACTCCGTCAGATTTTTATGAAATCCCATAGTTCTGTGATTTGGCGCAGTGATTCATTTCTTTTTTGACTCACGCGCTTCGCTAGCTGCCTTCTCTGGGTCAGGTTATTGAATTCTAATTATTTAATGGTTCCTTGTTGACGCTTTCATGTTGCCGCATCAGCAGCCACCTTCGGAATGATTGCTATGGGTGACAAATCGCCTTATGTGATGGAATACTAATCTCTGCCGAAGAAACACAGTCTAATTTCACTGACGATGTCGACGCATGAAGATCGATAGCTCCACATGTATCTGCGTTTTTTTCAGGTTATGTAGTTTGCTCTTTATGAGTATTTATTCTTAGAACGGAGTGGTGCCGGTATCCTACATACATGTTTTCTTACTAACGTTTGAAGCCGCACTGAGCAGTCTTCTGTGAAGTGAAGGGGTTCCAAAAACCATGTGTAATGTTATGTTGTGCTTCATGCTATATAGTGTTAAATATTCTTTGAGAAGCAAAGTAAGGTAGTCTCTTTAGGAAATTGTAGTTTAACCCTTGGCATCGAGCTTATTTCTCTTACATGTTCTGCAAAAAAGGAGCAATTAGGACCCAGGAATGTTGCCTTTCGCAGGCTACACTGGATTTTTTCTAATTTTTGAAACGTCTTCCTATTTTCTTTAATCTGGTAAGAATTTTCGTTGTATTTTTTAAATATAAAACCGATTTCTAATGTATTATTTGTTAACATGTTGACCACAATGTCGCTCAATGGTGCTCGACAGTATGTTACTTTAACAAGAATGATATCCGGTCCACCCAAGCTTCGTCCAGAGAGGTTACTCAGGATGCCGAACACGATGCCGATGTCCTTTTCGACGCTTACGGCCAATTTCCTTCTTAATCGAGAGTCGTGTCAGGACCACCGGCTTTCTAATTCAGTTACCCAGTACGTGAGCACATTGTTCGAAATTTTATGAAAATTTTATTTTTAGGAAAATAATCGATTAAAACATGTGTTAAAGAGCTGGAAGGCGGCCATTTTTTATTGTCAAAAACCGAGATTGCGCCATGAGCTTTCAAGAGCTCGCGATTTCGATTTGATTGATAGCGGAATTTCTGGTCGCATGGAGTTTACCACCTGTTAATGATACAACAAAGAGCACTGTAAAGAACGCAATACTTACCTCACTCTGATGGTTATTGTAAGAGGCATTTACACTATCGATCGAATAAATGTTGCAACGAAATTTGTGAGTGCATGGGGCAACCTGATCTTTTAATGAGTTATATGCTTGCTTGTTTGCTGAGATTTAAGGCAAATTTTAATTTAATATTTTACTCTTAAAATAAAAAATTAAGTATTAATAAATATAGTAGTAATAAATAAAAAATTACAATAAAATCATGGAATTATGGAGGGGGAGGTAATAGACCGTAACTGTTGAGACGAACATTAGCATCATGTTTGGCATCCCAAATTTACCATTAGACCATTAGACCATCAGCCGCACAAATGCGTCACGGTATGTCGTGTCACATTTGTGCGGCTTGCTTCGTCTTACGGGCCAGACACGCGAAAATCGCTCTCGTCGTCAGCGTGTTAAATGGAAACACATTAAATGAAAACATACTGTTTTAGTTTACACTTGGAAACAATGTTTTTATTGCTACGTATACACATTATTGCTCTCAAAATTTATATGTGCTAATCACAACCAGAATTTATAGTTTAACCCTTGGCATCGAGCTTATTTCTCCTACATATTCTGCAAAAAAGGGGCAATTTTTTACATAATCGAACTGAAGTTGTTTGTTTGCTTATTGCCTACTTATTTATTCATTCAATATTTTATTTCGCTGAAGAAGAAGGTGGGCCGGTTGATGATATCCAGGAAAAGTTTAAAACCAATCACGGAGGAAAAGAAAAGCAGCAACTCATAGTTACTATCTTGAAAGGACGAAAATCTGAGCATTCCACACTTGTGTCTGTTCAGAAATAAGAAACAACTGTAATCGACTTTTGATAAATTTTTATCTATCCGAGTTAATCTCTATTCTCTCACCTGGGTGGATGTGGTGCAGTTCCAGGAGTTATCATCAGGCCGGACTTGAACCCTCACCTCCTGCTGACAGGGCGGGAATGCTCTACGCCATGACACCACCGGCGTTATTTGATAGAACGCAACGTCCACACCTTTGGGACCCATCAGCGCTCGCCCGTATATCGGGATGAGCCGGCCGATGATATCAGCATGGAGCTTGTTAAGCTTAAGGTCTTGATAGAAATCATTCCAGTTTTCGACCGTGTGACACGATGTCGGGCCACACCCTTACGATCGCGTGGGACTGTGTGACACGATGTCGTGTCGCAGACTTGTAATTTACTTTTCTCGTTGGATTCATATCTTCTGAAGGAGCATCGAAGATTTATACATGTCTGCAACTCTTCTGCTGAACTTTGTTATGTAAGTGTATTTCATCTTCAGATATTGTTGTAGAAAGTATGATCTACGAAAACGATTTCCGGTCACTGATTTATTGAGCTTCTGGACAAGTAGTGCCTTAAATTAGCAAACAACTATCGACGCTGCAAAAGGGCCCAAAAAGTGAAAATCGCGCGTGTTAAACCTCCAATGACTGGTATCGAGGTTGTAAGCTCTCGTGATGATGTTTTGCTGTTTTCTAGAGATAGTTATGAGAGCGCGCAACCTTGACACCAGCCACATGAGGCTTAAAGAAAACAAATTGAATCGTTGCCACTTTGTCTTGCTGTTTGAAGGAATCGCGTGCTTTTATTTTTATCGACCGACCACACCATGGTTGCTTAACGGATCGAATCGTTTATAGTATAGGTGAGGTGTGCTTCTGGCCTGTAAGGTTTAATTCGAGTGATTTGAGGCTTTTGGGAAACATAGTATAAATGATGCATGTAGAGCAGTCGGAGGCCAACCAAGCCTTCCATCCATCCGGGGTAGGTGAATTGGTACCAGACTTGCCTGGGAAGGACAAAGCGCTGAACTCTTCATTGGCTGACCACAGCAAGTCATTGAATAGGCCAAACGCGTATTTAAATCGCCTCCACGACATCGCTTAGAAGTAGAACGCGTGGCGCATCCCAAAAGAGATTGAGTAATGCCGTCCTTTATCACTACAGTATAAAAGATAAAAATGATTATGCTCTGCGTCAATGAGCCACTACGCGTGAGATGAGCCATGTATTTCACATCAATAGAATATAGGGGCAACCTGACCACGTGTTTGGCTTATACACAGGTTTATGACCGGCCAACTGATGGATTAGTGTGCGTCTATCCTTTCCAAACAAGTCACTTACCAATTTGATTGACCCGAAGGATAGAAGGTTTAATTGAACTAAGCGGGCGGCGAGAAATCCTGAATCACTTCGAAGTGTGCGCGGAAAATGGTGTTTCCTCCTCTGTAGATTGCGCTCCTCAAACCATTACCGAAAACGAGGGCTTCGAAAATGTCCGAATGTCAAAAAACAAAGAGCGAAATAAGGATCGTCTGAGATGTTCAGAACATCATTGACGAGGAAAATATTTGCAAACTAAATTGATTATTGATTATTAAGTAAATAAATGAAATCGCCGATCAAGTACGATTTCGAAATTTGTGAGCTTGGAAAAGGGCGTCGCATGAATGGCCCACACGGAGGAAAGTTTTTTGATCGTGTAGAACAACAATATGGAGCTGATCCATGTTTACAAAGGTAGGAGGATAACGGATTTCGCAGTGCATTTAGATCTCGCTCAGCAGTACAAGTTGAGAGACAAGGTTTTTCTGGAGTCAAATTCCAGCACAGTTTTGTGCGCTTCTCTCTCGTATTTTCGCACGTGCGTATTCCATCACACCAATTTCTCCGCGTCGCTCACCTTCCACTCTAACCCGCCGCTGCTTCATGCGTTGAGTCTGACCAGATCTACTTGCTGGCGTCTCGCAAGTCGTGCCTATGATTCCTCGAGATTTGTGTGAATTCCGGAATTGCCGAGGTGTTTAAGTGAGGCGACCGCATGCACGAAGGTGGCGAGCCCCGTAGGGGCCGGCCGGTGTTCGACCGCCTTCAGCCATGGATGATACCGATCGCAGCTCCCGGTACGTGGCACGCTCTGCCTGCTGTCCGCTTTCCGTTGAATACCGTTGAGGCGATTCAGAGCTGCTGTCATCTCCGATACATCCGAGGAAGATCTCGATAGGCGACCAGATGCTGTTCGAGGAGCGGCCACCACGACCGGGCGAAATGATTAAAGAGGCAGTGCAGATGGCCGTTTGGCCGGCTCTACCTAGGTAAAATTCGACGAAACGGTGGACGACCTCGCAATTATTCATTGTCAATCTAGATGCATACAGAAACTAAAAGTTACATTTTTGAATTGCTGAAAAAGAAATTTGAAAATGAAACTGAACCTGTAAGAACAGTATGAAACTTGACACCTCTCTCTTCTCGGTTTCACGATATTCTTCAAAACATTCGTTTGCCTGGATTTATTTAACAAAAATGAAGTCAGATATGAAAAAGGAGAATTCACAGCATAGAGCTCGGGAAGATCATCTTGATGTTTTTCTAACCATGTCTGAAAATGTCTCGCGTGAAAATGCTAGGAGTTAAGCGTTGATGCGATCATTCAAATTTGTTTAAGTGAATCGAAAGAGCTGATGACACGACGTAACCACCGCAATAGAATTTAAGCTCAATAGCTGTAAGTAGTCATAGATGTAAGTCCTGGTGCTAAGCACATTTAGGCAGTTATTATAGGAAATATGTTCACCCCTATAAACCATTTTGACTCGTTTTTTAATCGAATTGTTCCTTTGAATTTCTGAAGAATTTTCGGTTTTGCCTGGGAGACACAACAAGGTGTGGGGACATCAACCGGAGTAAAAACAAACAGATTCTGATGAGTGGTGGATCGTCACTTGAATCATGTTCGTTGCTCTTATTGAATAATTTATGAATCGAAAGGATAAACCCACAATCTATCAACAACGAGATGCTTATAACTGGTAGCCTACGTTTCGACTCTTTCGTCTTCATCTGAAACAATACGAGTTATTGCGATGTTTTGTTGCAATCAAAACTCTAACGCCAGGGAGGATTCGAACCCCCAACCTCTGCTAACATGATGCTACGCCGTTACAGACACAATTTCTAATGGCGTAATGTAGTGGCGTACATTATGTCCGGTAATCAGGGGGTGCAGGATTGATTCCTACCTGGCGCTACAGGGCGCTCGCAATAAAACCACGTCATAACAGCTTGACCGCAGTAACAGTCACCTGAGGCTTTAAAAATCACGTGAATCAGTATTAGTACTGTCACGTTGTTACTTCTTTTATAGGGAAAAATCGTCGGAATTTTGCATTGTTTGTACCCGTTGAACAAGAAGACTGTTAATTAAAATATGGTGGGAGAACAAAGTTATGTATCTTTTAAAAACTGTGAAAAACTATAGGAGAGAGAATAAAACGGTTTATTTAGATTCTTTAGCCGTTTGCTCGTTACCAGTTTCTTTTTTCATATTTGACTATTTCTTAAAAATATGCATGGTCTCCTAATCTAATCAAAAGCTGGTAAGTTCTTCTGCCATGCTCCAAATTCACGGTTAGAGCTTGGTGTCCTAAAATCGTTTCCGAGACAGTGTTGCAACAAGCGGAAACTGATATGAGAGATTTTCCGAGTTTTTTATGCTTCAACGCCTAACACGCAGTTTATTGAGGTAGTTGAAATCGAAAAAATAATGCAATCACTGGGCGATGGCATAAGGTGAATGGATAGCAAGCGCCAGTCTTTCAAGGAACGAGGAAGACAAATTTTAATGGATATGCCACATTTCGCTTGAAGAACGCTTTTTGACGGGAAAGACTTGAATCAGGTGGAATTTGAATAGCAATCAATCTTCCTATTATTTGAAGTACCAGCTGGCTTTCAAATTTCCGGTAGAGGCATCTTTCAGAATTCTCCTTACTCATACCTCTAAGAAATACTGCAGTACAGTCCTTCTTGAGTGACTTCCTCGATTTTCTTCGAAATCCTGAAAATGATTATTAGTTGCAAAAAGTGAGTTTGCCAATTTTTTCTAGTATCAGATTAGGGTGCATTATGCTTGAGAAGCGTGCTCCATTTTTCTAGATTCTCTTCACTGGCCTTGGTTGCGTTTTCAACCACTTTATTATTCGATTCATTTCTTAACAAAGCACTATTTTTAAAATTCTTCATTTCTGCATGGCTGGAGAGGTATCCATCAGAACGTCTTACTGTCAGTAACACAATACCTAAGCGCTCTCGGCTGCGAAATCACCAACATGGCGTGAAATCTACCTGTGCAAAGGCTGTCCTTTGCTTTATATCCGAGCATCTCCAGTTGCCCGACTTTGCCCTCATTAGTAGCTGACGATCCGATTCTTAGAGCGATTCCAGTTGAGAAGACAAACATTCGCAGACGCTGAGCAGAACATCTCTCACCTGCAACGTGCACTTGTTCCGATGGCGCGACGCCTCATTCCTGTCAAGCACATTACGCCGAATTATACAAAGGGAAGATTGCTGTTGGCAGCATGTCGATGCGTCCTCCACCTCTGCGCGGTAGTCTCCAGAAGAAATCACCGGCAGCTGCCATTCCTCCGTCGGCATTCCCGAACGCTGCTTTGTCTCCGACACTGTAGTTCCGCAGTGGTTATGGTGTCGAAAGCGATGCGGGCCTATCGGCCACCCAACGCGTTCAAACTCGTCTACTACAGCTACAGCTGGAAGAGACGAGACAGGTTGGCTGCACGTTCTTCTCCTTCCTTCGCTCTCAGAAAACAGAAACTGTGCTTCTATATAGAAAATCTTGCGCATAGTTCGTATGGGACTTGCTTAAACGGATAATTTACGCCTCATCAGTGGGGTATACATTTTGTGCGTCAAATTGGGCACTTTCATACCAGAATGAACGTTTTTCAGAGACAGCTAAACACTTGAAATCAGACTGAACACCTAATAAAATCAAAACGGGCATCTTTCAGATTAAACCACGCATTCTCTAAGAAGATGAAAAATTTAATAATAATCTAGTAAGACGCCATGTACGACCTCTATTCACCCCGCCATCGAAGGACTTGTAGGCGTTTCGACTGAACTTCAAATGAGGTTTTACAGATCTTTACTGGCTAACGTTTCGGCGGTATCGCCTTTTTCAGAGCTGGAGAGGAGAAATCAAGTCAACGTGTGGCTACCGCATCAGACGTCACCTCAACCTTAGAAATTGAAGACGCATTTCTATCACGCAGTCAATAGAAAGATCGAGATCTTCACCTTACAGGAGGCCAGAGGACCTAGTAGGGCCGTTATAGGCGAGAGACAGAGGTGCCTCAATGAGGATGTCAACCAGATGTAGGGCTTCAGCTCTCGTGCTAAATAGTGGCACTCTTCCCTATGTTTTCTTTTTCCTCTATTTGCCTATTTACTAAGGCTTCGTTTGAGATTTATACTTCACTTGCCCAACAAAGCGCACACAGTGTTTAAAATGTTGCAGGATTTCAATTTTCTCGGAAAAATATTGATATGAAGCTTATTTTATGTATGATGCAGGACATCAGATTTTAAGCGTATTAAAAGAGGAAATCGCGCTAATCATCACTCGTATTCGACGCCATGATTTTCCCTTCATTGGTAGTTGAAATTTTAGTGCGATTTTAGTGGAAGTTACGCTTTATGCAACTGGGCAAATAAAAAAGCACATACATTTTTCCACTCCACTCTGGCAGACAACGTTGACACTACCAACCATTTAATAATCGTCACGTCCTGGATGAGTACGTGGCATAGTCTCTTCTCTAATAAAGTTAAAAGGCTGCTTTTTGTACTTTAAAATATGCCTAAACCAACTATTTTTCCTGAAAAATTAAAGTTTTACAAATCTACAAATCTTTAAATGTGATTGACTTATTCACTTTTTTGAGACATGTGAATAATAACTTTTCAAAGGAAATACTGCTAATTTTTTTGCGGACAAAGGTGCATTTCGAATTGCTTAAAAAGTGTCTGGTTTATGATTGAAGGTGTTCGTTTTAATTTGAACGTTATGTTCGATTTTAAAAGTGCCCAGTTTGCTCTGAAAAGTATCAAGTTTGGTTTGAAAGCTCTCCTAATTGACGATAAAGTAGTATTTGGCAGTTTATTGGAAGCGGTTTGCGGCTCAGATCTTTGCAGTTTTGCGTGTCGAGTTCCGCAATTCGAAATTGCTTGAATCAACCTCCGATAATGGGGCGCTAGTGGTCGAAATGCGTCACCTAGGATATCAGGTGAACGTCACCTGAGCTCTACTGCTCCCATGGATGAGCAAATGCGTCCGTCGAAATAAGACAACAGTGTGAGAAAGCTTGCCTTCAAAGAGACGAAATCCTGCTCACCACAGCTAGAACTGATCTCCTACACGTTCTGTAACACTTTCGCATTGGGCTGTTTACTTCTATAACTAAACTGAGCTGTTGAAATCGAGTAGACACTTGTTGAATCAAATTGAGACGCTTCTGCATCGAAACTTGTGCTTTCCAGATTAAGCTTACACGCTCCAAGGAGATCAAAGTAATTCGATGAAAAGACCTCTTCTTCACTGTCTTTGAAAACTTCTTAGTTTGCACAGTGCCCCAAAAATGCGAGTAAACTGCTTGAGTATTTATAAAATCTATGTTCTTTCAGACAGAGTGGTATTTCGACCTTATTCTCAGTTGCAGAAATTTTCCAAAGTTCGGAAAGATTGCGCCATGCAATCTTCCAGAAGAGCATCATGTTTGTCCGGGTGATTCATAGTGAAAGCTAGTACGTAGGGTTTTATATAAACCAGTAACATAGCCGGAATAACCGCTGAAGCAACTTCTAATGTGCAATCCGCTTCATGTGGACAGCGCTCACATAGCTGACAAGATAAGCATAGTATCGCACTGAAATAGTGAAATCTCAATCTTCTCGTGTAATACACCGTAAAATTCTCGTTTTTTTTCCTAAGTTAAAATAATCTCGAAAGAATCACTGTAGCAAAAAGAGTATGAATTGTGTGAATATTCAAGTACTGTACCCATTACCTTGGAATAGCTATGTACTCATTGTCTGCCTGTGTGAGGGCAGCCAATAAATGTTCAAAGAAAATCAAGGTGAATTTTGAGGACGAAAATTTATTTCCACCTTCTTATAGCTAGTCTAATTTTCTTTTAAAGATGTCCACAGCGGACCATCGGAATTAAAACAGCAGTTGGATTTAGTAAAAGCTAGCGTCATAATACTCCACCTTCCGACAACAAATGAAAAAAAAACGTGAAGTTCTCAGCTGCTATCTATTTTGAGCACCAGGTGTAGTGTGAGGTTCTCTGTCCAGCTAACCTCTTCATATCCAAAGTTTATAGTTAATATTCATAGCCAAAGCACGTTCAAACCAATAAGATGTAATCGTACAAAAACCGCTTATCTTTTGCAAGAGTACGGCTATGTATATACTAGTAACTTATAGCATACACAACTCAAAATCATGTGGTGGTTTGCGCTTGAAGATCCTTGTCGTCATCATAATCGTATGTGACGATTCCATCACTTTAAAGAATGAAGATATATTGTAGTGCACCTCCCTTCCATGAACGGCGTTAGTGCATTCAAACTGTCGCGTCCAAAAAATATTTCACCTTCACCTCAGCGAAGAAATCTGGAAAAATTTCACCTATTCGAAAACGTAAACTACCCACCCTCCTGCTAGACGTTGGAGAAGCAGTATCAGTCGCAAGGCTCTCGCTTTCAGTTGTTTTCGTGTTATTATTAGTCAGTAACTGTGCTTGTGCACGTCAGCAGTGTTGGTTTTCATCCACCGATGCTATACGATCGGTTGTTGACTCAGAGGCACAAACACTATGCCTAATGAGCCCTCATCACGTTAAACGAATTTTTGTTGTAGTCTGGTATTTGGGCAATTCGCTGGCAGGGATTTTGCTTCTGCAGTATTCGCCATTTTCGCGATCTCATTAAACTAATGGAAAATGCGACCTAGCCTGTCGAGTAAGTGGTGGCAGTCCTCCTGGAAGCGCAACAGATGTGGAACAAGAAAAAAGAGCTTCTACATATAACATAGAAATGGCTTTCGCGGTCTTATCCTTTTCCTATGAATTCGTTTTGAGTATAGCTTTACACCAAGTTCTGTATAGTCCATACTGACTGTCTCTCGTAGAAAACGTGGTAGAGTGATTTTGGATCTATCTTAGCGCGGAGGTGGAACTTCACCCTGTTTGCTTGACAAGCGCTAAAAAGTTCGAAGTAAACTGTGTATTTTATTAAGGCGACAAGCTGGACTTCTTTAAATGGGGGCATCTTGCTTTATAATTTTCAATCAGGGCCAAAGCCAAATTGTTTGTTTGTTCTGCTTTTCGGTGTCCCCTTACGGCTAAGATCCATCTGTAATTTTCCAATTTATTCGAGAATCGATGTCGTTCTTCATATGGTACACCCTCACTTAATTCTATGACAATAGAGTCTTTTTAATGTCAAAATTCTGCAAGAAAAGTGGAAAACAAAGTTATCTGTACGAAACTGAGAAACTGGAACGTGTGGACATCCTCACATGGATGCTGAACAGCTTTGGAGCTAAGTCACTGCCTCGATTAAGGAATTGCTTCGCAGAAAAAGTTGGGTCACAACGATGATAACACCTTGGTAGCCTCAGAATTTTCAGAGCTTCTTACATGAGAAAGAAGAACGTTCTAGAGAGAATGTGGGTTCTCATTCCGCATGTTGGTTATTGCAGTTGCCGACCGCCTCGATGCACGAAAAAGCTACATGACACGCCTCTTACCTACACGAAAGACGCTTTTGCCTTTCATGTCTAAATGCTTCAGCAGGGTCTGCCACCTTTTGTGAAAAAATACTTTGTGAGAAGGCGAAAACGTGCCTTTTGGAATTTGCTTTGCTTTCAAAAGGTCACTGAACAGGTAAGTCATTTCGTATGCAACAAATTGTAATGCTCTGGAGCACACTGTGGTTAATCGAAGTGAATTGAATTTTGCAGAATTTCAGTAGACCTGTTTAAAATTTAGAATTTCTTTTCAAAACCTGCAAATCCTAGTGCACGGCTGGACTAGTTTGAGCTTTTTTCCACCTATGTTCTAATTGTGCTGCAAAAATTGTCCTATAAAGTGAAAACATATCATGTGGTCCATGTCGCGATGATAGACAGCATTAGGATGCAGGAGCGCCTTATCCATTCATAACCAAACAGATCACGGACCAAACACATGCCATCCAATCGGGGTGCCGACAGTACACGCGCTTTCTGAATAGAACGCCCATACGATGCAGCCTGATTGGCTGGCGAATTGTTATCTCCCATTGCTACCCGTAAGCGTTAAGCGTTAACCATAAGCGTTTTTTAGCCTACGTTTGAGAATTCCCAAAGTCATAGTGTTGGAGTGACGGAGTAATTAATGAAGTAAGATTACATCACAGGGGTGTTTGTGAAGCCAACTAGGTGGTCCTTCGACTTCTACGCTGATATCCAGCCTTGCATTAGAGGGAGATTGACGCGTTTTTCCTTGGCGAAAGGTAGTGCGGTTTCATGGTCATGTGCAGCACTTTGCGACAAAGCCTTAATTTTGACGGAAGTTAAGCGGGTGCAACGGAAAAAGACCGAGATTTGGTGCCGCAGGCGCAGAATGATTTCTTTTGGCGACGGTACTGCGAGTGATTTTACCTCGGTACGTTCACGTTTACTTGAATGATTTTGGTAGTAACGAATCTTGGAATGGGCTTTCAAGAAAACTTTTGCACAGTTGGTACAGCATAGCATACACCACAACAGAAACACGAGGAATTAGCATGCTAGAAAGAACATCGAAAATGGGAAGGGCTCAGACTGATATAGCCTCGCATGTGAAGCTGTTTTATCAGAGAAATGTGTAAAACTGACTGGGGGTTTGTTGCAGGAGCTTTCTATCTCAAGCCTTTAGCCCATAAAAAGGCTTCTTGTATCGTATTGTTTTCCTCATGCTTCCAGAAAGTGCAAAGTGTTTTCTATTTCTATCGAGAGCTGGGAACAGGGCGAATTAAACAGCATCGAGTTGTAATGTGCTTGAAAGCATTCTAGGTGTATTTTCATATCGTTGAACAAAGTCATTAAGAGACTGACCGAATGACAGTTTCGAGCAGCTCGCTGGCTGCCACTGTTTTACCACCGCGCTGAATAATTTCGAGCCCAGCTGTCCTTGGAACAGCCTTGCATTTCGAAATCCAGATGCTGACTTGTAATTGAGAACATCACGTGTGGCGGATTTTACACCATAAATAACCACTGAAATGAAAAACGAAGGTGTTGTATTTAATAGCATTTCATTACGGTATCACGTAGCCGTCACTAAAAGGCTTGTATAGGTTCCACAGATTTTTTTTCAAACTTGACCAACGTTTTATGCAAGGTGTCTGAAATTTTTTTAAAGCCTAACTAGTCATGAAGTGCTTGTGCTACTAGCTATCTCGGAGTTGTATGACTCATTTCAAAAGGTAGCAAGGCAAAAGTCTTCCAGTATGTTAAGTGTGGTGATTGCGCCGTGCTATCGTCTAACTTTGCTCAGTGTTTATTCTAGAGCTGTCGCATGGATCTTCGACAGAGACTATGAAATTTTGTGCCTGACTTCTCTAAACCTTCAGTGTGATCTAGCATTTTGATTGATCAGATTCACTCACAGACCTTTCCACGACAATTACTAATACGATGTTAGGCATAAATTGCCTCGCCACGCTAGTTCGTGCTTTTGTATGGAAATTCGGGACGGAAACACGAGAAGTGTTTCGCAAAAGAGTGCCGTGATTTGATCTGTAGCTGATCAATGTTGCCGATTCAGCGTCATTAGTACATAGTATTGGTGGGGAAGGTACGGACGTGGTCATTGGTTCAATTTGTGGTTGATGTGCCGATGATTTCACGCCTCTGCTCTTCTTCGTGACTCGCTATGGCAGTCAAAATTGAAGGCTATTCTAGCAACGAAGCCTTTTTGACATTAAAAGACACAATAAAGCCGGTTGCTTATTTGACTTCTAACTAACAGTTATGCCTTAAGCTTTTGCGAGTAATCTTGGCCGTGCGACTATTTATTTATTTATTTATTTATTTATTTATTTATTTACTTATGCACTACAAAGAGTGCGCCTCAAAACAATCAAACAAATACATCAGAACGCTAGCGCAACTAAAACAGAAATTGTTAGAAGGAAAAAACAGTGGTGAGTAGACTCAGCTGAAAATTATCCGAGCCCCGAAAATCGGAGCAAATCAGTCTAGGATTACAAGACAATGGTTGTACGCGGTGTCGTCTGCCATGAAAAAAAGCGCCTGCTATCCGTACCAGTTGGCCATGGTACCCTAACAGTTATTTGTATTTCTGTATTTGTAATTAGTCATTCTTAATGATCAGCAAGCTCATACGCAATGATTCATGCACACTCTTGCTGCAGAACCATTAGTAAAAGACAGTTCTATAAATTATCGATTATTAAAATGAATATCAAATCGAACATAACACGACGTTGGACGAATGTGTGGTGTAATTTCAGCATTTAGCACACCATAGCACTTCTGAAATTCATTCCAGCTCTGTTTACATTTTGGAAACACGTCATATATTAAGCGCTGTGAAATTGTCCAAAGCCCTTCGATGTGAGACGATGTGCAATTTCACAACGGTACATATTTCAGTATGTACAAGCTTGGTCGAGGTCCAAAATCACGGCACGATTCACGCCTTCTTGTGTAGCGCGGTATACGTTTATCAGCAAATTACGATGTTGCGACTTCAAGAAGAGAGAAGATGGAGACTATTGTACCTACGTCTTCCTTCGCCTCTCTTATTCTATTGGCTGTAGTGTTCAACTAACACGAGCGAACATGGCCCTTTCTTGTGGATTCAACACAGTTTATTTCTGTAGCCCTCAGGTGAGTATAGCAGAGCACCTCAGCGACCATGACGCTCATTGAGAGCGGAGACAGCCGGCTGGTGTAGCTCATTAAGCGACGACGAGCTGGAAGCCGTTGGATGAGCTTAGCCGAGGGATTTCCGAGCTGTGCTCCACGTGTGGCGTCTTCGGTCCGCTTCCCGGTCCACGACGCCCGTCGTCGGCCAGCTCCTCCGTCCGGTCCCGGCCGGCTGCCCCTCCGGCCCGTCTTCGAAATGCTGCTGCTGCTGCTACTCCTGGGCGTGTATGTATATCCATTTCCATTTCTGGGGGCCTGGGCGCTGTGGCCGCGCTGCCTCGCTATCGATCGGTGTCCTCAGCATAGAAGTACTCCTTCGCCTCGCTAGCGCCGATCTGCTTCTTCAACTTTCCCCGTTTCACTCCGCCATCCTTCCCTCAGATTCCCCGTATCGGTCCTCCCAACTCCCCACCACCCGCCGCACCCCGTCCTCTCACCACCCCACGCCACCCCTCCAATGGACGACGAGTACCGTCTGCGCACTACCGTACTCGATCCGTAGCGTCTTGATCGATTTATCGACGGCGGGAAATCATGTTAGGCATCGACCAGATCGCCAGGTCACTTTCATTTACAGACAGCAGTTCACTACAGGTTGAGAGGCAGTTCAGGGAGAAAGAGTGCGAGTGCGGAATGCGGTCCAACTGATCTCGAGGTGATATGCTTTCAGGTTGGCAGCAGAGGAAGCACGACGAGAGCAGAAGACCGAGTCCGGACCGTTTGCCGTTCGAAAGTCCACTCTCGCCTCCAACGCTCCAGTGAAGGAGAAGGTTCGTAGAGCTTTTTTCACCTTAATCGTTACGTTGTTACCGACGTTTTTTTAATTCCTTGTTTTTTCTCACGGCTTTCTTCTTTTGTTGGAGCTATGCGACCTCTTATCGTTAGCGTATTCTGCTAGCTGCTGTAGGATTGGTTTTGATTTTTATTTTCAAGCGAATTCTTTTAATTTCTCCATTTTTTGAGAACTGCAAGTTCAAATCTCCATCTTGCAAACCAGTCACTCAAATGCGGAATCGTATGAATTCCTGGGATTTTCTGAATTCGGGCAATCAACTTTGAATGCACTCCGTTTGAATGCACGATTGCCTTCATTCCGTTCTCATACTAACCAAGTCTATTCTCGCACGCTCTGCACTTTGTTGGATTCTGAGTGCTGTTACCTTCAGATAGTTCGGAGATAAATTGCAATGACGATATACTGCAGTGTAACTGTCGGTGGGTCCTGATGTGATATTCCTAACGTATGCAGTCATTCTGTAGAACTAAAAATTGCTAAAGATTGCTTATGTGTTTTCTTTGATTTCTACTCACTTTGATTTTTACGCTTGCTTTTGGTCTTGCTTTGTTTTAAGTTTATTTTCAAATGCATTTCCTATCCTTCTTCTGATGCAGCCTTTGATTATTGAAGGGCTACTCCTTGCTACAAGTCATTACGGAGCAGTGCCTTGCATCTTAGCTGAAATATTTGTTCTCAGAGTAATGGTACAACAGACGGTATCCGCTCAATAAGGGCACGTAGTTGTCAATTCCTTTTATGTTTTTCCCCTCTAATAATTAGATAGCAAGTATTAGCCTTGTGATCTCCAACATTTTATGTTTTATGGTTCCATTTTTTCCAAAGAACCCTTCGGAAAAGTTAGATGCGCCTCTCCTAAGAAAAGGGATTTTTTCGTTCTCTTTTACTTCGTTTCCTTTCTCTTGGCAGTCTTCTTGTGTTGCTCTCTATTGGCTGCAATCGAAAACCATCGCCGAAGATGAAGCTTTGAACTTTTGCATTCTTTGGCGGTTGGTTCTATAAACCGTCGTCATCCTAGAGTAGTTCTACGTGCTCTTCTCGTTCAGTGCCCAATATGCTTAAAGGTCTTTCATGTCCATCCACGGATGAATGGTGACATCTCATTGTTTCCACCGCAAAGGTTTTTCTCTTCGTTAAATATGCGTCATCGCTTATTGCCTCTGTCTATCCGTGGATCTCATTCTGTGGGAAATGATTATCGAGAATTTTAGCCTATATCCTATCGACTTTGAGAAATGGTGATTTACAAAAATTTTCTTTGGATGCACTTTGCTAATTTCATTTTGTTAAATAGAAATCTGAGGCATTTCTTCAGGATGATTAAGGTTTAGAATCCATTGAGCCATTTCGGTCAGTCGAATGTAGTTCTGAATTCTTCCAGTTTTCTTCTTCCAGGTCTTCCAGTTTCTTCTTTGTGTTTTTTCGTTTTTAACGATGTTATAGCTGTTGTTGTGATATGAATGTTTGCTCAGTCCGTCCTTCGCGTGATTTCGCGAAGGACCCTTTTTCCCTTTAAATCCAGTCATTTGTTTCGGCTAGCACAAAGTTAGTTTTGAAAAACGTGCTTGGAAAACGATTTACCGACTAGAAAGCTTAACATTTACCAGTGTAATTGCTTCCGGCTGTGTTCATCTAGTTAACTGAGCAAAAACTCATTTCAAGCTTAATTGGTTTCTCCTCGCTGCTCCGGTCTTTGTACTAGTTCAGCACTCGACCTTTTTTAGCAAAAGTAGCTCAGAAAACTTACACATAGGTGATTTCCGAGTTTTCTCGGCAACTTTTGGAATTATTTCACGTAGCGACAGACTTTTCTTCTCATAAATACATGTACCACAACGTTCACCTTACAGTCTCCCATGCTTCTTTTAGGGGTGGCTTGAATTTCTTTGGCCAATTCCTCGTCTGAAATTCGTCCTATGTTGCGTCGTAGCCGATGCCGTGTTCTTTGACGGCGCATTGAGCCCGGAAGTGCTCTCGGACAATAGGCCTCCGTCGTCCGACACCTTGACGACGGTTCCTTTGGAAATAATGGAAATTGATTTCTTCGGGAGTGAAAGAGAATTCCCTGCTCACTATAGCGGTCCAGCCCAACGACCCCAGAAAGCGCCCGCCATCCGCCCACACGCGGGACATTCTCAACAGATTCCTCGTCGCGGAACAAATGCCTTTGACGGCAGGACACTGACGAGTGAAGGTTCGGGGCAGCCAGTGAAACGGGTCATTTCAGGGTCCGTCCTCGTTGTTCATCTTTTCCGAGGATAACTTCATCAGACGAAACGCGAAGGCGATCATAGAATGGGGCCCGTTCGAATACTTCATTCTGCTTACTATCATAGGTGAGAATATGGCTTTGAGTGAATGATTACTACTTGGTGAAACTCGCATCACAAAATTAGCTATAGAAGGAGTTTTCGTTTCTGAACACCGTAGGGTAATAAACATTGTTGCAGGAAACTGTGTCGTTCTTGCCATGGAACAACATCTTCCCAAAAACGACAAAAAGCCGCTTTCCGAGCTTCTGGTGAGTTTGGATATGTTCATTTTTCTAGTCGTGTTTAATAGGATGTCTTGCTGAACGGTCGACAAGTATCTGACATCACCAGTTCCTTATTGATCTTGGCCGTTTTGCAAGCGGTTGGAATTTTAAAAAGAAATTTTACTGCAGCAAGTAATGCTCAAATCGTCGCTGCCCCTCGAGAGGGACTTTGAGATTGAACTCGGTCTTGGAGCAATAAGGGGTGAATTGTGAATGGCTTGTATTCTTAGTTGTCCTTCAAATGGTATCTATTTAGTTTACATGGAAAGGCATGCAAAAAAGCAGCATAAACCAATCATAACTCACAAAGTGTTAAAAAGGAGATAAACCGTTAAGCACCAACCTGGAGATCCCGGTCCACAAGCCTTTGCATCGCCTTAATGAGTTCGGAAGAATGTGTTTCTTTCTTCTCGATAACTTTGAACATTCGGAACAGGCTCGATGAGTGAAAACCGCAGATCTTATATCATCATATATCTGAAGCTAGGTTTGCCTGTCCCATAAGCCACTACTTTTCAACAACTCCTGCGCTTATCGTTGGTTTTCGTATATAAGGTACGGAGCTGCACAATTGCGTGTGCTTATGTACCTACCGTTGTATTATCACGTGTTGTTGTTGCTATATAAACAGAGTTGTGTTCACGTTCCTCATCAGTAGAAGTTATTGATTAGACAAGATCACAATTCCTAACGCCTCTCGTCACCACCACCCTTTTTGTAGATCACTACTACGTGGCGCAAATAAAGGTATTTAACACAAAGATACTCCAGATTAGTGTGACCTGTGGGTACAAGAAAGGTTCAGGAAATTCTCTTCAATTTTGTTAATATCTGTGGTTATATAGGCACTTAAGTAGGCATAAGCAGTCAGAGGGTCTTTTATGGTTTTTTGATTCAATTTGTTTTCATTTTCTGCCCTTAACTACTGACACATTTTAAAGCATAGAGCGAAGCTTTGCTGGTCACAGTAATTCTAAGCAGTTTATGGAATGTCCAAACAAGAGCACATGCCTCCAAATAAAGCTTTGTTGCGAATATGCGGCTTTAAGAAACTTCCGTCATTGTCCTTATTGTGAGAAGTGCATAAGTCAATTGTCGAAATTAGTCGTCAGGTTTCGTGAACACACTCTAATGCGATGGCCGACAATCGTCTCTTCTTTCACTGTGTACGACGAATTGTCCTCTAGTGCTAGCATTTGCGCAGTGCACTGCAAATGAACTACACACGTACTGGTTGCGTCTGTTCAATTCCACGTCGAATATTTCAGGAGCGCACCGAGCCGTACTTCATGGGTATTTTCTGCTTAGAATGCGTGCTGAAGATCATCGCTTTTGGTTTCATTGCTCACAAAGGATCCTATTTGCGATCCGGATGGAACATCATGGATTTTATAGTAGTAGTGTCCGGGTATGTGCTTTGATGAACATTCTAGCCTCAGCATTCATTCGACAAGTTGAAGGCCGTCTGGCAGGATTCTCAACGGAATAAATTTAAATAGGTGAAAAGCATTGGATAGTTTCTGAGACATTCGAAAGTATCAGGCAACTTCAGTTTGATTTTTCCACTTCAGGATTCAAACAACGATTCAACGTTTACGTGCAACTTTTGCAACTGCACATGCAACTTACTGTGGATATGGGAATTTCTGGGTGATGGTATGGAAAACATAGCTTGCTAATGCTGTGAAATTTTCCTTAGTGTCTCGGATGAGAAGGTTTTTTTATTAAAAAATAACGTAGCTGCCAAATTTTTAAGTTGATCGCAGAACATTACATAGCTCTTGGTGGCTGCATTGAGAACAGATTTAGACCGTATTTAGATCATAGCTCTTGCTCAAAGTATAGGTTCTGGGAAGGCGAGCTCAAAAACTAGTGCATTTTTCAACAGCAAGACTTCATGTAAACGGCATTTACACTGCCAATTAAGCAGTCATTGCGAAACAGGCGCAGGACGAAATCTGGACATCTTTCTTACCAGATGATATCTGCTTACCTATGCTTCAGTATGAGCTTTAGAGCCTAGCCTAGTTTGTGGGGAGTTTCTTAACTACTCTAGTGGTGATAACATTTTTGGAGACTTCAGCACTTCAGCAGATGGACTTCAGCACATCGGCAAACCCTACCGCAAAGGTACCACATTTGAACGCTCGAAAATTGAAATGCCTAACCACCTAATTTTGAGATTCTTAGAGCACAGCTGCTGCTTTGGTACGATGAACAAGAAAACAATATCAATGTTTTGATTTATCTTTCTTCACTAGTGGTTTGGCATCATTTTCCACTATCAAATGCATCAGGAACTATCCAGTATTTTCACTTAACTCATTAATTTATTTCAGTGTTAAGACCGTTTAAATATTGATGTCACTTTGAAAGGTAGTGGCGAGTAGGATAGGCGCTTAACAAACTGTTGAATTTATGTATTCTAACTGTATGGATTCAAGTTATTGATTTTTCATTTCCAGGTGTCTTTTTGTTGTGTATTCTGTAACAGCATAATGTTTAGGTTGAGCTCAAAGGAAGGATCTCAGGCGCATGACTGAGAGTAGGAAACAGAAACCGCTACGAGAATTTTCACCCTTTATATAAGAGAAAAAGGTTTCATTCTTGTAGACTTCCGGAACCTCCCGAGTTGGGGGCCCCAACAGTTTCCTATGGAAGTGCATATTAGCAGAATGCAATACCTTCCGAACGCTGAATATGCGGAAAAATGCAAAAATAAAATACTGTAGCTCAAGGAGTCCAACACTTAACCCTGAGCACCTACACCTATACACCAGTATTTTTCATACTTTCCCGTACTTCTCGATGTTTGGAAGGCATTGCCTTGAGTGACGGTGCGATTCCTTAGTGACGACTCAGGACCCTAACTCAAGAAAGGCTCAAGGACTTTTCAAAAATTAAACACACTCATCTACTACTTGAAGGGTAGAAATTCTCGCAGTGGTATGTTTTCGTCGTTCAGTCATACGCCTGGGACCCTGACTTGGTTCGTAGTCGGGCTGGGGTTGAAGTCGGTAGAGGAGGCTGCTAGGAGGATTTTGCTTAGATCTAGGCTTTCTATAAGCGCCGACGGCAATGTGTTCTCGGTTTCAGCGTAGTCACGATGCTTCCTGTGTCGCCGGCAGCCGCCGGTGGTGGTTCGGGCCAGGTGGAGACGGTCGACTTGCGAACGCTGCGAGCTGTGCGAGTGTTGCGACCGCTGAAGCTAGTCAGCGGCATTCCCAGTGAGTCATCTTCCTTACTCCTCTGTGAAGACGTGCAGCCGAAGTTCAGCTCTGCTCATGCAGCTAATACGCTGCTGTATGCTGACTGGCGAACGTCCTTGTTTCGAACCAATTCCGAGACTTGCAACCACCACCTAATCAGATGGAATCGTATTTGGTTATGCGCCTGGCAGCGGCAGAGGCGCCGTCGGGCGCCGTTGGGCTTTGATTGAAGCAGTCGCAGTGTCGGTTTCGTTCTCGCCACGGGACGCACTCACACTGACTCGCTGAGCGTCGGCAGGCCGTAAATGAGCGCCGCTGCCGAGACGAGAGCCCATATATAGTTCTCGCGAAAATATTTATTCGCTCGTCTACCGGAATGGACTGGAGGAGGCGCAAACGCCGTGGAACATCGAACAACCGCATTGAACGCGAAGCGGACCATCGCGAATTGGGGCCGATTTGGAAAAAAAACTCCGCACATCAGGCACTCCTGAAAGTGCACCGCAAACTACCAGAAGCTCAACAATTCAATCGAACAGATGCACAAAACTACTTGAGTTTGTTTAGACAGCTGCGAAAATTTCCTGTAATTCTGCCTGTTTGGTCTACGCCGTGCACTTATTTTGTGCACGTCAACGCGTACCCGATTCAAACACGATGTAACTGCAGTTTACATATAATTATGTAGTGCAAAACTCCACAGTTTTTACGTACCACTTCAATAATTTTTTCTATTTCAACGTCGAGGGTTGACTAATCTAAGTTCATTTAATGAACCTGGAGCCAAAATTAACGCATTGAGCCATATAAAAAAAAAACTAAGCGAACTTCATCAAGAGAACGTAATTCTCCATTGAACTTATAACACCACTAACTAAAGGAGTTTGTCTTTGTTTTTGTCGCATTGGGAAATCATATATAATTCCAGAGCTGATCAGTTTTCCACATAACCAGTACCAGTAGCATCTTTGAGCATCTTTGACTTCAGTTTCGCATCTTTAAATCCATACTGAGGTCGAAGAAGCTGACGGATTTCACAAACTTTTTGACACGGTTTTCGTCGAGAACATTTTCTCTAGATCAGAAAATAACGAACATTTAACTTTTACCGAAACATGTGTAGAGAGTCTGCTCTAAAAAAACCAATTAGACCATAGGCTCTTCTTGGAGTGGTATGCGTGTTTCTCACGAAGCCCTCTCTAGTTTTTGAAAATACAGTCCGGCCAAATTTTGAGGTCTCCGTTTTCAACATTGCACTCAGAATCTCGAGGACATCTAACTACTTTTGACCAAAATTACACAGGCCGATTTTAGACTACAAATAGTAGGATTGTAAGCAACTGATGCGTTGCTTTAATTGAGCAAAGTTGAATGCAACAAGTACAGTTCGTTTTTTAGCGCTGTGTTTCGCATGTACACCAGCAATAAAGCACATATAGCGATCCAGTAAACATATGAATGGCGCAATTCGAGCATCAGAAAGGGTTCGTTCCTTGGGTCAACAGAGCTAATTCGTCAATAAAAAGAAACTGACGAGTTTCAGAGCTTTGAACGTTGACAGAGACCATCACCAGGGGATTGCTAAAGATGCTACTTTACTCGCTATTAGAAAGTGTTGGATAGAGCAACGGTGACCTGCCTAATACCTGATCACCGTTGCCTGACAAAGCGTGACCTCAGGAATGCCAATTACAACGAGGTTAAGTGGTCGTGAGTACCTGAAGTCACGAAGCAGTCGTTGAGGAAGTTGGAAGAGAACTATATTGAGCCATGGGGGTTGAATACGACTTTCTCGTTCTTCTAGGTAAGGGTTCATTGGGTAAAGGTGAATTCGTTTGGTAAATTTTATGGTATCACGGTTGAAGTCATTAGAATCGTTCCTCAAATTTTTATTCAGGAGGGAGGTCTCAGTTGTTCCGTACCATTAGGTGTTGTAACCGAAACAGCCGACAACACTGAATTTTCGCTTTGTGCTTCTTCTCTATACAACTAAATTATATGGGAAAAACCCTTGAAGAACGCATTATTTTATTACATAGACAGTGCTTAGACTCAGCTTTTAAGCAGAAATTTATTGCTCTTTCTCTCAGTTTAGCACACCAATAAAGTGAATTCGAGTTCGATACAACCCGCTTGCAGAGGAAGTAATTAGGTTTATATGGATGACCTAGGACTGTTGCAAGAAATCCTTTCACCCACACTGTAATCTCTGGAAACTATTTCTTGCGGGTGTCAAAATGTTGAGCAATGACCTTCCGGTCTTAGTGGCTGAAATAGTCACGACAAGCCGGGATTGCTTAATCCGATGTTCAGAAACCTTTCCAGTAAAGTCAGGCATGGTACCATACAGCGGAAAAGCAGAGGAAAAGGTGACAAATTCAATCTACCTCCAGTGTATTTCGGAGATTTGCAGAGACGAGAACGAGTTCCCTTCGTAACCCGGCGGTTGGGGGGGGGGGGGTCCGAGCGGCTAATTCTGAAAAGGCATCAGCCGTCAGCTAATTATCAGAGGCATTGAGGCGGTCGTTGCTGCTGGCTGAGCAGCACTGAATTCACAATGGGATTGAAGGGATCGCCTATTCTGTTGACAGAAGAAGTCGTCGTTTGTTGGTAGCCGCCTCTTCGCAAATGGGAGAGGGGTGGATGCTGTGAGGGGATGGGAGAATATCCGACAAAAGATGATGGTGGATTTATCGGAGTAGGCAGAAGGCTATGTACATCTTCTTGGAACCTCAGGTTAATTGACGATCACGAAGACGACAATACATACTTTTGTTTGACAGTGACAGCTTCTTCGCTTCCTTTCTGATTTCCTTTGGGATTGACGTTACCTTTTGAGTATCTACATACCAGCGTCGGTTGCGGGCTTCGCCCGCACCCGACTCTGGCCGGGCGGGCCACGCTAGGCTAGCCGGCTTCGCCGGCGTCGTGTGTGATGAGCCATGTGGGGTCAGAAACCCAACCCAACCTCGAGCCCGCTAGGGTCCCCACAACCCAGCGTCGGTTGCGGGCTTCGCCCGCACCCGACTCTGGCCGGGCGGGCCACGCTAGGCTAGCCGGCTTCGCCGGCGTCGTGTGTGGTGAGCCATGTGGGGTCAGAAACCCAACCCAACCTCGAGCCCGCTAGGAATGCTTCCTTACCCAGCGACGGCTGCCGGCTTCGCCGGCCACCGACGCTGAGTAAGGAAGCATCCCTAGCGTTGATAACGAAAAAGTGCAGAAAAGAGTAACCGGCCGTGTGGGGTAATGGTCAAGGTAGGGCTGTAGAGATAGAGGAAAATTGAACGGAAGAAATGCCATCTGCGATGCAAAATAATAGTAAAAATGTGCAAAAAAGAGCAGCCGGTTGTCATACTGCACAGTGGAAAAGGATTCAATTTATTATGGAGTCGTAGCTTCCCTGGTAGTGGTATAGTGGTAAAAGTATGGCTGCAAAAATAGAGGTAAATTGAAACAAAAAACGGCTTATGTGAGGCAAAATAGCAAAAAACAATACAGAACGGAGCAACCCGTTGTCATACTGAGCAGTGGAAGAGGATTCAATTTCTGTTGTAGCAGCAACGCTGGTAGTGGGGTAGTGGTAAAAGTATGGCGGTAAAAACAGTGGAAGGTTGCACCACACAGGAGAGCTGGGAAGGAACACTGAGGTATGACCACTAGACACGTATTGGGAAGAGACCTCTTTCGAAATCACCCTACGTCAGGCAGTCATGGTAGTCGATCGTAAACAACAGTGGTGGTTGGGAAGAGACCTCTTTCGAAATCACCCTACGTCAGGCAGTCGATGGTAAACAACAGTGGTGGACAACTGTCAAGCGTCTTCGTTTGGACAACTGGCAACCGCACCGCAAACATGGGTGATTAAACCGGCTAGCTAGGCAGTATACGAATTGCGGGTGGCTAACATCGGACAAAAAACCCTTCCTCTTTTATATATGGGGGGATCTGGTGTTGCTTCACTGAAAATAGTTTTAAAAAATAGTTTCAAAAAACCTAAGCCGATAACAATATTAATATACGCTGATAACAACCTCGCTTGGAGTTCAAGGAAAAAAACTGCAATTTTTTATTTATTTGAGATGATGCACAAAATAAAGGACATCACAGGGATTTACGAAAACTTTCTAAGCGATTCGACTGTTCCTTCTAGACTACCGTAAGCTTCGCCTCAGAAACCGGGGCCTTACGAAAGTGTGAAGCATGTGCGATCAGTGATGCACGTTAAGGAAATGAGATAGCGAACGGGGTAATAGTATTCACACGAGTTGAAGGAGGCGTTCCTAGTTTCGAGAATCGTCGACACTCGTTGATCTGCGACGGGCCGAGTCGTCGGAGAATATGTGGGCCAGTTACGCTGTGCGTTTCGGTAACATCCAGTGGAGAAAAGACGTAGCCGCCTGAATTCTCTTCGATGTTGAAATAACAGGAGAACGCCCATGTTGGCGATGACGGACTTAATCGTGAGAGGCCTGAAGAACGGAATGGACTCGAGCGATGAGAACCGAATGGGCTTCTCGTGCAACAACATGGTACTTGCAAGGAAATCTGAACGGTTAAATTATTCAGTTCCAAGCGGGTGAGCTTCGCGTAAAGTTCAGCCGTTTAGCACTGCCGGCACCAGAAAACCCGCCGACAGTGTTCAGTACTGGAGATCCCGCAAAAATCTTGGATCTGCGCTAGGGTGATATCTGTCCCGCTTCAGGTTTGCAAGTGGTCTTGAAGTCGATACTATGTGCGATGGCCCCACTGCTGCAAATCGGGCTGCTCGTGCTGTTCGCCATTGTCATCTTCGCCATCATCGGTCTCGAGTTCTACTCGGGCGCTTTTCATTCGGCCTGTTATAACGACCGCGGCGAGATCGAGAACGTCAGCGAAAAGCCGTCACCTTGGTGAGTTTCTGGCCTTTGAATCAGAATCTATTCCAAGTTTTGCAAGAAGGCTCTCGTCTCCAGTTCGAAATACAAATTGGGAGAATTGGAATCGCTTCTCTACCTTTTCGCTAAGATTAACGTTTCGTTTAAAAAATGCCAAGTGGAACGGTCAGAAAGCTGCACAAATTATAGTGCGCTTCCGAATCAGATTCCAGTTAGGTTCATGCCCAGATCAAGTAAGCCTTTCGTATTTTCGATGCTGGTGAATCGAAGCAGGAGGTGGGGACAGAAATATTAGGAATAGTCCTTGAGGGAAATTCCTAGTAGGAATAAAATCCTGCTTATCACACTGATGTCCGAATCGGTCATATTGTTCGACCAATACAGCAGCAAATCAAATGCATAGGATAAAATATAGGATAAAGGATGAAGTACGGCGCTATTCAGCGCCTTTTGAAATGCGTCACGCGTTCTATTTCTACGGAATTTCGTGGAGGCGACTTGAATGCGTATTTGTCCCATAGAGCGACTTGCGGTGGCCAGCCAATGAGCAAGTCCGTGTCTTATCCCTTCTAGACAGGTCTGGCATCACTTTGTCAACCCCGGAAGGATGGAGGGCTTGGCTGCCCTGAGAGGGAAATCCGAACCATGATATCGGATGCACGCGACAGTCGGCACCTCCTCCGACTGCGCTACACGCGCCTATAATACAAGTTACTGTGAAACAAACATCTTGGAATGGACGGCCACTCCAGTTCTACGTGGTATAGGGTTGTTCGATAATTAAATGCACATTAGGCCTCAACAATGACTGGCGGAGGCGAGTCAATGCATATGTTAGTGGCTTAGCCTTTGCAGTCATGGCTGATGCGTAGTCACCGACACGACCCCGTAAGGGTGCGAAGTCTAGTTGATTGGCTAGAATCGGCTCAGATCGTTGCGGGAACAAATAAGGGCTGCCTCCTGCTGATAAGACTTCCTTCGCCTTCCCTTCTAAATGTTGCGTCAATTTTTTTGCGTAAGGGAATGCTAGACGATTGGTGTATTCGCTGAACAAGTGACAAGTTTTGTTCACATTGAGAAGTCTGGCATTGCTGGTTTCCATTACAGGATGAACGGCCGGTTCTAGTGCTGCCCGACCTTGACCGTCTAACGAAAAGTAGCTCTAGGAGAGCTTTATCCAAGCGTCTCAATGCGCGCCGAAATTCTGTGGATAGCGAGGCTGTCGCTTATTGAGACCACTTTTGATGGATGACGGGGTTTACTACAGGCTCAGGGGAGTTCTGAAAACCGTGGAATACCGCTTTCAATCCTCACTTCATGGCTGGGGACTGAAGCGGAGTCATAGTCTGCATCGTATCCCTTGCATTTCTTCACTTTAGAGAACGCATGTTCACACATATTAGGGAGAGGGGTGCGAAATGATCGCCAAAGACGACCCACCTTGGTAAAATTCAGCTTGGTGTCTTCTTTCTGGGGATGCGCAACAGCTGCAGCTCTTGAATTTTCGCTTCATCACTTGGTCTGAAGAGAGTTGTTCAAGAAAACGGTATTTTCTGCGATGCGTGCAATGACTGTCACCATCTACATTACTACAATTCAAGCTATTAGAGGACCACACTTATCCTTGACATATTCGAATTTTGAGCTCGCATTGGCTTTTACTAGTAGCTATCTTTATTATGTCACTTAGTAGAGATGGTTTTTGAACAACTGTCTAACAATAATCCGGTCGAAAACTCAAACGCCTCTTTGTTTTCTTGGTTTTTGTGCATACTGAGAGAGTCGAGTTTTACCCGCGCTACCTGTGGTACATGAAAGTAATGAATACTTTCTCATACACTCCGGCAACCATGCAGAAGTAAAAGCTGGTACTCCTTCGGCTCAGTTCAGATTCGTTTCCGCGCTCCCGTTAGGCGAAAAAGTAGCTGCTGTCCTTTAGGAAATGCATCTCCTGAACACATAAAACCGGCCTAGAATGGTTGTAACGCCTCACCCTTCACCCTCTGCCGTCGACAAATCTCTGTTCAATATTCATATGCATTCATGAGGTTTTGCGCAATCTTCCTGGAAATGAGATTGAAGCGGTTTTCATCGCCTTCTTTCTTTACTTCCATTTTTTGCCTTCCATTTTTATTGTTGTTCCTGGAATGTATGCAGACTGATCTCAAAGGGTGTCAATTCAGCACCAACAAAACCACGACCATGGGTGTATACAACTGCGACGTCGAAGGCACGACATGTCTGAATAAGTGGATAGGTCCAAATTACGGTACGTAGACTCAACTGTGTACCGTGCAGACCATGTGCTGATCCGAAACGCTGAGGCTGTTCAGGTATCACATCATTCGACAACATCGCATTCGCTATGATTACCGTATTCCAGTGCATTACTATGGAAGGATGGACGACGGTCATGTATTATGTGAGTGGTGTAGCGGCAGAGTTTGTCATCTCAGAATTGCACGCGGTTTTTTCTCCGATTACAAATCGGTCCGTTAGTTGGCAAGATGCGGATTGCTTCATGCAATTAATTCGGCTGAGGGCGAGATTTGTCTGCTGTATCTATCTATCTATCGTCGTTTTTTACCATGGAACTAGGCATTTTTCTTCAGAACGTTATTTACTGCCATCGGGTTTCCAACGCCTCCTAGCTCTTTTGAACGCCTCCTATGTAGCTCAAACAGCTGCATAATAAAGGTTGAACTGTGGGCTATGATGGAGCGACGGTGTCAAGAAAAACAGCTAAATACTCCTACGAATCGAAATTTACACGAGCTTTAGATGATTTTCTTGTTAGGCAGAATTACCTTGGAGGTGCGCAATGTTTTGCTGAATGGATGACACCACTAGATGAACGGCATGTTGATATATTTGATGCCTGTTCACCACAGTGCCTGTTCACCATTTAAAACTACAGGGCGTGAAAATAAGGACAAATGCAGAAACGTGTCGCAACGTGTTCGACAACGCCCTAGATTAATTAAAATGACAACAGTACCTAGCCTCGGTAATCTAGCCTTGAGCTAAGGGTATTATTGAAGCTCCAAATTGAATGTGTGAAATGTTGCGAAACAGCAGGATTATGAGATCACGATGTGTTTCCATTTTCGGACGTATTCCTTGTCCAATAAAAACGCTCCTCTTCCTGTAATGTTTGTTGAAAAATAATCCGAGGATGTGGGTCCCGCCTGGTTCAAAAATCACGGCCTGGGTCCGTAAACCGATACATGGTTTGAAAAGTCGTAGCCAAAGGAAGCTGCATAATAACTATAAATCACTATAATCTCAGTTTCACTGCGCAAAATCCTTGGATTACTCGAATAAGTGCACCGAATTTTCGGAATTCTTATCGCTGAAGTCAAGTCAGTATGTACTACCTATAGCAGAACTAATTCAACGACCTGAATGTTAAGGTTGGAATACTATACTCAAATAAAATAGGACTATGATAGGTGACTAAAGTTTCAATAGTGTTGAACACATTGACTTTTGCGTACTTTAGATTAGTAGATTTTCCCTGTCCGAACTTCGACGACTATCGTGGATTTCTGAACATTTCCTGCTTAATACTGCTGACCCTAATACTGCTGCTAGTTTTTTTGTGATTATTCTTTGATGTGCATTTATCTCTTTTAAAAAATTCGCGTTTTTTTCAGTTAGCTCATAACCAAAAAATTTAACAGGACTGCTAATAGTTTATATAAGTAAAACAAAGTTGTTTTCAAAGTAAAACTAATCTATTGTTTTACGCGCTAGTTTCTAGATTACAACTGCTGACTTAATTTGAAGAGAGAACCTACTTTTAGTTCGTTCACTTTCTCTTTCAGACGAACGACTCGCTGGGAAGCACGTACAACTGGGCGTATTTTATTCCGCTGATAGTGCTCGGCTCATTTTTCATGCTGAATCTCGTTCTCGGAGTCCTATCCGGGTGCGTCCGTATTGCTGTTACGTCGTCGTGTCATTTATAAATATCCGCTCAGCCCCTCTGGGAATACGTGTTGACGGGACGAGGGGAGAGGAGGACGGCGCTATTGTTCGTCGAGTAATGAGGAACACGTTAGGCAACTCGGCGACGCCGGGAAATATCGCGTTCGAATCTCATATGTGGATTCTGACGCGTCGCAATGAGGATGACTGGGAGTTTGAGTGGCAGGGTAGGAAAAACCGTATTAGCGCTTCCGACGGGTGTTTTGCCCAGTTTTTGCTTTTTTGGCGAAAATGACTGAATCTACCATCTAATAGCAACAGTTTGTAGAGAAGAGAATAACGAAGGTGAATGACGATATGGAGCTGGAATAATTACACCATAGTTGGAGAAATTGACCTTCTTAGCAGTTTTTGCTGAGGAACTACCAGGTATTGCAACTTCATGATTTATCTCACCTTTCACCCGTAGATGCTTACATGAAGAAAAATAACTGATTGTATAGTGACTTGCCTGAGCAGGTTACGCAGATGTCGTTGTATAATATTATTGTATGCCTCCCAACAAGTGGCTATTAGATAGTTGCTGATATGGCCGATTCAGGTAGACGAATTATTCGTTGGCTCCTCGAGAAGGTTGTCGCTAATTCTTTACGTCAGCAGAGGTGTTGCTATGTAAATTTTTCTGAAAAGAAACGAAGATGTTCCGACTGAGCGCTTGAACATCTTTGGCTGCCTTGCTGGTCACTAAATTTAACCAAATCACTCTCCACGTTGATAGTGAACGGGTTCCGTCATCGAAGATGGAATTTAAGAAAACTGAGAATTATCGCCTACTTTTCCTTCACTGAATTCTGTGCCAGGTCCCCAGATAACCTCCATTACATACCGTGGAGGACGATTCAGGCATGCGAACAGTTGCTAGTTTCGACAGCAGATGTTGTCTATGCTAAACTAAATTGGTCCGTAGATCCGGTTGTGTTTGTGGAAGGCTTTTACATCACTACAGTTGTTCTTTCTGAAAGCTTGTGGTCTTGTAGGACACCGAATTCAGATGATCTGCAGCTTTAATGCAGCTGCCGATATTGCTTGAAAGCGAAGCAGAAAGCACCGTATAATAAACAGTAGCCCCTTCATTGCAGTAATTCGATTCTTTTTCTGATTATTCGCGTTTGCAGAGAGTTCGCTAAAGAAAGGGAGCGAGTCGAAAATCGTCGCGAGTTTCTGAAACTTCGCCGACAGCAACAGATTGAGCGCGAACTCAACGGCTACCTAGAGTGGATCATGGCCGCCGAGGAGGTGATTCTCAAAGAGGACCGAACAACTGAGGAGGAGAAGCAGGCAATCCTTGACGGTGAGTGAGGTTATTCTTCAGGTGTTCGCACTTCTGTTGAGTTGATACAGGTATGAGTTGCGCTGTGGTTTCTGCTCAGCTCACCCCTGTCAGTTCAGAAGCCGCTCTGACTAACATGTCCACTGCTAGCCGCACTAATTATAAGAGCTTTACCTTCGAGCACAGGGCGACAATTAGTTGAGCATTTTTCAGTCGGTCTGAATTCATGTCTTGCCATGAGGGCAGTACCGTTACTAGGCTGCATAGAACCCATGACCCCTCAATGTCGAACACCAGCAGCAGATACTTACGTGTGTATTGGTTTCAACCACGAAATCGTTGGTGGGACCCTGATGTGGATCGCGTTGGAAGCATCAGGTTAATGCGACCGCAGATAAAGTGGCCTTTCATGGGAGGCCTTCGAGGTCCTTTCTACGAGTAAATATGTCCACTGCTAATAGTGCTACTGTCGTTGCTATAGTCACGAATGCCCCTTTCTATAATGTAAGCCTTTTTTGGCTGATCGTAGCAAGGTAATATAGTGTACAGGGTAGCCCATAAATACTGCAACAATATTTGGCTGCCTTGCTAGTAGACACTTGTCAATTCCCTTGAATACTATGTAGTATTTTAAACCCTTAACCCGATAGGCATAACAACATAGTATTAGTTTTCTGAACCCATCCGCGCTATTCAGGAGCCAAATGCCCGTCCCGTCAGAGCGATAATTCTAACAGAAAAAGCACATAGCCGTGGTAGCGGATCCAATTCCATCCGTCCACCATCCTGCCTGCAAAAGACTAGCTACAAAGTTCATTCAACCTACCGCCTTATGAAAGCAATCCTACTCACCCCGCATAGAAAAGCGTAGAATCCGTCATTGCCAAATGAGGAATAGAATTCTGTAGGAGGTGCTGCGACGCTGCCTGCAAAGCCACCCCTTTGAAGAACTTTTATCCGGCCAGGAATGGACCCTTAGGAATAGTACTGCTTCATCGTGATTAACAATGCATGTGCAACAACAATTCTACAAAACTTGTTTCACACCTTCCGTGTTTACCAAGTTTTTGTTGAAATCTTTATGGACCACCTTCTATAAGGTCAGTTACGCACTATTTTCTAGAGTATTATTTGTCAGTGCGTGGAATGTTAATCTTTGGCCAAAACTGCAAATAAAATGGAATGTTTAAAAAGAGCTTCTAAAACTCATACGTGTAATGTGCATTTTCCGTCTTCCCAGATATCAAATGAATCAAAATATCAACATAGCTCAAGAGGGATGAACGTCTCCAGCCTGAAGCATGACCAAAAATTGCTTACTTTTTTCAACCAGTAATAAGTCGTTTAGCAGCAATCAACTGATGATGTTAAATCGTGGCGAAAAAATCGGCTGAGCCCACTTTACGTTTTTAAAGATTTTCGGTAGGAATTCTGTTCTTGAAAGACAAATTTTCATTGAGTGAGTGGGGTTGAAGTTACGGAACGTGCACCTCGACGGTTTCCTCCCCTGCTATGTTTCCCTGTTCAGAGGGTTAGTTGTAGGTGAAGGAAATAGAGCGGTTCTAAAACTAATTTTGTCTCAAACCTCCACAGGTTTGACCAGAGCTGGCTACTGCGCTATCTCATGACTATTTTAACAATTTTTTGTTATGCCCATGAATTTTTGAGATTTTTCGTTAGCAGTTCATATACTGAGCCACGTATGACGGCTGATTACCTCCGAATGACGCAATGTACATAAGGAAACAGTAAAAAAGTGGAAGAGTTATTAGCATCGAATTTTGACTTTGAAAGCTTCTTGGCATGACAAATTCTGACGCGATGAGGTTGTCTGAATCTGTGTAATCGATGAAGAATTGGGTGGTGACCGATGTCAAAACAGCACGGAAGTAAACTCGGAACCTCGAAATCTAACGACTCCCTTGTTCGCCCAGGCCCTATAATAATTCTGAAAAATCTGAATTTGTGCAACGATTCTGCACCAGTCTTTGTACCTGCAGCGTTCCTCGATGTTGAAGTTTTGAAAACCTACATTTTGAATGGCTGTAAGCAAATTAATCACGTATAAGCAATTTCCAATCAGTGGATATTTTTTCGAACACCGGATGACAAACCATTTTCACATACAAGTGTGCGATAGAATATTGGAGGGAATTTTAAGGTGCTCCTTCTTTCTTTCTGTGGAGCGTTGCGGATGAGAAAGCGTATTTTAGAATTTTTGGAAAAAGAAATGTGAAAGAAGGTTTGAAGCACTAGCGGGTTTCGGAAATCGATGAGGCGAAAAACCTTGGAAAATGATCGAAGGATGTTATTACAGGTCGTAGACGAGCTGAGACCAAGAAAAAGATGAAAGATGCCTCGAAGCAACAATCGACCGAAACCGAGGAGGACATGGAGGAGGAGGAAGAGGAGCTCGACGAGGAGTATCTCGACGAGGGAGGCGAGCCAGGAGAAGATTTCGGTAGAAGCGCGAGTGCTATGCATGCCGTCACAACGAATCGCACACATTCAGTTTCCATATCGCACTTTTTCATTTTCGCTTCCGGCAAAACGACGCATGCATAGCGGGGACGGGAATAGCTGGGATTTGGCCAATCAATATATCGATTTGTCGCGCTTGCGCTCAGTGCGCACATACACAAGCTTATTCACGTGCACATTTTCTGCATGAATGCATGATTTGCTGTTTGATTTCGCTGAGTAGGATCGCTGCACCGGTTATGAGGGGAACGCTACGCCGCACACTTTGGGTATTCTCGATGAGCGTGCGTAGCAAGGTCAACTGTTTTGTTTAGAGCGTCGCCGACGTGGTTGCTACTATGCTCTCTGTAAACGAATTAGGAGAGCGAGGTGTGTTCGGTCGAATCTTCAGTGCAACAATCGGACGTCTTCAGGAGAGCATCATTCCTTTTTCAGGGTTCAAATGCGGGTAATAGTGAAGACGCAGATATTCTATTGGTCCGTTATCACGTTGGTCTTTCTGAACACGGCTTGCGTCGCATCTGAACACTACGGGCAGCCTCCATGGCTCACAAAATTTCTACGTTCGTTCTCCCTTTCGTTCTCGCTCATTACTCACACTCATCCACACATGAAGATGCGTTCTCAGTTGTCATTTTTCAGAATATGCTGAATACGTTTTCCTAGGAATTTTTGTTATGGAAGTTTTGCTCAAACTCTTTGCCATGGGTTCGCGCACGTACTTCGCTTCGAAGGTACAATTTAGGAGTGCTAGCTTTCTCAGGGTTTGAAAGCAGGAAATTCTCACTCATTCAGTTCAACCGTTTCGATTGCATTGTCATCGTTGGCTCGGCTTTTGAAGTCATCTGGGCCGAAGTCAAAGGCGGCTCGTTCGGTATTTCGGTGCTGCGAGCCTTGCGACTGCTCAGGATATTCAAGTTAACATCGTAAGTATTGCTCATTCCACTCTCTTCTACTTCGCCCTTCGTTTTTTGTGAAAAAAATGTGGAGGAAATAGTTGAATAATGTTTAACTATACAGTGCGTCTCACTACTATAGATGCATGCTGTAACTGATAGTATTAGCTTTTTCACGAAAAACGTATAATGAATGTAACGCATACACGCTATTACACGTCTGCGAAGTGGAAAATCATTAATATTATTTATCGTTCTATTTCAAACTTTTGAAAGAAAGAAATTGAAAGAGTCTCTTCCTTCAAGTGCATCCTATGTACTGATGCAGCACCCCCAGTTTTTTATACCTGAAAATTTAATAGTAAAATGCGGGTTGGAGATCGTTTATTCGTATGTGATTACCAGGAAACACCACACACAAGTTGGATCGACGAGGGTTTTTCGTTTCGAGTATGACGAAGTTATTTTTAAAGTAGCAATTTTACTCCATTTTAAATAATACCTATTAGGGGAGAAGAACTTCAAAATTTCGAAGAAGTCATACTAATATTCCGGTGAACAAAAAATTGATCTAATTTTTTCACCAGGCCTCTATTTTTAACGACAGACGACAGTTTCTGTGCCTAAAATTTTGAAGTTTATTCGATATTCGAATAAAATTGTGGTTGAAACATTCGATTTTCGAATAATATTCGGCCATCGCTCTCTTTCAATGTTCGAATTCGAACGAATATACGGCTTTTTAAAACCATCGATGATCGAATATTCAGGGTTCTAGAAATGTCGAATATTAGACGATTCGAATAATTATTCGAATAAAATATTTGAGTAATTATTCGAATAAAACATTCGAATAATCATTCGAACATCTTCGTTCGAGTACAACTATAGTACGCAATGTATATTTTTTAAATCACATTCTACGGTAATTCCATCGCTCGCTCAGGGATTCATACCGACTTCCGAAGGCAATAATCAATTTTGAAAAGAAAAATTCCATCAAACTGTAAATCAAAAATAAAGATAATTGTAATCTAAGAAGTTCTCTTGCTAGTGTTAATCTACAAACCTAAATGATATCGTTGTTTAAATTATTGCATATTTATTGGATGGTTATTTCTGATGGCGCCGCAATTGAATATCATGTTTTCAGCAAATTCACCTTATACATGCTAAACAAATTAAAGACACATTTAAAGATACTAGAACTCGCATAAAACTAGGGACAGGCTCATCTGTCGTCACCTTTTTCGATTTTCCAATTTTTTGTGTTTTACCTTTCTTATTTTTTGCAGCTTTACTTTCTCTCCATACTGCTACTTCTTTGTTGTGCAAACATTATTTTCATTATTATACACATTTTCTGCAGATATTGGGTGTCGCTGCGTAATTTGGTTCGATCGCTGATGAATTCAATGCGAAGTATCATCTCACTTCTGTTCCTTCTTTTCCTGTTTATTCTGATCTTTGCTCTTCTTGGAATGCAGCTGTTCGGCGGAAAGTAAGTCTCACTATATATTCGAGCCGTTACCCTTGTTCATTCTGTTGCAAAAACGAATGTTTTTCATTTTTGATTTCTCATGCACTCTTCATGGTCTTCTACTTTGAGCAAGTTGTTTGGTTTTTAGGTTCAACTTTCCAACCATGCATCCCTACACTCACTTTGATACATTTCCTGTTGCCTTGATTACCGTGTTCCAGGTTGGCGCTTTTCCTTTACAATGATTTTTTATATGTTGTTTTATAATATTACTGAAAGGAGACTAATCATAAGTGACAATAGTTTTCATGAGCGTGCTTCTCGCATACATTTTGCTATTTTTAAAACTATTTGACCGCACAGCAGAAGCATGTAGTTGTTGTCGCAACTTTTTGGATTTTCTGTTGAAATTCCCGCGGTCCTCGTTTTATGAAATCAGTCCTCCAGAAAATTTTCGAATGAGTTTTGCGTATGCTCAAACCGAATTGGAAATTCGATAATTTTGATACAGTACTGTGTGTCACAGTTCTCATGTACGTCTTTATCAGATCCTCACTGGTGAAGATTGGAATGAAGTGATGTATCTTGCCATTGAAGCACAAGGCGGTATATACGGTGGTGGAATGGTATACTGTATCTATTTCATCGTGCTCGTGCTCTTCGGAAACTGTAGGTTTCATGGATTCTTATGTATTCCGTATTACTAGTAATCCAATTGGAGTGTGAATCAGTAATATCAAAAGGAAAAAGATGGTTCATACTACTAAATGACAGGAAAGAAGAACGATAGGCTGTTTTGAATATAGAAGAGAGGAAAGGCTGAGCAAACACTACAAGGAGAGATCGACTCCTAGGCGGTCGATTCTCCCCTGGACTTAAAGTCACTGGGCTTGCTTGTGGTTCTCGCTCTCGATCTGCAAAACCCATTAAAGCAAGTCAAACCTTTGACTTGGCTCTAGTGTAATCCGCGCATTATATTTCATCTCGTCAGGACTGATGAGCACTTCAACTTAGTCCAGTACTTGGCGTTTACATTATCTGTATCACAAAATCTGTTTTGAACAAGTTGATTAATATGTCATACCCACTCTGTACTACGCAAATCTTTGTCTAGACACCTTGCTAAATGTGTTCTTGGCTATCGCCGTCGACAACTTGGCAAATGCTCAAGAACTGACCGCTGCTGAAGAGGCTGATGAGAAAGCGAATGAAATGGATGACAGTGAGGAGGAGGAACCGGTACGTTGAAATCTCTGTTAGCAACTTTGACGGGTTTTGATATGACATAAGGACTCGGTTGCTTCATTTCTGTATGAGTGGTTACGTAACATGACATTCCACACTATGACGTGACCTATTTATCGGTTCCACTTTACTTACCAAAGATCCGCTTCCGCTATTTATGCTTTGACGGCACATGTAGCGAATGCACACAACCTTGGGAGGTGGAAACGGGGCGGCCAAACGATCAGGCCGAGTTGAATGGGCGTGCCTTTCAAAGAGAGCGTGCACAGCCGGTACTCTGATTACGTGCCGTGGGTACGGTCGGTGTTATGCTTGGTTATGATTGGCTGGCACGTTCCCAGCTTCCAATGCAGTGCGCCTTAGCGACATGTACCATCATTTCTCTAGATGTGCTCCCAAAATAGTGCCTTTGTAGAGGAAAGCCATAGATCTACTTTTTCTTAAGGAATCTTATTTCTTAAGAAATCGTCTTTAGGATGGTGATCACTGCGCGATTGATATGGATGGAAATGATGGAGATGACGGTGAGTTCATCATGTTTGCGTTTACTTTTGAGTTTTTTTTGCTTTCTATAATTTAAAGAGCTCGTGCTGCGCAGTCGGAGGAGGCGCCGGCTGTCGCGTGCTCTCGAAACCAGGTTCCTGGTTCGGATTTCTCGCCCAGGTCAACCAAGCCTTCCATCCTTCCGGTGTCGGTGAATTGGTACCAAACTTGTATGGGAAGGGTAAAACGCTGACTTGTTCGGCTGGCCACCGCAAGTCATTGTATGACCAGATACGCATTAAAATCGCCTCCTCCGGTGGAAGTAGGATGCGTGGAGCATCCTAAAAGGGATTGAGTAACGCAGTCCTTTATCCTTTATCCTTATAATCTATAAGCGCCGCTGCGTTTCTTTTCCGACTAAGCGAAAAGTCTTGGCTAGATTCGTGGACGGCTCCTTCGAGATACTTCAGAGCGTTCTGATTTTTGAATATGTAATGAAATTAAATCGTCGCGGAGAAAAATGTGTAGCTTTGCAACAGACTGAATGATTAATTAATCAAGCTATCTTGAAAAATTCATTACTCATTGCCGCTGCAGATGAGGAGTGTGAAGAAGAAGAGTCACCGTTCGGAGGACCTCGTCCGATGGTGCCCTATACATCGATGTTCTTCTTGTCACCGTCGAATCCGTAAGTGTACTGAAAACTGCTCTTGTTCAAACAGTTCAAGTGATTATTTGTGATTCGTTTTTAGTTTACGAGTCATGGTTCACAGCATAGTCTGCACAAAGTACTTCGAAATGATGGTGATGGGGGTGATTTGCTTGTCATCCATATCCCTGGCTGCCGAAGATCCGGTCGACGAGGAAAATCCGAGGTGATTCTTTTGAAAAGCTGAAATTAGATGTAAATTCATAACAGAGGTGGAAGGTGAGGTGAAAGATCAAGAAACAAAAAGCGTTACAGGAACAAAGTGCTGCAATACATGGATTACTGCTTCACAGGAGTATTCGCGTGTGAGATGTTACTGAAGGTGAATTGAAACTTTTCACCGTTTGCCTCACTTTCTTGGTGCGTAGAGATCGATTATTGATCTGCAAGGTGTATAATAGGTCTCATTAAGGAGTGCAATCTTAAAAGCTGCCTTTAGTCATTGAGACATTTCAAAATCTGTGTGATGAAACGTTTTGTGGAATGATATTTCGGACAGACGCGTAGAGAAGATTGAAGGAGGAAATTAAACGAAAACCATCCTCAGTCTAATGCCCATAATTCTGGAAATTTCCGTAGAAACGTCTTTGATGTTTTTCAACTTTCGCTCTACCAAAAACAGTCCCTACCTTGGACACAAGTCATTACCTACATTGCAGAGCATGTTTACGTATCCGCAGAAGATTTTGGTTCACCCACTGATTGCTGTAGCAAAATTATGTTCTGTTTGTGGATTGAGAAAATTCGTGCATTAATGAAGAAAAACGTCAGGAAATTCGGTCATGAATGATCCTACGGTGATAGTATTTTAACAAAAACAATACATATTCAGAAAGCTTACGCGGTTTTCAGTTGATCGACCAAGGCATCATACTCCATCCGGGTTCCTATTGTCGCGATTTCTGGAACATTCTCGACGGCGTCGTTGTGACATGTGCACTTGTTGCATTTGGCTTCGCGTGAGTTTCCAGTTTTTCGAAGCAGTTGGCTCTTCTCGAGCAACAGCTGTCATTTTCTTCCATGCTCCTATTAAAATTTTTTATCAATGTTGAACTTAGATCTGGATAGATTTACGTGAGCTGAGCTTATAGGTCTTCGTTTACGTGAGAGTCACGGGAACAAGAAATTAAGCATTTTGCTAGAAATTCCTCAAAGGGGGCGTTGCTACAGCATTAGATTTCCAGAACGGATGATAATCCCGCACGTCTGTGATTCCTTTTTTACGTGATACACAAGGTGTCACGAAAATGAGTATTACTGAGCGGTCGTAAATTTCTTACCCGCTAGCTATGAACTATATCTTATCTAGAAAATCAGATAAGCGGAATGCTTACGTTTTAAAGTTATTTTCTAATCGCCTCAAGCAACCGTCAGCGAAGTTGGAGGCTGTTATAAGGATGTTTTGTGACGATCAAAACTGGCGCCAGGCGGGACTCGAACCCGCACCACCTGTTGATGGGGCAGGAATGCTCCCTGTTACCTTGTGCTTTGCTCAACGTTGAGATCGCACAGTGTATTCGTCAAAGATTTCGCGATTGTTACTAGAATGAAGGTATAGGTTTGATACACATGGAATTTTGCAACTAGAATATTGTTTGTTTGTTTGTTCATTACATGGACACACTGTTGCGAATCAGTGTCCCCACTTGCGAGGGTACGTCCCCCATTCACCCCGTGGTGCTATGAGGTAACCAGGAACCCAGGACCCAGGGGGACATACGGGGGACCACAAGGTGTGAATGGACCACGCCCCCTCTTCTCTGGCAGATGGGGGCCCCTGGTGGTGACTTCTTACCCCTCGTGCTGGCCAGCGCCTGGATTGACGCACGTCCGCACCACACTCCAGCCATGGGTGTCTACGGGCGTGCTGCATTGCCCCCGGACTGTATTGAGCACACACAACCCCTGAATACTACCCAAAGACCATATGGTACCCAACTACAGCACTAACGCCCAACTGACTCACTAGCAACAACAACAGCAAATATAAAAAGCAATATCAATACCGATAAGTCACTGATAGGAGACTCACCACCTTCGTCGTCACATGAAGCACAATAAATACATCCACGGTTTATTCCATACGTCAGCATCAGAACTCCACATCAGAATAATATAGGAGTCGGATACTAGTTAATATGGAATACAGGGTAGATAAGACCGCTCCGCCTGGAAGACTGTAGTGGCTATCCGAGGTTAGGCGAGTCCCATCCGGGCTCGCCGTCCTCCCTGTAATGCGGCCGGCTGTACTGCGTCGTGAGGAGCGACAAGGCTCCGCTCAGAAGATCCCCGGGATGATGACAGAAGCGAGCTCACAAGTGCGGCGCCCCAGAACCGCGCCCGCGCAGCCTCTCGACGTGACGACGGAAGTATAGAATGAACCAGGCGGGGGCGGCGCATTGCCGGCCCGCCGATAGATAGCGTGCGCGGGCAGGCCGGGATCTCGGGAGCGCCTCATCGGGGTGCCCAGCGGATACGGTAGCCCGCGGGAGTATGAATAAAAGCGAGCGAGCTATCGCATTCGCGACACACACCATGTGAAACAACTGACAACTAAACAGGAATGGAGTAGCAATAAAACTGCGGACTGTGCAACTCCACGAATATCCATTATTTTTCTTCCCTACTTTTAAGAACCTTAATTTTAGCAGCAACACCGGTCACAAACATTGGGCTGGACGCAAGCCTCCTAAGCGAACTATAAAACTTTGCAAACATTTGCTAGCAAGAATGATGTTTACTGACTCAAACATCCTTATGTTGTTACAGGATGTTTTGTTGCGATCAAAACTCTAGCGCCAGGCGGGACTCGAACCCGCATCTTCTGCTTTCCGGGCAGCGATGTTTGCCTTACACCACCGGCGCTGTTTGACCGCACGTAACATCCGCGATATCCTCGAGGTCTATCAGCACCCACCCGTGATACGCGGATGGGCCGGCCGCTGATATCAGCATGGAACCGGTTAAGCTGAAGACCTTACTAGTAACAATGTTCTAACACATTTGCTTAAGACTGGAGCGGATGGTAGAGAGGCTATGTGTTGTTACAGGATGTTTTGTTGCGATCAAAACTCTTGCGCCAGGCGGGACTCGAACCCGCATCTTCTGCTTTCCGGGCAGCGATGTTCGCCTTACACCACCGGCAAACATCCTTAAACATATCTTGTGGTACAGTAAAGAATCGTGAACTACGTTACAAAACATCCAAGAATTCTCCATTAATCGCTTTTCGACGGGATAGTATCTACATCTATGACATCTATAGTATCTACGCAACTCATAGCTTTTCGTGGCGAAATGAAATCATGTTGTAATTAGAACGTGGCACACAAAACGAAAATTTAGCAAAGCGAGGCGCAAAATCTCGCTTGTTGCTGAACTGGAAATCTTTACCTAAATGGCGCTTACACTTCCAGCCAAGTGAGCATTACGACAACTGAGACGGGTGTTCTAGGCTATTTCGGTATTTAACGCGCCAGAAATTTTAAATTTTCTGCCATAAAAGCAAGCCGTAAGGTTGTGCTGCACCCAGTGTCGAACAGTTTTCGTCTTTTGTTCTGTTTTCAGTGACCATCCGCATTAAGCATAGCTTTGGCTATCAACCGTAACTGGATGTGCTTGACTTTAAAAGGAATATGGCATAATATGTCTGATAGGCTTCTCTAATATGTATAATTGGAAGGCAAACTTTTCAAAAGTTTGGACTCAGAACTTCTTCAGTGCCAGTTTCCTTGTTTGTTCTTCGAGTCCTTTGTTCCAGCAGTAACTCGTTTATTTCAGAGGACCTGGCGATATGTATGTGAAATCCGATCATTTCAGTACTTTATCGGTTTCACTCCACTGGCTTTTAACCTACCAGATCAGTCACTCCATCCCCCTTCTTAAAAAGAAGAGTGTGAAACCCCTGATTCACTGACGGCGTTCGACACTAAGCTTTTCTTTTCCTCGCATTTGAGGGATCGTGCTGGCTAGATTCTGTTGTCTATACCTAACTAAAACCTGGCACTAGCCCTACAAATCCGTGTCCAACAGCTCCCAATCTTCACAAGTTCCCAAGTGCACAGTATGTCTATAAAAACATACCGCGAACCGCTTCAGTGCTTACTGCCTACCGTCCGGTGACTACATCTGTGTTTTATGCCACAGACTCTTCAACTGCACAATTCCATCCCGTTACGTTACATCAAGTGTGACTTCCTCCACTATCTGAGTTCACCCCATCTTTTGTTGCCACTGGTACTTCGGTCGAGCTATTTCTGTTTAGTGGTACTGAAGGGTCGGCCGGTAAGAACCTCAACACCATCAAATCGCTGAGAGTGCTTCGAGTGTTGAGACCGCTGAAGACCATCAAGCGAATCCCAAAGCTGAAGGTATCTATTTCCTACTCGAAATATTCACGTCTCCTGAAATCACTGCCATTTTCAGGCTGTATTCGACTGCGTCGTGAATTCTCTTAAAAATGTGTTCAACATCCTCATTGTTTACTTCTTATTCCAATTCATATTTGGTGTAATCGCAGTGCAGGTAAGCTTGTTTTAACGCATTCGTGTCAGAGTGTCGGGCGGATCTGATGTTTTAGAAGTGTATACATGATATGTTTATTCCAAACAGTTACCATTCCTTCTCGATATCATTCTCGAGAACACGACACTCTTATTCATAACTTGTTGTGACCTACTTAAAAAACACAATTATCTGTGGTCCAGAGCAGCCCTGGGAAGCCGACTGCCGCTCTTGCTAAACTTTCCAGTATCAATGGCACCACTAGTCGGGATATCCAGTGTTTCCACCAAGACGCAGTTATATTCCTGGATTTAGACAAAATTCAGTCTGATGTTTATTGAAAGTTTCTGTGGGTTCTTTACTTTTGCGCACTTATTAGGATCATTGTTTTTCTTGTCCTATTCGAATTATTGTTTGCTAGACTCGGATGACCAACGCGGCCAACATGACTTCGCGTGTCATGTAAAATCGGGTGTCGCCTTTTTTTCGCAGAAAGCTCAATCAACCCTTCCATAACCCCTAGTTTTGGGAATTTACTCTACTAGGAATCCGAAAACACTGACCTGTATCGGCTGGGTATTACAAGTCGTTGTATAGGATATAGCATCAAGTCTCCTCCGAGGCACCTCATAGAAGAGGAATACAGAGGTATTGATCAAAGCCGACATTTATTTCTCACTAGGTTTTGCCCTCTCATGGCATTATCTTCTCGTGCTGACTAATTGACTAAATTTTTCTATCACAATGCGTGTGCAGAGGGAAAATGTCAACGCTAATCGCGCTAATCGACCCTCGGTGGGATGCGCCACGCGTTCTATTACTAGGGGATATCTTGTAGGCAGCTTTAACACATATTAGGCCTACACAGCGATTTGTGATAGCTTTGTTAAATAATGATGAGTAAGGACATTTTGTCAGCATAGTTCTTAGAAGGCGAGAGGATTTTAAAAACTTGAGAACTATATAACCTTGCAAACAGTGGCTGAAATCTTTTCTTGAAACGCGATTATTAGATCTTATGGTTATCTAAACGCCTTCGTTTGGGAACGTACAGTTATAATAATTAAGCTGCCTTTGCTTTAACCAATTTGTTTTACTTTTTAGAATTTTATGCTGGTTTTAAAGCTTCGAGTTTGATACTGTGTGAAGCAATTATGTAAAAATATAAATTCATCGCGTGTAAAAATTCATCATTCTAAATGGCGTCTGTCGTAAACTAGATCGTGAATTCTCTAAAAAAAATAGAAGATATAAGAGTTGCTAACAGCCTCCTACTTCAAATATCCGTACCATCCTACAATTCTGCAGATGTATTGAGTTTTTAATACGTTAGTGTTGTCATAATAAATAAAGCGCGTGGAGTGACCAATTATACTGTTATTAGCTTAAGAATTTCGTTTGTTACATCTCGAACTACTTTTGAGTGTGGAGCTCTCCTTAGTAAAAAATTCATTTCTAAACGCCGTTCCCCTGCTGGCTGGTATCTATGAAGTGACAAGCAAGGTAATTTCAGCTCTTCAATGGAAAATTCTTCTACTGTACCGACAAAACGAAGCGTTTCGCATACCAGTGTCATGGGCAGTACTTCATATTTGACAATCAGGTCAGTGTTTTCGTCTCGTTAATTTGCCGCGGTTCTTTAGAATAAGACGAAAAGCTTCCACAGACTGAGAAATCTTTCCCTCACTCCAGAACGAACCACCTCGAGTCGAGCAGAGAGAATGGAGGCTTCGACCGTTCAACTATGATAATACCATCAACGCAATGCTCACACTGTTTGTGGTTACTACGGGTGAGGGATGGCCGGGTATTCGCCAGAACTCAATGGATACCACATTTGAGGATCAGGGACCTAGTCCATTCTATCGGGTCGAGGTAAGAGTTCTTTCTACTCATACACCCTACCTGTTACCAGCAATTAGTTATTTCACCGCCAAAGTTGTATCGGAAGTCATTCTATGTAGTTGGTACGCGTTTTTTAGATTACTCCACTTAATTTTTCACCAGTCGCCGGTTTTATTGTTCAAGGGCTGATGCGTATCCAAACATAGTGTCCTCTCTATTGTTGACGTTATTTTAGAGGAGCGAGAGATTTGCTGATTATTTATTTATTTGTTTATTTATTTAAATGCGTCTCAAGAACGCGCATTATATGTGAGAACAACATCAACAAAAATAGGTCATGCAATTAAAAAGAGGAAAAGAAAAACAAACCAGGCAACAATGTTAGATTGGAACGGCAGCATTAGACATTGAAGAAGGAACTTCAGAAGCCAACCATTTGGCTTCTGAACTTCCTTCTTCAATGTCTTCTGAACTTTCTTTAATGTCCGTATACAAAGTGGCGTCTAAAAACCACATTCAAGAGCCATATCAGAAATGCCTTAATGAGGTAGTTTTTAAAACGCTGCGACCAGTACATCTCTGAAGCTGGCCCCTGCATGTGTGTCCTAAATTCAGAAAAAATGAATAATAACAATAATAATAATTTTTATGTGGTATTAGACACATTGTAGAAAAAGAGCATGTCAATAAGTAGGAAAGACAACGTGAATATCAAAATTAAAAAAAAGGAAGGAGATCTGAAAACATTTTTTGTCGTCTGGCTTACCCATCTTACTCCGTCTTTTTAAGGTAGCGCTATTCTATGTGATGTTCTTTATCGTATTCCCTTTCTTCTTCGTCAATATCTTCGTTGCGTTGATCATCATTACATTTCAAGAACAGGTGAGTCACTCGGACTTATGTTCCCCTTTGCTATTCGTTTATTCATAGCGACCTTGACCATTTTCCTTGTTTTGCTCACTGAATCATTACAACTGTCATTGATTTGTTCCTGCATCTGCATTTCAAAGTGTTCATCTCATCTTCTATCAAACCCTCGTTTAAAGCGCCATGTTTAGGGAGAAGCTGAACTGTCAGAAGGTGACCTTGACAAAAACCAGGTAATTTCTTTTATTTTTCGTTTTTAATCGTTTTGATTTAGTGTTAAAAGCAGAGTGATACACATTTTGTAAGTGTTGGCTTTATGTGCAACTATTGGGAATTGATCAAAAAAATTTGCCCCATATTAAGATTTATTTCATTGTATGCTAAAATGAGATGAATATATGGCCGTTGGTGTAGAGCCTATATTGAGGTCTCATTTAATTTAGCAGTTCTACTCTTATGGGGAGGTTATCCAAGCATCTTCGTTTTGACTTGAAATCTAGGAATTCAATAGAGTAAGGCCAAATCAGGGCATGCGGTAGCGCTGTCGAAGGAGGCGCCATCTATTGCGTGCACCCCACATCGAGATTCTTCGTTCGGTTCTCCCGCCGAAGCCAACAAAGCCTTCCATCCCTACAGGGTTTCGAAGTGGTGCTTGATTTCTGCGAAGGATAAAACACTGACTTGTCCATCAGCTGGAGACGGCAATTCATTGTGCAGGCCAAATACGCATTCAAATACCCTCCATGACATACCGTAGAAGTAGAATGCGTGACACATCGCAAAAGGAATCGAATAACGCCCTCCTTCACTCATTGTAAATGTCCTGCTTTCCCAGCATTTGTGTGCGACAGTCCATAACAGTGAGTCACGTTTGTTTCGTTTTTGCAAAGTGATTTTTAGAGACACACCTCGTCTTAGATTGCGCTTTCAATTCACAGCATAACAGCGCCCTTAGCTACGGTTACGTGCCAACGGATCCGAAATTCCGGTTCGAAATCCGTTGATAAACTATTGAAAACTATTTGGTTCGTCACGAGTGGGCACGAATTGGGCAAAAGTTAAGGAGGGAGTTGAACTATTGTAGTAAGGCAACTGTTCATTATAGTATAATAGGATAGTGACCAACAACGTTTTATGATCGGTTTGGCTAGTTATTTGCACCAAAGAAAAAATGCTTTGCAAACGCGTGCAGACTATTTTGATTACGCTGCACCCTCGCTTTTTCTCAGAGGTGTCGAGGATGCAATTTGAATGCGCAGCTGGCCTGTACTATGACTTGCGTCGATGGTTAGGCGATAGACAAGTCAGTCTTTTGTCTTCCCAGACAAATCTTGTATCAAATTACCGATTCCGGAGGTATGGACGACTTCATCAGCCTAGACGGAAAATCAGAATTAGAACCTGGATTCATTGCACGCGACAACAGGCGCCTGCTCCCGACTGCGCTATGAATGTGCCCAGCAGCATAATATGTGGAGTACAATTACGTGCACAGAACAATACGCCGCCCTAGTAAATGAAGCGTACCATACGAAGACAAGATTTGGAACCAGCAAAGAAAACCAGCTCGCCGTTCTTCCGAAATTGTCATTAGTGCCATCGCACATCTGACTGCCGTCAATTTCAGAAACAATGCATCGACTTTGCACTGAATGCTCGACCTCGTTCTCTGTTCATGCCAGAAGACAAGAACTCGATCAAGTACCGAATCTGGCGGCTGGTGACCTCAGCACCGTTCGAGTACTTCATTATGGCGATGATTTGCTGCAACACAATCATCCTCATGATGAAGTTTCACGGAAACTCGGATTTCTACGAGAAAGTGCTGAGGTATGCAACTGTTGCTCACTGGAGCTCTCGGTACTAATCTTCCTTACCTACGGATACTTTCAAAGGTTGTTCAACACCGCTCTCACGGCCGTATTCACTGTCGAAAGTATTCTGAAGATCCTCGCGTTTGGTGTGCGGGTACGTGAATTTTTATGATAGCTGTGTCATGTTGCTGAATGAAAGGAATATAATCTTCAGAATTACTTTCGGGATGGCTGGAACAGATTCGATTTTGTGACAGTTGTCGGTTCTATCACCGATGCTCTGGTCACAGAGTTTGGAGGTTCGCAATTTTATGTAACCGTGACAAAATTTTCGATTTTTTAAAGCTTCAATTGACTATGTTTTTGGGATTACTGAACAAACTTTTCTCTCTCCTATTTCTTTCGATTTTGAGTAATCTTTATGGCATCCAGCAAGCTTTCTCTCCCAATATTTGCGGTTAATAAATTTTTCTTTGTCCTTCAGTAAAGCAAAATAAAGTTTTGAAGTTAGAATCATTTTTATTCTATCTTGTCTGGTGTTTATTCTTCTCTTATTTTTTTATTTGACGGTTTTTAAGCTTTTGGCTTGCCATAGGGTTAAGAGGAGGAACAAACTGAGCATTTTGTTTTTTTGAGTTGACTGAACTGAAAGTTGTGTTTGAGAACGACAAACACTGGCTCCCCTCTATTGTTAGGTCTCCACGCCAATGATGACCTATAGTCTAAATACACATTCGAAATGATACTACAATAACCCGCAGGAGTAGAGTGCGTAGCGTGTCCAAAGCGACGGATTAGTCTGCGCATACCTTGTTTCCTTGTCATTTCGGGTGAAGGTGACAAAAGAAACGAGCTCGAGAGGATAAAATCGACGGACCCACGTGTTCTCACCTATATCATGATTTCAGGACACTTCGTTTCACTCGGATTCCTCCGCCTGTTCCGAGCTGCCAGGCTGATTCGGCTACTTCAGCAGGGATACACCATTCGAATCCTTCTTTGGACTTTCGTGCAGAGTTTCAAGGTAACAAACACAGAATGAACCATCTAGCTCTGTTAACTTTGCCACTTTATGAAATCATCCGTACTATGTGTACTTCAGGCGCTTCCATATGTCTGTCTCCTTATCGGAATGTTGTTCTTCATCTACGCCATCGTTGGAATGCAGGTAGCCTTAAAATCCTCTCTTCACCTGTCATTGTCGTTAAATCGAGTTCAGTTCTTTAATTCATTAACATTAAATGCAGGTGTTCGGTAATATCTGGTTGAATGCCGCGACAGAAATCAACCGACACAACAACTTCCAGTCATTCTTCAACTCGGTGATACTCCTATTTCGGTAGGTAGCCTACTTTACCTCATCTCCATTGCTAAAAAAGAGTCCAATAATTAGAGATTTTTGTAGCTGCGCGACGGGAGAGGGCTGGCAGGATATCATGATGGCATGCGGTGCCCAAAAGGACTGCGCCAGAGCTGGTTCCGATGAAATCAACTACGACAAGGTTACCACCCACACAAAACTGTTATTTCAAGATATCTAACTTAGGGCCTACATTAGTCTACGTATTCTTTCTATTTTTTTATAGAATTAACCAGAAGTGTTTCCTTGTTGTAGGGTCCAACATGTGGCAGTAACGTCAGCTACGCCTACTTCACGTCGTTCGTGTTTCTGTCCTCCTTTTTGGTGAGTCGAACAGCTGACTGCGTGCGCAGTAGAGTGGTGTAGATCAACAACGCAAAGGGGAGGCGGTGCTATGTGCGCTGATTGGGTGGTGCAGCTATGTAGGTCAATAGCGAGGTCTTTTCTTAGTGGCTGTCTCAGTGACACGACGTTGGAGCAGGCTGTCGGGCACATAAGATCGTCGCCCTGTGACAAGCGCTGTGGAAAATTTGTTGAGACACGTTCTGTGCTGATCATCCTAACTCTACGCTGTTTAGATGCTGAATCTGTTCGTTGCCGTCATCATGGACAACTTCGACTACCTGACACGGGACTCCTCGATTCTTGGTCCTCACCATCTTGACGAGTTCATTCGAGTCTGGGCCGATTACGATCCTGCGGCTACGTAAGTTTGTCTCCGGAATGGGAAGCTTGCCTTCCAAACAGTCTTCATTTGCCTAGTGTACTCCGCCGCTCTGAGGTATGCATTCGACACCTGACGTGTCCGTGAATCTATGTAAATCCTGTCATAAGCAAACCTATTTAATCTATACTAACAAGGGAGGTCAATGAACTTCCCGTGGCAATTTTAAAAGTGACCTATATAGGGTTGTAGAGCGTTGTCTGAGAAGCACCGCAGTGGTTTCCAAATTTCCTGCGGACATCTGGGTAGGTCAAAAATTGCAAAAAAACCATTTCACTTCAATACGGGCCGATAAAGCAGAACTGATGCCTGGAACTGCCATGCTGTGGTTAGAATCTAACCTGCAAAAGGTTTGGGGCTGGAACAATAGCGGAATTACAGCGATTTCACAATTTGCTTGCTAGCCGTACAGTGACCGAAATGTAACATTGAGGTGCTTCGCTCACCACCAATGAGGCAGCGACCGGATGGCCGAGTGGCTGTGGGGGGCGGGCTTGCGGGAAAAGCGTCGGGGGTTCGAATCCGGAGGCGCTGCTCCTGGATTGCTGGTCTTGCCCCCTCAATTTTTGTCGATATAAAGTGTATCTTAACCGCGGTAGTGTACCATATTGACAGTATAACTTTATTTTAACCTCGATATAAACACAAAAATAAACACCCAAAGCTACAGCGTTCATAATACCTAATTCGATTGGGCATTGAGGAGGAGCAGGTGACTTTTCTTTGCCTACAAAATAGATAACTTCAGAACTCCAAAGATCGAGGAAAAAATATTATTTTTTTATTTATTATTATTTATTATTTATATTCTTATTTTAATTAATTAATTAACTATATTTATGTTTGATTTTTTTTCGACCCCTCTTCGACTTTTGGAGAGAAAGTATAACAGTACCAATCTTTCTTCTCCATCCTCAACCAACCATATTGCTAGTGATTTCACATCCGCCACATACAGCAACCTCCTCACTACTACAGGAAGGCGTAATACTACTCACATCATCGTCATCGTCCGGCGACCAGTCTACATCCTGCGCTTCGTTCAAGTTAAGCTAACATCACGAACGAGAGAAGAGGCGACTTTTCTTCGCAGTTCCTCGGTAGCATTGAAGGGCCTGTCCCAACTAGAAAATAGATAATATTCTTTATCTTGACCGTCTTCGTTAGGCATTGACAGTGGGTCTGTTAGCACTACTTCATGACTCCAAAAGTGGAAGAGAGATTGAAAAAATGGATAAAAAAGATTTATCTCTATTTTTCATTATTTATTTACTATTATTTATTTATTTATTTATTATGTATTAATTACGTATTATTGATTTTTATTTATATTTATATTTTCAATTAATTAATTGATATATATTATTTATGTTTGATCGATTGTGATCGTCCTTCGACACACTATACGACACCCCCCCCCCCCGAATTGATATATTACCATATATAATCGAGAGAGGCATGAGTCACTGTCCGACGACATGTTTGCACTCTTATGTGAAGCCAATGTGCACTCTTATGTGATCAATTGTATAATTCAATGTGTTCTCCGCGCCGAGTTATTGGTTGTCTTGCTAACTGCCTTCCTCCCGACTACTCTGCCCCTATTCGTAGGAAGATCGCCGTAACAGATGCCTTTCGGGGCATAATTCAAAACGCTATGTATGGGGATACTGATTGTGCTGATGAGGAGGAAACACTCCGGGTAGTTTTTTTTGTTTGATGTTTGTTCCATTGACGTTCTCTCGTTCGTGATGTTAGCTTAACTTGAACGAAGCGCAGGATGTAGACTGGTCGCCGGACGATGACGATGATGTGAGTAGTATTGCGCCTTCCTGTAGTAGTGAGGAGGTTGCTGTATGTGACGGATGTGAAATCACTAGCAATATGGTTGGTTGAGGATGAAGAAGACAGATTGGTACTGTTATACTTTCTCTCCAAAAGTCGAAGAGGGGTCGAAAAAAAATCAAACATAAATATAGTTAATTAATTAATTAACATAAGAATATAAATAATAAATAATAATAAATAAAAAAATAATATTTTTTCCTCGATCTTTGGAGTTCTGAAGATATCTATTTTGTTGGCAATTGTGTATTCTGCTCCTCCTCAATGCCTAATCGAATTAGGTATTATGAGCGCTGTAGCTTTGGGTGTTTATTTTTGTGTTTATATCGAGGTTAAAATAAAGTTATAATGTCAGTATGGTACACCACCGCGGTTAAGATACACTTTATATCGACAAAATTGATGGAGCAAGACCAGCAATTCAGGAGCAGCACCTCCGGATTCGAACCCCCGACGCTTTTCCCGCAAGCCCGCCCCCCACAGCCACTCGGCCATCCTGCCGCTCAGCCGTTGGTGGTGAGCGGCGCACCTCAATGTTCCATTTCGGTCACTGTACGGCTAGCAAGCAAATTGTGAAATCGCTGTAATTCCGCTATTGTTCCAGCCCCAAACCTTTTGCAGGTTAGATTCTAACCACAGCATGGCAGTTCCAGGCGTCAGTTCTGCTGTATCAGGCCCGTATTTAAGTGAAATGGTTTTTTGCAATTTTTGACCTACCCAGATGTCCGCAGGAAATTTGGAAACCACTGCGGTGCTTCTCAGACAACGCTCTACAACCCTATATAGGTCACTTTTAAAATTGCCACGGGAAGTTCATTGACCTCCCTTGTAAGCAAAGAGAGGAGCTGTTTCTAAAAATACGCTGTAATGCCTTGACTCTCCATTCTAGTAGCCTGAAAACTAACAGAAGTCAAACAGAACAAAAACCCAACACATAGTCTAGTAGAGCGTATCATCCTCCTCTTTTGAATGGTGTATAACAGAGAGAAGGAGTTGTCGGCGAAGGTCATTTTTCTTTTTTTGACCTTCCATTAATGGCCTAAAAATTGACAAAAATGAAAATGGGAAAAAAGCGAGGCATTTTTCTGATAAACTAAATCATGTTATTTCGAATGATATATACAGTTTTCACGTCTAGTTGGCCATTTTTCAAAATCAGATTGAACACTTTTCAAATCGAGTTGGACACTCTTCTAATCTGCCCTAAAACTCTTGAAATTAAAGCGCGCTCTTCCAAAAAAGCAAGAAAGAGCAGGAAGGCGGCCATTTTTTGGTGCCAAAAAAAAGAGAATGCGCTATACCCTCGTCCAAGATGTTGCGATTTTATTCAGTTGATAGCAAAACTTTTGCTTTGAGTTTTACATTTGTAAACCATACAACAACAACAACTGTAAAGAACACATATCCTCACCTTGAAGCTTCATGTAAGCAGCATTTACGCTATCAATCAAATAAAATTTGCGACGAACGAGCTTTTCGAGTGCATGGCGCGTTCTTATATTTTAATGCACTAAATGATTGCTGCTTTGTTGCGCTTTAAATCAAAATTTAATTGACTATTTTTCTGAGAAAATAAAATTTAATAAAATTGTTTCAGTTATTCGGGCAATTCTGAACTATAATAAAAATTTCAAAGTAAGTTAAACCAAATTTTCTTTGAAAAAAAATTATTCTAACCAACTTTAAAAAATAAAATAAAAAATAAACTTGGAGAGTCTGTAGTTTATCTTGTAAGAGGATCATTTCAATCTGGAAGAGTTCACTTTGGTTTCAAAAGTCTTAGGTTAGCTTGGAAGAGTGTCCTATTTGACGATAGAAGTGTCCAACTTGATCTGAAAAGTGTCCAATTCGACGTGGAAATGGTACGTCTTTTCTCCACTGTTGCATATTATCGCTTTTCATTTATTTCACTAAAAAATATTTTAATTAAAATTCATCGTTGTTCATGTGCACAGCTCGCATCTCTGCCTCTCCCAGCCCTTCACATTATTAAAGGAGTCAAAATGCTCGTACACCGGGTAATAAAGGTGGATTAAGAGGGTTTCGTTAGGACGGGTTTTCTCTACATTTATATGTGCCCCAGATGTTTTACAAACTGACGTCCTCCTATCCTTTCTGGTTTAGTCATGGTATTTATGTAGGTCTCGATATGCAGTGTTCTAGGAGAATGAAGGCGACGTTAAATGTCACGTAATTACATAGAGTAACTGCATCGTTATTTGTTTTGCGAACGCTACGCTAGAAGCAAACGGAGAACGCTCTTGTTTATAATTCTGCTCAACTAGGAAAGGTAGATAGGTCACCATCGTGCGAAAATCCTGTCACCTATCGATGGGCTTCCTACTTCTAACAACTGCCCCTCCACTCTACCGGAAGTTCACCCGCAGTCGATCTCTAGTGTTTTCGTAATTATATTCGCTTCAGCTCTGCTCTATCATTCTTCATAAGCGCTCATTTCATAACACTTGCGAATAGCTCAGTTCTGGAGGTCGAAACGAGCACAGTGTTACAGAGGCACTTCTTTCTAATTCAGAATGTTTCAGAGGTCGGATTCATTACACCGACATGTACGACATGCTGCGCAACATCACTCCTCCGGTCGGGTTCGGACGTAAATGTCCTTACCGACTAGCGTACAAGCATCTCGTCCGGATGAACATGCCGGTAGCCGAAGATGGTACGGTCCACTTCACAACCACCTTGTTCGCCCTCATTCGAGAGAGTCTCAGCATCAAAATGCGACCAGGTGAGCTACTATAAACATAAACATAAACATAAACATGCTGGTTCTATTCAATTTCTGCTATAAAACTTTTTGTAGCGGAGGCTCTGCATCGAATTAATCGCAACAAACTTAACTTACCTCTAGCTCGCATGAACACGCTTGAAAAAAGAACTAGAAGGAATAGATTCATGAAAATGTGGGAGACTGCCTTTTCAACATCTACCTCTGTGATAGTGGACTCCCACGGGAAGGCGTTTTGTCTTCTATATTGTTCTCTTGTTTACTACCGATTTTATTGGTTACTTGGAATAGTGCTAGTTGTCTGGTGTGTACCGATGATCCAAAATTCTACGCAACCGTCGAAATTCCTAGTGATACATTGCACCTCTGGTCTGCTGCCAACTCTGTAAACGCCTGGTCGTCTCTTGAAGGCTTACTCCTTTTACCTCGTGAAACAAAGGTTCTATCTGTGTCAACTACTCGCGCGAGCCTCCTGTTCAATTGGTGATACCGAATCGGAAGTTGTCGATGAGGTTCGCGATCTGGGATTCTTCTACCATAAAAAGCTCTCCTTTCTTCCACACCTAAAACATATTTTCACCAAAGCGATGTCATGCACGTTCGCACTTTTGGGGCTCAAGACATGTGACTTTCCTACGCTCATTATGGCTTGAAAATCTTATACCCGACACATCGTTGAAGGTCGAACTTCAGTCTTTTGCCTGCAGTTGAAATAGAAAATACGATTTCTAAAAAGTAACCAAAACAACTTCACCAGGAAGCTTATCTTCTTATGCAGGGGATTGTTGTATTTGATTACCTTTTCTCTGTCAAATTTTTTGTCCAGCGTCGAAAGTAGGTGGGTGAGAAATGATTTGACCTTCGCTTGCAAAATCTTCATGGGCTTGACTACAGTTCCTTTTCACAATTTCTTCCAATTCGCTAACACCCGCACAAAACGTGGAGGTTGCAAACTGACGATATGGCGTCCTCTTGCAAAAACTAGACTTCCACTGCAGTTCTTTTCTCAAAAGGTTGTTTCCCTGCTCTACCCACTCCTTGCGAGAAGGACTACGTTTTAAAGATTCTTTAAAAATCGTGCTTCCATCACGGTGGTCAATAGTTCCAACGTTCCGACATAGTGCATCTTCCTCTTTCATTGGATTTTTTTTTTCATTTTTTACGGAAAGTATTCTGTTTGCTCTATAGTGAGCTTTCACTGTATGTTGTTCCACGGCTCTTTTTTATGTTCTCTCTTACAAGATCGGATGTAGCGCATTCAGAAGAGGTGCCGTCTGTCGCATGACCCGATACCAGGTTCGTGGTTCGGCTTTCCCGATCAGGCCAACCAAACCTTCCTTCCTTGCTGGATCTGTAAATTGGTACCAGACCTGTCTAGTATACATTGGATCCGAATTAATCATTTTCGGATATCCCGAACGGAATCATCCATAAATCCTAGGTTCGCGAAATTGTCCGCATCCGAATCATCCAAAAATCCGTGGTCCTCAAAATCGCCGTTATCCGAATTATCCAAAAATCCGGAGTCTACGAAATTGCTTTTATCCGAATCGTCCTATTATCCGAAGCTTTTCGATCGGATCCAATGTATACTGTCAGAAAGGATAAAGCGCTGACTTGTTCATCGACTGGCCACCGCAATTCATTGTATGGCCAAATACGCATTCAATTCGCCTCCACGACATCCCGTAGAATTAGGATGCGTGGGGCATCCTGAAAAAGGGATTGACTGACGCCTTCTTTATTTTTTATCCTTATCTATATTTTACACGCCTATATAATGTTAGTGTCCATAGTAAATGAATAAAAACCTTTTCCAGTGGAAGAAATGGACGAAGCGGACGAAGAACTAAGGCAGACGCTGAAGAAGATTTGGCCGCTGAAGGCGAAGAAGAACATGATCGATCTAGTGGTGCCTCCCAATCACGGTACGTTTATTCTGGGTTGAGAAAGAGCTGTGGAGACTCACGTACCTGAACCTTTCACCCACCGTCGGTAGCGAAGAGCGATCGGCGCTGAGTTACATATCGCTCCATGTCCATGTCTTTATGTTGATAATTCCATATACTTTTGAGGATACGTTCTGTGGAGCCGAATCGCTTTAAGTTTCAGCCATCTTCTAAATTTTAAAGTCAAATCAGTTCCTTAATGACGAGAAGAGAATGCTCTCAACTAGTCCTTTGACCTGCAGCCCTGGAGAAGAGCGAATTCATCGTTTACCTACTGGATTGATTGCTCGTTTTCGCACATGAATTCTAGCCATTCTACGGGGACACCGTCTTAGGATCACGAAATCGCAATACGATTGAGAGACACTGATCATGCCTTAACTGCTTCCTAACTGACGCTTCTGCTGAAGTTTATCTTTATCTTACCTTGACAACATTTGAGTGAACCCATTCAAGTATTCTCTAGCACTTGGTCTATTTGGTCGTTATTAACCTTATTTCGGCTGAGGTCCTAGGGTAGTGACTTTCTCTAGAGTTCGAAAAGGTTGAGGAAAAGTTTCGTAACACTTCTCCCTTGTATTCTATCGTGCTGAGTAGCGTTTTCAAAGAAGAAGTGCTCCAACGAATGCTAACACTGTTTTAGTTAACAACTTAAAGACTAGCTTGAAGCAATTGTATGCAAGACAGCAGGATTCATGTAGAGTCGAATACGAACGTTAAAAGTGATTCGAGGCCCTTTGATATGTAAGTGTTGTTCGATGAAGGTGGGAGTGCTTTTGGGATTTGTTGAAGAACAGCTCAAGTGAAATAGCTTTCTAAAAAAAGGTGCTTCTAAAAAACAAGGTGTCTTTAGATATGAAAACAGAGCGATGCAGAGTTCTTTTTTCATTTTGAGTGTTGATCAGTTTCAGTAATGAATTTCTCGTTGAGCAAAAATCCTTCATACCTTTGTCTACGCTTCTAAATTGTGTTCTAGATTAGTCTGTCAGCAGTTAGGCGTAGATATGGCTATACCTTTCCTATACTAAACATGATGATATCTCAATTAATGTAGTTCTCTCTGATAAAAGGCATTGTCTGCTTTTCGATGGAAGATGTTATCCGTCCCTTATCAGTATTATGTCTCTGGAAATCCACCGTGTTCCATAATGCTTGTGCTTCCCCCTTCAAATGTAGTTCTTTTGAGTATTGTAAAAAAAAGTCGTGCTAAAAATAGCAAGAGAGACGAGGCGCGAAAAATAATTAAGCATTTTTTAGCATGTGTTATGCATATCTCGTGCACGGCGTTGTTAGGGTCGAAGCTCAGAAAATCTAATCTCCGTTAAAGTAAAAAATTGCAACCTTGGGAAAAAATTGAGTAGAAATATTAATTCTGTGGAACTAAATTGGATAATGTTATTATTATTGCAATGCTAATATTAATACATATATTAATTAAATAATTTAATTTGGTAGAAAGTGCTGTTATTAACTAATTTCGATGCGTCTAATGTGCCTCCGTTTTTAGAGCTCTGCTTTCAAAAGCTGACCGTCGGAAAGATCTATGCCGGTCTACTCATTCTCGAAAACTATCGAGCAAAGAAAAGCGGAACAGAGGTTTGTTTTCATGAAGTCGCGGAGCTCAACACATCGCTCGACTTATATTACTGAACGGTTTTCGACACGTCTTTACTCATGCGACTATAATTACTCCGACATTACCGACACACCTAACTAGATGTCACTTTTCGAAAGCACTGCAAGAGCAAACATGTTTAGGCAATGTTTCGTCTTATTGCGAATCAGGCATGTATGTTCTGCGTCGGACCCATAAGTCACTAAAGTTTAGCTGGAGTTACGTAAACGTGAACGCACAGCGCTTTTACTTCTACGACGTCGTAATGCCATGTTCAAGTGGGCGGACTCAGCCGATAGCGCTGAGCTTCAACAGCAGCACCAACAGCAGCAACAAGAGGAGCAGCAGCAGGCCGACAAGCAGCAGCAGGTTCCTGCAACGAACCACCTCACACTCCCCGACGATCGTTTTGTTCCCCATGTGTTGAGCTCACCTCCTGTCCAGGGTCAAGCGTGAGGCAGCGAGGAGCGGAATCGGGAGAGCCAGCAGCGACGCCAGCTCACCTGAATCTCGCCGACGTCGTCTGGCTGCGGCGAGTTGCCGCCAGTCGCGACTCGCCCACCTCGGCGAACTCCTTTCTGCCTACTGCTTGACCCCGCTCCGTTCACCACCCCACCTCCGGTCCGTCCCCTCCCTAGATTTTCTCTTTCAATACTGTTATGCGCGTACTGTGAAGGCCATTCGTGTCACATCAAAATCCGCCGTTTGCAGATCGGCGGCGGAGGCCTGTTCGGCGGCGGCCTGCGTGGTTTGGTTGCAGCTGCCAAGGCAGCCGGCGGCGTCAACCACATGACGACACCTCAGGTCGACGAGACCAGCCAGCTCATCGCCAATCACACGCCTCACGCGAATAAAACGGCCGCCACGGTAGGAGAATTCTGACATTGAAATTCGAGGAATTCTACAACTCCCGAAATCACTGAGTCTCACAAACATAGCTTTTGTAGCACCTACTGCGATTTCCCAGTTTATCGCACCGTATTTCTGCGACTAAAACGGTACAATTTACATCAACATTTGAGCAGGGTAGACATTTTTGGCCATAGAAGCATCTGCTCGATGTTATAACAAAATAGGGAGGGGTGAAATTAAATTGTTCCAACATCTACTCCAATTCGTTGAAGGTTTAACAACACCTCGAATAAAATGGTCCTGGAAGCTCAAATTAGCCTCCTAGATAAAAGCGTCCCCATCACTTCACATTAACTCCCAATTTGTAGCAACGATTCTGTGACCTTAACTTCCGTATCAGTTTCGCTATTTATGAAAGTTTAGCGGATAATAGGCCAGTTGTAACACTGCGCTTCCTTTGTCGCAAGATACTGGAGGCTAGTTCAATATAGTGACATCTTTCCGGGAACGAAAAGTACATAATGCAGCCAACCTATTTCTTAGCTGGCCTCAAAGCACCATTCGTAACTAAGATGTTTTCCAATTATTTTTCAATTAAAATTTTGGATGAACATGAACGTTTAGCAGAGCCAAACGCAGACACTCATCCAATCCTTCATTGAAAATTTTGGAAGAAATTACACTTGCACTATCAATGAAGTGAACATCACGCAACGTTGAACAAGTGCAAGACCCATTTCCAACATTTAGCCCCTCTAAATATTTTCCCTTTCAGTGACTTGATCATTGGAACCAAGGAGATCTATCAAATCAGAGTTGGTGTGACGTTGAATCTGATCTAGTTACGATGGGTTAAGTGGTTTTTTCTAGTTTCCTTCAAAAATATCGCGTCTTCAAATGAGTTAAATATGATAAAAACTGTCCAGCAAGTTTAAAAAAGATGTTCCGTGACCTATATATTGCCGCAGCGACCGCCTTCCTGGCCTGAGATAATTACGTCGATAGGATATCTTTTATTTTCTTAGGGGATGGGGAGTACAACGAAGTTATCCACGAAAACAAATTCCCTACTAAGTCACCGTCGAAAGAGGACAGTTCAAACGACTGTTTCAAGAGCAATACGATCCCATTGCTTCCGAAAAGACCTAGTTTTAAAGTACTGTTGGTAGACTATGTGTCATTACAAACACAGTTGTTTGGCTAGGACCATAACACCGTTACCGATCATCCTTTGTGGATAAAAGTCCACAGCAACAGTCAAAATACTGGCCTGTGGTAGATTCAAGGCAGAAATATCTGGCGATTATCCGTTGCTTAGAAATGGGCATAACTGTAGGTTAAACGCCTTCATTACTGTGTGAGCCACGTGCGTTAGAAGTTCCTTGGCGCGTGCTGTAAGCTAGAACATAAAGGAGCAATGTTGATGAAAATCGTTTTCGTACTGACTTTCGGATCGTTGGAGTTGTTCAATGGTGATGCTACTTCCTATTAAAATTATGGTTATTGCAGTGCGAATTCAGTCTGGAGATCAGAATTAGGAAAATCGATGTTTCAAGAAAAATTTTGCAGGAATGTAGGTTTTCAAGCAATTAAGAAGTCCTATCCTGTGAGCGTAATTACCTCAGGTTAGGAAGGCGGCCGCTGCGGCAATATATAGCTCACCGAACATCTCGTTTTCAAAATTTGCTGAACAGTTTTCAGATCAGTGTAAAGATGACCTCACGAGGATCCTAGGTATCTAAACTATTTGAAGATGCGACCATTTTGAAGGAAACTACAAAAAATCCACTTAAACCATCGTGACTATGTCAGATTCAACGTGACATCAACTCTGATTTGACTTTCGAGATCTCCTCGGTTTCAATGATCCGGTCAGCTCTCCAGGCGGTGCCCTGCGAACGATTCTGGCGCCTTGCGACGCTTCTGCGCGTCGCCGACGCGAATTGCGGCACCAGTTATGAGCTGTGTTGCAGTTAAATAGTCTTCCTGCGCTTATCTGAAAAATGCGCTGGCCGCCACCTAACTGAAAGTCAGCACGCTGTTCCCATTACAATTTACAATAACGCGTTAACACGTCGGAGATCCTTCTTCGTTAATGAGAAACCGTGGTAATTGGCACCGTGGCAAATTTGGAAGGGAGTTCGTGCTCATGCTAAAAGAGATATGAGAAGAAAATGAGGGAGGCTAGAAATGGAAGCGAATTTTACAATCTCGTTCCTCGCAGCAATTAAATCGGTATGGAATGATGTGCACGTGACTGTACGGACTGCGAAAGTGCTTCTGCCAGAAACTGTCCAAGTCAAACAGAGATATTGTCCTTACACCCATGTTAATTACTCCTACGAGTCCTCCTCATCAAGGTGAAAATCATGGCGAGTAGCCGCGACGTAATTTGTCATGGGGTCTGTCTAATGCTGGACTTTTAGCGTCCGTACACTCTGTACACACAACTCGAAGAGACGCCGAAGTCGAACAAGAGCAGCGAAGACGGCGGAGGCGAAACGCCAACGCGATATTCTCCTCCACAGGATGTGTACGTTCCATTTTCTTGGCGCAGCTTGACCGTGTCCTCCTAAAAGAGCATGTCGTTTGCTTTTATGACCGTAAATTGATTTCTTGCTTACGCACTGACCCCATATACCCTTCCCCCCGTCGAAATGGTGTAGCTTCCGGTGTTTTAACTATCTGAGGCAACCGCACCACAGCACATTAACCTATGTTCTGCACCAGCGAATCTCTATTTGTTTATGTCTTACTAGCCATTTGAGATTGGCATGACTGCAGATGATTGAAATATTCTTTGAAATTCTTATATAGTCATGACTCATTGGCACTGCTTTCTATTTTTATAACTCGTCTAATTATGCCCACTGTAGCCAGTTCCACTGTAGCCAGTTTAGCAGTCTTGGGCTTGGATAAACTAGAAGACTAACTTTGGTCGCTTGACCTAATTCCGAAGCAATTCATTCTGAACTTCCCAGGCTTCCTCCGCTAATTCTTTCTGCTAGGGACCTTACGATATAACAAAGCAGAAGGAAATCAGTTTTAGGCCTAAGCCAACTACTGGCAGGCGGTTGTCAGACATGTTTTCACGAATTCGTCGTGGAGCTGGCGCTGTTACGCACGATCCACCTCAGGTTCGTCTGTTTACTGTTATAACTGTTCAATCATCTATATTTCATGCACGTATGTATCTAACTTTGCTTCATTTTCTGTCTGTACACTTCTTGAACGCGTGCATTAATGGCGATTTTGAGTTCTGACTCACATTATTTTGTGTTCGAAGACAAAACATCGAACCGACCAGTACATAGAATTCGATTTTATCGACTTCGACCATAGATTGGTGTAAAGTTAGGTGAACGGTTTGCATCCATTGGTGCACACTACGTGGTTTCGTTTCTAGCCGTATGCACCGCGCTTCAACTACTATCGTGAGAGATCTTCACAGTATGACGAGGTACGCTTAGATCACAAAGGACGCGTATGAGACTGAAGTCAAACATCTGATCGATATCGAGAGCCTGTGCTCGTCGTCTTCTCTTTCCTGTGACCTATCTCTCTTTCTCGCACCGGACGACTAAGCGCACGAGAGCATTGCAACGCGAATTCGCGCACAGCTCACGTGTGGACGCTCAGATTTTTGCTTCAGTCCATACGCCGGCATGCATGCTTACTTTCGCTATTCCTTTGACTTACCTTTACTTGCATGTTCGTATGTGCTATCCGGGTGTTAGTTCGCATGTGTTCGATGAACAGATCGTGTCTTTGGATCACTATTTTGAAAGCAGGGATGTAGCGGTTTCCGTGATGCTGGCCAGCATCATTGGCGAATGCCCGTAGCACTGGCGAAGCGAAGGCGTTTACCGTTCACAGGAATCATAATAATCTTTGCGGCCCTCGCTGGCTACTACCACGGGAAGTACCGTAATAGTAAGTTGCGGTGAATGGTCGGGCAGTGGTTGCTTAGCTTGATAGCCGCAATCGCTTCTACAATCAGCTATGGCGAAATAATTAGTTACGGTAGTTTCAATCCGCGATTTGTTTCTGCTTAGTCCAGGCTAAACTTCCACAATTCGCCACATTTCCTTCCTTGAAGTCAGAGTGAGGTTAGACTGTACTGAGTAGCACATTCGATTGAGGATGAGGAGGGTTGGCCTAGCAGAGATTGTTCATGTTAATGGTGAAATTGATATGAACACAGGAATACTGGGCCCAGTAAGGAAAACACACTTAGGCGACACGTAAAATGTCGGCCTTTACGCGTTCGTGCTCACTGCCAGACTTACCTGTTACCCAAAGGAAGTGTTTGACTTCGTGTGTCGGCTAAATTCCAGCCATTTTTGCGCTCCATGTAGTTACCTTCAGATTAGACCTCCAAGACCATTAGCAACTACCACAAGTTGGCACTGATGTGTTAAAGCGTACGTAATAGAGCAGTACATAGTGGGTGATTATACAACGCGTTTCCTAAGCAATCAGATGTGCAGAAACGAGAGAATAGAGTGTTTGTGTTTTTTCTGCGTTTAATCCGACCTATGTAACCCCTCGTTCATTCGCCTCCTTTTTGAACCAGTAGCTAGTATGTCACAGGAAAAGGTGCGGATAGCGAATAGGCATTAGCGATCTCATTTATTAGAGTGGCTACTGTACCGCGTTAACGAATGCGTTCCCAGTCACTTGTGGAGCAAAGTAGTCATTCGCTGTTCCTCGCGTTGTTGTACTTCTTGTTATGCTCATGTTCGGCCAAGCGCTGGTCGAATTCTGCTCATATTAGCTGTTAAGTAAAATCACACTCCCGAAGTTGTGCATTCACTTAGGCTGATTTCCTGAATTTTCAGAGAAAAGATCGAATTAATAAGCCGACTTTTTTAAACTTTCGAGCATTTGATCGAATAATTTTATTCGGAAATGTATCGAACAAACAATTTTCGGGAAACGATTTCTACAACAGTTCGATTGTTGCTTATGGTAAGATTTGGTAGGGTAGTCGGGTTTCCGTCATTTATTTTCATAGTTACGGGCACTGCTCGATCTATTAGGTTGTAACGAATTAAATGGCACTGGCTCGCGCCATTTTTTGGCGCGTCTTTACGCGTTTGATCAAGAACAAACCGTAACATGTGGCATATCATTTAGAAGCGCAAACTTTGCTGTACCGGTGAGTACCAAATTTTCTATGTAAAGGTGGGAAAACTTTAGAGTTTTATTGACTTTTTGCAGATGGACAAAAGGGCAATCGGAGGCATTTACTTGTATGAATTCAAGGTGGGCACTACAGCTAAGGAGGCGGACGAGAAGATCAACGCCGCATTCGGTCAAGGATGTTCCACAATTCGGATGGCGTATCGTTGGTATCAGAAGTTCCGGAATGGAGATGAGAGCTTGGAAGAACATGAAGGTCGTGGGAGGCATAGTGATGTTGATGAGGACAAGCTGAGAGATGTGGTAGAGGAGGATCCACACAAAGGTACCAGGGAGATAGCGAAGGTTCTTGGCGTCAGTCACGACACAGCTGCCCGGCATCTGAGGGAAATTGGAAAGACCAAAAAGCTGGAAAGATGGGTGCCTCACGAGCTGTCTGAGGAGCAAAGAAACCGACGATATGAGATCTCGTCCGCACTGCTTCTACGGAACGAAACGGACCCATTCCTTGATCGCATCGTAACCTGTGACGAGAAATGGATAACGTACGACAACAGGCGACGATCGGCACAGTGGGTGGACAGCGATGAGAGCCCCAAGGTTTTTGCGAAGCCGGAATTGCACCGAAAGAAAGTAATGGTGACAGTATGGTGGTGTTCGCTGGGAATTATTCACCACAGCTTCCTCCCTCCCAGTGAATCCATCACGGCAGAGAAGTACTGCATTGAAATTGAAGAAATGATGAAAAAGTTGAAGGATATCCGGCCGGCCTTGGTAAACCGAAGGCGAGTTCTCCTTCTGCACGACAATGCTCGCCCCATGTAGCACGAATGACGTTGCAGAAATTGAATGAGCTGAGCATTGAAACTCTACCACATCCTCCGTTTTCTCCCGACCTCTCCCCAACAGACTACCATTTCTTCAAGCATCTTGGCGACTTCTTGGTAGGGAAAATATTCAAATACCAACAGGATGCCGAAAGTGCCTCCGAAGATTTCGTCAAATCCAGAACTTCTGATTTTTATGCTACTGGGATAAAAAAGCTCGTGTCACGTTGGCAACGATGTGTAGAATTAGAAGGTTTTTATTTCGATTAATAAACTTGCCTACAAGCCGAGATATTAACTGTTTAAATTTACAATGGTTCAGTGCCATTTATTTCGTTACAACCTAATAATAAAACACTTGGATGAAAAGAAGAGAAATTTTGATCCCAGCTTCTCCAAGAAAAACTGCCCCAAATAGCCTTTGATAGGCTCTTCTATCAATAGTGTTTGCCCAATCGATAAGCCAAAAGTCAAGTGTGAAAGCCGTGCGTTATGCTTACACCGTTTGCAATGTCTTTGTTCCCTATCCGGAATTCTATCTTCTCCGAATATGTCTTCAAAGCCTCGAATGTTCAGACCGAACAGCTGCTGCCTTCGCAGCGTTCGCGAACGCCGTCACCGCGATACTCCAGTGTTCACGGAAGAAACGTCAGTCCGCCCAGTCCTGCTGAGCGATATCCACCACGATTTAGATCCAGTAAGCGTCTGTTCGTCCGCGTTTCTGGAACTCGGTGCAAGCTGTCGTGGATCTTACACTAACTATTCAGATTCTCCGCCATCGTCTTCTGACTATGCAATGTCGGTTCGAGATCCAGCTCTTCGCCGTCCTCGTCCAGCTCACCTGTACTACGCACGTCCGTTGCGAACTGGCTACCCACCATATCCTCAGCAGTACGCACGAAGCCCGTACTCCGACGACAGCATGACAAGCAGCTATCGGCGGCACGGCTACTCCAGATACCACGGTAACCCATTCTTTATCTCGACAAACACTGCAGTTCGAAACGTCAACTGTGCTCGCGGCTGCCCTTTAGAGAGCGTTTGTGGTACATATAGGGTGTATACCCTGCCAGGTGCTATGTGTGCGGCAAGGGAGGCGCTAGCCAGTCAAAGCACCGACTGCACCAGCTGCCTGATTTTATTATTTATTCAATCAGCCAATACATAGTTAGGCGACATACAAAGTCAGCTATTTGGATGACGAAAAACTAGCATTAACTGGCTTGTGATGAAGGAAAAATAAATAAATGAAGAAAACGGGTGAAGAAGGAGAAGGATGAGGAGATGGAGAAAGAAGTAGGCTAGGTTGGGATAGGGTAGATAGAAATTATACTTAGATAAACTTAAGTGGAAACAAATATGTGAAACTCTGCGTATTGAGGGGTGCGTCTAGTTAAGCTATGCGCAGTATGAACCACCTTACATAGTTTCCTACTGCGTTTCCGGCACTTGACGCGGTTGGGCATACTTTCCATATGTCTATGTCTTTTCTGATTGCCCGCCAAAGACAACCAAGCCTTCCATCCCTCCTGGGTCGCCGAATTGGTTTCAGAGTTGTCTGGGAACAACGAAACGCTGACTTGTCCATCGGATGGCCACCATAAGTCATTTTATTGGCCCACTACGCAATCAAGTTGCCTTCAATACATCCTGTAGAAGTAGAATGCATGCCGCCTCCCGAAAAGGGATTAACCAGTGCCTACATCGATTATCGTTTAATACGGCCACGACATAAAGGGAGTTGAAGGCGCCCCATTTCTTCTGTTTTTTTTTCTAGCACTACCTCGTCGTTTACAGAAAGCGCCTCCATGATCTATAAACACTCAGGTAGCAAGAGCTGAGTGTACCTTCAGGAGTTTTTCCACTTCTCATGAACATCCCCTTCCTGGATCTCATATGTTTTACCATACAGTACCATTAACTTGCCCTTACCTTTTCCATTCACTGAGAGAAGAGCGAGAGTGAACGAACAGGCGGTATAGCGCTCCCGAACCATTTGGCAACGTCGTAAGAATTTTCTGTCTATTGGGATCACTTGGAGCTTGCATGCAAGATACAGCACCGTTCAGCACCTCTACATCATAGCCGCGAAAGCTTTTCCTTCAGATTCGACCCCTCCGGAAATCAGCGAAGACGACGAGACGATGCCGAATGCGGTGAGGCAGCGACGTCTGCCGCTGATTGCCTCAATTCCTCCCGTCGGAGGAGGCGACTTGCGGTCCAATCCGTATCCCCAGCCATCCTACGCAGGTATACTTCAGTTCTGGCTGTGCCACTGTTCAGGCTGGTATTCGGTCGTCGCTCTTAAGGCTTTCCGCCGAGTGCTTCTCATTCATCGATAGGTCAATTCGCTACGCCACCGTATCGTCCTCCGTCCGTCGTGTCACCCGTTCGACCACATCATCAGGACTACTATACGCCTCGGGACAACTACTACGACATACCATCGCCGAGTCCTGCCGGCAACGACGTAGGTTTCAGTCAGGTTTGGTTTTATGTGAGCGTTGTTATCAGGGTTATTAGGGCCAGTGTAAACGTCAAGGATCTAAGGCTGGAAAACTCGTAGGCCTTTCTGCTCAGAGGTAGCACTGGGTTGTTGGCTGTGGCGGTTTTCAAGAACAAATCCTAGGGTTATCTTTAAAAGACCTTACATGCTCTGACACTACCTTCTTGTAGGACAATGAAATATGAAGTGGCGGTAAGACCCTGCGGAAAAAATCGCACTTCGTGGGGCTGTTAAATGTTCGCGCTCCTTTTTTACATTTTTTGTAATTTGAGGGCTGTGTTGCTTCGACTCTACACACATGCACATTATTCTTAGTTGGATATAAAAACATTTCGATTTTCGAGAAAAAGGTAACTGATTTAATGGGCTCAAATACGGTGGTACTTGTGCGTTTTTTTTCGAGCCAGTAGGACTGAAGTGATGCCGAAGGCCATGAACATCGTGGGTTGAAGACCAAAGTTCTTGATTCTGTTCCACATTCCGCTGATGATCACACCCACTGAAATTTCATTGCTTCGACATCTAGGATGCTCGATCTTAAAATGAGCCTTGTTTGGGCCTAAAAGGTTTAAGTGCCTAAAAAGATACGCTACGCTGGAGGGTCATTCACTCACACAAAATAAGCTATTTGTCCTAAGCGAATAAGCGTAGTGCTGTAAGAGAAAATATAGGTAGAGAAAACAAAGGCATGTATAATACTTTTTTGCAATGTGTCTCAACTATCCCTCCTAAGCTGTAAATGCACTGCTCTACCTTTTACGCCAGTTTAAAGTCGATTTGGACACTTTTCAAATGAAGTTTGACACTTATCGAGTCAAATTGGACAAACTGGACACCTTTCAAATCGAATTGGACACTTTTAACGTATGGGACACTCTTTTAAACTAGCCTAAGACCTTTTAAACCAAAACGAACTCTTCCAAATCAAAATGGGATTTTTCTGCATTAAACTAGAGACTCTCCAGAAATGTTCGAATCATTCTTTGTTCAAGGAAAATTTTTAGTATAACTTTCTTAGAAGTTTCTTAGAAGTAGCTTTTTTCTTAGAAGTTTTATTTTACTTCCAATAAGAGAACTTATAGTTTGAAATTTCATTTAAAAATATTTTTTAAGGAAAAACAATGATTTGAAACCTTTTTAAAGAACAAGAAAATGATAGAATCTATTGTTGAGGTTACTGGGCTGCCTGTACTAGTGGTTTCCTATCTTGAATGTTACATTTGACAATAAGGATGATGATACTGTTCGCACGATCTCGACAGCTCCTAGTAATTGAATCCAAAAAACAGCGATGGAGGCAGGTTCGAGTGTAGCCGTAGTCGAAAATTTCCTTCACGTCTTATTATGATATTTAGTTGAGTGTTTATTAGTATCAGAAGACCGGCATATTTATCTCGTTCATATAGTTGCATGATTATACACAACAGTACTGCAGCAGCCATCATGTCATGAAGATTAGTTTCCTCCTCGATCCCAAAATCTTATCTAGGAATTTAACTAACCTTTGCGACATTGGAGTTTTTCTACTTTTGGCCTTTAGCATTTTTTCCAGGAAATGAAAGGGGGTACAAACGCGTTTCTCATTGAAAAATATGTATTCACCAGTTTCCGTTGTACCTATAATGACTATATTTCACTGCTGTGAATTCCCAGATATGTGGTCGCTAGAAACTGAACCACAGTTAGTTATGAGCTTTAGTTCCGAATTAGACTAGTACAGTTGACACCATGATCCTGCTAAAGGGATGGAGATCACACCTGAGCGACTGGTGTTGAGAGGGAGACAGCCAGGAGGTACACCCGCCCCCTGCTTGGGGGGCGTGCGATCTTCCTCTCATTCCCTTTGCTCACCCGCCTCCAACCCCCTAGGCTTCACCAAGAGTCTAACGGCTGCTTTATAAAAAACCATTGACTCGCAAAACAAAAGTTTCCGGTCCGTAGAACAGCGGTGTACTTCCTGACGCAACCCCCTCGAGCAGGGGCGGGTGTACCTCCTGTCGCGCTGCCGTGTTGAGACGGTGCCGAGTTCTGCCGTCTTATGAGATAATGGGTAGATACAGACGTTGCAGTATGTTTAAAGGTGTGGAGCTAGTAGTGGAGAAATGGGTGGCAGACATGAAGCATACAGTGCGAGGGGGAGGAAAATGAACCACATATTAAACCTTAAGTTGAAAAGAATAAACACTGAGTCACAACAGGACTCAAAATTTGTCCACTTCGGTACGTAATTACGGAAAATACGCGTCCCATCACGCCGCAGCAGCGTTACATAACCATGTACTTCCCGTCCTTGTGAGCGCTTTGGATCCTAAAGAATATTCCTCATCTGCTTCGACTAATGCACTCTGCCAGCATCCAAATCCCAGTCACCGCTTTCAGATGTACCACGGGTACAATCGTTCGTCGCCGTCACGATATCCGTCGGTAGTGTACGCCCACGATAACGGTCCGCGGACCAGGATAATTCAAGCTCAGTCCGGAGCCATACCTCTCAGTGACTCAGAATCAGATGACCAAGAGCGATGGGCCGTTGTATAACGCTAGATTTTAATTGGTAGATAGAATATTTATCAGATTTCTTCTATATTTGGGTTTGACAAGTCTACTGGCAAACTCGATCCGGTTGCTGATTCATGGTGCGAATTATGTACGATTAATTTATTTTTTATTTTTTGATTACCTTTGAGCCTCATTCATTTTTTGCTTCTTTTTCTCTTGTTGTTCTCCATCTACCGTTAATCAACCAGTGTCATGTTTGCATCGTGTTATGATACAGCTGTTCGCGTAGGTTTCCGATTATTTACTCTTGAAGAGGGCTGTTACGCATTATTTGTCATTTTTAATAGATCGATTGGTGTACATTAACTGAATAGCTATCCAATAGCGGATGAGTTGTGACACTGTAAAATTCCGACTCATGTGCTGCCCAGTTCACTTAACGATTTTCTAGTTACCTTGACCAATACTGGCAATACGCCACGCTACCGTACTTACTGAGTAAGAGGTTGAAGCCCTACCCAGCGTCATTGATGATAATGATGTTTTTCGCCCTTCCGCCGACCACGTGTACCACATTCATCTCGTTCATTTCGCCCTGTCGTGTGCCATCCATATTGTTTTACTGCCCCTTTCCCACTCCCTCATTCCGTCATCCGATATTCCTCTAGAATTTCATCGCGACCACAAAATATATGTTTCTACCATCTTTTATCTGCTGAATTAGCTTCAACACTGCCATTTTCTTTGTTAATCGCACCGTTGATTCGGCTTTCAACCGTATCCAGATCTCATGGGTTCTCTACAAACATGTATATTGTCTCCAATTCAATGCTGAAATAATAAACATGTTATACTTGTCCTTTGTCCCACATTCCAACTTTCCATACTTCGAAATACTACAACTGTACAGAGAAAACCTCGCTCGAAATAACCACCCAGGGAATCGGCACATTTCTGCCTACGAGAAAGTCGTTTCGGTGTTCCAGCAGCATGCAGTGCTGGAGTTCTGTAAGAATTCAGCTGGTGCCTTTTCTGCTTTGTCTTAGTTTCGTAAGCATTTCTCGTGTGGGACAGTATCGAAATGCTTGAGAAAATGATAGTCTAAAGGAGAGGGAACTCTCGACCACTCTCAATACTCTGACGTGTACTGAGGATGTTTCGTATCCCAACTCGATCAGCTTTTTGATTGTCACCAATGAAGCTTATGGTCGAGCGTTGCCATGGAGTAGGATTACACTTTTTCAGTTGATCAATGCCATGTGAATCGGATGCAGTCTTTAGTTTATCTTGTCGAGTTCCTCACAGCACTTCTGTGCTGTGATGGTTTCGCCCAGAGCAGCTGTGGTGGATCGAACCGGCTGCTTACCACCAAACAGTCACTATGATCTTTCTTTTCTTCGATGTCAGCATTGGGAAATGCTTTAAAGCATCCTCGAAGTCCAACCATTTACCTGAACGTTGTCGACTGTCGCAGGGAAAACATTTTCGTCGCACGTCACAAGAGGTCCCGATGAGGATCGCTTGCGCAAAAGAAGAGATGAACACACTTCGAGAAGACGAGACTGCTGATGTTCGCTCTACTCGTGCGGCACCCACTTATCGACCTTTCGTTTTTTCTATAAAAACCGTATTACGGTTGCGTGGTCAACGCAAGGCTCTTTAGCAAAGTGGATGCTTGGGTTGGCATCTACCATTGTCTTCAACTCATCGTTGTCCGCCTCCGGTAGCCGACCACGTACCTCCCAGTCTACGAGAGTGATGTTCCCAGCTCCAAATTTCTCGAAGCATCTACGCGGGGTATGGTCAGATGCGCTCTCCTCACGTTTGCACTGTGCGTTTATGACATTTCGAGTTTCTTCCACTGCTCTACGGCCTGTTTGAACCCGTGAAGCAAAACGATTTTCCCTTATCTTCGCAAGCGATCCGATGTCACCGAAGAAATGGTGAATAAGAAACGGTAACGCTTTCGGTCCACAGAGCGAAAAATTTTTTTGCTTTCTAAGGATGAAAAGCAAGTAAAAAAGCGGCCATTATTTCTGCACCAGCCTAATAGTCCCTCGCAGCATCTTAGGAGGCGCAAAAGATTCGTATCAGAAGATCGACATGGAAACCAGTGAAGAATAAACTATACACGTAGTTCGTACATACTATCATTATGAGTAAAACAGTACATAGATGGAACGGACGACAACTATGTAGATAAGAACAAGAAAGGTAGATTCCCATCAGAGAGTCGATGTACAGCGGAGCCAGGTGAGGAGCTAATCACAGTTGCATTTTTTCAGTGAGATGACGCAAGCTGCAAATAATATTAAATAAAATGGAATTCACCATTGTCTGCTATGTTTTCGTAAGAAGTGGGTATTCCAGATAAAGCAAGGACCACCTGTTGTTTTCATGTTCTCGTTGAAGAAACGTCCTTTGTTGTCGACTTCTGCTTAGAGATGGTCTTGCAGAAGAGATGCTGCTACAACAATTTTCTGAAACCGTAAGGTCATGGCGCGTACGATGCGCGTGCAAGAACGACACGCCTGTTTAGAATACAGGAAGCGTTCGGGGGAGGGGTCAGACGTCCTTGCGGAGACTGACCAACGTCGCAAAATGATTTTCATACTCTCCTAGAAGACAGACGGGCGTATCTGTGCTATTCTATAGGCGAAGTGAATGTCAAGGCTAATAGCTAGAAGCGATTTGTTAACTTTCCACCCCTCTTGAAGAGAAGAACTGACCAAATTTCGCAGAATCTGCATCAGATGAGACTGCCTTTCCTGCAGCAAAAGGCGAAGATAACAACTTCAACAACTGTGGTATAATTCGAGTGGAAGGAAATCCAGCAGAGCTTGAATGGGCATTTGAGTTTTACGCAAAAAATGGCACGTAATTGAGAGCATGTCTAGATCATCGATCCGCTCTTCTCCTTAATAAGATCGCCTTCTCCTCCTTCACATCCGCAGAGGTGCGGAAGAAGGAATACAGAGCCGAGCATCTAAACAACCAGAGCTCCAATTTCAGCGATTACTCATAAACACGAGTGCAAATCTCCTGTCGCTCATGCAGAGCTTTGTTTCCGTGCGGAAACATTCTCTTAGTTAGATCTAATCCTGTTCCTAAGATAGTGGACCTTGCCCTTGCGGTGGAATTCTCAGTGGAGAGCCTACATATGGTTACATTGAAAGGTGATGTGAACATCAATGTATGATAGCGAACTTAATAAAAATCCGCATAAGGGAGAATGGGAAACGGAAGGATCAGCTGGTCAATCTGCACGCTTTAAAAGGACCGGCAAAGTGGCCAGCACGTTGAATTCTTATACTCAACCCTGGCCTGTCCGCGCCCGCTGTGCGTTTGTGTGCCTTCAGCTCGCGTTACGTGGAGTGACGATCCGGCGAAGCGATCGCCGTCATGTCAGTTAGTGACAATGTTTCTCACTACCAGTACACTTGCTGGACGGTGACTCGACGTCGGTGACCGCAAAAGAGAAGCTTCGTGAGTCACAGATGGCACCCCGACGAGACAAAGGTCGTCCAGTGCTCGTGTGAGAAACCCCACTGCCCCGACGTCCGTAGACGGTCAGATTCACCTTTCATCTTTTGAACTTCCCATTCTTTTTCGAAGCAGAAATGTCACCAGTTTAAACGGCAAATGGTGCCTCCTTTTAATTGGTGGTTCTGATTGGTAATCGTCGTCGTATCCTCGCTACAACGAAATGTCGGTCTCTGGCCGTGTGTATTTGCCAAATACATGCGATACTTAGTCAAGTAATTGATCATACACAGTGCACTCTTCGTATTCTATTAAAATGTGATCGACTTAAACTCCTCAAACAATCATGAACACAGCAAACATATGCTACTCACCACTAGCTATATGAAAACTAAAAAATATGAGTGTTGGATGACCTCGTTTCGCAATGATTCCTACAAGATGAAATCGTCATGAGGTTGCCGAAAGTTCGAATGAATTAGGCGCTCAATAAAATGAAAAAGGTCGTCGTCGCAGGATGCGCAACACATTGGTCTTGTGCCGGATGTTTCGGACGCATCCTGAAGGTGAAACTAAGCAATGGTTTGCGGTGATCAAACGATTGGCAATTCAGCGTTTTATTCTTTCCAAAAAATCGCCGACTCTAGAAAATGTAGGCTTGGCTATCCTGGCCGGAAAGGGGCTGTAGGCGACAGCTAGATCACTCACCGTCTAGGTTGTTATGCGCCTATCAGGCTGATCACATAGTCCAAAATAATGATTTCTTATTTGAGCATGGGCAAATTATCAGTATTGTGCAAAGAACTGCAAAATTATGCGTAGGTTTAGTTTTTATTAGTACGCGTAGCAATCATCAAGGCGCATCTCAAATTTTAATATTTTTAACCTCAACCGGTAGAATCAAATGTTTAGAAAAGAAATGATCAGAGAAAGTGTTTTGTTTACAATTGTTAGCTCTACCAAATCCTTTAAAAATTCAAGTTGTTGCCGTGGTGTAGTCATCTAACAACGCCTGTGTGTATATGGTGGCCAAGAAGTAGTGCAACGAATACTTATTCGTATAGAAGGATTTATGGAATATGATGCAATTCAAAATTAGATTCACTAAAGCGTCACTAACCACGAAGAGACAGCAATGCTCATAACTGCCTTGCTGGAATGAGAAGCGCGTTTGTCAGTGTCGCAGCACTTCCTATGGAGTTTAATTCCTCATTCCTTTCAAACTCGATATCAGACTTTGTTAAGTCACTTTCCTCCACTTAAGTTTTCGCTTTTTAACGCTGTGTAGATTGATTCCTAAAAATGTAAAAAGTACTGTTTATGGGACAAAGGTAGAGAAAGTCAATCCTACACGTTAGCAGGTAAGAAGCGGGCAGGGGAACAGGAAACTGCTAATACGACTTGTTATTTTCAATGTTACAGCCGCAACTCCATGTAATTTGTGTTTTGCTACAAAATTGTAAATTTAGAAAGGAGATTTGGAAAACAACAAGTTGATTATTTTTGTGTTCTTCAAATAAAGACTTTTCTTGATTTTCTTTTTTTAACATTAATCTACGATGTGGGAAAGACATATTTGGAAAAATAATCAAAGACGAAGAACAACCAACCTTTGTAGACCACTGAATTTCTCAGAAGTAGTGTTAGACATTTTGTTATTTTGAATTTTGTAGAATTGCTGAGCAACGAGAAATTTTTCGTCCAAGCTTGCGGAAGTCGGATAGCTTGAGCTTTAAGCAAGAAAAATGTGTAAGAGTAGCTTGAGCGCTCAAGCTACCCTTACACAGTTTTCAATTCTACCATGTTCTGCTTGCAGCTCAGGTCCATTCAGCGAAGGCTCAGTGTGGCGAAGGCCCCGGAGTTCCTTGAACGTTGCTATAATTTCGCCGATTCATCATCAGAAATTTAGGCGCTTCGTAATGGGAGCATCAGAAGAAGGCAGCCTTCGTTTTAGCTGAGAATCGACCACGCTCTAGTAGGAAGATCCAAGAAAGCGATAATCCCAGCCAGTGTGTAAATGTAATGCTAAGCATGTGACACGTAAGAGTTGTTGTTACCTCAGCGCAATTCACAAGCGCCTTTTAAAAAGGTTGCCAAATCTTCTTGCTCTATTTCTCGATCACCTTGTACAGTGAGATATGCTTAAAACTCTTCTCAAACTTGGAAAAGGTTTTTAAATATTTTTGACTCGTCACATATTTACGGACGTTTTTAGTAAAAATTTACCTGTAGCTGTGAAGGTAGTGAATCGGCCGATTGGTTGCGACAGCCTTACTCTGTCCGAAGATCTAAGTTGTAGGGCATGGAGATTTCGCTCAACATTTGCACATCGTTGTAGTTCCACCATTTCCATAATAGGTGATTTCGAGTTGCGCTTGTTGGCAACGTAGGAAATTTTCGAAGGGTCGCGGAATGTTCGGTGCCACCAAAGATTTTCCCGGGTGAATTGATTGTTACGATTATAATTAGTATGCATGCAGACAGTGTATTGGACTCCCAGCACTTGTGTCGTCCAAGGGGGCAAATTTGTCAAACAGATTGGTTTTAGTAAGCAGGGTGATTCTGATGAAGAGAGATGTTGTGAAAAAGGACTCTATACCATTTTAGGTAAACGATTAGGTGTCCCAACGAGTAAAGTCTGAGTGAAACGTGTGTGACAATTGATCGATATTAGAACCGTGAAGGCCTAACTTTGAGCAAATACCCTTAGTGTATCTTCTTTATGAATTTCATTCAGATAGGCTTGAACTTCATGGCATAACCAACGCTCTTCAGCACATTTCGATTTGTTGGTCCGGGAATAGAACGAAGTAAGATCGACACAATCACTCTCGAAATGTTTGTGATCTAGGTTTAGTTCAGTACCTAATCCATTATTCGACAAACTGAACAGAAAACACCCTAAAATAAGGAATCAAACCGAACAGCAAACTGCTGAATTGATACAAGAAGCTGTTGTTTTTGTTTGTTTTCATCCTTTCCAAAAAGGGTAGTTTTGAAGTTGTGGGAGCAAAGGGCTTAGTTTTTTTAGCTATAATTTTTCTGCAAACCAGAGATTTTTCAAAAATTGTACATAATTTAAAGCCTATTGAAGATTTTATTACCATGTGTTTTTATATATTTTTAAGTTGACTATTATAAATGCATACAGGATTACACAACATATCCATAGTACGAACAGCAGAGTGGGTCTATCGGCAAAGGACGTGACACCGTAGTCCTTAGTCAACTTGAGGTTTTAGATTTCTTTTCAAGCGGAAGGTGTGTTTCGACGCAGTCGGAGAAGGCTCCGGCAGGCTGCGCACGCTGAATCGAGGGTTTTGGTTCGAGTACCGCGCAGGTCAACCAAGCCTTTTATTCCTTCGGGGCCGGTGAATTGCTACCAGAGTCTTCTCTGAAGGATAAAACATTAGTTTGTTTATCGTTTTGGCCGTGCAAGTCGTTGTTTTTTGCCGTGGTTTGTAAAAAAAAATGCGTTTTTTTTTACAAAACCCCCTATTTTTACCGAGCACCACATCTCTGGAAGTAGAATGCGTGACGCATCTCATGAATAAAATGATTGACTAAAGAAATATTTGTGGTATCACAACGATTTATTTTCTTTTGAAATTTTCTAAAATCCTATCAGTATAATTACGAAGAAGTGACGAATTTTAATCTAACATTGTAAAGTTTGTTACTGCTTCTTATTTTTACAGTTTCTCCAATGACGGTACATGATCAAATAAATTTGATTTTTGACAACTTTAGAAATTTAGAATTCGAAAAAACCTTGACAAATTAACTTTTACGAAGAAAACGGGTGTGGGCTGCCAAAGGTGCAGATAACCGCTGGCTTCAGGAGTCTATCCTTGACGGGGGATTTGTTTTGAAAATGAAGTGTGCCGTTGTATTTTTGCCGATGGAGGAATCCACGACTTTGATGAGGCCAGATGCAGTACTTCTGAAGAACCAAAATGAGAGCTTAGAAAAGCTAGCTTCATCGCTTTGGGAACTCCATAGGAAGATGTCGAAGAGGCTGGTATTTGACATTGTGTGACTTCGGATAGTTCGTATATGAAGTCGGTGCACCGTTCCTTCTTCTTCGCTTCTGTGCTCCAAATAATAACCAGTCACTGTCAGTCGAGTGCCTGGTCGAAAATAAGGTACGGCAAGGAAGTAGAGAAAGAAGGGCGGTGGTACTTGATCCATTTGAAAAATGCACCACGAATTCTACTTCTGCGAGATGTTGGAAGGTTTTTCACGGATATGTGGTCTACACACTACGTCCTGTCTTCCGCAGGCCAGCTGTTGTTCGAATATTTGTTTATTTATAATATTTTTTTATTTATCCTTCTGAGGCATGTCTGTTTCAACAATTCGCCTACCTAAAGGGATAGAGGGTACAATACTTTCTTAATGAGTAAAGTAATTTTTTCACATCCCGGCGGATTTGCCCTATGGTGAGGAATTGTTGGAGTTGGTAATTCGTACTCTCAGGCTCCAAGTTTCTTCTTTTCGAACCTTGTACCATGAATTGTGTTGACACGAAGGCCCACATTTAAATTCAAGACATTCATGGTATAGCATGGGATAACGTGCGCAATGGGCACCTTTGGTTGCTCCCTCCTGACTAGGATAGATCCAACAGTTCAGATAAAGAACGTACAAAGGAGCAAGTGCGAATATAAATAGCAACGCTCGCAGTATTCGGTAGTAACAAAGGAATAATGTTCTTGCGTTCGCTCTAGTATCATACCGTATAATAAAACGAGAGCTATCGATCGGCGAAATTATTAGCAGAAATTAGTCATAAAATAGACGCCCTCTACGTGCCTGACGTGTCGAAGACGCCGTCCAACGTGTCTGGGGATCCAGAAGACGTGCCGAAGACACCGTCCAATGTGACTGGTGATTCAATTGATCGTCGGCCTTCACAGCATAAGGAGGCAATCAATATCGATCGACATTACCGATTTTCTCTCAGATTTAATCGACCAGGGTGGGAGTGATGTGATTGTGATCGTCGACGGACGGCCAAGGTGGTTTCGATCGGAAGGCAAATATCGAGCTACACTTTTGATTGTAGCTTTAGAGTGACTTTGTTTGTCTGTCGATGACGGTTAGCAGTTCGTTACTGCTATAGCAATCCCGCGTGGGAAAAATCTCTGTTGAACATAGTATTAGAAGCAGTGAGAATCCTCCGTTCTGACAAAAGGGCTCTTTGTCGCGTGAATAAAACCGATCAGACGCTCAGCACCTATCGAAAATGCCGCGATTTTCGCCTCAGGTTGACCGTTTGAGAATGGAGAGTGAAGGTGCATGCAGTCAACTTGGCACTAGAATGAAGTGGGAACCGTCCACGTCAGACTTTCCATAAATCTTGGCATTGTTCGAACAGATATTCCGTAAGTTGCTCTCAGCTGTAGACCAAGATTGGTATCGACCTTTTATTAGGCTTACGTTTCGGCGATGTCGCCTTCGTCAGAGCCTGGAAAAGTCGAGTTCATTTGAAAAACTACTCGCCCAAACGCCATTTCATCCTACAGGAGTGAATTCCGAAGGAGACAAAGAGTCAGGAAGCAATGTCGTAGAGCATAGTAACGCTAACCTTAGTGGTGGGGTCGAAGTGATCCACCAGTCACCCGTAGCTGGAGGTGGGCTAACTCGGATGGGTTTGCGAGCTTATATCGACTGACCACCTGCCCCAGGGACCCCGTTGAGCATGACCACGTAGGTCAAACCCGCAGAGGTCGACGTAGGGCGCCAGCTCTTGCGTCACCGCGATGCACTCCTCCTTGCGGTTGATTTTTGGATTTCTGGCCGCGATCCAAAACGCTTCGATAGTTCTGCGTGCCGTGACGTCGCGCTCGCGTGCCAAGATCGTTACCGCCACCTCAACCATTGCGCTATCGTGGCTCCGGACCCTATGCTCCCCCAACGGAGTAGACACATTAGACCTTCTTAGCCCATCCAAGTGCTCCTTAACCCTGGTGGAAAGCGGTCTCCCCGTCTCCCCTATATACTCATCCCCGCATTGACTGCATGTAATGAGGTACACCACCCCCGATGTCATACAGTCACCTGCACTTCCAAACGGGCAGACAACACAGGAGCGTGTAGTGCACGTCCTGTCGTATAGGCGGTTCCGAACCAATTGTCCCTTCAAGTTTGTGGGAGGGATCTCAATCACTCTCACCAGGTCCTGTAAACCTGCTTTACGAAGGCATGTGCGAATAGACGCACTGGTTTCGTCTGATAGAAAAGGGATGTAGAAGGGTATCTTTCCTTCTTCTTGAGCTTGAGCTGCTGTCACCACAGCTCGCCACCTTCGTCGACCGTGGAACGCTTCCGTGGGATACCCGTTGGTTCTTACAATGTGATCTGCCAAGTCCCTTGAGAAGGCCTTCTGTTCGGCATCAGACGAAACTTTAGCCGCCGTTCGGTACATATTTCGCACTATTCACCTTTTAGTACTACTTGGATGGGATGACCGGAAGTGGACAAGGATATTTTTATTGCTCGGCTTGCGGTACCATCTCGTCTTGAAAACTCCTTCCGAGAGGCTAACCTGCACGTTCAGAAATGGAAGCCAATTTTCTGTAGGCTCTTCTCTCGTGAGCTTTATGTGCTCAGACTGCTCATTCAAGATACATGTGTCCATCTAGTGCCAAGTTGCGTCCTGACCGCGTTATAACGGTAGTCATTTTAAACGAAGAGTTCCTCTCAAAACCGCGCTAACGGGAGTAGCTTGTATCCGACGCGTCTTAAGCGGAGTTGATTTGTATTGGCGTAAAGGTAAGCGGGCGGTGATCAGAAAAAATCTACGTTATATCGAGAGTCGCGTCATATCCGGAGGCGTTATAAGGGGAGGGACTGTATTCGAAGAAGTACATTTATAAAGCTTAGGTCCAACAAAAATTATTCCATCAGGCAGAGCGAGAAATTCTCCATTAGACGTGATATAAAAAGATGAACTAAGTTGAACATTGATTCCAGAAATAAACGAACGAAAAGGGGTTGCATAAAAACTGACAGAACTTTCGGTCCAACCTAATAGAATGTGTCGTTCTTCTCGAAATGGATTTAGTAACGTCATCTTTTATTCTTTATTATCCGTAATACACTTTTCCAAGCGTTTCCATGAAGCTTCTGCAAGGCTCGCCTATTCAAGGGGTGTGCCATGATATAAAAAATAAGTGCTTCGTCACGGCTATCGGCGTGCCTCGCAAATGAGCGCTTCGCGCGATGTTGCAGGATTACTGTGCTGAGGACAATCACGTCAAACTGGCTGCTCTGCTTATGCAACTTTCTTCCCTCCCTAGCAGTAGAACAGTCAATATTTGAGAGCATTGTTACGTTCCTACCTTGCTTTAACTTCCTTAAGATGGTGATATGAAGCCACCCAAACTCCTCCCCCCACTACGTTCAACATCGGCATCCTCCCCAGACGGTTCAATGATGTGGATGCTTGTGCGAATCAGTGCCTTCGTCCCCTAGGTTCTTCGACAACCCTCTTGATGCCCCACAGCTCGGTTCCCACTTAAGCGGGCGGGGATCAGATTTTCTCTGATCCCCGCCCGCTTACTTTTTCGCCAATACAAATCAACTCCGCTTAAGACGCGTCGGATACAAGCTACTCCCGTTAGCGCGGTTTTGAGAGGAACTCTTCGTTTAGAATGACTACCGTTATAACGCGGTCAGGACGCAATGCCGGTATTACAAGGAAATTGAAGGCGAGCAGGATGCTGGCTGCGTTTGTCGTCAGATCTATCATTATGCTGCCTCGTTCATAGTCACGATCGGCACTCGTGCAACAATGTATTGGATTCATGTCAACGTTTTTCGCGCGTGCTCCAATGTATTCATAGCAAAATGATGAGTACAGTGTAAGACTCCTAGTAGTCGTTAGAAGTTGCCGTATATTGGGAGACTTCGTCTATCAGGAATGAGAGGATAAGTGACGTGACACTCAGATTATTCAAAACAACGCACTATACATTGTTTTGAGCTTGGAGCAGCTGGTATAGAGGTTATGTATCGTTGGAGGAGGTGCTATTGCGATCAGAACTCTTGCGTTATGCAGGATGTGCGCCTCCATCCTCTGCTTTTAGGACGGGAGTACAGCAACAGCGCTGTTTAATCGCGCTCAATACTCCCAATTCATGGAAGACTGCTCAGAAGCCATCTGCAACGAAGATATCCCGGATGTGGCATGCGGTTTACCAGCGCTGATAGTATAGTGGGCTAATATGCTGCCTAGAAGGCAAGCAGGGCGGACTGGAGCCCCGCTTGGTGCGACTTTTGTTCGTAACAAAAGATCTTGCGACATCAGACTACGCATGGTTTGACGTTGCCCACATCTGACCTAGCGTCTGGTACTCGTTGTTCCTCACATATACCTCTTATATATAAAAGAGAGTATATCTTGGGACAGGGCTTCATAATTAATCTCAGGTTGTTTTATGCCTTCAAACTCTCTTCATGGTCACACAGTTTATCACTATAACCATATTTAGTCATTATATGTGATTCTATATAAATCGGTGTGTAAAATGGTGTAAAATGGTCAGCATCGGTTAGGACGCAACTCTCGCTATAACGAGGATTTTCTCCGGTCCCTTCAAACGCATTATAACGATAAGGGACTGTTTGTCGAAAGATCAATTCCAAACGATATTTTGTATCAATTTCAAACTGGGCCAATCTGCCGTCGAAACATCCCGGCAAATCAACCGTGTTTTGGTGTCGAATAGTGTTGAAGGAAGAATCCTGCAATGGTGATTCGAGAAATTTCGTTCTGGAGATTTTAACCTTGAAGGTACACCCCGAAGCGGCAGACCTACAGCATAATCCATCACGAAAAGTCCGCTTCGTCCGAAAAGTCGATTGCGGAAGGTCTAGGAGTCAGTAAAACTGCTGCTACAGATGCTTTGAAACGCCTCAGAGAGGGGAAAAGCTCGAAAAGTGGGTGCCGCACGACATGAGTGATCGTCAGAAGTTTTGTCACGTTTCGAAATCTGTTCTTCTTTCCTTCTCAATCAAAACGAACCGGGTCGTCACTTGTGATAAAAAGTGGGCTATGCACGATAGCCGAAGATGATCAGGACAGTGGCTTGATATTGACGACCCCCAGGCACTTCCCAAAGCCGGAATCCCACTATAGAAAGACGACGTTAGCAGTGCGGCGGTCGGCGGCTGGCGTGATTCACTACTACAACTTTCTGGAACCAGGCCGAACAATCACAGAAGGGTCCTACTGTGACGAAATTGGCGATATGTACCGAGAATTCCGTGAGCTGCAGCCGGTAGTGGTGAACAGAAGAGATTTGACTGTTCTACATGACAACGCTCGCTGATATGTTTCTCAAATCACCATGCGAAAAGTAAATGAACAGAGAGTTGAAGTTCTGCTTCATCCGCCATACTCATCAGACCTTGCGATAACCGACTACCATCCTTTTAAGCACTTTCATGACTTCCTCGCTGGTAGAACCTTCACAAATCAGAACCACGGAAAAACACCCTTTCTAGAATTTGTCGCATATCAACCACTTTTTCGCTGACGGAATTAGCCAATCAATTTCGCCCTGGAAAAGTGTCTTGATTCGAACGGTGCTTATTTCGGCTGAATCCGGTGAGTGTGAGGAAAGCCGTGATCGTTTGAAGTGGACCAGCCAAAACAGTGAGAAATTTCCCGCCAACCTAACACTTCTACAGAACGTCATGAACGCGAATTTAATGCGTATTTGGCCTACATATGCAATGACTTGCGGTGGTCAGCCGATGAGCAAGTCAGCGCTTTATTCTTCCCAGACAAGTGTGGTACCTTCACCGGCCGCGGTGGATGGAAGGCCTCGTTGGTCTGGACAGGAAAGACGCTAGGAACCTGGTTTCGGGTGTATGCGAGGCACCTCCTCCGGCAGCGCTCCACGCTCGGAGCATTACCGTGCGTCGATCTTAACCCAAACTGGGACTTGCTATCATTTTCACCCCGAATTATGGGCTCGGATCCTGCCCAAACCTAACGAGACTCTCCATCTCTGCCAGAATCAGCGAACTACATAGCACCAAATTTGAAGAGAAGGAGACAAAATTATTCATTCATCGGTGGGCTACCACAACTCAGTTCAAACTGCCACCACAACCCTCCTGCACCCACCTGTCCTGCATAAGTGAAGCACGAGGTGAATCAAATTACATTTCTTCTCGTTGCATTTTTTTCTGGAAAATTAATTTTGCAACAACATGTAACGACACCGTGCGAGAACACCGTAGCTCGATTTCGGGTCCTGTCACCGCAACCCGCAATGCTTAGCCAAAAGATGGAGTGAATAGGATCATTGCCACCAGCATTTCAGGTTTGAGATTGAAGCGCTCGCCCATTAAATTTGGGGCGTTTTTGGACGCGGAATTCTACTGCTTGGCAGACTACCTTGAGGATTTCCGAACTCCAATTCCAGCAAATCCTACATTGTATAGACAAATTTTAGCAAATTATTTTCTATTGTTCTTATAAATTTACTACCCTTGCCCCTGCTTTTGGCCCGTATAAAGGCGAACAGCGCTTGCTAAGGTTGAGCTTGTGGCCGACGACTTATGGCGGTTACCAAAAGGAAAAGGAGACCGTCTGGAAAGAAATCCTCACTAGTTATGCCGCGTTCGTGAAGGAGTCTTCAGTTGCGCCTAGAAAGTGTCCATACCATCTTAGACGGTTCTCATGTATCTTGAAATGAATGGAGATGATGTCAAAGCGTTCTCGTGCTGGCGAATCCTTAAAAAATTTTGGTCGAAGCTTTGGTCTGATGTTTGAGAATGACAGTTTACTTCGAAAAATTTTACCCCCCTTGAACGTCATTTGGAATGATTTGGTTCTTGTATTAAGCGTATCGAAGGTGATGAATGAAGCAAAACAGAGTAGCATTTGTGAAGAAAAACCATCAGACATAAAAAGCTTACTAACATTGAGTTCGGTAAAACCATTGCGAGTATTTTCGCTTTACCATTCAAAAGTATTATATAAGAACAATTATTCTTGTCCACTCCAGCGGGGGGGGGAGGTTGTTCCACAATGTCGGAAAATCGAAGAAAACAAATATATACAAATCGTGACGCGAGATGGGTCCAATATTTTCGATGCCTGGTAGATTTGTTTATCACCGCAAGCCCAGTTTTTTCTGCAATTGCAGCGTATGCCAAACCGTGCATAACTGTGTTTTATGTATGAAAATGAGGGTAGATTCTCTCCTTCTAAAACAGCACCCATTATACAAGGCAAGAAACAAATATAGCCTACAAGAGGATGGCGTTCTTTAATTTTTTATTCGCAGGCGTCATCTTGTGCATATTCAGTCCACTGGTATAGCTGTCTTCAAGCATACTAGAATAGATCCGAAATAGAGGCAGACCCCTCCTTCTCGTCAGAAAGTGGCACCTCGTCTATGTTCTCAGGAAAAAAATCCCGCAGCCGTTAGCACTTCTGGGGTTTCATGCCCTCAACTACCTGTCCTGTGATGTATCAAAGGACCTTAGTGGTTACTGCCCCAAAATGAAAGAAATCTTCTTGTAAGTCTTGATTCTATTGGGCCTACGACGCCATCAACTCATCCTTCACACCACAGCCGATCACATCGGTTCATCAGACAACAACGCTTCTTTCGCGCTCATGTATTTTGCAGCGCAAAAAAGTGGTTCGTTTTCGATATGGCAAACAATTAAGCGTCGTTCGGAAGCTGGTCTCGACCCCTCGTCGGCGCTCACGCCCGTATAAATCCTTCCCGGCGACGATGCTGCCCGTGTGAGAAGTGGGCGGGGCCAGCACTACGGTATCGGCGTCGGTACATCCCCAGATCCGCTTCGCATTAGCACACATGATAGGCGTTATGCAGAGGTAAGTGAATCAGGACCTCATCATCGTTCCCACTCTTGTTTTAGGCCCGCGGACACTGTGAGAAGTCCACAGGCGAGGCGGCCGCGAGCGGTCTGGTTGAAATCCAGCTGGCCGAGGTTCCAATTTCAGTGCCGAACTGGTTGATCTCGACGAACAAACGCCAACATATTGCGAGGCGGCCATTCGTCAACAATTCACCACCACCACCACGTCCAGCGCTTTTCTTCCTGACGGTTCGTGTGGATATTAAGATTTTTTCCGAGCTCGATTTCATTCAGTCACCACTGGGCATCGCGTTCACACCACAATGCCTTTCCAATCACAGTGTGCAATTCGCCCTTTTCTGCGAAAAAACACGATCACCTATTATTGCATGCTGCTGTCTGCGTCCTCATTTGCCTATCAAAAGTAATTTCAATCTTGTAATAATGTTCTTTATTAGGTCAATATCACTGACCCTCCGGCAGTGCTGAAACCGCTCGCCACTACTGTTTACCAGTGTCAGATTTGTGCATGTCTCTATCGCCGGAACAGAAGTGCTTAGCATTCCTTTGTGATGCCTTGGAGGTCTCCAGCCGTTTTCCAGCTTTAAACGCTTAAAAATCAACTGTCGAACACGAGCTCGAGTTTTTCCATGCTGACTTATGCTGTCATTATTTGGTCACTTAAAATCGAAGTGTTTCATTACAGTGCTAAATTTTAACCAATCCCTCCAAAACAGTACTGTCACTCATAACGTCAGTATTACTTCCCGTTCTTGGATGGTAGATAAAGCTTCAGCTCATGTGAATGTGAAGCTCCAGCTTACACCCAGTGAAAGCTTCCTTTCTTAGCAAAAGCACTTTTGAGATAAATCGCTGTCAGGATTACCTCCTTTTATAAATTTCTAAAAGAATACTGCACCAAGAACTGTGAGGTTTGAATGGGAGGTGGGGCGAATCAGTTACCTACCTCAACCCTGGTAGAAATGCCTACGCACTACATCTCGTTGCGTTTTCTAAGGCTACGGCGAGGCTTCAGTGAAAGTGCTTATTCTCGTCTTCGTTGAGTCCTTGTCCGCAAATACGTTCGCATTCAACATAACGAAAGCTCACGTAGCCAAGTGTGACGTTGGGGACTAGATATTGGCCGACAGTAGATGAATGGCTGATCGGTCGCTTCTGTTAATGCTTCTTTCCGCTCATTCTTGAGTACCTCGACCTGGAAAAGAAAATATTCAGACTACTGAGAATGGCTTCGGCGAAGCAGAGTTTTCCCTCTGTTGGGATTGCTGATTCTGCTGGTTTCATGGGATAAGCTCCATGTGATTAGCATCAAGCAGAAAGCCTTCCCTTCTAAGCAGATACCACGAAGATGTGGTAGAAGAATGTAGCCACGTGCACTCACTGAAAAGGCCAATACTTGAAAGCTTTAGAGGTCTCTTCTGTATTATGTATGATCTTTGTGGAAGAAATTCAAGGCAGGAATAACTCTTAAACATCCTGTCCTTTAAAATGTGAAACCGCCAGAAGTATCTGTTATACCGAAACGTAGTCGTAAGAAATATCTAATTTGGGCAGTGGTTGGCTGTTTGGCTTAAAACTTTTGTTGAGTAGGTGAATTTGTCATACCTATACTTATTGAGCTAATCTCTATTGTGGTTTTTGAGGCAAAGAATTGCGTGAGCCGGATTTTTCCGTTAATTTGACCCTACCCTGAACAGTGATTCTGCAGCGCTATTCCATTCATCAGCATCAAAGCTGTCAGAGGAAGTCACTGCCTACGCAATCGATTTGTCTATGCTTTTGGTAGAGCTCTGCCGTGTTCATTCTATCAACACGGGAATAGTGGAAAATATTATACGTGACTATCTATCAGATGTGGAAATTGTCGCTGTATCATACCATTCCATTTGGGCAGTATCCCCTGACTTTGGCTGCTTCCATTTGCTTATAATTCATCTTACGCATTATTCTGTTTTCCGAAATGAGTACCTCTGCGACGTGCATAGTACGCGAGTAAAGGATTCAGATGTCTTTTAGTTTTTTCGCTTAAAAAACTGTTGTTGAAGATTCTTGAGGAGTTCTTTTTCGAGAGTTTCTGTACAGATCATATAATAATTGTGAAAAATAGCTCCTCACTATTAAATGGTCCGGCGGTCGATATGGCTGCTTCTTAATTTTTATGAACGGGTTTTTTAAGAAAAAAAGGACTACTCTTGAACTGCTGAAATTCTTCGAGTTCCGTTTGATCTAGAAAACGCGGTGTTTACCACACCAAGCGCTTTCAGCACCTTGGTGGTTCCTCTTCCATTTGTCAGACACTTGTTCCATATTTTGACATTTGAGAAAAAAACCACGTCCAAACGTTAGGCTCACTAATAAAAGTCCACCAGAACAACCTCGAAAGCTTGCCTCTAGAAGCACTGAGAACAGTGCTAGAATACCATGTTCTTGCAAAGAGAAAAACTGAAGAACGCTCAGCACTAAAGAGAAGCTGTACGTTAGGCAACATAGGTGTGACGTTCGAGATTTCTGGGCGGGTAAAATGTTCCATATGAATGAAAGGTCTCTAGATATAGTGAATTCGACTACGATCAAGAGACTCTGGTTGAATCTTGTTCTTTTTATATTAGCCTGGGCCGGTTGTTGCTTGGATTTTAAGCTGTTATGAAGATGTTAGTTTCGATCAAAACTGTAACGTTTGCCAAGACTCGAACTCGTATCCCTTCTATGTGGCACAGCCTGCCGGTTCGCCGAAAAGTTGACAGGCTGGAAAAATTGTTGTACACCATAGCCACAACGAGCACGAGTCCAGAAGTCTGCACATTTCCGTGAGATGCGTGCGGCAAGGAACTTTCTCGCAGTAGCCGACATCGAGCTTCACGTCAGCGAGTCGTCGTCGTCGCCGTCATTAGAACGCGGAGCGACGTCGTCCAGAAATACATATTGGGGAAGTGTGTGTTCCTCGGTGTCGAGCAGTATGTTGTGGTATCTCCGACATGAAACACTTCGCTCTTCTGGCAACAATAAAATGCACACCACCATCGAGAGACCACTGTGTGCGACAACATTCGATACATTGATTCGTTCCGAATAATCGTCTCATCCTCATTATTCGCTCATCCTCTGCCATCGTATGCCGCTAGAAATGAAATGCACGCCTTCCGCTTCTAGTCGAAGCACGTCGTCTGGTGATGACACAGAGCAGTGCTCTAGTACGCAACACCTTAGCACTTCCTTGAGCAGTCCATTTATGTCTCATAGTCTGTGTCGTCTCATCCGAGCAAGTGCTTGTTTTAGGCTCCGCTGCCAGTCCGGTCGCTACCGAGGAGTCAATCTGCGCCGTCTGTGGGTACGAAATCAAGGACCAGTTCGTCCTCAGGGTACTGACTCTCACGGAACTTCGCGTGGTGTTCTCCCAATCATTTCAGCAGTCACCCATTGAATATTCCCACATTATCACGAAAAATGCTATATGAAAGTTTTTTCTAAATTGCGTTGATGCCCATATGTGGTGGTAGGCGGTCACGTTGGCATATCAGTATGAGGCTCATGGTACTGCCGTGTGTTGCATTGCAGGTCATGTCGGACTCATTCCACGAGTGCTGCCTTCGATGTGTGGCATGCAATCAGAATCTGTCGAACAACCCCACCTGTTTCTCAAAGGACGGACGCCTGTACTGCCGAGAAGACCACTCCATGTGAGTTTTGATGAGCCTCCTCTACTGCTTTGTCCTAGGAGGGGTTCGTTTTATTACGTTCTACTCCTAGAGCTCTATCGCTCGTCCGCTATTCTGCATGTCTGGAGCACGGTCTTAATTGCTATGTTGTATTATCGCTGTGCTTCTACTTCTTCAGTGTACTAATGGTTTCTGATCTTTTTTGCCAACTTTTACATTATTTGGCTGTAACGAAGAACAGTGTAGGACTTTGGGGACTATTTCAGAACTACAGAACTTGTACACACTGTCTGAACGGTCTTAAAAAATATGAAAACTACCGTAAAACGTTATAGCTAATTTTAACGAGCCAAAAATGGACTTCAGGTGTGCGAGGAGTCGAAGTTGGTGGGGTGAACCTCCTTAGTGTAGCGCAATGTTTACTCAACGATCAACGGTATAAATGTGACATACTTCCTGTTTTTCGACAAAGGATTGCACGGATTTTTTTAAACTGCTTTGCCAAACTTAAACCTAACCTTCCAACGTTTCACCCAAATTTCTTGTTCTCTGGGATCACCTATAGAAGTTCCAACCAGAACTGGTGCGTTAAGGTCAACCAACAGTTTGCAAGGCTGCATTATTCTTCTTCCAGCAGCAAGCTTCATGACTCCAACAGCCTTCTCTTGCGTTAAAAAACTCAATCAGTTCCCTAGATTTGGCTAATTACTCGCTCATCCACCGTTAATTGCGATCTTATCTCTGAGGATATATAGGTTCGTGAAGAATCAGATTCAGAAGTAGGGGGGAGGAATATCCAGAAAATAACCAAATGCAGAGTAATGCTTGACTGCTTGTTGTAACACGATGTCGAAAGTTGTTTCATTCAACAATTTCTTTTGGGCAAAACTCCCCAAATTTTCGATTGATACAATGCATCAACTTCTGGCTGGAAATTCTTATAACGATCTCGCTCAATTTAATATTCGACTCAACAACCAAGCTTCATTTAAGCAAAATCCAACCAAAATCAGAGGGAGATCCGTGCAATCTTTTTTCCGGAAAACTCGGAGAAATTGAGCATTTAGACAACTAAACATGAAGAGGCCGCGCCGCAACGGACCAGTGTTGCGTGATGCAATCTGCAATCTCGGCATGTGACACACCTTAAAATTACAACCTTATTGAGTTTCAAAATAAACTACGAAAATTTGTTCCTGCTAAAAAGATAAAAAAAAATTTTTGGTCATATCATTGCACTCGTTTTTGGGACACCCTTTAAACTGCGGTGCTGATAGTTTAAATGGTTGAAGGTGGTTGTGTAATAATGCCCTAATGTTCACAGCTCCTAATTGATAGCCTTAAAAATGACGTGGCTTCTGAAGTTAAGCTAAGAGCGAAGATCACCTATAATATTAAGCGTTCGAAAAGAAACGTTTTCCGCACCGTTCACCTTCTAACTTCGGGCTCCCATGCACAACATAGATGTGAAATCAAAATTTGCAACTTTCACATTTGTTCCTTATTTCTGTTAATGATATTGTTGCTGAAAATATCAAGCAGCTCTTTAAAGCAATTTCCTGGAGGACATAACGTCTTCAAGAAAGCTTCTGAGAATGACTAAGTGACTTATGTGTTTGTTTTCTTTGTAACCCTTCTAACGATGCTTTCGCGTGGGCTGCCCCTAATCAGTAATTATTCCAATCTAATGGTCTGCTTAAAATCTTAATGTGCTGCTAGACTTCTAACCTACCGTAATGAAATTTTCTTTTGTAGTGATTCACTTGGCCAAAGACTCAACTATGAAAACAGCTTCAGCATTCTAGTGTGAAAATGTATGTATGGACGTAAAGCGAGTCAATACTACTTGCTCTAAATTCGCTGTGTTTAGATTTTTGACTATGTTTCTTAGATGTAACCTTAAGGATAGATTGCTTAGAAGGATGTGCTACCATATAGTAGCTGCGTTCACCAACGTTTAGATTTGAGGTCGTCTCGAATGATGGCGAATTCATAGCATTTGGTTGAGTTGCAGGAGCTAGTTATCCAGCAGCGAAGCATAGACCACTCAGTAAGCCTTCTAATCACGAAGAAGGATTTGAAATAGCAGGCACTGCGGTTCTTTTGTGAAGTGATTAGAACAGCTATGAGCATGAAGCCCTGCTATCAGAACTAAAAAATATCTGCCCTTTTTGAGGATAACATCCAAATGCCATATGAATGGTGCGGAAATTTTCAGGATACTTGCTCTATCCCGTTTTACCAGTTATATTCGTCTTCAAAAGGTCCTACTTTGCCTAGTTGCATCTCATCAGGGTCTCCTTAACAGCAATAACCTCCAGAATAAACTTCGCGACGACGAGGCGTTTAGCTTCCAGTCGGGAGCCACTTCAGCGTGGGCCGCGCTAATGTTGCGCTTGCGTGTTCCATCGGTCCTTGCTTCGACGTTCTAGGGCATCTTCAAATTTAAAGAGTGTCGATTCTTACCCACCTCTTCATTGAGCGCTCTCGACGAATAGGATTCGTGTGTCTCGGTCGTGGGCACTACCTCCCCCGCTCGTAGTCCCCCGTGGGACCGAACGCGATCGTCGTCGTCGTCGGAGTGATGATAACATCGGATCACCGGCGAGCTAACAGAACAGACCGCCAGATTTGCATGCAGTGCCGAACTTGCTCATTACACCGGCCTTTCGATTATGATCGCCGACAGCTTCCCGTTCTAGCCTCGGCGCTCCACCGTAATTTCCCTCACCGATCTGTCATCGCTTAGGCGTGAGGTCGCTGTCGCACTTGCGTAACGCTGTCGCCAGCGAGAACATTAACGGGTAGCCCGTACTGGACAGCTGATTGACTGGTGCTTTCTTGGATGACTTCTGCTTTTGTTGACCAAGGATATGGTTCGGATTAATTGGCAGTTTCTTGACGAGAGCGGAAGGGAAGTGCGATTTAGGAAATGAGCGTGAACAAGCGGAGAGGACATTGAATCAGCTGACCTCTTTGGTTATGACGTGATCGAGGATGAGATGAACCATATGGATGCCGAGAAGCGTCGCCGGACCTGAATGAATTGCAGATCTTTGCTAGCAAGCTCATGTATGCGTCAAACGCATGTGCGCTGATGCGCAGATATGCAACGGACTTCAAAATCGAGGGCTCCTCTTGTTTTCTGCAACCTCCTATATCTCACCTCACAAAATGATTATTTTCTGCAGGTGTTGAAATAACATACAATGTATTAGAAAAAGGTGTAGACTAATTTGCAATTCTCCGAAAAGTGGTTCTAGACAACAGTGCTAAAAAAATTCGAAAACACAATGTTTGGGTTTTCCCAACAAGTGTTCTGCCGTAATCCAGATCCACTGCTAAGCATCGTACCAATAGAAACTTCAATCCTAAGATATTTGTAATGATTGTTCTGAGTGTCTTCTTTAGAGAGGTGCAGCAGCGTCACGAGTTTGAGAATAAGAGACGAAAATCCTGAACCTGCATTATCCGTTACTTTGTCCATGCCTATAGCGAAGACGATTGGGAGAAAACGGTGTATTTAAAGGTGGCTAAAGGGCTTTAGGAGTTTTTTAAACCTTCTGTGGTTATTTAGAGGATTTAGTCCTGTGTTTATTCTTCTCGAAAAAGTCGGCCGTATGTGCGATAACTCCTCGATTGAAGACAATTGTCGCGAGTAAGCTTCAATTCATTTCAGAATTCTTGATGTTGAATCGCTTGAAGATTTTTTCTGGAAAGTTCTAGTGGAGTGGCATACAAGTGGCAAAAATATGAAAAACTGTACTAATCCCTAGTAAGGCACCTGTTTGAGTGTTTGACCTTTCATTTAAAAAAAAACTGCACAGGCCTTAAACGAAATAACAGTTTTCCTTTATGTTTTCTTACGCATGAAAAGTGTTTGTGTCAACAATGGGCCGGATTCATCAATGTTACTGCAGTAACTTTAACGGAGAATTGTAAGCGAAAGCTCAGATGACGCGGCTTATCGCTCACCATATCGCTTGATAGGCCGCGTTATCTGAGCTTTCGCTTACAATTCTCCGTTAAGGTTACTGCAGTAACTTTGATGAATCTGGTCCAATGTAAAGAATTAAAAAATAAAACCTCCGAAAACTTCCAAAGGTTGGACTTGGCGAGTTTCGCGAAAATTTCGAGAAAATTCCCTGTGCGCAAGATAATTACTGCCGAGGGCGGTTGCTAAGATAACCGCACAGGAAATGCTGTGGGTAACTTTTCAACTCCATAAAATGTAGCCTCAGATACACATTTGCTAAAAACTGTATAAATGAACATAATTCTGCCTTTTATAAGAAATAAAGTCCTGAAAGCTGCAAGGCTTGAGCCATAACAGACTCCAAAATTCAAAATTCCTTCATAGATTTTTTCTGCAAAGATAAGCTTTCTTATTAAAGCCACAAAAAACTTGAAGCACAAATGAAAGTAGTGAACAATTATCATTCCTTAATATGTATTAACAATTATTCACGTATTTCTGTAGAAAGTGTTCAATTTGATTTTTTTCAAATAAAAATACAGGACAGTAATTCTTTTTATTACGAAATGTTACAAATGTTTAAAGGAAGACACTCGTAATAGCTACCCTTAACTAAAAGGCTCTAAAGTTTAAAAAAAAGTTTTGTGGTTACACAGAAATTCAATATACAGGTAGTGTCATCGTAAGGTTCTGCTAGGTAAAACCGAAACTTCTGGATTGAAGAACATCTGTCTGAATACTGCTTAAGCTATGACGCTCCCGCCTGGTGTGATTTGATAGCAGCAAAGTGTCGTGATGACAGCTTACCAATTCGACTGCCACTTGAGCCTTAAAGCCAATGACTTGAACCCCTACAGTACACCTAGCTTTTACAGTCTGCTTCGACGTGTTACAACGCAGTGCTCGTTTATGAGATACCAGCTCCCTGACATATTTGTCGGATCCTCTGCCGGGTGGCGCCGGACCTCCGCTGCTGGTGTCGGATGCGAAACCGGAAATTTCGACCGCCATGGCGGCCAGCGGAGGTCATTGAGCATCTCAATACGTTTATTGGATGTACAAGTATTCGTGATGATGTAATCGTGCCGCGGTGAAGACGTCCTAGCCAGCTGCCTGGTGTGGCCGCGGCCGGCGCGACGTGCTCTTCGGGACGCGCACAGGAAGCCCCAACGGCTGGTGTCAAGGGTTTCGTTATCGGACTATAATCCGGCAATAATGTGTCATTGGCCGGCTTAACATATAGAGGCAAACGCGCGACTCTCCGAATCTGTAATAGAATCACCTGCCTCATCGTGGTCTTGCCCGGATTAGAGGCCGCCCGATTACAAGGGGGATCTGGAGCTGCCGGACCTTCCGTCGCGGATAAGCGCCACCGCCGACAACCACGGCCTCATGTGCCTGTGTCGTGGACGGACAGTGACTTAGCATTGCCTTTGGGTCGCTATATGGAGGCGCTCCTTCTAACATGGACTTTTTGGCAAGATATCTCGCCTACTCGGGGAAATTAGGCATCATCGAGTCACCGTTAGGTTTCAGTGAGAGGTTTCGCTTCAATTTTGCCTCAAAGCTCTCCTTACTCCTTCATTAGAATTTCTTGCAAAAAATTGTTGTTGCTTCTACGACAGACTTAACAACCTGCTCTCACTGATCTTCCTGCTCTAAAGAATTGAGTAATGAACACCTCGTAGCCTTCAGGTGTTTGAGACGACCAATTTAAAGGGACACAAATTATATTTTGCTACTTCTACCAAAACTAGTACCTGTTAAAAGCAAATAGTCGACACTGCCAATCATTTATTTGAAACTCTACTTCTAACACAAGTCTTGCTGCTATTTGTGCCACGGACCCATAGTTGCGATAATTTTCCTCCAGGCTTGGTTTAACTAAACTGAACGCTACCTATTCTAAACGAAATAAGAAATACATTCTTAGATGTTTTAAGTTTAAAGAGGAATGAATACTGCGAAGATCGAAATTATATGCAAAGAATATCCCTCCCGCAGAAATCTAGTGCCTGCCACCCAAAAATTTTCAACACACCACTGTTGCTCCTTGACCAATGTGAGTAAGTAGCTTGCTTGGGATGAGCAACTTTCTCAATTTTTAATTGCGTATGTATCAAACAGTGAACGAATGGTACTTGAGCCCTAGTAAACTCCCGGGAAAAAAGCAGAGAGACGAGATTATGAAAAGGATTTCTTTGATGTAGCCAGCTTTTGAAAGATCTCGATTTTTTGCCGAAAACTTCGTGACTGGCGGAATCGGACGCTAAGTGATGATCACTAAGGGCTTTCTTAAAAGAGTGCTTTTGAAATATGTAAATGGAAATTATTAGAGAATGGATAGGGTCAAAATGACTGGGCAATGATGTTTTACACCCAAATTGATTTCGTGGGTTTACAAGTGCTTTTCTGCTAAAGTAATTATTTGTGAACAAAAATCAAAATGTAACCTGCAAAAACTCTAAAACTGAACGTCTCACTGAACTTGATAAAGAGGATCAGGAAGCATGGACTCTTAAAAATCATACGTCCTTGAGCCTTCGCATGGTTTTGAAGTCATTTGTTCTGTTGACTGGGCGTATGAAACTCTGTAATAAATGACTTTTTTTTCGGCGTACTATTTACAAAATGTGGAAAGCGTTGGTGCGGTTAAACTCTTATTTGTACACTACGCACTACTTATTAAAACAGTTCCCCAGAGAGACCATGATAACTTATTTCACCTGCAGTGAACTGCCGAGGCTATGTAGCGACTGAACATCTTATAGCTTCCTACATACCTTCCTACATAGATAGTTAACAGACTCTCGAGAGATAAGAGACTTAGACTAAGAAATTTTCAGTTTCGAGGTCAATACCGACCTTGATATTTATCTAATTCGCTCACTGCTGTCCTACAAAGCTGACTTTGTCCATTGACTACAGACTCCCACTCAAACTGCACTTTAGTGAATCATCGGCCAAAAATTGTGTAACTATGTAGGTTCTAACTATTTTGGGTTTAGAAGAAGAGCAACGCGCTAACCAATAAAGTCATGTATACGGAAGTACAGCTACAGCTCATTAAGCAAACCAAAAAATCGTAACTTCATTTAAGGCATTGCCAAAGTCATACTTTTTCTAACAATCTAATTAGTTCTCTTTCATTCAAGCTCTGTCTACCGAGTAATAAATGGACTTTGCTGACGGAATCACAGCTCTGAAAATGAAATCTCGTCTTGGAAAGTAACTGCGAAGCAATGGAACCATTCTATGTAATTTCGAAAAGTTCCGCACTCATGTCATCTGCACTTTCTATTGCTTCAGGACTGACGACTTGCTACCACGTCCAGTTGCGGGTGACAAAGGCGTTTTGATTCAGCACCTGCTGGCCATACATGAAAACGGGGCCACAACAACTGGAAATCATTTAGGATTGTAATGCGGGGCGTGGAGCGCAGTCGGAGGAGATGCCGGGTGTCGCGTGCACCCGATTCCGTTTCCAGGTTCCTGGTTCAGAATAGCGGTTCAGACCAACCAAACCTTCCATCACACAGAGGCCGACGAATTGGTGTCACAGTCCTCTGGCAAGGAAAAACACTGACTTGTCCATCGACCGGCCACCACAAGTCACTGTGTAGGCAGGCCATAGGCGGATTGAAATTGCCTCCACTACATCCCATAGTGGTACAATGCTAGGCGCAGCCCAAAAAGGATTGGGGGACATCCTTTGTTGTCATAAAAAACCAAAGGGCTGTTGATAAGGATAGGAGTGTATGCTTCGATGTTCCGACTTATTCCTAGCCTTGCTCCAGAAAAATCTTGAGAGGAACCGAAGCGCCTTAAATGAAGTGATGAAACTTGCTTTTCAGTCTGCAACAGCGTCATTGTGCAGGGTACAGCAGAGGATTCAGTGCTTCTGCTTGCCAACTCACAACGAGACCTCAGCAAGTGTCGTTTGCCAGTGGGAGCGCGGCAACGCGCAAAGATGCGCGCTAATGCGCCGCGTTACCGTACCTTCGGACGGCTGCTCGGCCGGTGTTTGTTTTAGATGTTTATTCAGGAGGCCACCAACGCAATATTAGCATCTAATTGTCAGCCCAAGATTTGCGAATGCGCCTATTTAGGAGTAAAGACGTGTGGCAGCGCCATTGAGATCGGTCATTACTGGAAGCCGTTGTGGGCATCAATATCTGCCCGTAGAGCACACACTCGAAAGTCGATCGATGAAACAGTAAGCTTGGGCATGAGCTGCCGAGTCCGAATTTTTATTTCTCTGTTTTCCATCTCGGCCAGCTCGTAGTGTATTCACTGGATCATTGTGCTTGCGCAGTGGGTGGTCGCGAATATTGCCATCGATAGCCACCAAATTGACTGTGCTGATCGGCATGAAAAGGGAGGTAGTGGATTGATCGACTTTCGCGTTGTGGAAAATTTAATAAAATTTTAATACAATATTGTTTTTTCTCGACCTAAGCCTTTATTATTAAATCCGGTTCTTGATGTTCAAAAAACAAATGGAAAACCCATCAGGTGAACATAGCAAAAGGCATATGTTGATGATCTGGAAAAATATTTTGTTTTGCACTTTCTACATAGTGTGGAGTTCTCGTTACTCTTACTCGTTAAGCTTTTAGCTTAATTGAGGTTCTCGCATCCAAATCAACACTACTAAGGAACTAAAAAAAGGAAACATAAAAACTCCCATGAGTCTCATTACAATGATGTTTTTCAAAATGCTGGAAGTTGTAACCTTTTACCGTTTCCACTAGGATGAATAATGATTCATTATGCCTAATTATACAAAATTTCAAACATCATGCGCAAGAAAGCTATTCGTCGGATCCATGCATCCAAATCGGCTACCCCGTGATGAAGTAAGTGGATCTGCTCAAGGTGCACACAACTCCTTAGAACAGAATTAAAGAATTTTTCGATACAGAATCCAAGGAATATTGTTCCTTTCTGAATTATAAATTTTTTCTTTTCTAGCCCGACTACGATTTGATTCATCGCTATTGCTCTCGAACAAAGCTCAATGTTTAACTGTTGAATATTTTATTTACGAATTTCTCCTTTCCTTCTTTAAAACAAAGTGTCTTTGTTTTAGATATTGCAAATATATACATTAAAACACATATTAGGAACGTCATAGAGCAGTCGGAGGAAGTTGTGGCTGTCGCGAACACCTGACTCCAGGTTCTCGATTAGCGTTTCCCATCTAAGACAACCAAACGTTCCGTCCCTCCTAGGTCGGTGAATTGCTACTAGCCTTGTCTGGAATGGAAAAAGCAGGACTTATCGGCTGGCCACGCAAGTCATTGTGTAGGCCAAATACGCTTTCAAATGGCCTCCACGAGACCAAGAAGAAGTAGAATGCGTGGCGTATCTCAAACGGGATTGATTAACGCGGTCCGTTATCGTTTGTTCCTTATTTTACTTATTACGAGTGCTACGCAGTCATTTAGCGAACCCAATCAACTGCTTGGCCGGAGAATGTAACAAAAAAAACAGGTTGAAAGAGGCTTCAACATCTCCAATAGGTAACATAGCGGCACAAAATTTGTAAACGAAAAAATGGAGGTGACGGAAACAGTCACTCAATCGAAAGACGGCTCCAAAGCCATTTCTATTCTATATGTCGAATGCACTTACGAAATACGGCTCAAAGAATACGAGCTCTTTGACAGTCCGACACTCATGCAATAAGAAAGAGGAGGCACATTAAGTAGATGGAAGGAATTCCTCGGAATCTCTTCAAAGAAAGAACAACATTATCTTTGTAAGGATGGTGTTGCTGCTAGTTTTTAAGAAAATCCGTCCAAATTGAAATTCCATCTCAATGTTAAAAAATTATATTTAACATGTGAGCTACAAATACGGGATACCATGTAATAAATTTATGTGGAACGAGACAAGCGTTATCCTCCCTGTTAGCTTGTCATTCTTCAGAATAAAGCAGATTTGCAAAATTGCAAAAGGATACTTTATCTAACTGCTTTCTCTAAAGCTATCCTATTCTTTTTTCTAAACAATGATTTTAATCGCGAAAAAATACTACTATGACCTTTGAATATCATATTGAAAAGTTTATAGTTCCCTCATGGTGCACCACTATCGTACAGGTACCTGGAGCGGCAATTTGTCGAAGCTCTTCGGGGTGTATTTCGAGAGCCAGAATTTAGCTATCTTCTGTGATAGGGCTGCTACGACGAGTGTGACAATTACGCATTGGTCTGTGCTTTCCACTCACATCCGAAATGCAGGCGCTACAACAAAGTGACCGTATATGTACTTTCCGCTGGATCGTTCCTGGTACCGGGATCGTAAACGATGAAACCCCCCTCACTGTTTGACAGCCCATTGGAGGGACGTGGTTGGTGTGACTGGAGCAGCGAGCTACGGTAATGCTTCTTCATCCGTCTCAATGGCTGCGGCTCGAGCCATCGATCTTGCCGTTAGTGCTCAGCACGACCTGGCTGGCAGTCGAAGACGGTCGCTTGTCACTCGTATTTTCAATTTAACCAAAGGCGCTTGACGAGATCCACGAAGCGACGGCCCACGATTCACAACCACATCGTGCTCTGGACTCACAACGAATAAACCATGGGTGGTGAAGGAGGTTTACGCAAGTGTGGACATCAGCCATGAGCCGGTTCCGAACTTCCTTATTATGTCTAATTTTCGAAGCAAGCAATGAAAGCCTTCGTTGTGTCAGTAAGAGTGTGTCTCATTTTCCCAACACAGTCTTTTGTTTTTTCGGCCTTCACAATGAGGATAATGCAAAAGAATTCTCTCCAAAGAAAGAGTACATAGAGTTCATCCATCCGCCTTTCTCTTGGATTCCTCTTATGTGTACATTTATGTCTTGCCTAAATACCAAGAAAACTTTTGAACAAGAAGTGAGCAGCCTTTTCAACATATTTTTACGCTATGAATGGATGAGAACTGCACCTATTGCCCCTCATTCAGTGAAAAATTCGGGACTCTACAGCAATGAAATAGGCATCTCACCCGACATGGATCCTGCCGTACATATGTATGTCGACTAGGAGAGGAGACCGTCTGGCACCACTCCAGATATTCTAATGTGAGAAGAGTTGAATCACCTCGTTCAAAATGTCGAGGATAGAAATGCAGCCACAGACAGCAGTTAATGTTTTTGATTGTTGTTGCTTGTTAATTGGTGTCATAAGATAGCGCACGCTTTCATTTACAAATGCTCTAGGGTTAGCACAACTGTGTCAGTAGAGTGCCAGGGCAACTTTACCACCCCCAGAACAACTCACGAATGGTTGCCAAGTCTATTTTGCCTGGACGTGGAGCCAAGGCAAGGACTGATCGGCAAATGCGTCAGCGGCACTCACTTCCATCTATGGCCATGTTCCTGTGTGAAGAAGCAGCTTACCACTTAGATATACGCTAACCTTTGTAAACTTGACATGCAAATTTAATTGAAAGCCAGGAAATAAAGTTTCTTTCTATAAAAACGTTAAGCAGTCCCATATTAAGCACGCAAAGACAATCGATGAAAACAGAACTGCGTTACGTAAAAGTGTCAATACTCGCGCTCCAACATAACCTCTTGGATTATACGAAGGAATGTGGATCAGAATGCTCCTAGTGTACTCCCATGACCAACAAATTAGGCAGCAGATCCAGAACGCTGCACAGAGTTTCGATAACCTCTGGTCCATGCTCCTTCATAGGCGTGCTTCTTAAATTTGAGAAAAAAATAGTCAGCAGAAAGGGGCATTGCGGAGCTTTTGAACAACACTTCAGGATAGCTGTCTGCAGCGCATTCGATAGGACGCGCGGATACATACTTGCCTACGCCCGATTTGATTTTAGGTTCGGTTCACACCTTAGCTAACAAAGCTTTTGGCGTGCTGAAGACATTAAATGAATATTCTAGTTGCACATTAGATGCGCAGTTCGGTACTCTGAAAAGGGTATCTCCTATCCTTATCCTGGAAGGTTATTGTTATATATCCAAGTCGTAGAGTTGCCGTGTTTTCCGATTCTTGATTTTGTTGTTCTGTCATTGGCTTAAATAAAATAAATAAAATAGAGGAGGTAACGCACTCGGATCAGGCTGTGACTGGGAAGCTCACTTCCATACCACTGAGGTTCTGTTTGGTACCAGACTTGTCTGGGAGAAGCTCAACAGTGACTGGTTCAACAGCTTCCCTCCGCAAGTCAGTGTATCGCTCCAGTAATGAAATTCTACGCTATCTCAGAGAAGGTGAATGCGAGGCGCATCTTGAAAGGAAATGATTGACTTCTATCTTTATTCATTATTGTTATTTCCAGTTTCGAACGAGGTACTTCTTCTTACTAATCTTCAAGGTTTTCCATGAAGGATAAAAGGATAAAGGACGACAATAATCAATTCCTGTTGGAAGTGCAAAGCATTCTATTTCTACGAAACGTCGTAGGGGCAGTTTGATTGGGTGTTCGCCCTATGCAATAACTTCCGGTGCTAACCGATAAACAAATCGGTGTTTCATACTTCCCAGTCAAGTCCGATACCAATTCACCCGGATGGAAGGCTTAGCTGACCTGGGAGTGAAATTCGAACCAGGAACTTGGAATTTAATGCATGCGACAGCCGACGCCTCGTCGGACTACGCTATCACACGCCCTTCTGTTCCACCACCTTCACCAGTTCTCTGCTACTGATCTGCAGCTTCCTTTTCGTCACTCTCCTTGTTCCTATCCAAGCACACAACGTTCGTAGAAGTTCATCCTTCTCCAATGTGTTAGCCTTATGAGAAGGGATGCTCAATTCATCGAAATTCTCAATTCACAGCTTCTCATTTCTCGACCATTGCAGATTGTTCAGTCGATTTTGTGCCCGATGTCATGGTGCGCTGGCGTCGCGTGATTTGGTGTTCCGGTGTCAGCATGCCACGTATCATCAGCAGTGCTTCTCCTGCTTCTATTGTCATATACAGTTTAAGAAGGTATGAATAAGCATCGTCCAGAGTTTTGTTGTGGCGGCAAAAGAAACAGCACCTGCAGCGAGTTGATTTTGCCGAAACAAATGATTAATTAGAAGATCGTCATCAACGTCACTGACCGTATCGCCACTGACGAGAGGTCTACTGCTGTTTCAGGGCGACGAATACTTGATTGTCGACGGCGAAATAGTTTGCCGAAAGGACTACCACATGCTGCTGCAGAATCACATCCACTCAAGTATGCGCTAACTTACTCGTTTCTTAGCCTCCGTTTCGTTTCCACTTTTTATACTTGAAGCCTTACACATATTGTTATTACAAAGCAAATAATTGAAATAATTGTGAAGAAAAGGCCGAAAACTGCATCTAGAAAGTCTTATTGGAGTCTATTAACAAAACTACTGCGATTTTCAAAACGATACAGTGAATTGCCATTTCACAAGATAGGGCGAATGGGGGAGAAAAGTCTAAATCTGCCTGCGCACTGCAAAACTGCAGAGAACAGTGGATTTAAGAATACACAAAGATCTGCCTAGTGTGTGGAGTGGAAAACAGTGTGACTTCCATAGCTAACCACGCTGTCAATTTTATTGGTTTTTTTATTTGCTAGTTTCGTTATAACTAAAAACATTCCAACTTCCGATGTGTTAACGGCAGCAAAAATAATGCAAAAGTGGATACAGTCTTGGTCAGGTTAGAGCACCAGGGCAACTTTCAACACCCTTTATGCCCCATTACCAACCTCTTTAAAATTGGAGGAAAGACATTACCGAATTATTCAACCATCCTTTATGCCCCATTACCAACCTCTTTAAAATTGGAGGAAAGACATTACCGAATTATTCAACAAGTGGGATTTCAATAAAATTTAAGGAGAGGATGCTTAGGCAATACATCTTCTGAACCCCAAACTAGACTATTTTGCCCAAAAGTTTGCTTTCCAGTTTGTTTTAGCCTTGTTGTTGTTGTTGTGTTCCAGTGAATATGAACTTGTGTCCAAAACTCATCTTCCAGGAAAGAGTCATTCCACCTTCCCCTCCAGGCGAGAATCTTTCATTCCCTCTACCATTGTGTACTACTACTTTCGCAAGCGCAAAACATTTTGAGGAAGGCTTCAAAATTTTAACATTTCTCGTATCCGTCCTATCCGAGAGCACTTGGAGTGCAGTCGGAAGAGGTGCCGGCTGTCGCATGCACTCTATACGAGGCTCCTGGTTCGGATCTCATTCCCAGGCCAACCAAACTTTCCGTCTCTTCGGGGCCGTGAATTAGTACCAGTCTTGTCTGGGAAGAATAGAGAGTTGATTTGTCCGGCGGTGGCTGACCACTGCAGGTGGCCAAATTCGCATTCAAATACGAATTCAAATCACCTCCCGACATCCTATAGAAGTAGAATGCGTGGCGCATCCTAAAAAGGATTGAATAACACCGCTATTTATGCTTTTGTTCTATACCAAGGAGCACTTCTGTAAGGGCAAAACAAATGTAAATACATCGTATTGTGTTGTAAATACATTGTATAAGCTCTTCCGGCTAGGAAATCATGGAAAGCCCTTAACAGGCTAGTTCAGAGTGTTGTCTTTGTAAAAGAGTTTACCTCCAGCTGTCAGAGAGTTAGGGTGGAGTGCCCCCCCCCCCTTTCCCTCCCCGAATTACGATGGCTCCCATCTTCACATCTCTGTGATAACATTGTGATGTCTTGAAAACGTTGAGAAATTTGTTGTTGACTACCGCAATGCGCGAAGCGCGAACATACGCAATCAAACATCCACCGAGGGAAAACAAAACATGAGGAATCGAGTATAGCAGTGCAAAGGCCAGTGTAGTCCAAATATGCAGCCAAACTGATTCTGCGATATTCGGTAGGAGCCACGTGTCGCGTCTCAGAAACGGAATAGCGTCGTTCATCATTAGTTTCGCTTTCTTTTCTTTTTTTTTAAATTTTAGCTTGAAGTTAGAAAGTAAATGTTCGAAGAGTAAGCGTTTGGTAGGCCAGCACCACCCGACATTGGCAGTAGAGAGATGCTAGTAGAACAGAAATGAGGCAGCCCGATCCCTGACGCATTCTTTCTACCTCTGCCGTTCTGTGTAGTCCTAAATGTTTGACCTGATCGCGTACCACCAGGAGGTACCACATTAGTCTGTCTTCTCAGCCTAAAGATCATTTTACAAAATGGTTATGGGAATCATTTCATTTGAAAATTCTGAATAATCTTTAAAAAAAGGCCTAAAACTTTAGACACTAAAATTTCAGCCTCGTAAGGGTCTACTGCTCTTCATGACGGGGTTTTGATTGTTATTGGAAGCATTACTTATTCTGCAGACGTTTTCTTCTTGTTTTAATTCCAACAGCTACACGTATCAACATTTCTTCAATACTTTCCGTTTCGGTTGTCTTCGTTAAGTCGACATACATTTTTTCGTGCTCCGCGCTTCGTAGAAGTCGTCAAAAGTCGAGAGGTATTGTGATTGCATCAGGATACAATAAAGCTTTACAAGGGTCTCCGTGTTCTCTCATCTTGAAACCTTGGCATTGATATCACTGTCTTTATGTCTCTAAAGACGACGGAAAGGTCGAAACGTCGAACCTGGAATAAACTTTTCCACCTACCAACCCCACTGACACAGAAGCAGAAGCATCACCTTACAGTGGTGCTTTGCTACGAACAAAAGCCATGATCTAGGCGAAACTCAAACCGTGCCCCTTGCTTTCCGCGCAGCCTTTCTCCATGGAGTTGGTTGACGCAAATTCCAGGTTTATTATCCTTCTATCCTACTAGTATACGACTCTAATATGATATATGTTGTTATGGTTTAAGGGGTGCGCGCAGCGCAGTCGGAGGAGGCGCCGACAGTCGCGTGCACCCGATACCAGGTTCCTGGTTCAGATTTTCCGCCAAGGCCAGCCAAGCCTTCCATCCCTCCGGGGTTGGTGAATTGGTACCACACGTGTCTGGGAAGGATAAAGCGCTGACTTGTTCATCGGCTGGCCACCGCAGGTCATTGTATGGCTAAATACGCACTCATATCGCCTCCACGACATCCCGTAGATGTAGAATGCGCTGGCGCATCCTACAAGGGATTGAGTAACGCCGTCCTTTATCCTTATCCTTATGATTTAAGCGGTGTGAAACAGCACTCGAAGCGCGTGTGTGGATCTAACTTTTTCCTTGAATAGGGGCTTTAACGTAAATGTATATCTGTATATGTAAATATATAACGTATAACGTATCTAGCCAGAAAAGGTAAGCTTTGTTCAGAATTGGAAACTCGTAGCCGTGCTGTGATAGGTGACAGCATTAATTCACAGTGAGTATAAGATTAAGACGATTCTTAGGATCTGGTGCTGGTAGCCAATAACCTTCATAACCCCAGTTTGAAACCCTCAAGGGCACTAGACGTGGTCTTAGTAATGATGGCGCTTTTGCGTTTCTTGTGGTTTGTTCTAACACTGCATCAGCTCTGCACAATCTCTTACATAACCTAAACCCTATTGTTCTGTTTTCGAACACTCTGATGTTCAGCAATACATAGTATTCATTGATCGCTCAAACAAAAGGTTAGCTTTAGGAATATATACTCTGTAATACATTTGCAACTCAAGACCCCTACAAATTCCTATATTTTTTAGACCGATCGTTTTCAAGCACGATTACCTGAAACTGGTTTAGTAGCGCTAATGATGTAGCATGAAAATTCTGTTTAAATAACTTTTACGAAGATAAATATGTATCGCTTAGTGACCGGAGCTCCCGTACTGTTCGACTTCGAGTCATCGGAGTCAAGCCGAAAGACGCCCAAACGACCGAGAACCATTCTCAACGCCACTCAACGGAAACAGTTCAAAGCGGCGTTCGAGAAAAGTGCCAAGCCGTGCAGGAAGGTAAGCATGCTTACAGTGGTATTTCATGTAGAACACGAGGCAGTTGGCTGAGATAGACCTGATGCGAAAAGGCCGCACCTGAGCCGTCCTCCTACAATTTCCATAGAAAAGTCCTGTCCCTTTAGTTACTGAAGTCAGGTGGCGAGATCGAAAAAATCTAAGAACAGACAAAGTCGAATTTGGTGCCACGATCAGACTCAAAAGTTTGTAATTGACATTGTCGTCGTATCTTGGCCCTCATTCAGAAGTGGATTATTTATATGAGTTTGTCCTGTTGTCTTTAGATTGCTAGTGACAAGAACAACTATCTTGGGACGCTAAACTATTTCGCTGACAATTCTCACGCATTGGTTATCGTTACCCGTGTCAGTTCATCATGGAGATTACCGACGTGGTTACCTTACCATACTTGACGGACTCTTCGAATAATGTTATATATGGACCAAATGGTTGTTAAAGTGCTTTGTCCTTCAGGCAAACCAGTATAAATATGTACAATAGAAGCGAGGCTGCATATGTACATTTGTTTTACTACTTATGTACTTGTTTTCACCGGTGCCGATCTTCTGTCAATTTTGCGCAATCCTCTGCAAAAGTGTTAATGACGTCTAGGTTATCCCCTTATCCCCTTTCTTTGCTATGAATTTCTCGGAATGGTTTCCGGGAGGTTTTTTATGCTTTAGGAATGTACGCAAGCGTTAGTGTTTCCGTCGCCGATAGCTGCTATTATATTTTTAAAGTGAGTAGTGAATCAGTAAAAAAGGGAGTTTTCCATTCTATACGATTTATTCATTTAGAAACAAATGCTGAAGAACCTTTCAAAAATGTAAATCAATAGAAAGGTGAATTCTCATGAAGCATTTTCTTTCAAATAGCCTATTTGTTATGTCTCGTGTAAATTGTATCGACCACCATTTGGATGATAATCGTCCTCTTCTTCTTTTTCTAATTGGTAAAGCTGTCTTCTTCTTATAAAAAAGCCACTAGAAAACAGATGTCGACTAGTATGAATCTACTCCCAACCTCAATGATCCTTGAATTCTCAGCAAGGCTCATGAGCTCTCTTCCTCTGCTGCTGACAGAGACTGTCGGTGCACTACTAAGGTGCTAAAAAATGGTTCACATATACGATCTATTTTCTATTCAAATCCGTGGAGAATAATGTGTGAAAACGCGGCCTCACTGTTTCCTTACTGTAAGCTTACCATAGGGCACATGATGTGTTCTGAAACTCAAATTGAGTTTCCCCTTTAAATTCGATTTGTTTAGGTTCGAGAGCAACTGGCTAAGGAGACTGGTCTCAGTGTACGCGTTGTCCAGGTGTGGTTCCAGAACCAAAGAGCAAAGGTGCGTTGCTGGTAATCTACTACAAAGTGTCTCTTGATGGCGGATTATTCTGTCCCGCCTAATTCAGTCCATTGCAGATGAAGAAAATGCAGCGAAAGGAAGAGAGTAAGCGTGGCTCGAGTGCTCTTGACTCAGAAGGCAAAAGCATCGAGGGCGAAAAGAGCTCAGATGAGGGTGGGTCTCGTTGCTGTTGACTACTTAATATGCTACTCATTTTTGTAAGTCTGAGATATCTGGGTGCAGAAGAACTTACACCGTGAAGGATACTGCAACCGACAAAGCCGGCAGATTACTCCTTGTGAATGGTCGTGGGTAATCCAACTGACCAGAAGAACCAGATTTGGCGAGCGTGGACAATTTCTTTGACATTTTGTATTACTGACTTGTCTAGACAAGTCTGGCAGTGGCGGTGTGGCAGCTGGGGAAGGTCTCATTCATCCCCGGCTGTCTTATTCATCCGCTATCGAGGTCCTTGGTTCGTGTCCGCACAGGCAAACCTTCCAATCCGGAGGGGTCGGAAAATGGCACCGGGCGCCTTCGTGAAAAATGAAGCACTCACTTGTTCATAATATGCTTATAACAATTTATTTTAAAAGCTAAATATACATTTAAAATCGTCTCCACGTATCCCGCAGAAATAAAATGTGTTTAGCATTCCATAAAGGGAAATTAACGCCAAAATTTAGACTTATCATTTTCTTCGGCTAGATCATAAAGATCTGCTTGCTTTCTTAAAGTTTTATCAGATTCTGGACTGATAGTGAAGCTCTTTTCTAAAAACGGAAATAGTTGCATGAGTGCGGTTATAAGAAATTAGATTTCATTTATTGTGGAAATATTAAATGCAAAAAAATGTCGACTTAATTGACAACCTACCTCTATTGGAATTTACCTCGTATCCCGTTCTATATATGGTGGAGTAAGATACCGTGAAGGTAGATGATATGCAGATTTAGCGTATAATACTTGCGTGTGTGATGGTCAAGGTTTTCGGTCTGTCTCTTAAGCTTGCCTGGTCATCAGTCTACACAACAGCTCTGAAAGATTTTTGGGCACGTTTTCAATTGTATGCCACGGAAACGGCTGCAATCCCTTCTAAATAACCCCCACACAGCTTCTTGTTTTTCTCTGCTCAACCCATAAACTGGTCGGCGATTAGAAATCGGAGCTAGCCGAAGGTTTTGAACTTCTACCTTTCTCAAGACGTGTCCATAGGACCTTGGACGTTGTCCCGTTAGTTCCGCCTGGATTGGAACCTTCTGCCAGTTCGAATATGGTTGACAGTGCTGGTCAGAATCGTATAGCTAAGGACTCCTTCCACTGACGCGACATTATAAAAGGAGAGGTTTGACCACTGGCTTAGCTTTCAGTGCAGCTATGATCATAGGAGACCATACTGTCCCGCGTCTTCTTGAGTTGGGCTGCATTGGTCCGTCCTCTTTCAGTGTAGCCACACTCCTCTGCTCAGCCTCTGCGCAGGAGTTGCTCCATCTTCTCGTTAAAGTCTCCTCTGTAGCACTCCCAGATCAGTCCAGTGCAGCTTCAGAGTTCACTGCCCATGCCTTCTTCACATTTCTTAGGAGAACATGACGTCAGAGTTGCTACCTCAGACTCCTCCCGCAGCTCTTTCTTAATCTTTGCTTCTTAGGTGAAATTCTCAGCGCCGATGGTGGTTCTGAGTGAATATAAATCGGACGAGTTATTATGGGCTGTACTAATAGTAGCGCCCAGGAGCCGACCCTTGGTGAACGCCGACTGTTGAATCGAGAAAAAAAAATCCCTAGTATAATAGGTGCACAGCTGTGAGCAGTGTACTGGCCTCAGTTCCATTAAACGATAATATCCGACATTGTTCACCTTTTGTAAAGACTATCCACCGGCAAACATCAAACATTGTTAGCTACGAATAAAAATCGATAGCGTCAATCGATAGTGGTTAACCGATCGACACAGTCGATCTTTATGAAGCCTTTCCGTTAACCATCAATTTGCATCTTGAAAGGTAAACCTTAGACCGCGGTAAATGATGGTTATAGTGATGTATAACCCTTTTGGGGTATTGTGGCTCGCGGATGGAGAGACAGGCAGAGAGACGATGGGGCGGGCGGACGCACTAACCCCTTTTATGCATAGTAGGAGTATGTCCTCTATCTAGTGGAGTAAAAACTTTGTGTGCAGAGTCGGTCCATCCTTTGTTCGCTTCCAGCGCTTGTAATTTCTCCGCTCACCTCGGCACTGCCTTCATAGATGCAGTTGATTGAAATCCCAAACTAATTTTACTAATTTCCCTTCGGGCCCATAGAGAACGAACGAGGTTGGCGATTGTGGACTTTGGTTGAAAAGAGCTCTGTAAGGATTTCCCTCATGTAGGACTATAGGTATATTCTCTACCGATCAAGGAGAAAGGTAAAGAAGTTTAAAAGTGAACTTCAGTAGTCGTAGTTTGTGTCAACCACAAGTTTCTTTCATTTTTATGTTTTCACCACATTTACAAATTTACCGCCGTTTTAGAAATCTGTGAACTTTTGCGTGCTTTTAGAGCAGGAATCGTTCCGAGTGACAGCTTTTATTATTTGTTGCCATGAAAACAAAAATGGGCGCGTGGTGGCGCAGTTGGAGGAAGTGCCGGCTGTCGCTTGTCCCACCTCCGACTGCGGGTCCAGGTTCCTGGTTCCTGGTTCGGATTCGCCGTATAGGTCAACCAAGCCCTCCATCTCTCCGGAGTTGGTGGCTTGGTGCTAGACTTGTCTTGAATGATGAGGCAGTGACTTATTCATCAAGTGGGCATCGCAAGTCATTGTGTAATCCAAATACGCTTTCAATTTGCCTCCTCGACATCCCGTACAAGTAGTGTGGTGTGGCGCATCCCAAAGAGGATTGATAGCAGCCATTCTTTATCTTTTCTCGTCTACGTAAATGAAACCACTTCATTAATTGTCTTGCTTATATGTTCTGGTCGGTTGAGCATGTGTATAGCAGTCGGAGGAGGTGCTGGCTGCTGCGTACATTCGATACCAGGTTCTTGGTTTGGATTTCCCGCTCAGGCCAACCAAACCTTTCACCCCTTCGATATCGATAAATTTGTAACAGACTTGTCTGAGAAGGATAAAACGCATACTTGTTCATCGGCTGACCACCACTAGTCATTGCGTAGGCCAAATATGCATTGAAATCACCGCCACGGCATTCCTTAAAAGCAGAATGCATGGCGCATCTCAAGATGGAATGAGTAACACCGCTTTTTATCTTTTAACCTTATCCAATATGTACTGGCTGCTCCTAAATAAACATCAACGTTTTTGTCTTTCAGAAAACTGCTCAGATTGTGACGACTTGGACATGGATCATCCGGAAAAGCCATATCCTGAAAATCCCATCGAGAAACTCTACCACATGCAGAGCACGTACTTCCAGTTCACGTGAGACAGCTCAAACGCGTCCGTCTGGAAGGTGTCTTCGCCACTTCAGCTCAGCTGTCATCCTGATGCTTTTGTACCACACGTGCTCGCAGTTGCGTGTACGAAGTAAATCCTCTTAGCTGGCGTGGGAAATCAGCTTGCTGCTTTTTCTCTGGCAATTCTATTTGTTAACGCTCAAAATTGTTCACGCGTACAGTCACTGAAAACGTCATCATCACATGAGTTCCTTGATCAGACCGTTTTTCGTTCCTCGCTTGTGTACAGATGCATATCGACGACGCCGTAGCCGTCTCTCAAACATGTGTTCATAGATAGAGTATAAATCGTAGTGCTTCTCGTCGTTCTGCGCCATGTTTTTCGTTTCACATAGATCGTCTGCGAACAGTTAGAGCCGAAGGAGTTCGCGTTCGGAATCTGGGAGAATAGGTTCACAACAGTTTTATTTATTCCTTATTTTCTTCGTTCAATTTAACTTATTTCTAAATCGGCGCTGCGAAGCGCACGCGCGTGTTCTCATCGAATTCTACCGCAGTTTAACAGTTCAAATACACTGGTTGGCTATTGTGTGCACGTTCTGGTCATAATGCTTCTCTTTTTGCCATATTCTCGTCTCTAGTCAGCGTAATACATCTCAACGAATCGTTGTTTGAACAGCTTCTTTCTGTTTTACTTCAGCTATTGATTACTTCGATTTTCCCGATTTTTTGTTTATGTAACAGGAACAAGTCATGAATAAAGGATTTATTCGGAAGCATCGTTTCATGCAGAGATCAGGTAATACAATGAAATGAATAGAATGAAATGCAGGGAATTGCTGAACACAAAACACATTGGCGAAGATGCCGTGACATTGCAAAGCGACTAGACTTGAACATAATGGGAAAATGAAAGCATTCTGCATCAGCATCTACGATGAGAGAGGAGACCGTGTCATACTCCATTTCTCCTCGGCATTCCAAGTTTATACTAAAACGAGACCGCAAGCCCATCTATTACGCGCGGACTAAATTGCGAATCACGGATTGCGAATCTCAGCGCCCCAATTGTTGCGATTTGTTCTAATCTAGCAGGCAAACTGGTGATATGATCATATATTGTTGCTTTTTGGACACTGTAACGTTGTTCTTTTGTTTTTACAAATTTAGTAGCAACACATTTTTCTTCTTTTTTATACCGTGATGGTATACAAAAAAAGTTATAGCTGTTGAATTAAGGTCGCATAATTGTATGCATTCTATGAAGGAATTGAGGCTCCAATAGACCTTCGAATGGATTAGACGATGCAAAATTCTTAAAGGTGTGTTTCCATTTCGCTAAGAATATTTTTGCAGAGGTCTAGGTTGTATAAATTTGCGTCCTGTCTCAGAATTACACATGTTATAGAAATCATGCAAATTTGCAAAGCAACTTCAAATCCTGACTGCCAGGATAGAATCTGAGCCATAAAAGTGTGACATTCTCTCTAGTAAGTGGGAGAGAGATAAAGTAAGATAACAGCTTCAAGAAACGTGGTCTCGGGCAGATTGGTCTAGTTGGGAAATGTGCAACCACAATTCAGTCGAGCGAATATAAATTCGTGGCATAATTCACGTTCACGTAGAACTTGAAACGAAAATTTGACAGGGCCCACAATAGCGGCAACGTGACGCCAGAAGCAGTCCTATAAACCTCCGTGAAGTGAAGGTGGTAGCCATGAGCAGCTAACGATTAATCTTTCCGCGAAATCAATTATCAAGAACGCTAATCTTTCATTACAGCCATTTTGTCAATTTGATGCTTTTTCCGCGTAGATGAAAAGAGCGTCTCCAATTTCAAGGCATCAATTCGCTTGTCTCTTCACTTGGACATTGTGCGTATGTGAAGGCACCCTGGTGCGACGTATAACGGATGCGAAAAAGTTGTGAATCTTCACATTTCGATATGTTTCCAAGTAAAAACTGTCATACTTGCCAGGCGGATCTCTTCGAACTGTTGTAATGATAGAAACTCAAATATTTTCATCGTAGATGCTTCCTATCTTCGGGCAAATTGTAGTTTCATTCAAGCTTGGATTAGATTCACCCAAATTGATGCAGGTTTTAGCCTCTGTTTTGAGAGCGTTATATTTCACTGTTGAAGAAAAAATTGAGGCATTGCAAAGAGTACTGTCCGCACTCTGAAGGTGGTTGCTAAGAAGGTGCATTTTTAAGCAATTTCGGATGTTATAAAACCACTAAATGGGGATTTCGTCTGTGTAGCAAAGAAGCAAATGTAATACTTTGAGCATTTCCTCAGAAGAAGATCGTCAAAGCACAGGAGAAAGAGCACCGCCGCGAAACATTGCGTTTGCAACGCATCATGTAGCCTTGCTCAAGATAAAGATTTTCTCACAGAAGTTTGCAGAGGCCGTTCACCTGAATTAGGGAGGTCTTTAATTGACTCGACTTGACCCACTACCGCCGCTGAGCCTCGTTTGATTATGTCCCCAGGCCCAAATGGTGCTCTCCAGTCAAATTTCAAATTTTTTCGAACATTACGTTACGTTTCATTTGCCTGTCGTTTATGCCTTCATTCTTTTACAGCACTTTATTTGACATCAATTTGGCCAGAAGATATCCATAGTGAGCCTGCTGCTACCAGATAGCCGATTTCGATTAATTCAAGAAAACAGTTTAGTCTAAAACATGTGATTGTAGAAGAACATTGAGGTCGAGCTGACCCGCAACTAGGAGAGAGAGAAATGAAGAACTCGTTGGCCATCCAGACGAGTGCAATGCTTCTGCAGGGCATGTCAGGTCAGCACAATTACGTCAGAAGAGAACACCTACATCAGAGCTCGAACTGATGCGACAGATGATTGATTGAAAAATTCAAGTAAAAATCATACAATTATAATACTCTGTTTCATTCTCCGAAAACTGAGCAGGAAACGCTGCTGAAGGTCAGCCACACTTTTGAAGGAAGTCGTCACATTAACTAGCTGGAAAACTGCGACCTTATAACCCGGCTTTTCGATAATTGACTAATGGAGTTTCTACAATGCGTCTAGCCATCCCACAGATTCTTAGACTAATGCATTCGTTCAGAGCCTAGATATTCATGGCTAAAATCGTCGATCTGCCCATGCAAAGTTCGATTACTTGCAGTTTTGACAAACAGTTGTATACAAACGCTTAAAATTAAGTCGAAACGCGAATGTCTAATGTGATTTTTATCAATTCTAAAATGATTACACAGCAGGTTACAATCACGAGTTGTAGGCTGAAAGTTCTTACGTTTAGCTAATCGAAATTGGCCACCTTGAAGCAGCAGCAAGCTTAAAATAGATATCTTCCGGCCAGATCTGGTGTCAAATAAAGTGTCCTGACAAGAGAAAAAACATAAACGAAAGAATAAAACTAAACAAAATAAAATTTAGTCATGTTCAAAAAATTTAAAATTGGACTGGGCAGCACCAGTGCCTGGGGACATAACTAAGCGAATCTCAGTAACGGAAGTGGGTCAAATCAAAGCAATTAAGGGTCTCCTTAATCCAGTGTGAATATACCCAAACTGCCTTCTTCAGAGCCGAGAAAGTCAAATAGAGTTTGAAAAATTAACCATCTAAGAACTATTCCAGACCACAGCGGTGACGGACGATTTTTCAAATTCTATATGACTCTACTAATACCAATCTTGGTCAGGACGATGCTGAAAATGTGTGTGAATTTCTGCGAGAAAATGCACACTGATCATTGTAATGCCTAGATTCAAAGGCAGTCGAACATGGAATAATCTCCTTAATTTAGTTGCTGCTTTCAAGGCTTCCCCCATCGTTGAACGGTAATCGCACGCTGACAGCTAGGACGATGCTGAAAGTGCGTGTAGATTTCTGCGAGAAAATCCTTACTTTGGACAAAGTTATCATGATGCGGAGCAAAAAACGCGCTTCATGGTCGCAAACACGAATTGGTTCAATGCTTAGCTGCAGTACTGCATCTCATGTACTTTGACGATCTTCTTCTGAGGAAATGCTCAAAGTATTAGATTTGCTACATAGATGGAGTCCACATTTAGTGGCTTTATCACGTTCGGAAAAGCAATACGGGTAATCCTATTAAGCAATAGGGATAATTGAAACTGCGACTTCTTAGCAACCACCTGTAGATGCGCCCAGTACTCTTTGCAACCCCTCAACCTTTCTTCTTGTAGTGTTCAAACGTTGTTCCTTTTAGGACATAGTGCAAGAGTTTTTCTTTATGAGGCTTAAGTAGAGTAGACGAGAACTTAGTGCGGCGAACTTTGAGTCTTTCATTTATTTAGTCTTTTCTTCTTTGTTTTGAGTCATTCGGTGCAAGTTAACAGTGTAAGTCACAGCTTTTCGTGGTCATCACTAGCTCTGTTTTAGCAATATAGAGCTAAAGTTGCCTTCATTAGTTTGTACAGCTCTTCATCAGTTATTCGTGATTTGCCTTATTTTCGAGGTCATATCCTCCAGAGAAGGCTTTCAGTAGCAAAAAACTTCCGTTTCGCAGCACTTTTTAGGCACGCCTCAATACAACTTTTCTTTCTCGTCAAAACGTCACTTCATAGAACTAAATTTGGAGAGTCCGTTGTTGCTTAGTCTTTCTTTTCTTTATCTTTTAAATTCTATCTGGTAAGACATATAAAGGACGCTTTGCAAAAGTAGACGACATTGCATCATGATGACACATTCGTACTGCCAAAAACGCAATGGAATATTGCACTCCGAAGTCCTGCATTATTTGGGGTCACCTAAAATATAGCGATGTTTGAACTTCTCTGAACTAGAAGAGGTAAGAATACAGAGCTAGAAGCGAAGCCGTGAGAATGCTGAGCTCTTGCCCACCACCGCAGAGCATAGTTTTGTCGAATGAGCTTGGTCTGTAGAGCACCCTCCTTCCATTCAAGGGCTGAACCGGACGGTAGTTAACTGGACGCTCGCCTTCACTTGAATGGATCTGGCGAAGTTCCTTCATCTGAATTGTGAACACTCATGCGATTACTATTAGAACACTTTCAGGAAACCTTTCACGAAACGAAGCAAACTGAATTAGCTTGTTCAGTACATATCTGTCGTTTCCTAATGGTCTTTGAAGAAGCCTCTTCAGTGTGAATCCAATTTGTGAGTCTCTCTATAGGCAGTGTACGTTCACATACCTCACCGTTCACTAGACTGGGTCAAGGCACCATGTCTTTGCCTACAGTTCGTTTTTCTCTAGTCTCATTTTCCAGGTCGAGTGAACCTTCGCAGTGTTTTTTTTTTGAAAACAAACGATCTACCGTCAAGTAAGGAGAAAAGACCTGGGATATCGTGGGGCGATTTGACTAATGTTTTTTTAGGTAAGACAGGTATTTATTAGAACTTCAACAACTGTGGTTTTACATTTTTAACAATCGCAAATTTAAATTTTGCAATAAACCACATATGGCGAATCCAGTATTGGTAGTCAGTGGGCTTTTTTAGGTAGGTAGTACTGCGACCTCAAAAAAGTGCTACATCGTTCAGAGATGTGGAGATGTACGGGTAAACCAGCAGCTAGCGCAGAAAATCACTTTAGGGAAACGAAGATAGCGCTTCCTTCCCACCATATACGGAAAGACTCGTCGAAATTTCAGCCGGCCTATGAATTCTGCAGAGATGAACGGAGCTACATCATATGTCATATGTCACATGGGTTATGGTCAGACTACAGCCACATCGTTCCCTTTATCGACTTATAAGACAGTTCAAAGAAAACCAGTCGTTTGAAAGGTGAATCAAAAGATCGTCTGAAAGGAGTTAATTGCTATTGAATATCGGCTGTCATTTTTGCAGAGAGGATTTTCGCAGCCAGTGTATAGTTGAATCATCGCAATGGAAGTGCATATTTCCTTCAAACATCACTAGTCTGCAAGAATAGCAAACTGGAACTGACCGCTATTAAAAACTAAGGTAAGTACTTGCTTCGATAACAGTGAGTGGCATAGAACAAGACGCTCGCTGCAGCTAGATCGACAACTGCCTTTCGCTTAGAGACCTGCTCAAGACTTCCCAACTATACGTCTCACCTCCTCATTCTGTAGAGTTTAGTTCGATAAATTTAAGAAGGAGGCCGAAAATAAATGTGTGGGCTTCCTAGCACAGTGTGAACGCTCAACTGAGGCTTCATTGACATGAACGTGGGAACGATCTTTATCAGCGGAGCAGCGAAGCATTTGAAGGTTTGGAAGCTGTTAAGGGAGCGTCCTCGTTTCTGCTTCTACCGAGTTCTGCTTAACCACGTAATGCAGTGGCAAAAACGTATTACATTTGTCACACAGAACGCATCATGTAGCAGCTGAGCTTGTATGCACTTGGATTTCTGCTGATTTCTCGACCAAGAATGTGAACCTTTTTCTTGGCTGTCTGAGACGAGTCGTCAATAAGTCAGTAGGGTCAAGCATTAGGTTCGGGGCTCTTTTAATAGCGGCACGTTTCCCCAACTATGCTCCATTTTCCATTATACGCATGAAATGTAGTCGGAGGTGCCGGCTGTCGCGTTCACCTGATACCAGGTTCCTGTTTCGGAATTTCCGCCCAGGCTAACCAAGCCATCCATCCCTTCGCGGTCGATGAATTGGTACCAGACTCGTCTGGGGAAGGATAAAGCGCTGACTTGTTCAATGACTGGCCAGCGCAAGACATTGTGCCAAATACGCATTCATATCGCCTCCCATAGAAGTATGCAGGATGCGTGACGCACTCCAAAAGGGCTTGAATAACGCCGTACTTTAACCGTTATTCCTTATGCTCCATTTCGTGTGAATCACTAAAAAGCCGAATCCGCTAGACTAGGAAGTGTCTGCCCTTCCACATTCACAGTTGCAGTATGCATGAAGCGCTAGCAAAAAATCTAGATTTCTAGCCACTTTTCGTGACTGCGGAAAACGAGGTTTTGGCTGCTTTACGACCTCAGTCGGAGAAAGAATGCATTGAGATCGTGTCGTCCCATGAAGATTGCGTTTGAATGACTTGCGCCTAAGAATATAATATCCTGTACTGGTTTGTAATGCTCAAAGCAGCAGAAGCTGAAGCTGAAGATGGAGCCTCAATGACTGTTGTTGCAGCAGGTGATGATAAAAGCTGACGCTGTCAGATCCCTTTTCTAACTCAAGCAGTTGCAAGGAATGTCACACTATGGAGAGGTTCCTTCGGAGTTGTTCCGTATACCACCCTTGGTCAACACTTTCGCTTGATTGAAGTATGAACGCCTGCTGTACGTTCGTACGTATGCAAAATTCCAAGCTACTTCAGAAATTCTCTCTTTCCTTGAGAGAGCAAGTTTCTAAATTTTCAAAAGAGTAAACAACAAGCTCACCTGGGCTCTAGTGATGGTTACTGGTTCGGCAAGCACCGTCCAAACGACGGCTTCGTCACAACCGGGAGTCGTCAGACTCCCCTCGTACCGGTAGAAAGCATCAGTGAGCGCCGGAAGAAGAGGACGAGCTCGGAAGCCTTGCACGAGTGATCGGTTTCCTTAAAGCGTTTTTTCATTTGCCCGCTAGAAAACAGACCGAATATTAAGCTGAGTTAAGGCGTTTTAAGGCAGGAGCCCTAAATGACAGCTGTTTCTCAGCAACTCTAACACAACGTTTAGCTCTGGAAATGCTGCTTTTGCTGCTATCCTAAGGACAGCAGCATAATTTCCATAAACTAGGCAAATGGAGTCTGGCAAATCTTACGAGCCCTCTACGCCCTCCATAACCTTACGCATTAATATATGCTACTTTCTTATATTCTTCCCGAAATTCGACGTATGGACGAAACCTAGGAATGGCATAAACAAAGAAGTCGATTTGCATCAAATAGTCAGCTAAGAGAAGCTTATATTCCCAGCTACTGGGATAGCTGGCTAACCACCTCGGCTAATGATGTTTGAATTCTGATTCCTCTAGAACGAAAGACATACGTGCATTTGCATTAGGATGTTCCAGTTTGAGTGTGGTGCATAAAGTATGTCATTTTTCCGCAACGATAAGGACAAAGGACAGAGGACGGCGTTAACGAATCCCTGTATTGAATGCGGCATGCGTTCTATTTCTACGGGGTATCCTGGAGGCTGCAAACAACTTCGCAATGATCAGGTACTTCTGATGGGTGAATGGTCAAGCTGTTTTGAGTGCCCATAGCGTCGGTCTTTTTTTAAATCGTCATGGTTTGGGCACCACCTGCGCAACTGGGATAGCGCCTCCTATTTTCCATGAAGAAGGCTTGAAACAATTGTCGCATACTATCAAAAATAACATCTTGTGGGTTGTTCTATGCCAGTGAACAGTTCGAGAATAGCAAGTGGCACTTCTAACAGGAAACCTGTTCATGACACCACTCCCACTACGGCCTTCTGCGCACTTCCCGGTATGTTGAGGAAAGCGTGTGGTCATTGAACCCCAATGCAGTGTTGGGTAAGTTATGTAGAGCACGGGCGCAGTCGAAGGAGGTGCAGCCTCCAGCGTGCAGCCGAATCCAGGTTCCTGGTTTAGAGTTCCTGCCCAGGCCTGCCAAACCTTCTATCTCTCCGCGACCGGTGTGGATAGTTTATAGATTTCTAGGAAGGACAAAACACTGACTTGTCTACCATGGGTCATTTTATAGGCCAATATTCAAATTTTCTCAACCACATTTCGTAGAGGTAGAATGCGTGGCGCAACCCAAAAACGGGATTGATTAACGTCGTTCTTTATCCTTTGTCACTACTCTTTGTAAAGAGCAATGTGTACGCCAAGAACAAGATAGGCGTCGATATCCCTGTCACGATTGCCACCAACTTCCTAAAGCGCCTAAAGGTCTCTGAGAAACCGATAGTGGCTCTTCTCCTATACTTTTCGTAGTGCGTTTGCTTTTGATAATAAGCTGGCAGCATAGTTTATGTCAACCAAAAGCTGAGGTAAACACATGTTACATCAATTACCGCAGCATGAGCTCAGTTAGCAGCCTATGTATTTGGATTCAATCTTCTGCATTGCAGTAACTGGAAGCATTTTAATATCCATTTTACAACTGCTTTCTAGCCGCCATTAATTCGTCGAAGACCGAGCAACGCAAAAAGGGCAAAGTTTAACGTTGGCTTTTCCAACTCTTAGTATAACTGAAAACTGAATCAAATTAGCCATCTATCCAATAAAAAATCGTTACACGCCCTTGAAGCTTTTTCCCTTTTCCCTTAGACAGAAAGAAAATTCAATATGCCTCATCGAACGAAGGGCCAACCGAGCAGAATGATAGCAAAGCACTAATGCGTTTTCCCACCGGGGAATATGATACTTTCCAGCACGGACGAAACAGCGGCCATTGAACTGCCGTCGTGTCCGATCACGAAGAAAACGCCGACCACCGCTATACCATCTGGCTTCCGGACGGCCTCCTGTATGGAGAGCCCTTGACGTACATGTACCAAGTGCAGCTGAAAACAGAACCCTGCGCATCATCGATTGAGGGATTGCAGAATAATTCAATGACGGGATCCATAACAATAAAAACAGCCGTGTTAATTATAAATTAATATAAGAGCAGTCGATCTGTACATATAAGCACCAACAAGCGCGCAGTTTCACTAACATGAAGCGAGTTTAGATACAGAGTAATCAACGGGGTTAAGGGCGTAAGTAGGGTGTGTAAATGTATCAGTATGATTCGTTAGGTTCGTTAGTACGCTGCGTAATCTCAGGTGTACTTTATTAGGGGGGGGGGGCCAAAAGTAATGAGACACCCCATGCCGTGTCCATATATCTCGTGGCTGGAGTCTGGATTCCTACTTGTTGTATTTGTATGTTTGTATGCTACTTACCGAAGCCCATCTGAAAAGTTACCACTTCCGCCCTTTCCAGAAGCATGGCAAAAACCCCAGCCTGTCTCATGCCGAAACCCCAGTCTGACGAGTCGACCTGTGTCGCGCAAATCTCCCCCATTTCCCAACCCCGAGCAGCCTGGGCTCAATATTCACGCAAGATGAGAAGTACGTCTTCTACCTTAACCCTGCTAAGCAGCGAGTCTGGGTGAGGCCTGGTGAAATGCTACCGACCTTCGTTCGGCGAGATGTTCACGGCGAGAAGCATCTTTGGAGATTTTGGGTCTGCGCCCATGGATCGGTTTATCGGAAGCTGTTTCCCAAGAGCACCGCGATGAACTCCAAGGCCATGGTGAACGAAATAGAGGAGATGGGCGGGCGACTCGCTCTTATTCATTCGCAGCGTTTCAAGAAGCTACTCCTCTTCGACAACGCCGCACCCCATCGGGAACAAGTAACCACGGATAAGCTTGGCCAGCTGGGCTACGTTCACATGCCTCACCCACCGTATTCGCTGGACATCTCTCCATGCAACTACCACTACTACTTGAGCCTACAGGACTTCCTAGTCGGAAGGGACACAAGAACCCAAGCAGTCCTTGACAACCATATCAAGCAGTTGATCAACACCAGGCTCAAGCAGTTCTGTAAGGATGGGATCAGGAAGTTGACTGATCGATGGCAGCAAGGTCATTGCTCTTAATGGCAAATACATTCCTCAGCACCGTTGAGTTGTAATTGAGTTATAAGGAGATAAAGATTTTTTTTCATTTTGTCTCATTACTTTTGGCCTCCCCTAATATATAAAGCTTTTATCACAACGTTTCTAATTTTTCATCCATTCGTCGTTACCAGTACTATAGTACAAATAATAGTAACCAAGTGAGGTTTTCAGGCGTATGTCTGGACGGCCAAAATGAAAACCACTGTGAGAATTTGAGCCCTTTGTTTAGTAAGGAAGTGCGTTCCGTTTTTTCAAAGTCTTTGTACCTACAAGTTAGAGACCTCGATAGTTTACTTTTTTACCGAATCGCACAGCCGCAGAAGGCAGTACCTCTTCGATATTGAATATGCAGAAAAATGCAAAAATACTGCAAGGCAGTTATTCGAAAGCTTTTCACCTGCGCCTACGATCCAGTGGTTTTGCTTTTTTGCATAATCGACGTTTGAAGACTATTACGTCATGGAACTGTGCTATTCCATAGCAAACCTTCAACTCCCAGCTCGTTAGGTTCAAGGGCTTTGCAAAACCTGAACATCTTTTCCACTATTTGAAGGGCTAAGATTTTCAAAGCGGTGATCACTTTCGCTGTTCATTCAAACGCCTGAGATCCTTTCCTGGTAAGAACAGTGTTTCAAAACGCTGAAAGGCTGAGTATAGCACCCCCCTGGGTGTTGCAAAGGTGTGTACAGTAGCGGGCAAAAATGTAAGCTATTCTGCTTTTTTTGAAAGAGGTTTAGTAAGAAAAGAAAAGCACATAAAAGAATTTTTTTCAACCCTCAACTATCATGTTTTACGGGATAAGTCACAGACTCTCCAAGATGGTTAGAATAATTTTTTGTTCAATTAAAATTTGGTATAATTTCCTCTGAGATTTTTTGGTTCAGCTGCCCGAACGAGTGTAATTGTTTAACAAAATTTTATTTTCTATGGAAAATAATGAAATAAATCGTGGTTTTAAGCGCAGCAAGGTAACAGTCATTTAGTGCAATAAATAACGAGATCGCGCCATGCACTCAAATAACTCTTCATGATTTCTTTATGTATAATAGTGTAAGTGCTGCCTGCGTGAATCATCAAAGTGTGCATATGTTTCTTTCTTCCAGTTGTTTTTGTTCTATCGTTTACAGGTGCTCCTTTAAATAAGTTTCAATCATTGTATTCCCTCAAAGCTTAAATTTTTATAAAAGTTTAAGCAACGTGCTTACCATACTAAGTTTTTCCTCAAATAGAAAATTATTCTAGCTTCTGCAGTTTCTAGTTTAATTCGAAGGAGACCGTTTTGATTTGGAAGATGTTTAGTTCAATTTCAAAAGCTTAAGCTGTTTAAAAGGGTGTCCTGTTAGACTTAAAAAGATTCCAATTTGAAAAAGTGTCAAGTTTGACAAGAGAATGGTGTAAAAACGTTTTCCTTCGAAAAACCTGCCGAGTGAGGATATCTGCCAATCGTCGGGAGTGCGCTTATGGCGCAGTTTGTGTGATCGAACAGTTCGCGCATCCATCCCGTCTCGATTAAAGCCTCGGTTCAGGCCAACAGCATCCAAACATTTTATTCCGTGCTGTGAATCACTAGCTATATACCGAGATCAGTCGAGAGATGACGAAAGCATTTACTTTCTTATGTTGGGGTCACAGTCATTGTTCAATTCAAGTACGCACTCAAATTGCATACGTATTATTCCAATGAAGTAGAATTTGTCACTTTCGCAAAGAGTGATTGAATAGGATAAGCAGTGAATGAATAGCATTTCAATTGGTCGTGCATCAGCCTCACGATGTCAACAGAAAATCTAATTCGGTTTCAAGCTTAAAAAAAGCTCTAGTTTCGAGAGGAGCAGTGAATCTTGACGGAGTACATAAAATAAAATACATCGTTAGTGTATTTTGACCAAAAAGGAGTATCAAAAATGTGAAAAATAATAAGAATCGTATTTTAAAGTAGAATTATTTCCTTTCTTTGCCTAACCTTTCTCACTTCCCTTTTTCCCACTTCCCCTTTTTCTTGTTTCTCGTTTATTCTAATTATATCCTGTAGCTCGATTCCGAACCTTTCCTTGCTTTTTTGCCCGTTATTGAAGTTTTTAGTCGTCTTGTTCGCTACCTCCTGCCATGCCTTCAAACAACGTTTTATTTCTTATGAGTTGTGCCCTTCTGAATGACCATCAATCAGTGTCCGATGAGAATTCGATTTCTAAAATTGTTTTGAAGACTTTTTGGCAGCTCTATCATAGTAAACTAGCCTAGCCTCAGAAGCTTCTGTTACCTTCCCTGATGGTTGCACGAGGGCCATGGGGAATTGGTACGGATAACAACAATTATTGCGATGGATCAGGTCCCTACTGTTCCTTTTTCCTCCTCATTCATTATGCTAGCATCCTACCGTACTCTCCACGATTTTTAGCGGACAAATTAACAAATAAAAAATAAATGAATAAAAATCCGTGTCTTGAAGGCATGAGAGAATTGCATTTATGATCAGAAGTATAAACATAACACACAGTAAGCATCATAAATATGCGGATGTTTATGACGAATCTGCCGTAGGTTTGCCGTATTACCGTATTAAGTTTGTCGCATCTCGGCAAGAGTGCTCGCTACTTACCTCTCCAGGGTAGTGGAGGCCTCCGATCTTGTGCTCCGATCCCTGGTGATCGTGTTGTGCCCAGTGCAAATGGAACTGCACCAAACGATAGCGATGTCTCAGACCGCCACCTTGGATGTACGGCTGTCTCGATCCCCAGCCTTCGAAGCCATCGGCAGCAACTGAAATTTCAAGGCGAACGTAACGAAAGGTCGTTGACACCACCTGTTGCTGGAGGGATCTGCTGTAAAACCGATTTATTTTTATCTGCTGAGTGCTGCAAGTAGTTAGTAGTTTGCAAGTTGATATATTTGCGCACACCGAAGACGCAATTAATTCCAGGTTCTAAACTCAAGAGGTATTCTTAAAAAGTCCGACCGGGTTTTTTAGACGCTAAACAACTATGTGGCAATATGTAGTAATATTGTGACAAAGCCTTTCACAGAAAGAATTAAAAAAGTTGGTGACCGGCACAAATTTGCCCTCCACAAAAGCGATTTGCTTGATGACAGTTTTGCGAGCAATCAGTCCGAGCGTTGGCAGTTCCTAAATTAGGAAGAAGTATTCTGCACCTCCTTCAGAAATTATGGAACTTGTGAAATTAGAAAAGAGAACCTGTCTTGTGTAACTGAACGATGGGAAACTGTCTACAAAATTAATAATCTGGCACACAGACAGCAAATTTATGTACTGGTTCGATGAATAAACTTGTGAAGTGACCGTTGGACAAACTTGGACTGCTACAAAATTGAAGCCTTTGTAACCAAAAACGTCATGTCCTCGCACATCGCATGGATGCCTCAACCAGCATCTCAGCATTACATGGAATTGCAGGCCTTCGCTGGCAGCACTCTTTGGTTTATTCATCGTGCTCTTTTCTTCACAAAAGAATCACCCTCCGTCTGATTTTTTTTGCTTGTCTCCCGAAGCCCAACTCAGTTGACCAACATCAATATTGGCGAGTTCATAACCTTCTTATCACTACACTTCAATGGGTATTGACACGTTTAATACTGCCTAGAATTGCCTAGAATTCAAATAATCTCAAAAACCTTTTTTAAACCTTTATACTTGATTCAAAATTGCCTGCAAAGTAAATTATATGTAGTGCGTTCCTGCTTACTTAAGCCACTGCTATTTATTCTTATCTAGGTTATTCTGGTCCGCACTTGGGCTTAATAGTGCAGTTCGATCTCCAATTCAAGAAATATATGACTCTTCAAATTAATGTTCGTGAGGAAACCTCTTATAAATTGAATGTCTTGCTAAGCTGAACAAGAAAAAAAGTTCCCTATGGTTTCTCCATGCTCTCTATACCTAAATTAACTAGTGGTGTTTAGTTATTCAAAGGGTGCGTTAATAGTATTGACGCACCTACTTTTTGTCAGATCCAACTTTCTCCTTCTACTTTTCAAAGTCCTTGTGTGTTACTTTTGTTGTCAATATTGTGTTCAAAAAATATTCTGGTAAAAACTGAAGAAATATGATACCGTCGTGGTAACCGTGACCCTTTTCTGGCTGTTACCAAAGGAAATGAATACTTCATTAACAAGAGAATTAGGCGGTGTTCGAAACGATCGGTGAGGAAAGAGGTCAGCAACCCAAACGACAGCCACGGCTCTGTCACAACAGATGATGACCATAATATGTTCAAGCACGATAACGTTCAAATCCAAAATTATCACTCTCTGTCCGATAACGGCAAGCAGATAACGCGCGCAGGTGTGAACAGCTTCTCAGACGAGCACAGCTTAAAGTGAATCCGCTGGATTACTCTTCTTAGGCGATTTTGGAGAATGAGGTCTGGGCTACTTTCAGCGGAAGTGACCAGTCGCAGAAGACTACCCTGTTCAAAGCAAGGGACGAAAAATCCCAGCGAGTACTAGTGGCACGTGCTCATGAACTTTTCCGTCGCTTTCGCTCCTGTATTCACAGTAAAGGAGCCTATGTCGATTATGAGTTATTCTCTCGTGTTTGCAAGATCATTTTCCATATTTCTCAAGTGAATATTTTAAATCTTGCTGCGCAATACTATTTCCACAACCGTCATTTACTGCGTCAAAATTTTTTACGCACCCTGTACACTGGTTTCAAAAGCGCTTCATACATGAATACATAAATACAGTGATTACTATTAATATGTATTCGTCTGGTGCTTCCAGAAAACATTGTAAAATTACAGCAGCAAGTGTTTGAATAGTTATTTCGCGTAAGATTCTATAACCACGAAGAAAATTAGAGTTTTGTGCAATACCTGGAATCTAACAGGCCACCATTTCCAGATAGTTCTGCAACGAATAATTCAACTTACGGCTGTAGCAATCGATATATTCTCGGAGTGTAATCAAATTAGCTAACTACATAGCAAACAGGTATAGAACAGATTCTATAGACCAGTTCGTATCCTCCAATTCGAAATCAATATCAAGCCCAGCTATCACAAAGTGATAGTAATACGTACTCATGTAAGCATTCGTATAGTTAAAGTCATAAAATTGGGAAAATCTGAAGATTCCATTCGTGACCATGTGCTCAACCGCTGCAGCCCAATGTACTACCTGCAGAAAAAGGCAAAAACTTCGACCCTGGCAGGACTCGAACCTGCAATCTTCGGATCCGAAGTCCGACGCCTTATCCATTAGGCCACAAGGCCACGCAGTCTCTCGACGGGGGCGCGCTACTCCATGTGGCGGCAAACCGACGTCAGATGGTTCCGCGCTCACTCATGTGTAGATAAGCTGACGAGCGTACCAGTTGAAGATCACAATCAGCACTTCTGCGACAGCAGGCAAATAAGTAAGTATTGATTAGTGAAGAGGACATACATTGAACGGAAGCTTTTCATCGTTTGATGTGATTACTGTTGAGTTCTAATACAACTTCCAGAATACAGAGTTAGCCATCTTGTCATCTATAAGTGTGCCGTAATACACTTCTTCAAAATATAAATGTTTCTGTTTACAAGGCGCTTAAGAACGGATTACACTGCTGGAGAACATCATCGGATTTCAGACGTTCTTAGAGAGAACTCTAGCGTTTGTTGGAGCCAAAAGGAATTATTCTATCGAGTTTCAGTTAAAACTGAAAATTACTTTAAAAGCTGATTCGTACTTGTGTGGCCATTGTTGCTGATGTTAACTGGTCCCGAGTGATCGTAGTGAACGAAATGCATTCGGTGCAGGAGAGCATAGTCGACATCGGAGGCACGAATGTCAATTGGACTCTGCAAAAAGATGGCTTGATTTGAGAGTCTATACCACAGCGCGAAAATGTGTTCAAACACACCTTTTCTTTTATATTGAGGCCCTAATAATTATACAATAGAAACAACATGCTTCACTGAAGAACAAATTTGAAGTTTTCCACAGTTTGAGTTCAAATTTGCTCAAAGTTATCCCAAAATTTAATAGCTTTTCGTACTTTTCTTCTCCTATTTTATATGAAAAAATTTGGGGCACGTTGTCTGATCTTTATTCATAATATTAAATACACAACAAAATCTAAAAGGTATTTTTGGGGCGCAACGAACAAAGGCGCCGCCAAGGTCACCCACGCTCCAGCTCCTCTTTTCTGATCGGTGGACTACTGCCCTCTGGGCAACTTCAGATATGCACATACTACGGTGGAAAACCATAAATGCTTTTTTGAGTGAAAGTTGACAAGGAGCGGTCACTGAATGAACGATTTCGACTCAGTGCGCAAAACGCGTGGGGCAACTGCAGACTTGTTCTGAATTCTCTCCGCTTCAGCCCACTCTTTTTTCACCTCGCTTGACCAAGTCTTTAGGCTTTTCAGCAGAAATTCCACCTAAACACTTTTTTATTATTACCATCTTAGGGAGTTTTTGTTGGAATTCAAAGCTTCGAAACTATTGTGCTTTGCTAATGTGTCTTGGGGTATCCTGTTTTGATTTGAGAAGTAAGGAGAGAACAAATTGGAATGAGAGGCAACGTTTTAGTGCAAGCGCTACGCTTGATGTGGAACCGAGTCAATTCCGATTCTTCGTACGAATCCAATTTCAGTGATGGGTTCCGTTTTGCCGGGATTTTGGTATACACGAATAATCGGAGAAAATCCGGCAGCTATAATTTGGCAACAGGCATTGCAAGGCAGCAGGAATGCCTCTCATGAAAATTCTGCTAGCGCTCTTTAAAACAACTCTCAAACCACTATCATTCCTCAAAAACGATATTTTTTATAAAATGTCAAAGAATGTGTTCACTTGTTGGGTAATTGAATTAAAACTTTAAAGAAAATCGTATTTTTGTTCAGATTCTGCTCAGGTATGAGATCGGTCACCAGCGAGAATGTCTCGAGCCAAATGCTCGTAACAAGTTCTTCAAAGAGCGGCGAACTCCCTCATCAGCACACTAACATGCTCAACGACGCCGTCTGACCTGGCTTTCTTGAGGTACCCATGGAATCCCAAAAGATGACGAGTTCTGTTTCAAGGGAGCAGGCCGATCTGTGCATTTGCCTTTGTATAAGAAATCCACCAATCGTTTTTACAAGAGCTCAGGCGCCTTATTCGAAATGCACTAGCAACAAAACACCACACAAAGCCCCCTCATTCAAATCCACATTGCAATGCAAGGAATATTCTGAAGGAACGATAGCTCTGCCACCGTTTGGTGACGAAACTGCCTTAGTCGCTCGTTGAGCCTCACTTTAGGGGAACAGGCAAGATATTGGTGCTAAGACAGAACAAGCAATTGCCGACGATTATCATACTCGAAGACAAAGCATTTCAGAGGCACCCTTTGAATTCAAATTGGAAGTCTTCTTTTTAAACAAGATCCTTTTACATTAAGCCGAATAGCTCCGAAATGAAAACAAATCTCCTTCAAATCGAGCGGAACAACCTTAACAGTTATCTGTGTTCGGTGTCTCAATACCATGCCCATGAAATCGTTATCATTTTCACTACAGAAATCTTCCTTTTTTCTGTGTGATCAGTTTTAGGTGCCACATGTAGACGAGTAGAGCTTGTTTAAAAAATTGAAAACTTTTTGACTTTTTGAAACTTACGCAGTGTCTTGCTGGAATGACGATCAGCCTCGTTAGAGAGGTATTCGTTTTCGAGTTGGGATGTCGTGCTCTTGTAAATTTCTACCTTTTTTAATGTCTAAAAAATTCCAATATTTCTATCTAAAAGTGTCTTTGCAGAATAATCAAAACCAGGGCTTCCCCTAAAACCGATTCAAAGTCATATCGTTTCTCCTTCTCTTTTTTCACTGATTTGGTCATTTTTTCTTAATCACAGCAGACAAGTATAAATATGGCCAATGTGAAGAGGAAACCATATAACCTATCGCAGAGGTGGGTTCATCAAAACCAGCATGGAGGTCCACTTATTCACTCCCTGCAGTCATAAAAACCTTTCCAAGGGTTTCCTGTTATTCGATTTGGTATTGCGGCGTTCTACGGTTTGTCGACTTGTATTTGTCAAATTATTGAGCAATCGCATCGATGACCTTGCGAGGTGGTTCCAAATTCGGAAGCAGTTCTCTTCCGCTCCCCTTCTTGTTAACCGACTCTGAGAGAATTTGCGGTTGTTAGTTCGACAAGCCGATGGAAACATACGCAAGCTGGTGACACCTCTTTTCGCACAGATTAATGTGAGGAGTGATTTCGGCATGACCTCTCTACATCCTCCCACGTCACGATATATACAATTTTAACAATTTTACAATTTTAACGTCAAATTAGACGTTTTCCAAATTAATTTGACGCGCTTTTAAGCAAGCAAGCTTTGAACTCAAACACCATTTTTTAAATCAAAAGGAGCGTCTCCAAGATTCAGATATTAACTCTACGAGGTGGTAGAATAACGTTTTCACGAAAAATTTAGTGTTATTTTCATGAAATTTTTATCTCAACTATAAGTGCAATTAGTACATTGTTTGTCTAATTTTGTTTACAAAATTCAAGAAAAACTGGTCTAAAACCCAGAGTGGAGTTGGCAGCAATTTTTCAGCTTAGAAAATATGCGACGCCGTCGCCCCGGTTTCACGTTCCTGGTTCGTATTTCCCACTCAGGCCAAACCACTCCTTCCATTCCTGCGGGGTCAGTGAACTGGTACCGGGCTTGTCTTGGAAGAATGAAACCTGACCTGTTCAGCGACTTGCCACCGTAAGGTGATGTCTAGGCCAACATTGAGGTTGCCTGCACGACATGCCGAAGAAGCAGAATGCGTGGAGCATCCCAGAACATCCTGTTAATGATTTATCCTTTATTTTTCTAAACAAATAAGAATGGAGCGTGTAGCGTAGTCAGAGGAGGTGCCGGCTATCGCGCGCGCCCGATACTAGGTTCCTGGCTCGGATTTCCAGCCAAACTAGCCAAACCTCCGATCCTTCTGTGGTCGGTGAATTGGTGCTAGACTTGTCTGTAAACGACAGTGCGCTGACTTGTTCGTAGGATTCCCACCTCAAATCACTGTATGGCCAAATAAACCTTTCAAATCGCCTCCACCACATTCCGCAGAGGTAGAATGCGTGGCGCATCCAGAAAGGGATTGAGTAACGCCGTCCTTTATCCTTTATCCTTTATAAAAATAAGAGCGCCATGCACCTGTCTAGCTCTTCGCGATTTCAGTTGCTTGATAGACTGGTAGCAAAAACTTTGATTGCGTCAATTGTCAGCGGTACAACAAAAACCGTTGTATCAAAAACACACACGTCTTCACTATGCTTTTTCAAGTGAGCAGTATTTATGAAGTCAACGAAGTGAAAATCGCCAAACGATTTTCTGGCGCTATCTCTTATTTTGAAACGTAAGAAACTGCTGCCTTCTTGTGCTTTAAAGCAATCGTTAAATCATGAAAATTCCTGCATGAAAATTTCGTGCGTCTCTCGTTCAGAGGAGACCCATGGAACTTTCAAGGACGAAACCTTTTTAACCGGGATCTTCCGGCCCGTCCTGATATGCCATGAAGATAGCATTCCATGGATTGTTGTCTCGCCTGAACGCCTGAACCATCGCCGACCCCCTGTGTGCCGGATGCCGTGAGCGTCCCGCAGTCGAGGTGGGGCATGATGTTTACTCCCGCTCGGTGCTGAGCACTACGCGATTTGCCGAGGTCCACTTGGCACTTGCTTCACGCTAACACAATTCGGAAACGTCTCCCGCCACCAGCGGAAGATGCCATGAGGAGTAATAAGTGGCACCGAGCGGCAACGAATGGAAGATTCCGGAATCGACTTGTTCTCCGCAAATAGGCGCCGACTTTACTGTTGGTGTGCAGATTGAATTATCACCAACTTACCCTCTTAGCTACACAAAATACCTATAGCTCACTTCAAATTCAGTTTCTCATGAAGGCGCTAATGGCCATGCTCAATATGTGACTATCTCTACTTGATTGCTTGTGGCCATTTACTGTCCCATTGTGTGCCATTTCCCATTGAAGTCATACAGCTAAAAAAAATTGCACTAATTTGAGCACAAATTTGTTAGATCGTTATTTTGAACAATTTTTTCAACTCCCATAAATGACCAATAAAAACTAGTATTAGAACTCTTGATTCCAGACAAAGCTAAAAATGAGCGTCTACGTTATTCTTCGTTCAAGAAAGAAATTTCTTTGACTAACCGCCTCATAATTCAAGGCTCAAAGGTGGGTAACGAACTGCACCCTGGTATGTCAATTATTTGGAATTTTTCTACCCGAATCAAATTCTGATCGTCCTCGATACTGGGGCGGAACTCATTATGAGCATAGGTCGATCATGGTGTAATGCAAGAATGATCATTGCCAAGCTAGTCTGGATACAGCCTAACAGTACTATACTTGCTAACCCTTTCTGGAGGTGTTGAGGTAATATTTGTGACAGGAATGCTAGTCGTCGGCCTTCTTTACAAAGAATATTCAAAACACATACCGGTTCTTTCTGCACGAAGATAAAATATAATAAACAGAAATTAAAACAAAAAATAAAGCTTAGTACATCATAGAGCATTAAAGAGTGAAATATTGGGACAAAGATACGAATAAACAAGCCCTCCTGAAAATATAACTGTTTAGTAGCCTTCTTGACGTAATTCGTGTTAAGGGCTTACGTCTTTTCTTGCTAATATTCCTTGGTACTGCTCTAAAATTCAGCCGAATCCTTAAACTGCGGTGAACCAAGGAAAGCACAAAATGCTGTTCTACCCTAAGCTGTAGATTGAGGGAGCTCCTGCCTACGAGGGAGCCACCCCCCCCCCCCCTAACCCGCATATTCTTGACAGCTATGTTCGCTGCCCGCCCCCCTATTATATTGGAGCAAACTTCCTAAAAGGAGCTAGAGAGAAAAAGAATAGCAACGCAGCAAATAAACTAGACACCTTCAGAGATATTATCCTTTAGATCTCCTTTACCTTTTCGTACTCTTACATATATTGAAAAAGTAAGGAAGCATAAAAAGCCCCACAAAGAACAAAGTCGTTAGCTGGACGCTGTACAAGAGCAGTGAAGAGGTTGTAGTGTCTAACTTTTACTGATACCGCGCTGGATTTGAGCTGCAAGGAGTAAGACCACAACTTATCGATGATAACTGGCCGCCTGTAGCGGAGTCGGAGGAGGTGCCGACTGTCGCGTGCACCCGATACCAGGTTCCTGACTCACATTTCCCGCCCAGGCCAACCCAGCCTTCCATAACTCTAGGGTCGGTGAATTGGTTGGTACCAGACTTGTATGGGAAGGATAAAGCGCTGACTTGTTCATCGGTCTGCCACCGCAATTCATTGTATGGCCATGTACGTATTCAACTCGCCACACCCCATAGAAGTAGAATGCGTAGCGCATCCCAAAGGAGACTCAGTAACGCTACCTTCATTTCTTAACTGTGCATTTCGCGGTCAGTTTCGTCGACGCACCCTATACATCGAAAGTCATTTCATTCCGAAGAATTCCGTCAACATATATAAAAAAATATGCTTCCTTGATTACCGATGACGAAACAGATTTTTTAGAATTTTCTCAGATAGAACAAGGTAACAAGTAACAAGGTGTGATTCGCGTACACCTTAATAGGTACACACATACCTCACAAAAGTGGTGTAAATATTGTAGCAACATTTTCTAAACCAAACGTTTACATACCTGTCGAAAGCCGTCCTGACACGTTTTCGGCCAGTTCTCTGGACCGTTGCCTTCACGATACCCCCAGTGTCCGCCACCTTCTCCAGCTGCTGCTACTGAAATAGAACTGCTTAGAATCGCAGCAGTTTTTTCATTTGTAGGAAATTCAAAAGACTAGTAGCATTGGGATGTTCAAGGCCTGAAACACTGTACATCGTATCTTCTAATGACTTATCTACGAAGAAACACATTTACCTTTGATTAAGAGTGGCAAGAGAAGCACGAACGATGACATCTCCTAAAAGAGTTCCATATGCGAATTCTTGAAGACGACTAATTGATATCCGATACACTGACATTCAAGTGATACAAAGCGAAAACAGAGGCTCAGCAGGATGATCGCCGTCGACCCTTTGCAAATCCTGAGAATGACGTCCAACGCTAAGAGGTATTCTGAAGGAAGTGAGTACAAAAATCAACAGCCATCGAAGAGCATTAAGAAGAGAAAGGTGTCGAAGCGTTGGGCGTCCGATGAGCAATAAAAGGCGCTGAGAACGAGGAGAAAATAAAAAAGAACTCGTGAAACTGTGAGTATACTGAACTTCTGATTGCGTCAATAGGAATGAACGAAATGAAAATAAATGTGAAGCACGAAAAATTAAACAAATCATTAGAATAGATCCCCCAGACTGGGTGAGTGAACTGTTTGAAGACAGACGTTAAAATCCGGTCTTTCAAGTGCAAAGCTAGCATCAACGCACGGTTCTATAGACAGGTCAAAGAAAAGTTAATAGATTTGCCAAACCTGTCACTTCTTCGATCATAATGTACGACCTAGGGACACCAATTGCTCATACTAATCCCTCCTTCTTTCAAAACTAAGTAGATTTAAATCCATCAATCCACCAATTCCCCAGTTCAGAGGGAAAAACGAACTTGAAAAATTTTCTCCGCTTGTTTAAGCTTTTTTCATCGAAATATAATACAACTTCATCATTGCCACGTCAACTGAAGTTAGTTTTAAATACGTGCTAATTGTTCCTTACGTTTTTCGATATTTTTCGTCAATGTGGGGTTCTCCGCTCAGTATGGTCTGTCATTTCAACTGCTCAGGGTATAACCCATAACGTTTTCTGCGCTAAAGTGTATGTGAAAATGGAAACTTGTTCTTAACGACAGGACAGCTAGCACTGCTTGAGAGCAACGTAGGTCAGATTAAGGAAGGACAGTACCAGCAGCTTCTCACATGCAATAAAATCACGAATGACGGTGGCTTATGTTAAAAATAGGTATAGATTGAAAGCTGTTGAGAATCGGACGTCACGAATAATCTTTGTAAGCGGTAGACCAAATTTGGTCTGGCTGAACCTAACGATCTTCCATGATCGACTGTCCTTGAATCCTGGCATGACGGTGATACCTAACGATCTTCATGAGGCACTACAGTACCGTACAGTAGATGTGGGCGCACACATATTCCAGCATCCTTTATTTTACCAGTAGAATCTCAATTCTTGTCAGATTGTGGTACCAGGGTAACTAGGACCAAGAAAGATTACTGTTTTCATAAAAATGATGACCTTGAACGTGGTCGTGAGTGTCTAATGCTACAAATCTAAAACGAGCTGCTTCGTCATCAGCCTAGAAATAAATGGATGCAATCATAGAAATTTGAATGAAGGATAATTTTTGACTAGGGAATGGCCAGAACGATCGGTCGGACCTAGGAAAACGAACGCAATGGCTAGATCGCACCATGAAATGGTGGGATTACAGAATTAAAGGCCACCTTCACTTTGAGAAAAAGCTGCGCGCGAAATTCCTAAGCACGGGGCTACGTCATCGGTGCATCTAGCGAGCCGCTGGGCTGCCGCCGGTGGAACATTTAGCGACTGTAAACACCAAGCTCGGTTTGTGTCGTGGGTAAGGCACACTATTCACAAGCGGGATGTCGTGGGCTCGGTGCATGCGCTGTGAAGTTATTTTGCATTATTAGTATTACATTACTTTAATACATTCTGCATATGTTGAGGTAATGTAGAAATGTCTTTAGCGAGAATCTTCCGAAATAACACGATTGAAGTCGAAGGCGAGATCGAAATACTAACAAATCTTTGCAATACTAATGGTGATGTCACGACTTTAGACTGCTCCTCGTCGTGCCACCTGTGAATGAAAGTTTAGAAGCTACCTCGAACCTTCCTTTCAGAATTCGCTCAAATTCTTCGCTTGGAGCAACACGTCTACACATAGAGCTGAAACAAAAGTGGCCCAATCCTTAATGAGTAGTGGTATTTCTACAAGATGCAAAAATAGGATGTGTTGCTTCAAATAACTAACTCAAAACCCCACCCCCAGGAAGCTGCTGACCAACCTGCGAGACGTGATCCACGTGCTTAGGAATTTCGTTCACAGCGCTTTTTTTAGAGTATCAGTGGGCAGATGTAAATCTGGATTTCCACTAAGATGGTGGTGGGAATCCATGGACCATGGTTGTTGTCTTGCTATGTAGGTCCGACCGACTGTCCTCGCCACCTCTTAGTTAAATAGGTGATGTTAATGTGAGTGAGTTAAAAGTTTCGTGTGGTAACACCCTCGGACGATGCACCAGATGTTGCGGACACACAGAATCGAAGCCATCGGCCAAGATTCAGCTCAGGCCAGTCAGGCCCCATCATCCTACCGAGGTCGATGGGCTGATACCAAATCTGTCTTAACTCGCCGACCTGCCTGTACACCGGCTGACCACCGCAACTCATTGTAGAGACCGAGTCCGCATTCAAACTGCATCCACGATATCTCCATGTGTACTGTGTGAAATACCCCAAATAGGGATTAGTGAATGTCATCTTTTCTATTTTATTCATATGCGTCACGATAACTCAACAAAATCTAACTCAACAAGGATCAAACCGTTTATAACAATTTGTGCTGCATTAACTGGTAGTTTCATATGAAATGCAAAAAGAAGCCGTATGCTACAAAAGCTATGCAGCACTACTGATGCAAAGGACAGATGCACCATGTTTTTTTTTCTCATACAGAAGAAGAGGACAAGTTCTGCATTACATTACCGATGAAAAAATGCGAATATAATAACCACACAAGAAGTTTCGATGCATAACAGTATGTTGAGGACCACATAAAGGCACTGAGGTGACACCGCAACTGACACTCAATCGAGTTCAACGAAGAGAATATCAGCAATGAACGTAACTTCCGTCGTGGCACGGTAATGAAGGAACAAGATGTTGGGGGGGGGGGGGGGGGGGTGGGGGAGGGGGAAAGGGAAAGGGGAAACATCAAGGATGGCTTTGATAAAAGAGTTCCGATTAGATTTAAATAGCATTAGGAGAGCGTCAAAGAACACGCTTGTCGATTATTATTCATATGCAAACGCCTACGTGCTCCTTTTTTAACAAATCCGAAGGGCCAGAAATGGACTATTTCGGAACACTCGGTGCCATTGCAGCTACGTCCTCAGAAACGTCTACTTAATTTGGCACGGAACGATCATGAGTGGGCTTCAGAAGAGCTCGGGGGCGAGAGTGATGCCTGGATAAGGGCGAGGCTCTTTACAACCGTCTGAAACAATGCTGCAGTGCGTTGGTGCGGCGATAAATTAGCACTTGACGTCGTTATCACTTCACAGATTGCACATGATATATTACCCACTGAAGCTACTTGTCGGCTTCCTTTTCTACAGAAAACAAGGAACCAACAGAGCACCGGAAAGCCGATTTCCTTGGAACAATTAGATCTTTGGTATTGTCAATGGATCAGTTAACCATTTTGATATATGTTAAGAAATATGAGGTAACCAGTGAAGCAGAACTGCTGAGTAATCGTAAGATATAGTGTTGAAAGGTGCTAAAACCACAGAAACTGCAACCGTGAGGAAAAGCTCAGTAAGGCTACGAAGTTGCTTAGTCGCAAAAAAACACATTAAGAAAGCACGATGAGCGGGATTGCCAATTTATTATATGGCTATATACATAGAAACGCGGATAATGTAGGAATAGAAATATATAAATAAATACTATAAAGAATATAGAAAATATAAGAATAGGGCGCATTTAAAATAGTCGGAGGAGGTGCCGGCTGTCGCGTGCACCCGATACCAGATACAAGATCGGGATTTAAAATTTCAGTAAATAATTTCCTGCGTCTTTTCACCCTCTTTGTCTGTACACCAATGTCAATTTGAAGAATTACTAAGAGAAGTCGTAGAGACCTTATGCTTGTGGTCTTTATTAAGACGACAGCATTTTCTCACACATTATAAGGATAAACGGTAAAGAACAGTATCGGTCACAATTAACATCTTGCGCCACGTAATGCGCCACGTAACCTACTTCTGTACGACATCGAAGCATTTTTAACGCTGATTTGACCTACACAATGATTCGCGGTGGCCAGTCGATGAAACTGTTAGTGTCTTGTCCTTCCTCGATAAGCGTTAAGATAGCAACTCTTCGACCCTGGGGGAGGGGGAAGATTCACCTAAGTAGGAACTGAAGCTCGATTTGCAATGCACACGAGGACAAGTGCAACTTTTCCATTGCGAAACCGGTGTCTTAGTCGGTTCTAGATTGTCCAAAAAAATCCAAATAAAATTGTCCTCTGATCATTTGTTGTAGAGGCAAAAGCCATTTTTCTTAAAACACTTCAGCTCAAAGTTGAAAACTTTGCGATGCTAAACTACTTCAGCATCTGCTTTCTTCCTTACAAAACTAGATTCGAAATTGCACTTAATTCTGCTGATCATTTTTTAATAAGAGAAAGGAGACGTGTTAGGGATCTACATTAGTAGAAGCAACCAAAATTAACCAACAACCGGCGTTAGAGCTCAGTGGTGTGACAATGAAAATCAAGTCAGAAGTGGATACTGCCATGCCGGAAGGTGTAACCAGTAGTTCCGAGCTCCACAAAGAGACTTCACAAATATTTATTTATTTTTTGACAACCACCTGGCTACTAGTTTAGATAAGTAAAAGCTATAGGACTCGTAGAATCAGTCAACTAGACATCGATGTGCCTACCGAGATTTGTACAAATTTCTTCCAGCCTTTACCATTCTCTCCATTCATTTCCATCCTGTCTCTATTTGCTAACGGGAACCACGGATTACAGACGCATCCGAACAACGAGCGTATTCATGGAGCCGTCTTCAGGACCGACTGGTATCTTTCGCGCGCGTCAGTCAACAGACACCACCCTTTTTCTCTATCAATCGCACTTTCCTACTCTTCACTTTTTACCGCAAATATCCTTTGCAAAGGTGAATTTGACTCAAATCCACACTCACAAAAAGCGAAGCTGAGAAATCGAACAACTGTTGCATTTTCTACACAGTTTCCAAAAATATTTAAAATTCAAAAAAGCATTTTGCTACAGCTTCAGCAACAGATCTATTTACATCTTGCTGTCTCACGTTGTTACACTGTCAGTTCATAATTTTAAAAAATATTCGACTGCTATTATAAAAAAGGGCGATTTTAAGCTACATAAAGTTATAAACACTACTAATTGTAGAAGTATGCATTGGCAAGGTGCTTAGTAATGGGCCGAGAAGGAACCGACGTTTGCGCTGACCTGGGCGGGACCTGAGCCAAGAGTAGAAGTTCTCGATTTGGATCGTACCCAGCCCAGAAGGCCATGGATCCCTCGGAAGTCTGTAAGCTGGTGTCAAGCGTGTCGTGTAAAGACAACGGCGCTAACTTATTTATCGGATGGCCACCACAACTCGTTGCCAAATCAAATAAGTATCCAAATTGGCTCCACAATATAACATCTTATATGAAGTAGAATGCGAGCTACATCTCAAACACAGAGTGATTAACGCCGCCCTTGTCTGTTGTTCTTTCCTTGTCTTAGAGATTCAGATATTTAGTCATGTTTGCGTTTGCGGAATTCAAGAAGTGATGAAAGGAGTACGCCAGGAGCTCGTGAATAAAGGATAAGGGATAGATCCAGGCGTTGGTCACTTCTCCCTTTTAGGAAGCGCCACGCTTTCTACTTCTACGGGATGTCGTCGAGGTACTCGGAATGTGTATTTAGCCTCTACAACCATTTGCGGTGACAAGCCGCCGAAACATACAGAGTACTACCCTTCTCTGACGAGTTCTGTACCAACTCGTCGACAATGGAACCACTTTTAGACTACCCTACACTCTATAGCGCTTCCCTGTCAGATTAATAGCTCCTCATACTATGATAATCGAGATAGCTTGAACGCCCGAAGCATGGTATAAAGAAAAACAACTGCTAAAGCTTTATAGGGTTTAGGAAAGCCGAGCTTGTTACTATGAAACGATTAGCGGACCTTGGTGTTTCAAACGATTATAAGAGAAAATGAAAATGAGTCTCCCAAAAAGATGGAGGTGAGCAAGCATGCTACTAGAGAATGTTGTCAAAAGGTTGGTGTTCGGATTAATCGACAACAAACAACAGTTGTCTACCGAACGGTCAGTGGAATTGCAGCAATGGAATGTTGAGAGTTGTTCTCTGTGTTGAGGGCATTCGCACTAGCAAAGACCCTTTGTTTTCTTTAGCGGCATGAAGGAAAACAGCTTCGCGGTGGCACGCCGAGAACTAAGGACTGGTCAAAGTGATCGACGACACTGTACAACACCTGCGGATGACAAGGAACGGGAAATTCATGAGCGGTCCTGTAGCAGCTGCAGGATCAGAGTTTAACGTGCAAGACAGTTTGCGCGCTTATGTCAAAAAAGAAACTAGAGTCAATGCGGAGGTGGTCACTGGCACTGTTCTGAAGAACAAAGAGAGGAACAAAGCTCTAATTCCCATCCAAATTGTTCGCTCTTCAACACATGGAAGCACATTTTTCATGTTGAAGCACTAAGGTGGTATGCTCTACCTTCACTAGAATTAAGTACTACAGCACCTGAGTCCCTCAATTAAGCCATATATGTCACTTCATATGCACCTTTATTAGTACAATTTTGCATAGGGAGAGCTACATAGTAATCCACATAGTAAAATAACTCCTCGATTATCTCCTCGCTTTCAATGACACCAGTCAAGATCTTTTCGAAGTGCAGTCGTGCCATAGTGTACAGTGTCATATACCGCCTAAAGGTCCCTTTTTGAAGCGTTGAAAATCGTTTCTGTCACTTGAAGGACGATGGGATAGAAGTCGATGCCGGTTAACGCGCCACGCATTCCAATTCTACATCGTTAAGGCGACCTCAGTGTCCATTTAGACTGCACAATGACAGCGTGGCCAGCCGATGAACAAGCCGCTGTCGGACAAGCCTGGTACGGGTCTTCGACGCCGGAGGGATACAAGGCTCTGTTGACCTAATCGGGACTCGATTCGTCGTGCCACGAAAGTCTAGTCGTCTTGTCGATTGTGTCACCCATGTTACGGCCACATCTTTCCTAATAGGGAGGGATCAGCTAAGTAGTTATATAAAATCGATCCGGATGTACGGAGTTCGGAAAAAAATTCGGAGGTACTGCTTCTCTTCAGAGTTGTCATCTACACATTGATTATAGCACACCCATTGCGGTGGGAGGAGGCGCCGTGTGTCGCGTGAACCCGATTCCAGTTTCCTAGCTCGCATGTACCGTCCAGGCCAACCGAGCCTTTCATCCGTCCGGGGTCGGTGAAGTGGTGCCACACTTGCCTGAAAGGGGGAGTTCACTGGGTAGCGACCGCAAGACATTGTATAGGCGAAATTGCATTCAAACTGCTTCCACAACATCCCGTAGAAATAGATAGGAAATATGAGTGGTGCATCTCAAAAAGGGAATTGTTAACGCCGTCCTTCCTCCTTTATCCTTTAGAACTAGCAAAACCACGTTTTAGACTTGGCCCTTTAACCTTAAAATCGTTATCCAACCCCTTCCCAATAGTTTCAAAACATATTATGCTGTTGCAGTTAGCAGAAGCAGAGCATTCATGATGTACTGCTGATCAATTCCCATTCAGTTATGTGATGGATGCTTGAATGCTCGTCCAAAAAGCAAAAAAATGGAGAGTTGTTCCTCGCATATAAGTCACCTTCTATCCTAAAAAGGAAGAACTCAAAAGCTGCGATTCTATCGTTCTTTCAATACTTTCTTGGTCAATGCAGAATTTATAATTCGCGTTAAACTTTCCAATTCCACACTGAAAAGTGTTTGGTGAGTAGCCTTAATGTATTGTTATGGTAAGAGGAAACGATTTGGGGTACTGTAGCTTCAGGGGAACTAGTAGCACGCTGATCGAGGAAAAACTCCGATCAGGGAAGTGCATTCAAATAGCCGAAATGCGGTCAGCCACCTAACGACAATGCTCCTTGTCGTCTCATCTGTTCATGACAGGTACTGCTACACGAAGAGTTTTCGAGAGAATTCATATACACAACTTGCTAAGCAATGCATTTCAATCTTCCGAGAAGTACTACTCTATGTATATTCATTTGAAGCTGAATCGCACATTCGTCCGAGTGTGTTTTCAGAATGCTTCGACGTAAAGACCTGTGAAAATCGAAGAAAATTTCCAGCTTTACAAAAGATTACAACGAAGATGTTGCTCACAAGAAAACAGAAGTCTCTGTAACAGCTTTGATCGGTTGTTCTAAAATCTTCTCAATCATTTTTCTTTGGCTACTTTCATGCTGTGCAAATACGGACGCTATTAGGAACTGGTCGCAGGTGGCGTGGCAATTAGTTCCCAGTGATAGTGATGAATGTGCCCTTTAGCAAAAACCCACGAGTGATACGTGGTGACAAACGGTTCGTAACATGTTGTTATAAGGGGAAGCTCTGTCAAGAATATTTGGCCAATTGAAACGGTTACGGTGAACTCTTCACGAAGCTGATTCCACTATTCTTAAAGAAGAAATCACTCGCAATTCAAGACAAAACCTACAAAAACTTGCTATTAAAGGGCCTAACAAGTTGTGAAAAACAGTGCCAAATTTTTCCATTTGTTTTCTGGAATGTTGAAACGATTTTGAACAAAACCTTTCTGATTCCATCTTCTAACAACAATTCCGTGTTGATCTGGACACATACAGCTGATCAGGCAATATCTAACAATAAAAAGACTGTAAGTGAGACGACCCTGTAAGCAACTGTAAGAAACTGAACTGAACTGAACTGAACTGAAACTAACTGTAAGAGCAGTGGGACGACAAGTGATACATGTGGTAGAGCTTTTAAACCTCCGTTAAGTGGACATCAATAGAGCGAGACACGTTTATTGATATTCTTATTGGTATCATAAACGTTTTAAAGAAGGTGGCCGTGATCTACTTTAACTCAACTGCACCGACATGCGCAAAATCGATAGCTGTCATATATTCGAAGTCACTTTTGCTTTAAAAAATATTTTTCTTTCTAAGAACAGAACCAAAGTCGATACCTCATAGTTTATCTTGTTTCTGGGCTTCAGAGAAGTCGAAGGAGGCCGAATTCGGGTTCCTTAAGGGTGGCGCTAGATTTGTTGCAACAATTGACTTTTGACATTCTTTTCCGAACCCCAAATCGAATTCTCCTGACAATGGCGAAAAGCGCTCTTCTGTTGAATGAAACAGGATTATGTTCAAAGGCTAGCAGAAAGTAGGAGCTTCAGTTGCTAGTTGTTCATTTGTTAAGATTTTCTGGCTTCGTATGAAGCATTAAAGCACAAGGTTTTTTAGAGCGGATTTCACAATTTTAACACAACAGTCGATTATGAGATATTGTAGAAAAATGATTGACTGTCGATCCTTATTTATTTATTTATTTATTCATTTATCTGTTTATTTATTTATTTATTGAATACGTCATATGACGCACCACATAAGGGAAAAACACAAGCAAACAGTCAAACATTCTCAGCTAATCTAGGCAGATTTTGACGTCACTAGAAGTCTAAATCCATGTCAGCTCCGCAATGTTAAAGCCCTGCTGCAATATGTATTTTCCAACTGCGCCTTAGTAAGTGGATTAAGTGAGATCAAAATATTAAACGAAGAAGATTAAGTTTGGAAGTTGGATCTGGGCACCAGCACAATTTAAGATGCGTAAGCTTAAACAAATCTGTGCTTAAGCTAGACAGATAGCGGAGGCTCAATATTCCAAAAGGAGCACAACTAGGAGATCTGTGACGTACTATCGACGAAAAGAAGGGAATAACAAGTAAGCGCTGAGCTGTAATGGTATGGCGGCTCGACCCGCCTTCTCTGCCAGAGTTAGCAATCTTCTTCAGACACCACTGGGGGCGGCACCGAACTCTCATCACTGACAATATTGTTAAACATGAATTGAAGAGGTTGCCCGCCCCTTGCGCTGCTGAGAAGAGATGCTCTCAAAAAATGCCCCAGCGATGCGAGAGAGGGAATGCCACTGAAATTCACGATCTGAAAGAGACCTGCGCAACGCATTTCAAAAGGCCGTAAATGTCACGGTTTTTCCCAAAACACCTAATAAAATCACACGCGAAGCAAGTAAATGTCGTGTGCGCGGTGTAAATGATTCGCGTGGTGACTGAGTGTACAGGGAATCCGAAGCGGAAGTCAGACAAAGACACGAAAACAATGTTACACATAGCCATGTCGCTACGGAACGTTGCTTGTATCGTTGATGTACTGCCAAGTATGCAGAGTGCAATAAGCGCCTAATTTTCGTTAAATAAGTCATCAGCGACGTGCACTGTTATCTCTACTTGTAATCGAACCCTCCGAAATGGTTGTAGCGTTCAGGTAAGTGAGATGGACGCGAAATTGAATGTAGAAACCGACCAAAATACAGAAACATTGCTCTTCTGCTGCGCGCTTCAACAGCTGCGTTACAACATAAGTTCTCAATTGTAGTTCGCTACATAACCGGTATGTGTGCACTTATGACGCAGTCGGTAGATGGCGAGTTTCACCCTGAATGTCATTTGATTTCCAATCATAGCCAAGTCATCAAGTCTCCTATCCTCCTCAGTTACTTCACGCTTTGAACCTTAGGTTTTGGTACAGAGTTTTACCAACTTTAACATTTAGTATCTGGCATTTGCAGAAGCATCTGGCATTGTATAACTTACATAGGAAATCCTTCATAGAATCATGTAGAAGTGGAATACGGTGCGCGTGACAAAAAGGAACTGCTCAGTGCAGACCCTTCTCAACTTTTTTGGTTGTATGAAACTTTGGGAAGGTGCTGAGAGACTGCAAGTATAAATATAGGCATCGTAATCTCACGTTAATTATAGCTTACCGTAGTCCTTAGGGCGCGTGTAGAGCAGCCGGAGGAGGTGCCGACTGTGGCGTGCTCGATACCAGCTCCTGGTTCGGATTTCCCGCCCGGGCCAACTGAACCTTCCATCCGTCCTGGTCGGTGAATTGGTGTCAGACTTGTCTGGGGAAGGATAAAGCGCTGACTTATTCTGTGTTGATTCGTGAAGTTGTGCACCGAGGTTGCTACTACACTTTAATCGGACTACGTTTAGGCGGTTTCGCCTCCTTCTTCGGAACCTGGAAGAGTCCAAATAACACTTGAAGAACTATCCAAAACACATTTCATACTACAAAGGGACTGTCGTGGCGACGTAATCATTCAGGTGGCTGTCACGGATCCTTGCACGCGAAAGCAACGTGTTCGCGCGGAAAACGCTAGAGGCATTCTGGATCGCATCGCAAAAGCCCCAAGATCACTCGCAGAGACAATGCGTGGCTGTGACGCAAGAACTGGCACTTTTTTTGCGTACCTCTGTGGGTTTTGACCTACAAGGTCATGGCCTAGGAAGCCGTTAGGGTAGGTGTTCCCAGCTTATGTCATTCACCAACGTTCGCCTCCATCTGACGGTGACTGGTGGAACTCCTCGGCTTCCATCACAAATGTTAGCCCTTCGTCGTTTCTCCGCATCTTCTTCTTCATTTCATTCACCTCTGAATTGCTTTCTGTACTATGAAATGACCTTTGGGTGAGTAGTTTTTCAAGTGTTATTTGGACTTTTCCAGGCTCCGAAGAAGACGAAACCGCCAAAACGTAAGCCCAATAAAGTGCTGTAACAATCTCGATGCACAGCTTCACGAACCAAGAAAACAACAGGAAACATCGGGTCGATTCATGAAAGTTGGGCATGGAGTCTACTCAGCGATGTACCAGCTGCCTTGTTATTCGGTTGGCCTCGGAACTCATTGTATCTCCAATCACGCATTCAAATCGCCTTCACAACATCCTGCAGAATTAAAGTGCGCAGCGCATCCCATCAAAGGGATTGAGTGACGCCGCCCTTTATGCTTTATCCTTTATAACAGTCCTTATCACCTTATCTTGTTAGCATGTACAAGACATAAGGGCTAAGTTTGATTAGCTAAGTTAAAGTTATTACTCTACTCGCTCGCTTCCTATTTTACAACAGATTTTTTGTTGATTGACTAAAGAAGTTCAGGAATGAACGGCTTACTGTTTCACTGAGGGGCACCGCTTCCTGTATTTCGTTGCAACACAATTTAAACAGTATTCAAGCTATTAAAAATAAGCACGCTTGAATGCCGGTAAAAGGCAATAAAGTAACATCAAGAGTGTCCTTTATGACAGCACGGCCTTGAAGCAACATGCCGTTGAACTGTAAAACGACCATTATTTTTTCGCAATAAAACGCATTCCTGAAGAAGACTAGACTAGGTTACTGCATTCACTTCTCTCTCGTATTTTAGAAATCATTATCAGTGACTCACCTTTGTGGCATCTGGTGACGTCCCCGACACCTTTCGACGACATTTGACGTTCACTTCGTGTATGAATGTATTCGCTGTCTGAACGGTGAATAGAGAATCTCAGTCATTAGCATTGCTATTTGTTCTTTCACCGTCAAATGGAAAGAAGGAAACAATGCAAGATGGAGCAGAGGCGGAGGAAGATGTTTGAGCCACTGAACCTTCTCGGAGAAGCTGGCATTTCGATCCGAAGAAGGACCCTACAGATTGATTCTGAGTTCGAACTCAGCCTAAAATGGCAATGTCTTCAAATGCTCGGCAGTATGTAGGTGAGTCGACACCACACTTTTGGAGAAAGGTGGAGCCCTTGGTTTTCTCTCGGGTGGTCTGAGGGTCTAAAGGTTGTATCGGGGGTCTGAGTGTGTGAGGCTAATATGTACAGATACAAAGCGTTTTCAAGATGTCTTCTATTGATAGAAGGTGTGCCTCCCCAAAAAATGCACTGATTATTCTTGGATTCGTTTATTTTTTGCATTCTATTAGTAAACATTATTAAATATTCAAAGCTAGAAAGTAGACCACGACTATCTGAAAGCATAAGCAAGTGAAAATTTAGTATTATCATAATGTCTTTACCCAAGTAGACGCATAGCGTGGTTTCGACCCATTCTCCCGCTTAGGTACCTCCAAAATAACAGCCTTCCCTTTCCTGGCCTTCGTCTCGGGTAAGCATGCGTTCTTCAATTCAATGTTCTGCATACATTCTGAACATTTCACTGCACTCATCAATCACCGAAGTTCAATGCACAACAATGTCGAAACTGGCACGCAGCTGACCTGGACGAACATTTATCTTCCAATTTTTATCTCCAATCATTTCAACTGGCAAGCTTTTGTCACTTAAGACAACATCGCATGTGTCTCTATTGCCAAGAAAAATCGCTACTTCAGGTATCAATCTTCAGCTATTCGCAAAGGATATCAGAAACATGTTCTAAAACTATTGTTTCCATCAACGAGAAATTTTTCTTTTCCTGCTTCGCTACAAATTTACCTGCCGTACTGCTGCAGCAACAAAAATCTTCTTTTTCTCGGGTTATATGGAGCGTGTTCATGGTAGTGAGGCACGACGAATGTGAACGGAGTGTTGGTGCTTCGATCTTTGCATGGTTGTCTGAGACAAGTGCTTTTCCGATCGCACTGCTTTACTGCATGCTTTCTTCTCCTAAAGATCGACGGTATTGTTTTTCACAACGATAGACAACAAAGGGGGCTGGGTTTCTCTCCCATTGTGGAAACACAATGAATCCACTACGAAACTAGAATGATTCCAGTTACGCTTTTCTAGGACGAAGTGACGAGACGAATTAGCTCTATTTGTTTTTCCAAATCCTCGATCGAATACTGTGAAGACTAGCCACTAACATTCCTTAATAGTAGAGAGCTCATCATTGCATATTTGTAGCTCATAACATGCTGCTCAATACAAATGTTCTACAATATCCAACCGAGGAGCTAACTCAACGGTAGGTATCGACGGGGTAACTAGAATGGAAGTGGTCTGAAAACAGAGGAATCGTTGATGCGGAAACGTCGACGGCCACGTCATACTCCCTGATTTTAAAGTTGTAACGTTTGCAGAGAATGATGAGCAATGACGTCACTTGGATTTGCAGGAGCGGCTAAATCGTGAAATCGCGAGTGTCTGAAGAAGCTGTTGCACCCCTAGTCGAGCAGCTACGTACTGTGCCGTAGTCGGCAGGCCCAGGCCAAAAAGCCTTTCACCGCCTAGGATAAGTGCACTGACATCAGACGAAGGACTAGGTTTAGGTTTGCCTATCAACTCTATCAGTTGGCCGAGTAGGGCTACAAAGTGCGTGATGTAGAAGTAAAATTCGTCAGGCCGAACATTAAGGTGCTAAATGCCACTTCGAAGTCCAACATATGAAGAAAGCAATTGAGCGATAGGTCCGATTGGGTGAAGTGGCGTATTTTGCAAGAGTGATCCCTCTCTAGACAAAATTCAAGTGTATCGACTCGAGCACTGGATGGAGCAGAGACCCATTAAAGCGAAATCACAAAGGCCTTTCGTGGCTGATTCACTTGCCTCTTCCTTGACGCGATGGTCCGTTGGCCAAGAGGGAGACTGTGGAGACTCCCAAAAACGAGGGCAGGTATCCAATCATCGCTCTATCGCTCTTTGATTTCGTTTTGAATGTTTACAGAACAATTTAAGTGTAGTCCGTCTCTTCATGATATCTGCTCATTTGATTTGACGAGAGGGAAGTGCTGTTTTCATGACTCTTAACAAATGCTGGGCACGTGTTAGCGTAGTCCTTTCCCCTCGATGTTGGTGAATTGGTTCTAGGCTTGTCTGGGAAGGACAAAAGACTGACTTGTCCATCGGCCGGTCACAGCAAGTCATTGTATAGGCCACATACGTGTTCAAATGGCTTCCGTGACAATCAGTAGAACTAGGATGCGTGGCGCATATCCAGAAAAGAATGACCACGCCGTCCTTTATCCTTAGCCTTTTTCAAAATCGATCACTGGTGGGTGAACAGTCAATGCGGCTGCATTTTTGCAGCCTACTCCAGATGTTGCTTTAGGTAGATGAACAAGAAGTCTTAAAACTGTCGCTCTGGAACCAATACATGTGGAGCTCGAAAGAGAAAGAGCGAGATTTTGCTGTGAACTCCAAAGTCACATCTTGGAACCTCGGCACTGTGTTGCATAGCCGGGCGTGACTCTGCAGAGCTTCTTATCAGGGAAGGGTTTCAACCTTCAAGTGGAGATTCGGACGTTTAGAACAAGCTCGAAATGCTGATTACGAATAAGAGAGCAAACATTTCAAATCAAAACCCCTGAACGAGTTATACCCTGTGGAAATCCACCGGGTTGACTGGAGGCTAAAAGTGCGAATGAGCTGTAGTGAGAGCGGTGAGCATAAACACCCTACAGCCAACCCGGTGAACTTCGAGAGGTCATAACTCGTTCAGGAGTTTCGTTTTGCAAATTTGACCCCAATATCCGTGATTAACATCTCGAGCTTCTCCTAAAGATCCTGGTCTCTCTGTACATGAAGTTCGAAACCCTTTCCTGGTTGGTCGGCAAAGCGGAGGTCGGCTATGAGATAACACAAGTCGAGGAGCCCAACTTATCGATACCGATTTCTGCGTGCGTCGCAAGCAAACTTATAGGGAGCAATTTCCACCATCTTCCAAGTTGTTAGGTCTAATCCCACCGAGTCGTTTGCAGAATCGACCAGATGCACCTTGGTGCTTTTCGTTTCTAAAGTACAAATGTGACGCTTGTGTAAATCTTGTTTCAAATAGCAGACGTGAAAACTAGACCTGATAATTTAATTGAAACACGTTTTGTTTCTGGCTTGCTGTTCTATTAGTGATTTAAAGCATTGCGATTGCATCGCTCATCGTAAAAGACGCAACAATTTGTGCAACAAATAAAATGAAATACAAAACGAAATGAAACGCGCTGTTGCAGTACATAGAGGCCACACGGCGTGCTTAGGATTTGACCGCGAGAAAAGTTAATCAGTTTCTCTATGTTTCCGGCCGTCCACATTCAACAGAGCTATCAGATCTGAGACACTGCTACAGATATAAGGGAAAGATGAATAAAGGACGGCGTAAATCAATCCTTGTGGGATGCGCCATAAGCTCTATTTCGACGAAATGTCATGTATGCAAGTTGAATGAGTATTTGGTATATACAATGACTGACAGCCATCAGCCGATAAAAAATCAGTGATTTATTCTTGCATCAATTCATCGACGTCGCCGGGATGGAAGACTTGGTTGGGATGGGCAGGAAATCTGAACCAGGAACCTGGTATCAGGTGTTAGTGAGGGCTGGCGCCTCCTCCGAGTACAATTCCATGGGCCTGTGGATGTATGGAATGTTATAAAAAAATATCAAGTAAGTATCGGAAGCGAAAGATACTTTTTCCTCGACGACCTTCATACGAATCTATTTCGTTCTAGTTTTAGCATAGCAATGACTCAAGAAGATGGGATTCGTGATGACTTCTAACAGGAAGACGAACGGAAGGGTAAAGCGCTGTTAATCGGGTGACCACCACAAGTCATTGTGTGGCCAAATACGCATACAACTCGCCTCCGCGACACACCGTAGAAGTAGAATGCGTGGCGCATCCCAGAAGGGATGGAGTGACGCTGTCCTTTACCCTTTCGTCTTTTATTTATCTTTGAACGTTAACGATTTGGCCTAGTCCGAAGAGAACTGCTCATTGGACAATCGTTGAGTGCCATCGCTTTTTCTAAAAACAAACATCCATCAGTTCCTTTTTAATGTTCATAACTTTTTCTATCGGAAACTAACACTAGGGTACAGTTCCTCATAGCCCATCATGTTGACTGCATAGGGATTTGGTTTTCGACTTTTAGAAAATTATTGTTTGGCAACCCATTGAAAGGTCTAGTAAGATAATTTCATAAAATATTCCAACTGGTGTCCCATCTTGAAGACAAGATAATGGTCCAACTAATAGCCGATTCTATAAAATGAATTTAGAGTGCCGAATAAACTATGAAGGTCTTCGTTGAATATTTTTTCTACACACTTCCTTACATAGCCTACATACTTCCAATGCGATGTACACCTAGGTATTTTATCATTTTCTGACAAGTCTGCCAACATTTTTCCAATTCCATAAAGTGGCCCGATTAGCCTGGGCATTGCATAAACCATGTGTCGGACCGGTGTGCATACCAGAACCTGAGATTTGCCCATCAGCGCTGCACATCCACCACAGAATCCTTTTAAAGTCGAATTCGTGGTGCATTTCGCAATTGAATGCAGATCTTTGTCTTCGGACGGAAGCATTTAATAGCTACTAAGAGAGCAGGCTTTGAACCAACCACAAAACACAACAATCCCGAGGGTAGTCGTACCACGAAGGAGGAGTCTAGCACAGTATCAATTTTTATTCATTTGCTATGTGCGGACATGTATCCGGTCTATGATACGGGATCAGCGCTACTTATCACGGTTATTTTTCTTGCCTTCCTAGACAGCTTCAAGAGTTGTGCTTGAGCATTGGTCTGACGTTGTGAATACATAAATGTAAAGCAGATAACGGCATAAAATTTTTAAAATACAGACGCTTTCGTTTGAAGTAATCAGTTCGTCTTGCAGTTCAATATTCCGAAGAAGGTTGAAAACATCGACTTTCGTATCGATATCAGCCAACAATTGCCTTTAACATCTTCTATTTTTTTGTAGCAAATGGATTCTACGGCTTCTTCTAGCCTGTCAGCACATCGTTTCAAGCAGTATCGAACCAGGAGTTGGGGATTATCGATGAAGTTTCTAGCTGCTCGGGATTTTATGCCACTTAACCATATTATGGATCCTGCTTGTATGTGATCTTGAAGACTCCATCCGGTTTCCGTTGGTGAGGCGACTATGTATACTTTTTTCTCCAGTATGGGCAGCGACTTTTCTTCAGTTTCCTTTCTCGATATGTTTTTTGCCACTAATTCACGTGGGTACCTAGGCTTCACCTTAAGGCTGTGGCTTTACTAATACACCCTCCATAGTTGCTAAAATGAGCGCAACTTTGTTGTGCGTGCCACAGGTGGTTCGCCCTAGTTGCCGGTCCCATGGGGCGGTCAGCATACCCATGTGCCGAAGTTCCGTCAACTACCACAAAGGCGTTATATGTAGCTAATGCGAGCGAACAAACTTCGTAGGCACGCAGCGATATCTGTATGTTGACACGACTATTAAAGCTATGAAGTTACCGTTTTACTCGAGCAGCCTGACTTAAGTTTACGCAATTCTTACGCTACCGGTTGTGTTGTATCCCACTTCCATCTGGGCTCACATTTTTCTCTATCTTAAGATTACACAAGGTCAGAGATCCACGTGGATAAGTCTCACTCTCACGCATTCTTGGTTGCTGAGGAAGCGCCACTGTCACGTTTTCATTGCTGTTGTTTCACTAGATTTCTTTCCTTTTTTCTTTTATTGCACATGCCTGATTTTCTCCTTTCTTTCTTTCCTCGATTTTTGAGCACATCTTCTTGCCAAATAAGTAAAAATCGGAATATCCTAGTCGGGGGGAGGGGCACATATCTAAAAATTATCTAACAAATCGACAAAAAACCAACGAGCGAACAAAAAAATTGAACCGCCGCGGTTCTTACAACCGTCTCTGCGGGCAAAGAGTAATGGAAGTCTGCCGCGTACTGACCACCGTCTGACATGTTATACCCGGGATCTAACGTGGTGAAGAGGGCGCATAAGGCCGCATGCCACGTGCTGACCGCCGCCTGACATGTGATAACCAGGACCCAACATGGTGAGGAGAGCACAACTTTGCCGGCTTACAACCGCGGCGACAACAAAATGTAATTTTTTCTTTTTTGTTTGGATTTGGATTTTTTTGGAATTGTTTTTAGTTGGGTCCTATCGTGTTCTCCAGGAGCCGTTAGGTAAGTTTCGTTACTTTTAGGTTTTCTCGTGTCCTTCAGGAGTCGCTCGGTAAGTTCCATGCCGTTTTGTTAGATAATTTTTAGATATGTTCCCCCCGACTAGGATAGATCCAAAAAATCTATTACTTATATGGCACACTTGTTCGTGAGCTGGGGCTGCAGAAAAATTTTGAAAAACCCAATAAAAGCGCCTTGCCGAAGTCGTTCTCCTCTATACTACGATCTTCGCTATCATTATGTAAATATAAATATCCTTAAAAATTCCGCAGTTAGGAGCATTGCAAAATAATGTCATCCACTCATTTAAAACGTCTGAGGAGACGTTTGAGACCTGTGGAATGTTTTCCGCCCACAAGATGCTCTACGGACAGTGATGAATGCGGCTCAGTTTCGCGGGAAGAGCAGCTTAACTTCCGGCTTCCTTGTTGAGCACATGAGTTCTGAAAAACAGCCGACGGAGAAATGCCTGGAATGTATTCTTGCCAAGGAAACGCCAACATTTCCTTATTTTTCCCACAAGTGTACAGACGTCATCTGTCTCAAGTGAAACGAACAAAAACATCGTAACTCGAATCATCCAGTTCCTCAAGTCTACCCAGGGTCCCGCTTTTGAGGTGCGAGAATCGAAGGGAGGCATGTCGTACTCTTTCTCGATTTTGGAGGAGGGGTTGTCTCGTATTTTTCAGGCTTTTAGGTGATGCTTGTATCTTTTAATAAGTTGTTCTTTCCAGATGTGGGTGACATCGATCGATCGCAGCTTTGCCCACAAAGGAGGACATATTATGGATTGATTGATTAAATGAACTGATTGATAGAAGCTTTAAATACTGATTGCTCTCCAGTTGAAAATAAGGATTTTCTTTCAGCAGGTTTCGAACCAATGAGAGGTGTTCAGCTTTTTCGAATTTTTTTCCAGGATGTTATGGAAACAACAGCTTTCTACCTGAAGAAGTGACATCACCGAAATTGCACTCATTAACAATTAGCAATTAAAACTACAAAAAATAACATTGCAAAATAACGAATACACTCCATAAAATTTAAGTGTTACTCAGGTCTTTTCTTGAGGATTTTTCGAAGCGTTCTTCGAGTAGATGACTGAGTCCCAATCGAAGGTTGGACTTGTTACGAAAATAATTTTCTCCTTATTTAAAGAAAACAACATCAGGAAACAAAATTGCGTCTTAAAAAGTTTAAGCCATACATGGCACACATTGATAAAATCATGCCTTTATTAAGCGGTCTTGTGATCTTCAGTATGATCTAGTGTAACAGTCTAAAATCGCACTTTCAATAGTATGACATAGAGATCTTTTTTGAAAACTGATTTTTATACGGCGGGAAAATCTTTTCTTCTATTTTCTAAAACGATGTTGGCTTTTTTAAAATTCTAAAACTTACCGAGCTATGATCATTTTGTGAACGTCTAATTTTGCACCTATAATGACATCGGTGCCAGATCGACCAGAGGTCGATCCAACCTGCTTCAACCGTTTCAGAAAATCGTGATTTCTTTTTACTGTGCACTGATCAAGACTTTAAACTTTTATAGCAAAATTTTGACTGTATGGTGACCCGCTTTGGGTAAAAAACAATTTTATTTTCGTAAAAAAACGAGAATTTTGAATACAATCTCCCCTAACCATATCGAACTTCGCAGCGGAAAAGCACATCATAAAGCAATGATGTCGTGGAGGCGACTTGAATGCGTATCTGGCCATACAATGACTTACGGTGGCCAGCCGATGAACAAGTCAGCACTCAAGACAAGTCTGGTACCAATTCACCGACCCCGGAGGGATGGAAGGCTTGGTTGGTCTGGGCGGGAGATCCGAACCAGGAACCTGGTATCGGATGCACGCGACAGCCGGCGCCTCCTCCGACTGCGCTACACGCGCAATGATCCACGGATCTCCCTCGATAGATAGCCTTCGGGCTCTCATGTTAAGAGGCGCCTGTCGCCGAGCCACGTGGCGCGTCCCTGAATGGTGGATAGGGGAACGAAAACGCGAACCAAATGCGACCGTGTACTGCCCACAGACGCAAGTGGGATGCAGGGGATGGACTCCCTGCTCCTGCTGTGTCGGGTCGACGCGTTCCTTAAACGCGGGAGCGGCATGTTCATGCACATTGTGCGTGGATGTGTTTGCGCCTGTGCGGATTGTAACTGCGTCGGCCCGACCAAAAGCTTGCACTCGATAGACTGGGAGTACATCGTAAGGCGATTCGAGGCCGCCTCAAAAGTCTCGCCCCGTCCCTTCGGGCAGCCTGGCTGGCTGCCCGGAGTTCTTCGCCCGCACGACGGAGCCTGACTAGCTACCGTGTGTACTACAGTCAAACACAGCAGCACTAAAGGGCCTCATTCCCCTAACCCCGAAAGAGCCCCCATTTCTGCAACGATGGGAAGGACGAGTACGGAGAGACTGCTAAAATCTCAGGGCCTAACCAGGCTGCGCAAATTGAGAAGGACTAGGATGACGATCTGTACTTACAATGCCCGCACGTCCGCATCGGAAGCATCCGTCGAGGCCCTGATGATGCAATCTAGGAAGATGAAGTACGACCGAGACGAGAAGACACCACCACTTCATGTCGTCTACGACTCCAGAGAAGAACTGTTCCTCGGAAATGCGACAGCATGGGAGTAGGCGGTATTGATGTCCTCGTCAACACGCACTTGGCCATGAACATCGATTCGTAAGAGTCTCTGACAAGCCGAATCGGACGTCTGCGACTGAAGCGATGTGGCTCCGTGCCAACTTTGACTGCGTTCGTCGTGTATGCCCCAACATCCGACTACGACGACGAAGAGGTCGAAGCCTACGTGGAGCTGGAGAAGTTCTATAAGGAAGATCACACCTTCCACAAGGTGATCGTCGGCGACTTCAACTCCAAGATCGGGCCACGAAGGTCGCCGGAAGAACTTCACATCGGAACCCATGGTTTGGAGCGGAACGAGCAAGGTGAAAGGTTGTCTGAGTTTATCATGCCGACCAAGACCATCCATGGAAACTCACAGTTCCAGAAGGCTTCCTCCCTACAATGGACCTGGGAATCCCCCGGTGGCCAGTTTCACAACGAGATCGACCACATCATCTTCAATCGCAAGTATTGCCTGACCGACGTCTCCGTTGTCCCCAAGTTCTACACGGGGTCGGACCACCGCCTCCTTCGCGCGAGGTTCTGCTTTTCGCGTCGAGGAGAGAAGGCCGCGAAGTTCAAGAAGAGGAATCCCAGAACGACCATCAACTGGGACCTCTACACCTCTCTTGCCGGCCTTTGGGAATATGCCGTCATGGACAACGTCGATGAGGAATACGATCGCTTCGTGCACCATTTCCACGATAATGCTAAGGGAGCCGAGAGCTTGAAGACCACCAATAGACGCCTGTCTCCGGAAACTTTTGAGCTTATACGCTAGCGTGGAGCAGCACGAGCGTCAGGCAACTATCAGCTGACGTCCGAGCTTGCGAAGCTATGCAGAGCGGTCGGAGTGCAAGGTTCCATCTCAGTGGAAGACCAGCAAGACCGTCTTGCTGTACAAGAAGGGAGACGTGCATGACATTGGCAACTATCGCCCGATCTGCCTGCTGTCCGTAGTCTACAAGCTGTTCACTAGAGTCATTCTGAATAGGATCAGCAGAACGCTGGACGAAGGACAGCCATGCGAACAAGCAGGATTTCGGAGAGGATTCGGTATGATCGACCACATACACACCATTACGAAGCTCATCGAAGTGTCGCGAGAGTACAAGCTGCCGCTGTGCCTTACGTTCATCGACCTGAAGAAGGCATTCGACTCCGTCGAGACTGAAGCGGTCATCGAAGCCCTGCTCACCCAGGGCGTTCCTACTCAGTACATCAGAGTCCTTCGAGAGCTGTACAGTGGATTCACGACCAAGATTTCACCATTCTACAACGACATCGTCATTGACGTGAAGAGAGGGGTTCGACAAGGGGATACCATATCCCCGAAGCTCTTCAGCGCCACCCTCGAAAACGTCATGCGCGAACTAGAATGGGAAGACGTGGGAGTGAAGGTCGACGGCCGGTAACTACATCATCTGCGCTTCGCTGACGACATCGTGCTCATAACACCGAGCATCAGTCATGCGGAGCGAATGCTGGCCGACTTCGATCTTGTATGTTGGAACGTTGGACTGCAGCTGAATCTTACGAAGACGACGTTCATGAGGAACGGACAAGTTTCTGATGCCCCATTTTCGCTCAACGGAAAGAACATCTCCGAATGCACCAGCTATGTATGTGTATCTGGGTCGCGAAGTCAACATGGTCAACGACCTAGCGCCGGAGCTGAGAAGGAGGAAACGAGCGACTTGGGGAGCTTTCAAGAGCGTCGAAGAAGTCGTGAAGAAGACGAAGAATGTCCGACTCCGTGCCCACTTATTCTACTCTACCGTTCTTCCTGCCCTAACATACGCCTCAAAGACCTGGGCTATACGAAAGCAGGATGAACACGCGATCAGCGTCGCGCAGCGTGAAATCGAGAGGGCGATGCTCGGAGTGAAACTACTCACGCAAGTGAGAGAAGGCCTCCGTAGTTCCGAGCTTCGCCGAGGTTCGAAGATCAGAGACGCCGTCACATGGACCAAGTCGTCGAAAATTAGGTGAGCCGGCCACGTAATGCGCTTCGCAGACACCCGCTGGACGAGAGCCGTCACTGACTGGATTCCGCGAGATGTCAAGAGAATACCAGGATGCCCACCAACGCGCTGGTTGGACTTCTTCGTGGAAGCCCTGAACGACCGATATCACGCTCTTCGTATCCCTCGAGCGAGGAGGATCCATTGGACCACTCTGGCATGCGACAGGGACGAATGGAGACGCTGCTGGCGCCCGCTCGAGCAAGTCGATGATCAACGGGACGACAGGTGATACAGGTGAAAGCAATGATAAAAAAGCTAATTGAAAGGTACAATACGGTGGGTGATACATAAAATTGTTTTAGCTTGTTCCAATCCATAGAGAACCTCTTTTCAGATATGACTACCAACGTCAAGGAGTGTTATATAGTCACGAAGAGAATATTTGTTGAATTCTGCGATTAGCAACAAACTTCGGTACTTAACAAAATGCGAACAACAAAAACATTTTTCACTTTGTTGGTAATACGGCAATTCTGTTGAAAACAAGCTAGAATAAGAAGCTAGCTAGTCAGCTAGGGCTATCTGCAAGAGGAGCAAACCTTGTGAATAGTGAGCGAAACATTAGGCACGATTCACACAAAGAACAAAGAAGAAAAAGAAGAAAAGAGGCCAAGAAAAATCGCAATCATGAAAGTGAGTTGGCTCTTGCTTTGTCTCCAATAGCCACCATATTAGCACACTAACAAGACGGTCACGATGGCTCGTGGTAGCGCAAACAGTTGTTACCTGTATCCGAATCGAGGTGTTTCTTTCGAGCCCCACACAGGCCAACTAACCAGGGAAGTCTCTCAGGCGTATGTCTGAATTGCGAAAACGAATACCACTGTGAGATTCTCCACCCTTAAAATAGCAGGAAAGAGTGTTCCATTTTTGCAAAGTCCTTCAACCCAAGGAGCTAAAGACCCTCAAATTTTATTATGGGATCGTCACCACTCGCACGTAGATTCAAGCGGCGAAAATGAATACCACTATGAGATTCTCCACTCTTCCAGTAGGAAGGGATGTTCCATTTCTGCAAAGTTCTTGAACAAAAGGAGCAATGGGCCCTCAACTTTACTATGGGACCACGTTCACACGTGCTAACCTACCGTAATCGGCCGAAATTTCAAAAAATGAATATCATATTCGTGATCAACGCCCCAGATAACTCTTTAGGCGAAGTTTGGGTGAATTTTTTTCTACCCCTTCTCGACCTTGATCAAGGGGGCAATGAAAGGGGCTGTGGTCGTGAAAATTCAATAGTGCCGCTTTAGATTCACCCTTGACAATCGAATACTCAAGGGAGAGCACACTCATGTCACGGGGAACCATCGTGATCAACTTCTTGAAAGATATCTCTGCACCCTATCTTCAATTTAAAAAAAAAACCTTTCTATATGCAACATTTTTAATTGGTCGGCTCACCAGAGGAGTTTCAAGACCAACGGGCCGCCGTTTAGCAATACGTTAGAATATGACGGTGACCTATACTTGCTGATCTGCGGGGAGTGCAGCATCTACCAGCCCGAAATCATTAGTGTGTCTAGTTCATTAGTACACCTTCGACGGGCAGTAGGGTACAACTGGACAATGCAACGATCGGATGCCCTTCTTTGACCATGTGGGACACATGCTAGGTGACATGAGATTGACTGGACAGCCATTCTTGGCTTGTGGACTAGTGCCATCATATACTCTTCTAATTGCTTTATTTTTGTCTAGTTGGGAAGGTCCACTCCCCATGTAGGCAAGAGCCCTATCAAAAATCAGCAGAAAATACAAAGTGTCGCATATAAAGGGGCACTGATGAAAATATCTGAGTGAACACGTACTGCTCAACCTGTAGTGAAACACATGCACAGGAAAAGTTGGGAAGGTGAATGATACCAAAAAAAGAGTGAACACCAAAAATGCGAAAATACTTCGAGGTAAAGGGATCGAACATCTGACCCTATGCCTACGATGCGCCGGCACCACCACTGAGCCGCCGAGCTACTTGCCTCTACGTCTTTCACCATTCTCTTATCTCTGCGTGCAACACGCACGTACGTGTTAGATGCTGACAGTGCAATACTCAGGAGCCCCTAGCTTCTTGGGTTCAAGGACTTTGCAAAAATGGAACAACCCTTCCTACTATTTGAAGGGTGGAGAATCTCACAGTGATATTCGTTTTCGCAGTTCAGACATACGCCTGAGAGACTTCCCTGATAAGTCTTTCGAGCTTATTGGGTTAAGTCATTAGTAAGGTGCCTTGCTGGAATAAACAAAACACTGATTTGTTTATCGGCTGGCCACCGCAACTCATTGTATGGGCCAAAACCTATGCAACTTACCTTTATGAAACTAGAATTAGAGTGATTTGCATATTTCAAACAAGAGCTGATTAATGCCGTTCTTTATCCTTTGTCCCTTGGATGGTCCTGGTGAAGTAGCAAAGCCTCTGATTTCCATAAAGGACAAGCAGTTACGGCTGCATGTGTGAAAAAAGTGATGCATACCATTTTTGGTATATATAGAGTGACACGACATAGCAGTTGTAAGGAACACAATCTCACTTTGGTGCTTCATGTAAGCAACATTTACACCATCAATCAAATAAAAATCGCGAAGAGCTTTTCGAGTTCTTGGGGCAATCTAATTTTTTGATCAATCATATGATTGCTGTCATGTTGCGCTTTAAAACAAAGTTTAATCTGTTATTTTTCTCGAAAAATAAAATTTTTATGAAATTGTTACTCTCATTCGGCCAGGTGGGCTAAAAAATTTCAAAAAACGTTATGCCGAATTTTCCTTGAATACAAGAAATTATTCTAACCACCTTGGAGAGTCTGCGGCTTATACTGTAGAAGCCTGTTTCAGTTTGAAAGACGTTCAATTTGATTTCAAAGCTATTAGGCTAGCTTAGAATATAATCCAGATTGACGTGAAAAGTGTCCAGTTTGACTTGAAAAATGTCCAATTTGGTTTGAAAAGCGTCCATTCGACATTAAAATGGTATACACTGACGATGGTACGTCAGTTACATTGGTATTATCTTGTGCCACTTTTATTGCAACCATAAAGCACTAGATCCGAAGCTTCTATTTCTGGTAAACGATTTATCCGAAGGTGGTTTTGTTGCGTGGAATCACTGAGCGTCCACGGCAAGGAAACGACGAGGAGCTGAAGACCAAGCGGAAAGGCGCTTCACAAGGTGATTAATATACGCGTGCTGCAAGTGTTAACAGCCACCACATAATACATCATGCAAAGTGCAGAGAGTGGAAAAAAAAACCTGACGAGAAGTTGAATGAAGAAAAACATAGCTGCGCCGTCGGGATTTGCTATCGAACCTTGCATCGAAGACTGATAGTGGGAGACGGGGGAGTTGGAACGGCTTAAAACGAGTACTTTTTCAGTATTTCGTTGTCTTTCAAATGTCATACGCCTATCAATACCGCTTTTATCCCGAAAGTATAGGGTTTCTGAAAAATAGGTAGGGCTTCCCCTTTGGTTAGTGAGTCTGAGAGAAGGTTCCAATGGGAGTTCGTCTGAATGGTTGTGTGACCCCAAAGAAGCCCCTCAAAAGAGTGTTAGTCAACGTCCGTCACCAAAAGCAGCCCTTTGTCACAGCGCTTTCGGTCGCATCCTAAGAGCGACCATGATACACTCTGTACAAAAGTAGTTTATTTATTAGAATTGAGGATTTTTATGAGGGCGTAGTAGAGCAGCCGTATGAGGTGCTGGCTGTCGCGGAATCCAGTTCTAGAGTCTTGGTTCGGATTTCCGACCAGGCCAGGCAAGCCTTTTATCTCTTCGGCATCGGATAATTGATACTAGACTGTCAGAAAAGACAAATCACTGATTTATTTATTTGCTGGTTAAAGCAAGTCATTGTATAGGACAAATAAGCATTCAAATTGCCTCCACGACATCGTGTAGAAGTGGAATGCACGGCCATTACACGAGGGATTGATAGCGCTGTCCTTTGTCCTTTTTATGCTTGCCTTTGTGTTATCCTATTTTATGCGAAGATATTGTATGGGATAGTGTAGGCCGCAGGTAGCGCAATCGGAGGAAGTGCCCACTCTCACACGCACCCTGAAGGAAGATTTAGTGATCTGGAACTACCCAGGCCAAAGCGGGTCTTACACCTCTCCAGAGTCGGTGAATTGATGAATGTTCCTAAATGGATTGAAAAGCCACAACCACTGTTCTTTATCCTTCACCCTATGTTCTTTGGAGGAATGCGGAGAAACAATCATCCGTGTATACTTCACAGAGATCTTCAATGAGATACTTTTACGAAAACTACTTTACAAATGTGATTGAATTCTACTGTTGGCCTCTCGCCACGTGCAGCCCTCAATCATCTCGTTAACTTTTCGGACAAGCTGTCCACCAAAGAACTACACTCAATCAACGTCGACTATCCTCGCACTGGAACTGACTCCCACTGTCAAGATAAAACTAATGCTGTGATCTCTGTGAACCTTTTCCGAAATTGGTCCTCTTGTTTCTCTTGTTTTGACACTTTTGCAAGCTGGTGGAAAAAAACAAGTCCACAAAGCGACCATTAAACACCTTGAAAACCCTTCAAATTATGATGCAGATTAGACACTAGGACAGAACGAAAACAAAAGAAACCGAAGCACAGTAAGACTTAGCTTTTCTCCTGCTCAGCTGCTTAGATTTTCGAGCGTAATAGATGCTTTTGTTCTGGGCATACGGTTGTGCTAAATCTCAAGAGAGGACGGCCCCCTTGCAATTTTTCAGGTAATTTAATCAACTTTGATGAGAATTCGGCTCTTTCAGTGAAACATGGAAATCAACCAGTGCGTAAGCCTGGTTTTTACGGTGCTCATTGAGTAACATTCGGTATGCCCGTACGCTTAGCTGCGTAGCAGTTCGTTCGGAAACCAGCAATTACAGACGGTGTGCATGCACGATCGCTAAGTAAGATATTACAACAACGCCTAGGCTTCACTAAACGAGTAATGTTCCGGTACGCATTCAATCTGCTCACTCTATCGGCTCATTGCTGTCCAGACAAACTTTTTCAGAACTTCGCCGAAACTCCCTTTCAGCTATCTTTCAGCAGACATTAAATTTCGTAATTTGTCATAAGTATTGTATTTTGATGTGAGCTTAAGGATAAAGGATAAAGGACGGCGTTACTCAATCCCGTCTGGGATGCGCCAGCGCATTCTACTCCTACGGGATGTCGTGGAGGCTACATGAATGCGTATTTGGCCATACAATGACTTGCGGTGGCCAGCCAATGAACAAGTCAGCGCTTTATCCTTCCCAGACAAGTTTGGTACGGTACCAATTCACCGACCCCGGAGGGATGGAAGGCTTGGTTGGCCTGGGCGGGAAATCCGAATCAGGAACCTGGTATCGGGTGCACGCGACAGTCGCGCCTCCTCCGACTGCGCTACACGCGCCCGATGTAAGCTTATAAATACTAAATTCCGTAAGTAAATCCGTATCGTTTGTCCACGTTAGCTACGACTGATTTGATATGTAAGATGGAACGCCAGAGGTTAGTGAGACAGTAAGTAGTGTTATCAATGCTGCAGTCGTTCATAGTATTATGCTAATGTGGCCTCTTTTCAATTTTTCCAGTTCCCGGTTGTACTTCCATTTACTCGCTACTGGAGACCCAGCAAACAAACACGCTTGTCTTGTTTTTCAGGAAAGAGTCTGGTTTAACGGATGGGAAATCCCACCCCCACGAACATCGTTTATTGAAGGAACAATGCCCTAAACACCACATGCAACATTAATTCGAGGCCTATGAAAACTGTAATTTTCTCTGACGGTGATTTTTTGCAAAAATGTACAGTGTCACTAAAACCTAACATTGGTCTTCTGTGTCAAAGAATCTGTTAGGTTGTCCAAACGTTTCGGCCGTTTTCGACTTCTAACTTCACGCCGTCATCACCTAGTACTATGTTCACCATTTTAGCTAAAGTAAAAATTACTGCACTTCCTAAATCCTTGCCATAGAAATCCATTGGTAACGGCTGTCTCGTTGTGAACGGTGGGAAACTAGAACATATGAACTGTTTGAATGTATTTCTCACATCTCCTTGTATACGGTAAGGTTATCCGTCTGGAAGCTCTTTCACAGTTAAAAAGCTCTGTAAGCAAATGACGTGAGGATGACGCAGAATTGTGCAAAGTTCAAGCTCCAAACTGTACAATTTCTGAGTGGAACAAGACGTTATATGAATCTTCCTCTCGGTGGGTTAGGACACTTTATTTACCAGGGTAGGGCACATTTTCTATAAATTCTCATGCTTTTCACAATTCTGCGTCTTTTTAGTTTGAGCAGCATACTCTGCTTTAAAGGCTTGAATTGAACCAACTTCGGTACAATTTGAGAAACTACCTGCCTCTAGCTTGTAGAATATAGTGGAGCAGTGGAGGCCACTAAGGGGCCACTCCTGAATTGATAAGAGCCTTCAGATCTTGTGGGTAGCTTTGCAGCACGTGTCCCAGCGCCTCTTATCGAATTTTATTCCTCATTTGTTCCAAAGAAGGTATTGGACAATAATTCTTCTATGCTATACTATGCTATGTGTACGCCGCCGAGGCGCATCTCGTGGGTGTCGTGATGAGTGTTGCGCACACGTCCTCGCACCTCTTTTTCAGGTCTTTAAAAAAACGTTCAACAAAAACTGACTGTGGTCCTGGACTCCGCTCACAGGGCCCTGCCCTACACCCTGTCAAAATAGCATCGCAAAAGCTCACCATGAGTTGGGAACCTTTCCTTGTAAGGATATGCTACACAACAGTTGGTATGTGGATCTCTGCAACTGGAAAGCGGGGGAACGCGCATTCAGGAAAGGCGTTTGACCGCTCTTCCCTTCCTAATGCTATAACAGTTCTGCAGCGCGCCTATGTTTATGATTCACACCGCCTTACTACACAAGTCGGTAACTACTTCTGTCATCTCTTATCGTCAAATAGAAAATTCAACAAAACTTTATTAACTTCAGCATTCATCATCAAATGTAACCATTCATCACTCCAAGAATCCGTATAGCATCATCAGATGTATCACAATACAACTCAAGCACTGAAGTGAGCGAAATCAATGGCATAACGAATACGTATATTATTATTATTACATAATAAACCATCGAAGGCAATCCTATTTTTACAACCAACCCGTCGATTACAGAAACAAACACAACTCTATACAATAGACATCTTTTTAGAAAGAAAGAACCGGTTAAAGACACGACCGTTTGGTTATGGAAGACACTTTGAACATGGCGTCATGCAAGGCGGCTCGGCTACTCTCGCGCACTCACATCACTCGATTCCTTCTAAAGTTAGTATTATGCACAACCAGTACCAAACAAACCCGAAAATTATTCTCCAACGTATTAGCTCACGCTCAGACGAGAATTAGTAACGTATACACAGAAACCGCGGCTGAAAGTCAACGGAAAACCACTTACCACATACAGCGCCTGCTCCAAGGCAAAGACAGCGAATATCCACACAGATAGTAATGGGGAGGCTGTGCCGAAGAGACAGAATACCTCCCTTTACATTATTTCAAACGTGGTAGCGCGGTGCGGTTAAGGAAACACGACAACACAATCTTTTCCAGTATTTCAAGCTAACGCTTCGTCCTTCAGAAAATGTGCAGCAGACTTGCCCTTCCAAGAGGCAAAGGCGAACTCGTGGGATGAAGACCGACGATAATCATATCTATCAGCTACATAAAACAACATCGTTGAGAAAGAATTTCCTACGACTGCGGCCAGAACAGTGCGAATGAAAACTATTAGCTGGGGAAGTGCCCAAAAGTGTCAAAGAAGTAGCGAAAAAAATGAAGAACCTCTGGCTCAACTATCGCCGATTCAATCTCCGACCTCCTGTTGCTCTTACACCAATATATGCCAAAAATCCTGTTCATATATATAGGCAGAACGACAAAGCCGCAACTAAAGCCTGGAAACGCGGAATCGAGAGCACAGCCCCCGGTATAAAGTGAGCCGTGAAAGTCAGAGAGCACGTCTGGAACGTCCGGCATCGTGGACGCTTTCGGAACAAAAGACGTTTACACTCGCGTCATATATTCAAAAATTTGATGGACCGGTGACACGATGACTTCCGTTGGCACCAACTCGCTGGACGATCCCCGCAGCCAACTCCATTTCTTGCAGTGGCACAACGGCAACAGAGAATCTTTCATCAACGCGTTCTTCGGGAAAGCCACGAATGACAAAATTGACGCTCCTCTTCTTCATCAAGTACGGAGGAGCCACTGGGCTACTCTGCGCGGGACGGACGCGAAATGGAATGGCATTATGACAGCCAACCACATCCATGAGGCAGTCGAAAGGATAGACATGTCTATGCTTTTCGCATTGCGGCACCGCACCGTGGCAGAACTTTGAAACTCATGAATTACAGATAACGCACACCTTATATCCCTTCCAGTTAGTACAACTATTTTCAGAACGCAGACCTCGACAAACCACACCAAATATCAAGCGTTAGCCCTCGAGCATACCGTTCCAACATCCTCAACATGTGTTATGCTTTCATCTTCATTTTCATCCCATCCTTCAATATCCACAGGCGACTCGTCCATCACGAACTTCGAAGGCACCTTCTTCACAGCGGAAGACTGGAAAGCAAATATGCTGACGTAAAATAAATCTTTAAAAGGAAATGCTCACCGAGGGCACTGCGTTCTGAAGAGAACTAAGTCTATCAATCAGTGAAGTAGGCGCCGGAATGTTCGGAGCAAGAGTGGCCAGGAGTTCGTCCTCAGCACTGTGTCCCGGTGACACAGTGATCTCGAATTCACTACCTAAGGGTAAAAACTATGTAGACCTTGAATGCGGAGAATAAACGGAAAACCTCTAAACAATACATACCTATTGTGCTGGTTTTCTTGGAATCAGCTGTGGGCGTAGACTGTACGAATGCGCTTGATTTTGTAGCAGCGCTTGAGGTCTTTTCGAACGTAGACATTTCGGAAGTTGAAACCGGCTCGTCGGATTTCCATTCAGAGGACCAGGACGTCTCGTTGTTCCAGTCGGTGTTGTCCTAGAAAACATTATCCTGAAAACCGGCGCATGCATTGTTTTCGCTGGAAAATAGATGCTAGAGCTTTAGGCCTAAGGCCGTTAAAAGAGTATTCTCCTTTCCTCACCCCTATCCTCATTTCAAAGAATCATTGAAGCTTATTGGAGAATGCGTTCTTCGCCCATGACTCCCGACCCTCAGAGTCTAGTGTTCTCGTTACTAAATCCTAGAGAAGCAGACGCTTCTGCCTTACCTACCCACTAGTTCTCACCTTCTGTTGCGGACGATAAAATCTCCCGTTAGGTTTGCTCAGAGCTCGCTATCGACATGGCTAGCTGTTCTGCAGAAAGTGCCAACCGATTAGTGGAAAAACCGCATGCACAAACTCCACAGGGACTTGTGGCGCTGCCCATTTGCCATCACTGTATTCTAATTCAAAAAAACATCAGGCACAATTAAATAGAACAATGAGACAGCAAGCTGCTAGTACTACTTTGGGGAAGTGTTGTCCCGAGAGTCCAAAATCTCGACTACTTATCAGAAAAAGGAAGTGTAGCAGTATACAATGGTATATCAGTGGTATAAAGAACAAAGGATAAAGGATAAAGGAAGGCGTTACTCAATCCCTTTTAGGATGCGCCACGCATTCTACTTCTACGGAATATCTTGTAGATGAACTGAATGCTTATTTGGGACATCGACTTGCGGTGGCCAGACGATGAACAAATCCTCCAAAGAAAAGCCTGCTTCCAATTCACCAACACCGGAGGGATGGAAGGCTTGGTTGGTCTGGGAGGGAAACTCGAACCAGGGACCTGGATAGAGTGCACGCGGTAGCCGGTATCTCCTCCGACTGCGCTCCGTGCAGCCTTCAGTGGTATATGATAAGTAATGGGAAGTTAAACAATATAAAACATAAGGAAAGGTAGAAATAAAAGAAGCAAAGAAATGTGTAAAATGTTAAAATTCTTAAATTATAAATGATTAAAATAATGTCATGTTACATAATATAAAAGACATCCAATTAGAAAGAGGACCTCTTCGCTCCAAATCCTGCTTGATTCGCTATTCATTGTAACCGTTATCGTGTCACCGACATCGACCGAATGGCAAACGTTGAGAGAACTGTTACAGCTCTGGACGGGACGACTGTCGCCAACCACAGCTTCAACCACAGCTGTCCTTGGCCTCTGAAATTAACACTTAGGAATTTGTAAAAAAATCGCAAACATCGACATCTTACGTGGCTTTAACTACATTGTTTTCAGTGAATGTTAGGTAGAAACAACAATGCGGAATTCTATTCAGTCCATCAAACGCTGTGCGTTGTATTATAAGTTTGACTGATATAAAGGAAACAAATTGGAGTGGGTATCTGAAGAGCTCCTCAAGATTAAACTTCTCCATCCGGTGCACCCGACGAACAAGCCTACGTTTGAGGAGCCCTACAAACAAATCTTCTCGTGCCTGGCCTCAGATGAAAGAAAGGATTGTCTAACATAGGTGCGAATTGAATCTAAAATCAGTTCCTGCTAAATTCAGGAGTGGCAACGTCTGTCGACTGCGCAATAAGTGTCCTACTTATATGTATATCTACCAGAAAATGTCGATATTGAAATGTCTTTGACAAAACACAAACACACCTGTGGCGATCCGTTAGCAAATATCTTTGAGATCGGCCATGGACAAACCGCTTCTGCACCCACAACCTCCACCAATCTGGCCAACGCACGAAGTGAAATAGCAACGAGCTTGTTGTCACTGTCATGACATCCTTGAAGGATCTGAAGTAGAAAATAAGCTCGAGCTACCAAAACTTTTCCTTAAGATGTTAGTAACAAGTCTTCCTAGTATGTTGTGCTTCCTTGTCTCGAGACCTTAAAGAAAGAACCTCTCACAACATCACCGTAGGTCCTATACTCTATAACCAACAACAGAGTTGTTTTCATACTCCTGAAACGAATAACAGAATGTTTAAGTTTTCATATTGTCACCAGTCTAGTTCATAATTCTACAAACTATTGAAGATTGAGATTACTACCGCGTTCATCTTGTGGGTAGGAAAAAACCGAAGTGGTGGTCACTGGCTCTGATTGTTGCACGAGAAAACGATACGTCCTCAAAACATTGCTCTAGAGACAATCCATCGGTGCCTTTTTCAAAGAGAGAAAAAGATCAACAAGAACGTGTGAATGGGCAACGTTGATGGGGAGAGAGTGAGTGCATCTATAGGATTCCACCAGAATGAATGAAAAGCATATCGCGCATCTCTGGTAAAAACCAGTTAAGAACAATCGAGTAAAGAACTTTTTATGTTTTGGGGAGAAATACGCTATGTATCACTTATGCGAGCACTTATGCAGTACACTGTACGTACACAAATAAAGGATAAAAATGATGACAAGACGGCGTTAATCAGTCCCCGTTGTGGAAGCAGTTTGGATGCATATCTGGCCTATACACAATGATCTGCAGTGGCCAGCCGATGGACAACTCATTGCTTTATCCCTCCCAGACAAGTATGGTGTCAATTCACTGACTCCAGAGGGATGAAACGATTGGGCTGGCATGGACGGGGGAAATCCTAGCCAAATTAATCGACATCCGGCACCTCCTCCATAGCTCCACACGCCCACGTACGCAAATAGAATTCAAAAACTCTAGTTTTCGTAGAAATAATAGTTAAAAGGCACTCGCTCCTCTTGAAGAGTTTCAAACACTGAAATGAGACAAAGAGAACCGTATAATCATGAAAATACCACCATACCTCATCTGCTACGAAGCCGGTAAGCTGTTCACGTGGAATATAATGAACATAGCCATCAAGGTGGGAAACAAGAACTATGCGAACAGCTGCCTCCCTGGAAGAAAAAATGCAAGAGCATTTGTGTTATTGTACTATCGGGGAAATACGCGTACATTTTTGAGATTTGCAAACGCAAAAAACTACTAATTGACTAGGCATCAAAAAATCTGTTACCACCTACCTTACTCTGAAAAGACGCAGAATCTCCGGCACCATGTAAGTCTCGAATTGGCCGCGTGGAAGGAGACCGTCGCCATCTTCTGAATAAGAAAGAACAAGTGCATCCGTCAGTGTATTTTTTGTTACTATCAATAAACATGAGTTATATACCTGATGGAGTCAGCAGCACCGGGTAAAGCTCAGATTGGGATCGTGGTTCAAGGAGAACATAGCGAGAAAGAAGCAGACGGCTGAGTCTTCGAGCAACTAACTCGGGAGAAATCATACGTAGACGAGAAATAATACTACTGCAAACAGAACTAATCCCTAATTGCCACGAAATACCTAGCGCAGAACTAGCACCACGGTAATATAACATCGTTACCAATCGCATTGAACCCACCCAAAGAACTCGTTCTTTTCTTCATCGTTTCTGAGATGAATAGTGTTGCAAAAATCTACTATCTGGATAAGAGAATTTGACAGTGCTGGGTGCTCGAGAACTGCAGGTAGCTGAAGTCTCTGAGAGGCATCCTTAACGGTTAGTTGAGCAGCAAGCTCGCGAAGGCTTTGGACTGTCTCATCTGAATGAAATTATTGCTGAGTAACGAAGCAATGAGATGAACACCACCTTAGCGAGAAGTTCTTATGTACGGAAAGATGGATTTGAAATCCTTCCAAGAGTTACGGTGCTACATATTCAGCGTTATTAAGTAATCGCTTAAGATGGACCATGCGAGCCAAACGGTGCTTTGCACTTCATGAGAGATAACACCGCTATAGAATAACTCACTCTTTGTGCCGCGAGACTTCAAAGCGAACCCAATCAGCTTCCCAAACGAGTAAGCATCCGCAGAAAACGAAGCCGAGCTCGGCGTGATATCTTTCTGAAAATTACTATAATGTGCATTCTCGAGGCAACTGCAAAATAAAAACTATTAACCACCTATTCTCGAAATCGCTACCAAAATTTGGAGGTTCTTCTTGAAAAAAATAGATTAAGAAACTCAAAAAAGTTCGGCAGATCATATAAGGCTGTGCGTTTGCCTGCCATCAAACGCCCCGTTGTGATGAGGGCACTCCAAACGAATGTTCTTGGTACAGGCTCTGCATAGGCCAAGCAAGATATCAATCTCCGGAGGGGCAAATTGGTAGCAGGCTTCTCTGGGAAAGATAAAGCAGCGACCTGTCTTTCGTCTGGTCACCGAATTCGTTGTAAATACGAATTCAAATTGCATCCACGATATCCTGTAAGAGTAGCATGCGCGGCGCATCCCAAATGGAGACTGGTTAACGCCGCCATTTATCCTTTATCCCTATCTTTATGAAGAAATCAGCCTGGGAACAATTGGACTATGTCAGAGAATGTGAAGCTTGATTGCATAGGGCGATAAGAAAGCCTAAAATCGATTTGGAGACAGGCGACAATTAACGCTTGTAGCCACTGCGCCACATGTGCCCAAAGATCTTGGACCTCAGCAGCTAAAAGACACGAGTTCCACTTCATTTTGTATGCTTCATTTCAGGACAGTGCATTCGCTCTCCATTTCTGGAAAGAAAGAGAGGACTTCATAGAAAATGAGAGATACACTAAACTCCTAAAATTGTGGTGGCCATTTCGTCGACATCCATGTTGCACCACTTGCGCAAACCACCCAGCTAATTTCGAACTGGTCTGTTTCTGAGCAGGCCTAACAATGATTGCCGACTTGTTCGAAGGGGCAACATCATCTACCTAGGATCATTGATAATGTCGTTCGGCCCAGGTTAAGTTACTGTAAGAGTGGGTAAGATGTTGCAATGCTACACTTGGGCCGGGGAAAAAGAATCACAGGGAGAGAAATGCTTAACTTAATCGCGGAAAGGTGAAATGGTTCCTGATTAACAGCTATTTGATAATATTCAATTGCTACTACCTCAGACAAAGGCGGTAACTAGCATGAAAGGGTTTGAAACGATTCACCTGCACGGTTTGAATCCCTGCTGTGTCTCAGACACTAAGTTGGTTAGTAACGACCATGAAAGGGTTTGGCACCGAGCACAAAAGGCGGCCACGCCCCCCCCCCCCCCCCCCCGTAACACGTGTTACTATTGTGCAGTGCTCGGTTCCAAGCCCATTCATGGTCGGTTACTAACGAACTTGGTGTCTGAGACACGGCAGGGTTTCAAGCCAAGCAGTAAATCTGTTTCAAACCCTTTCATGCTCGGTTACTAATCAACTTTTGTCTGAGACGGCCCGCCCTTTAATCTTATTCGCCTGTGAACAAAACAATCTTGCCCACAGTGCATAGAAAGCAATTAGGAATTGATTCGAGCAGTCCCCTTTTTTGAGTAATGCGCTTTCTGAGTTTGCAGGACGCATTTTTTTCATGCAATACGCAAATAAAGTAAAACAAATAGAATATAATCAAAAATACCTCTTCTGGAGCAATGTAGTCCTTCAGTCTAGCAGCGTTGCAGAAACTTGACTCCAAGAAATCGCGACTCACAGTGGGAGGACACGAAAACTCGAACCTATCAACACACATAGATGAACAAAATACTCATCTGGTGAAGTATTACATACCCTCCGAGCTTCCACTCTCCGCCGTTGGCAACGAAAATTGAGGCGGGGCTGATACTATTGTGAGACAACGCAGCCTAAAAGTTGGAAATGTACCCAAGACGGACTGGCCAGAAGGAATCTGAATTATGTGCCTTTGTGTGAAGGAAAATAAGTGCTTCTAGAACGCGACGTAGCCCAGACTGAATTTCGGCGATAGACATCGACTCCAGCGAATGATCCAGCATCTGAAATACATGTATAAAACCACGCTCTGAGAATGGGTTTCACAACCAAGGAAACTATGAACCTCAACACGTTCTGTAACCAACGACACGTCGGCCGCAGTGCAGGCACCATCCAAAAACCTCAGAATGGATGGATGTTTCAGTTGTTTCAGAAGCTGAAACACAATTCTCTAGTAGAACAGAACCTGTACACATTAATAAAGACAAATGCAAACCTTTACGCCATTCTCGTAATATTTCAGGCAGCCGTCGCTCTTGCCAATTTTCTTTATGAATACAGTGCCTAAAAACAAGTCATTTCCTTCAAAATAATTTTTAAAAAAAACATGACAAATGGATGTCTCACATTGCTGGTTCTGGTTTTTCAGAGCTTGGTGTATCTGACTCCATACTTTGAACGCCTTCGCATCATCTGGAACCTCCTGTTGCACATCAATCACCTGCTGCTGTCTCTTTCCACTACTTTCCTGTGCACCCATAGCACTACCTGAAGAAAGTAACGATTGTGACGTCTGTAGAACCATTCCGCATTCGAAGGAATGCAAAACGAGAAGACCTCGATGCAAAACTGCATAGAAGAAAAATAGTAGAATAGAGACCGAGATTGATGACCGTCATGTAATGGTGGAGCGGAATTGGTGCAGAAATCAGGATCAGTGTGGCAGTGGAGCAAACGCCGATCAATTTTATCTACCATTGTACCAAGGTTTCATCTTGGGTTTCGCAAGAAGTGGTTAATAAATGACGGGAGTCCAGCAAAACAGTTACCTTTTCTATACCAATTTCGGATCCATCCATGTGGAGAAGAGGGGGAGCGGGTAGACACTTCACTCAGTCATTTTGATAACGATGGTAAGACTGGGAGTGGACCAACTTTACAGATACTACATACTGGGCTAGTCTATGGGAAACCCCTTTCTACCGGGAATATGCCATTCTATTTAGGCTTTAACCGTTTAGACACCAAATGAATTTTGGGGAATTTCCGACATGTTCGCCACACGTATGGTACACGTCACTGGAAGCAAACACCATGCTACCAGTTATGCTCGACAAGTGTAATCCACGTCCTCCACACGCCTTTACAAGTAAAACGAACTGCTTAACTAGATCCATGTGGAAAAAATTGAATCTATTCAGAAAAAAATTAGAACAAGCGCTCTGGAGGAGTTTAGAGGGAGACTAACTTATAAAACTGATTCCGCCCTATTTAACCTCTACGTCCCCATCTACCGACACATCTATCGTTTATTCCCAAATCAGCGCAAATAGGGACGAGGGGGTCACCATGTATGTAGGTCTGACCTACACAATGTTTTTAATTTTATTCAGGAAGGAATTAGAACAAACACAAATAGGAACAACAGTTTTGTGTTGTACGAAACTAAAAATTTTGTGCAGCACTCGTGTGTTCTACACCTATAGTGAGTGAATTAGGCTATTTCCGATGTAACTGGGCATGTACGTGCCTTCCTACCAAGGATAATATCCACAGACTACAAAACTGTTGTTCCTATTGGTGATGGTGATCCCCACCGAGCCTATTTGCGCCCCAAATCCGCCATGGATGCGTAGTACAACCTTCTGCGGTCGAAGTCGAGCGGGAAATGGCTTTCCGTGGTACTCGTCAGCTGGCAAACGTCATTGATTAGATGGAAGGTACGTGTCAAGGCGTGTGAAAGACGTGTTTACACCGCTGCAGCACAACTGTCGTTATGGCGCTTGCGTGCAATGACACGTCGAGGGGCAGTTCCCCAGAGTCGACTTCGTGCCTAGAGGATTCAGCCCTCTATTTGTGGTCGTTTCGCACCTCTGACTACGATAGATCCCAAATTTCCGCTATAACGCGCTAGTTCTCGCCTTTCATGAAGAACTCTTTGAAAATTTACAGGTAACCGAACATTAGTTACCCATCTATCTACAGTGCATCGATGTTTCAAGACTTCAAGGCGAAAAAACAGGCAATTCATCAGTTTTGATGAAGAGTTGATGAACACTACTAACCTTTAACACGTTGACGACCGCGCGATTTTCGCGCGTCGGGCCCGTGGGACCACGCGTACTGCGCGCGTGTGGCACGGTATTTCGTCACCTTAGCTTAGCATAAATTGAATTTTCAAAATGCACACCACAAATCTGATATCCGTTCTCGAAATTTTGGGTTTCTTTCTATTCAATAATCCCTAACTCTTTTCTTTTCCGCAATGAACTCTCCTACTTTGTCCATTTTGATGGTCTAGTTGGAAAATAATTGCTTTTGATGCGAAACTTAGACGGAAAAATTCTAGAATTGCCATCAGAATTCGTAATCATGAGCATTCTGGAAGACAACGAACTAAACGAAAGTTTTGACGACTTGTTGCTCGACAGCGATCTTGATAGCATGGAGTGCAACGACATGGCTCCTGTTGTGGTACAACTCACAGCTGTTGATTGTCGATGAAAAATGTTTTCTGCCTGGACTTTATTTGTGAAGTTGATTTCGTTAGTGACGTTTGATAACATCCAAGTAGTTGTAGTTTGTAATCATGCCTGTTTGTTACCTTTACTGAATGAAGTCTCAAAAATAACTCTCTGGTCGATGCCGTGATAGGCTGCGCCTGATATATTCCCACGTAACCATGCCACTCGTAACTTATCGTAATCGAGCGAAATTCGAGAATCGGATATTAGATTCGTGACCGGCACCTCAAATAACCCCATTAAGGGAGTTTGGACAAAGGTGGTGATAGCACTAGTTATCGATATGGGTGGTAATCGGTCGTAGTTTACCAAACAGTCATCGCCACTGTGGTCAGCATCTTGAATAACCTTCCTAGGCAAGGTTTGGATGAAGGTAATGTCACTCTGATCGAAATAATACTGTCGCGCACCATTGCGCGACACGGTCCCATGAGACAGACTGGCTGTCGCGCACCATTGCGCGACATTGTCGTCAACGTGTTAAAACCCTATCCATCAAGGTAAAAAGTGATATAAAACTGTTGAGGACCAACAAATTTGGCGCTCATTCAGGAGTATAGCTCCTTAAACGACCACAACTATTAGGGTGTGCAAAAAGTAATGAGACAAATTCAACAAATTTCTTTATCTCTTTATAACTCAATTCAACGATGCTGAGGAATGCATTCGCCATTAAGGTCAATGACCTTGCTGCCATCGATCAGCCAACTTCCTGATCCCATCCTTCCAGAACTGCTTAGGCCTGGTGCTGATCCACAGCTCGTTATGGTTAGGTCTGCTTGGGTCCTTGTGTTCCTCCGACCATGAAGGCTCAAGAAGTAGTAGTCGCATGGAGAGATGTCCGGCGAATACGGTGAGTGAGGCGTGTGAACGTAGCCCAGGCGAGCGAGCTTATCCGTGGTCACTTTGTCCGATGGGGTGCGGCGTTGTCGGAGACGAGGACCTTCTTGAAACGCTAAGACCGAATAAGTGCGAGTCGCCGGTCCATCTCTTCTATTTCGTTCACCATGGCCTTGGAGTCCATCGTCGGGCTTTTGGAAAACAGCTTTCAGAATACCGGTCCATGGGCGCAGACTATAGTTGTGCTCTCGCAAAGTTTTCGAATATTCGAATGGTTTCGAATACCCGCAATTTTCGAGCATTCGAATTTCGAATACATTCGAAAAACGTGATTTTTTGAACATTCGAATTCGAATACATTCGAAAAAAGCGATTTTTTGAACATTCGAATTCGAATACATTCAAAAACGCGTTTTTTTTGAACATTCGAATTCGAATACATTCGAAAAACGCGATTTTTTGAACATTCGAATTTGAATACATTCGAAAAACGCGATTTTTTGAACATTCGAAAAACGCGATTTTTTGAACATTCGAATTCGAATATTGATTCGAATATTCTATTCGAATATTCGAATATTTTCGAATGGAACATTGGGTTACAGAAAGGAAAAAACATGGCTGGTGCTTTGGTGGCAATGACCAATAGACGGTTTACCCTGACGTAGTAGGAAATTTTTACATTCGTTTGCAAAGCGTTTAACAAAGTTTTAATGGAGTGATCTTTCCACCGAATTCTTCTATGCCTGAAAGGATGAAATATGTTACTGGTCATCAAACCAAACAACACGTCCTTAAAAAATTTAGTTCTTTTTCCTGGTCGACTGATAAAAAGATTCCAAAGGCCATACCTTACCTTAGCCCAATAAAGGGCCAGGTGATATAGCACGGGATATAGCTGGTGGAGCGCTTACCCTTTGGTTTGAATTACTGGGGTTACATATGTGCATCCACCTTTTCGGCTTACCATGGAACCCCTGGTAACTCTCAATGAAACTATTTGCTTCATCGGAGACCAAGGTCATCATGATGGAGATCTTCGAAACCGGAAGGTGCTATCTGCTTCACCTTTTTATTCACATTATCTAAGAAACATGAAGTGTACATAAGAAGGAGCTTAGAGTCATGCGTATCCCTGAGAAGTGCTTGAGTGTTGTTTGTGCATTATTTTTGATGGCATAGGAGAGTACGGAAAGGTCTAAATTATCTCCGTGATTGAGAAAAGTGGTCGTCGAATAGTTGTGTGTAATATAATAGCTGCCTTCTCTACAGTGCTTACCTAACGATTGTCCGAGCCGAAAACTTGGCCGCATTTAACCCCACTCCCACAAAGTCAGACCCATAGTCAGCTCGGGCGTACGTTTCGACGAATAAAATAGCATGGCTGTTTCTTTTAAGTTTCCTCAATGAGCGCCTCCGCGCAATTTCACCACCACCCTTCTCATGGAACCGCCTACTTTAGTGCTCTTTGTGCCGCGTTTCAAAGTTTCAATACTTTACAATAGGAGCCATTTTCTTGCTCTACAGTCTGCACCATGCAACAGATTGGGTTTTGTACAGCTGATAGATCCCAGGAGCACATATAATGCGCAAAAAGGGAAAGTTTGTTATAATTACCATACCATACAATAAACCGCTAAGAGCTATTGATCGGTGCCGCGCAGAAATTAGTCGAAGAATCGGTGAGAAATCGGAGAAAGTTAGTCATAAAATAGCGAAAAATACCCAAAGGTCTTCTACGTGCTTGGGGATTCAGAAAACGTGCCGAAGGCGTCGTCTAACGTGTCTGGGGATCCAGAAAACGTGCCGTACTCGCCACCCAACGTGCATGTGGATTCAGAAGACGCACCGAAGTCGTCGTTCAACGTGTTGGAGACTCAGATATCGCCGACCATCACTTAACCGTCCGAAGATGATGCCGATGTTGAGAAGAGTAGTGGCTGTGGAGGGGGGGGGGGGGTTCTGGATGGCTTCATACCGCAAAACTACTCACGTGATCTTAAGGAAGGTAGAGCAAGGTTGGAACATAGCAAGGTTCTTAAATGTTGCCTTTTGTACTGCTAAGGAGGAAAGAAAGCAGAATGAGCAGAGCAACTGGCTTGATGTGATTGTCCTTACCTTAGTGATACTGACCTTACTGATACTGCAACATCGCGCGAAGCGCGCAAGTGCGGGCACGCCCATAGGCGTGACGGATATATATTACAGGCACCAATATTTTTGCCATTACTTTACGTCAAGAACTGAGGAATTGTGGTGCCGCTTTTCTGCTGTCCTGCCAATATTTGAACAACAACATATCCTATGTGCGACATAAGATGAAGTAGACAAGTACTTTCGGGTTATAGACAGCCAATCCAGGACCAAGAAGAGCATTACCGAGAAACATTGAGTGACCTGACTTCTTCTTGTCGATGCCTAAGACCACCTGAACGAAGCAAGTGTGTTACTAACTAGGGAAGGGTTTCGACCTCCCATGGAACTTCAAGCTGAGACCAGGATCACTAGAAAGAGCTCGAAATGCTGATTGCGAACATGTGTGTCAAAATTGCAAAATGACACTCCTGAGCGAGTTGTAGCTTGCCGAAAGTGTAGTTGTCGGGGCCTCACCACAGGCTGGCTGTGCGACACACCGGGCGCGAGAGTGGTGAGTCATCAGCCTCCGTAAGAAGAGTTCCCCAGCTGCGGCGCTGGCGCAAGGGTAGTGCTCACACGCGTCGGGTACGACGTCGTTGGTCCGCTTCTCGTTTTTTTTGCAAATCATAATTTATCTTCGAAAACGACCATACACGTTTGTAAAAATGCTTGCAGGCAAAAACTGCTAAGGTGAAATTTCTATTTACTCTGGCACCCCAAATTCAGCGAGTAGAGTGGTCTCCACCTTTGCTGGTGAAAAGGACATAGTGAGTGAAGAAAAAGCAGTAGATCAACGACATTTTGGGCTTCCACATCAATCAAAAGTGCAGTAGATCAGCGACATTTTGTCCTTCCTCATCATACATTTTACTTACGTTTTTGCTTCACACATTTTTTCTTTGTTCCATGAATCCCAAGGTTGTTAGGAACACCTCTAGTTATTCATTATAGTCACAATTCATCTTCGAAATGACCTTTTATTCTGAATTATGACACGTTCTCGCAGAATTTGGGGTGCCAGAGTAAATAAAAATGTCACCATAGCAGTTTTTGCCTGCAAGCATTTTTAAAACGTGTATGGTAGTTGTCGAAGATAAATTATGATTTGCAAAAAAACTTCAGCAACGGGAACTGAACCAACGACGTCGCGCCAGGCGTGCGTGAGCACTCCCCCTGCGCCACCGCCGCAGCTGCCCGGCCCTTCTTACGGAGTCCCGATAACTCACCACCCTCGCGCCCTGGGCGTCGCACAGCCAGCCTGTGGTGGGGCCCCCGACTTCGGCAGGCCATAACTCGCTCAGAAGTTTCATTTTGCAACTTTGACACCCATATTCGTAATCAGCATTCCAAACTCTTTCTAAGATCCTAGTCTCAACTTAAAGTTCCATGGGAGGTCGAAACCCTTCCCTAGTAAGTGATAATCAAAACCCAACAAACAGAAGCAGAGTTTCCTGAGGAAAACTTCGCGATTAGATGTTTTCATGCTTCTGCGCCTTATAGGATTGCAAGGAAGATTAATCTTGAGCAGCCTAACCTCTCCCCTCCTTGTATTGGTAGTCCTAATAAGTCCCCTAAGAGTGTGTAGATCAGCGATTGAACTACTTGTTATTAGATTCAGGTTTCTAGTTACGCGTCTGAACAATAGCCGAAAAGCTCCAACCTATTAGGTGCTTGATGGATTAGTGTCCGAATCGTTGAGTAATTTTGGGGTGCAAAAACGATGATGGTCAGAATGTTAGGAAACTCAGTAAAGACTGATCAACGTTACGACCTCGCTCGGCACAGAAACACATAAAAGAAACTACATCCTTTCCATAAACATTCGCTCCATCCAAATTGGCAGAAAGGCAGACCTAAGAAACATTTTGCATGGACGTGTACACGGAAGGAAAAGGCAAGGCCTCACGGAAATGGTCCCGAGAAACATGCTCTTAATGATTACGCTGTCCATAAGTATTCACCTAGATGCAAAGGAGAGCGGCTCGAAAAGGAAGACCTACCCTTGTTTCGAAAAACCTTTTCATAGCGTTCTTTGTCTCTTATGAAGTCAGCACCTCTGATCGGACGTGTCTGAGCAGCTGTAAAATCCGGTTGCTGTAATTGATCTATCACCTAGAAATCTTATCACTAGCCCGCCTATATTATCGTCCCTACTGCACCCCAACTGTATTGTTTACTGCTCAGCTAGTAGAGAATGCAACTGCATCCCATAGCAATCCTGATCTGCCAACCCTCGGGCGGCGACCATACCATGGAAACAAAGCGGCCTCTGCAATTTAGGATTAAAAAGCAACTTGATGTGAAAGGAAAGCTTAGAAAGGCTACAATAGACTCACAGGACCTCGCAGTGAAAATGGGAAATTTGGAGCGCGAAGATCAATACTTGGTGAACAAAACCCTTAGGCCTATGTTATACTTCGGCGACTGCGCGCACTGCGTAGCACCCGCTCAACACTGTCACCGACGTCGCCGACAACAGCGTCGCCGAAGTATAATATAGCCCTTAATGTTTTCGGATCTATACTAGAGGTCCCCATTATAGAACAAGAGATCAAGCAAAGCTCAATTGTGCAAAGATGAGGTCGAAAAACAAGATTAGTCCTAGGCAATGTAAAACAGAAAACTGGTTCCTGAGGTCCAATACGAAAAACGAAAACTGGTTCCTGAGGTCCAATAGGAAAAGTTCAAATACGAATGAAAGTGTAAGTCCTTCTGTGAATAAAGCTGAAGGTTCAGCTTCTGATTCAGCCGTGCTTCTTGTTTCCTGTGTATTGTTGTGGAAGAGATTAGGAGACTCATCATATATGGAGTGAAAGGGAGACGACGTGCTTACAATTTCTGGACTCTCAATGCAAATTATCCATGCATCGGCTTCGCAAAACAATGCAGATCCTAACTTGCCTATTCGAATGGCATCCATTGAACATTCGAATAATTGTGTGTTTTTGGCTATTCTCGAATATTCGAATGGATTCGAATACCCGCAATTTTCGAGCATTCGAATTTCGAATATATTCGAAAATCGCGATTTTTTGAACATTCGAATTCGAATACATTCGAAAAACGCGATTTTTTGAGCATTCGAATGCGAATACATTCGAAAAACGCGATTTTTTGAACACTCGAATTCGAATACATTCGAAAAACGCGATTTTTTGAACATTTGAATTCGAATACATTCGAAAAACGCGATTTTTTGAACATTCGAATTCGAATATTCAAATTCGAATGAAAATCATTCGAATACCTATTCGAATAGGTCATTCGAGCACAACTATAGCGCAGACTCAAAAGCTCAAAAGGTGCTTCTCGCCGTGAACATCCCGTCGAACGAAGACCGGTAACCGGTCACCAGGCCTCACCCAGACTCGCTGCTTGGCAGGGTTCAGGTAGAAGACGTAGTTCTCATCTTGCATGACTATTGAGTCCAGGCTGCTCGGGGTTGGGAATTGGGCGAGATTTGCGCGACACAGGTCGACTTGTCAGACTGGGGTTTCGGCATGAGACAGAATGGGGTTTTTGCATCCTTCAGAAAAGGACAATAGCGATCACTTCCCAGATGGCCTTCAGTAAGTAGCTAACAAACATACAAATACGAGAAGTACGAAACCGGACTCCAGTCATGACATACTTATATGGGTACGACATGGAGAGTCTCATCACTTTTGCCCCCCCCCTAATCGCCCTAATCGATATCAGATTTTCCATACCTTCCACACAAAGCTATCATTCATTAATCCACAGACCCGAAGGGCTGGAAGTCTCGGTAGGCCTGGGTGCTTAATTAGCATACACCTAATTCGAGCTGCACACAAGAACTCTCGTAACGGCTGCGCCATAACGGTCCACATTAATGCAATAGTAGAGAGATGAATATCCACATCTTTCACTTTCAAACACAGGAAGCTGTGACACGTGGAGCAATAAAATCAATATTTCAAAAAAGTGCCAGCAAAAATATCGTTACAAAAGTGCAATATAGCTGTTGAATTGACCTCCGAGACTACTATGGGAATAACAGAGAGGGCTATTTTTACACAGCCGTTTTGCAGCGCGTCTGCAGTCTCTCACTACGAGTCGATCTCTCGCCCGAAGTCATCGTCTCCCGGGGGACGTGCCCTCTCGCCCGACACTGGCGCAACCAACCTCTCGTTAAGAGCCTTGTCCCTCCAACATGGAACTAATGTCTCTTACAATTGCTCCCTTTATGGAGGTGAATTTGGATACGTGCTGGCTTATGGAACCATTCATGGTAAAAGATGGAGGTACATACGAAAATCAAGATCTGCAATACCTTTTTGACTGGCAGCATTACTGATCACATTTTGACAACCACGATGCAGTTCTGAACCGACCACAGACATAAAGGAATCTAACGATCCAGCAAATTAAATCCTGGATTCGTATAGTCTCTAAACGCACGTGCAGCATGAATAAATCTAACGAACAGCTCTTCTGGAGAGGAACACCTATATGAAACGCATTAAATTCAAACGCATTTCTTTCTGCACCTTTATCTCATTCGCTCTAATAAGTTTTATAGCAAACCAACTTCTCTATGCAAGACATCCGATGTGACAGTAAACAAATGAAACAGCAAAAGATCTACAAATAACATCCAAAAACAGCAAAACCTACAAATACGGGAATATCAGTAAATATTTCAAGAAGTTTATTGTCCAGATTGAACTCTTCCATAAAGGTGGTCGTTCGAGTTCCGCGATTATTAGAAAGGAGATTACTAAGCTAGCAAGATTAAAAAGGGATTTACTGTGCTAGCATCCCCCATTCCACGCCTTCTGCGGAGAGTGGTTACAGAACTTTGTATGTGATCTCTTTTTTTTCCTGCGAAAGGAAGCGTGCTCTAGTCGATGAACCCCACTGAGCCTTCGTCTGGACCAATGTGTCCCCTTTAGTGGACATGTGTGCCGGTGTTCCCCTCGTTCATAAAGAAGGCACTCAAAATCCATTCCTGACGCAGAAAGGGATTAGGTGTTCTGCAACCTGTTATCCACTATGACAAAACTCCCATTTCAGCTTTTACTACAACGGCAGATGGTCGGCGAGCTCACCTTATAATGCAGCACGATGTGAAGGGTCGAAAATCTGGAGTTGTGAGGCCATTTCATGGAAAGATATCTTAACCTCAAATCCTGCCCCCTCCTTGTTCTCTCTCCCGTTCAGGGTGTGCGTTTAACGATTAACGATTTACCGGTTTTATCGACATTTTTCGTTAAAAAATTTGGTGCTAAGTGGGCTGGCGCCCGCTGTACACCGGAAAGGTATCTTAAAACGAGTAAGTTAGATCAGCCACACCCCGGAGTTCTCTCCCTTGCCTAGTTCTGTGCTCTGTGCCGCTGACGCGGAGGAAAGCATAGAAAACGTGTTTACTTGAGTGTTCCAGGACCACGGTCTCATAATGGAGCGGGCACGCGCCCGCTTAGTACCAAAAATTTTAACGAAATTTAACGGCGAAAATTTCGCTTAAATTGCATGGACGACATTTTACGCGCCATTTTTTAAAATTTTACTTCTTCTTCATGGAAATGCATTTTGGACGATTTTTGGATGAGCTTTCGCAATGTCGTTGCGATACCAAGGAAACTCTCTACCTACTTGAATCAATGGAGATAGGTAATCGATATCGTATCCGTATTTCGAGAATTGTTGGCATTTTTCTAGCTCATTGACCAATTTATTTGCATGGTCCCACTTTTCTCTGCCATAGTTTCACGTTTTTGGACTTTTTAGGCCGTCTCTCGCGTTTGATTGCTACATATTAATTCCTCATACTTACCAAAGTCAGTTTTTTTTTCACAGCCTTTCTGTGACAATTGTTTCATAAGTGGGGATGAAAAAGAATCGAAAACGCGAAAAAAAAACAAATAGCGCGAGAAAACAGGAAGAGAGACTAAGAAACGAAATAAGTAAAGAAAACGGCTTCTTCCCTCCTCCCGCAAGTTTTGTGGAAAGTTGGACCGGTTCCTTGTGCAACATCAGGTTACGTGATGGCGAAGTTGATCTCCGCCTACCTGATGAAGCATGACTGCTGGTAGCGTCAATGCTTCGCTTCTACTAAACTTTATGCCGTGCATGTCAACAGTCCTACCTAACTATTTCGTTTTTTTTTTCTAGGGCTCTCTTAGCAGTTGTCTTTGTGAGAGGCACAGTCAGTATATACGTGAGAAGTGACTAAGAAGTGGTTAAACCAAACCGGTTCTTTCCGAACTGACTCCAATCCTGCATGAGGTTTCTTCTAGTTCTACGAAAAAGGTACATCCTTGAATGTGCAGGTCTAGTTCTAGCAGGACATTTCCCTTATGTCTATGGATTTTTTCGTCTAATTTGCGAATTTACTATAATATCGTTCATCAACCCCAAATGTGTTCTACAAACAGGAAGAAAGTGAGAAACCCAAAACACATTCGAACCTCAAGCTAATGTGCTGTACAGTTTGGTATCAGGTGCTTCCAGAAGAAGATCATAATGGTCAGTTGCTGGGGAGTCGTAAAAGGGTGACAGATAGCGGAGAAATCTATTTATAGGAATAGGGAAGGATAAAGACAAGATGGGCCATGTTAATGAAGGGCGAGCAATGCGCTCTTAAATACACGTGTTCCTTATGCATTTCCTTAGAGTACAGAAAAGAAAGACTTAACAATCGAAATCTTCTTGCTTGAATGGCAAAGACAGTTACTCAATGCAGAAAAATTCGCTTCCACTAAAATTTGGTCCGTGTCTGTTTGTTTAATTCTCAGCTGTTATCTGCAGCGAGAACGGGACCCTTTGGGACAAAGGAAAACGCTCCATGAAACAGGCAGATCTATGGACTTCGCAAATTTCTTTTAAAGGCGAACTGTAGCAACCTGTGAGCTGTGACCTAAATTTTTCGTTAGAACATTCTGTAGTTTTTAGAAACAATTGTGGAAGTATAGGAAAATCTTAGGCTGTAAAAGTCTATTTAGCGAACGCAAATTCTTTAAAAGCTATTGGCAGGACAAATAAAAGCGCTCAAAAACCTTGGGCCGTGCTACGGCTCATAGCACTTTGGATCTTTCCAGAAGCTTGGCTACTTTCAGAAAGCTAAACAGACTAAGCATAGTAGGAAATTTTTTGTTATGGAAATTTTGTTGTTACTGATTGGTTTTAGAATCGTAATTTTTCTCGTTTGGCAACTTTGTTGATGATAGATGACTGCTGTTATTTGTTGTGAAGATGAAGGCATCCCTCTATATAATGATATAATGGCCATGTAGATGGAGTCGAAAAAATCAATAAAGAAAAAGGTCCGGCCAGTACCTCTAAAATACTGCTAAACTAACTGCAGCTGAAGGAAATTTTATTCAACGAATTTACCGATTTTAACGCAAAAACTTTTCGTTAAAAAATGGTAGTTAAAAATTTACCAAAAAAAATTAACGCACACCCCTGTTCCCGTTTCGCGTGAAGTCTTCCCTGCCTAAGGAAGCGCAGGGCATGAAATGCAGATGCACCCGAAGTCGCGGTGTAAGTGCTGGCGCTGAGCTCCTCTCGTCTGAAAGCTGTCCCACTGACTCAACATGCTAGAGGGCCAGTTGTCCTTCTCAATGCATGAGAGAAGTCAGATTCTGCTACAGATCAACCTGAAGCTAACCCTCCCAGAAGCGACTGATTTGACAGCGAAAATTTTAGACGAGAATAAGAGGACACTAGACCAGTCCTTGCAGGCTGCTGCTAAACGTTTTCACAGCCACGCGTTACAGTTATGGTTACTTTCAAACGCCTTCTAATTTCCACTGCTTACAACGCAGAGGAGCACTCCGACTGTCACACCTATCGTGGGATAGGTGTGACGAAATTTTAGTTAACGCTTCCAAAAAGAAATGTTGGTGTTTGTTTTCGCAGAAAAAAAAAGCCTCATACTGAAAGAAAAATTGTAGCTTTATCTGAGTAGCGTTTTGAAAAGTGTATGAAACTTTGAGCAGATTTAAAAACCATGTATCTACACTGCTCCAAAGCTATGTCAAAAACGTGAACAGTGACAACAGGACAGGTCTTGAAGAAGACGCTAAAACGCAGAAGCATCTGATCACAAACAGAGAAGTCTTGTTCCAAAATCAAAATCCGAGACTACGCCGAGCCTTTCGGCGAGATCGAGACGAGGCCGAAGCAAGTTTAGCGTCCGCTATCGGAACGCAATCGGCGATTTCAAGAAGATATCGGACCTACGATGGGAGCCCATTCGCTGAGGAATACCCTCCCTTTTTGCAATGAAAATCGTTGGAGTAGGAACATAGTTCGCTAAGCATGAAGAGTTAATCTGCTTGTCAAAGCTATTACCTATCAACCTTTGACGTAAAAACTTCAAGTCAAACATCGACTCAGTTTCTTTAAGAGGTATGGTGCACACTCTTTGCTGTAACTACAATGATACCGACTGTCAATAATTCCTGCCAGTTTCCCGAGCTGTACGATACGGAGGATAGAGCAACATTACAGCACATTACTGCTCGATTTTGAGGTGACAGCATGGATATTCGCTATAACAAGACGTTCAGCTACGTAATGAACACAGAGCGCCTGCTTGGAGGCTTAAAATGGAATGATAGACTGGGAGCAAAACTCTTACGCCAGGTGAAACTTGAACCAGCATCCTTTCTCTTTAAGACAGAACGGTCGACACTACAGCACCAATCCTGTTCGACTTACCTCAGCGTCCAGTGAGAAAGAAATTTCGGCACAGATAGGCTAGGCGGGGGGAGGGGGGGGGGGGGGGGGAGGAGTCACCATGTAATTCAGTGGATACTCGCTTTGTAGGAAGGCTCATGTATGTCCTAGAACATTCCAGTTACATCAGAAGCTGCCTAGCTCAGGTCATCACAGGGATATGTCACACCAGTGCTGCATAAATGTCTTAATTTCGTACAACACAAAGCGTTATATAGGGCTGGTGCTCTCCAACATGGTGACGCCTTCCATCCCTCCGGGGTCGGTGAATTGGTACCAGACTTGTCTGGGAAGAATAGAGCGCTGACTCGTTCATCGGCTGGCCACCGCAAGTCATTCTATGGCCAAATACGCATTCATGCCGCCTCCACGACATCCCGTAGAAGTAGAATGCGCTGGTGCATCCCAGAAGGGATTGAGTAACGCCGTCCTTTATGCTTTATCCTTTAATAAGCGTACATGTTGATCAAAGCTTGACTTTGAAGTCCTTTCAAATCATCGGACAATCCCTGAGTTGTATCCAGCCAAGTGGCGGAGTGGCGTTCTACCCCCTACCCTTTAAACAGGGGCGTGACAAATGTCTGCGTCTCCACTATCTCGTCAGGCAGCCACTGGACTCTCGAGCAAGCCCAGGGGATTGGGGGGTGGGCGGGCCAAGGGGACGCGGGGGTAGAACGCTCGACCCCCCAGCCAAGTAACTGCAGAGCGAGTGGTACAGCAGGCAGACCGCGCTGTTATCGAAGCTACCGCTAAAATACTTCAGCAGGTTCGGTTCGCGCCCAGACGAACCAAACTTCCCAACTCTCAGAAATCGATGGTTTGGTACTCATTCCGTCTGATGAGTATGAGAACACATTTTTGTTGGCTACTTAGCGCAGATTACTGTACAAGCTAACACGCATTTAAGCTATCTCCTAAGTCTCCCGCAGAACTGGAATTTGTACGGATCTAAGAAGACACTAACCTAAGAGCACCACTGTTCTCCGTTTTAAAAGTAAACACATATAAACAAAGTCTTCATGGTTACCCACTTTTTTCTCAAAATGTGATCAACCGAGACTCTGGACAAAAAGTTCCGAAAAAAGTGAGGAGAATCATCACATACACATGACATGGACTTCAAAAGTTTGTAGGCTCGTTAACTCTATCTCTTCATGGGCGGCAATTTTAGGCGTTTTAGACGAAGACCCACACTCGCAAAAGATTGATGAAAAAACCGAAACGAGGACTGGAAGCAAGCGCCATGCGAACTCTTGCGACTACTAGCAGTGCAGAGGTTAAAATGCCACCACAGGATTCCACCGGTACATCGCTATCATTCCACTGAATCATGGATTGTGCATGCTCCTGTCCACAGGAATACTCTCCAGAAGCCGTAACTGGCAAGTTATAACACGTTTCTAACAAACATCTTTGAAACAGCACCCGCGAAATGCCCGTGACTGGATGAAAGTCGTCTATGAATATTCTCTAGCATGACCATGAGTAGATTCAAAAGGTTTCCATTTCGCTATGGAACGTGTCTAATAAAAACTAGGAGAACGGTTTCATTGAGAACAGGTAGCGTGCCGTGAAAATACATGCGGAGACCATTCTGCAACAACTGGAACGCTCGCTTTATTAGCTACAAACACCACCGCTACGGCTAAACAAAATGTTCGCGAACAAAATAGAGCCCCAAAAATAGAACAAGATCATAAACAGGCAAAACCTTAGCACGAGAAACAGACCATTTTGGAAACAAAGGAACACGTGTTTGTGTACAACGTCGACATACACATGGGAATCGCGAATTGCACTTGACACCTTAACCGGTGGTTAACAAAACGATGCGATAATTCAACTCTGCAGACGATGAAATGAAATGGGAACACACTGCAACGCTTATGATTACTCTCCAACAATAACTTAAAACAATAAATAAACTATGTCAGTGCGAAATTGCGACCATACTGGAATAGATCCTCCGACACCAGAACAGCGAGACCCATTAGATGGGGAGTTCCATGGCTTTACGCGTTCTCACAACGCGAGTCACATACAGATAGAAGAAGTCGGCATAAAGAACTGTTTGAACAACTCCAGCCACTGTTGCAATCGGATCGAAGAACGCCTCGGTGTAGTATCTATAAAACATGCATCATTCATGGAAATAGTGATGTCCCCTCCAGTTTTTCAGTGTGATGAGCTCCCTATAAAAGCCATCTGTGATATGTTCACGAAAAAAGGTGAAGCTCAAAATTTGGCTGACTCTCGGGCAAAGCACGACACCAATGTAGGATTCACGAAGGTGCATCAACAAAACTCCGCTTTTCTTTGTTTCTCAAGAAAGGCTTCCAAAAGTTGCATCCACCTCATATGCTGTTTGTACAAAAAGTAGAGCCCGCGAAACAGACAACTGCAACACATGTCGATAGACGTGTTGTTGCCAACGAAAAACGCTGCAGTGCGTCTGCTTCAAAAACATTTTGTCATTATCGAGAAAAGGCTGATAAGCTTAAATTTCATATAACAAAAACCTACTGTCCAGTTCCATGCCTAATCGAGTTTGTGATTCGAGCTTACTGTAGACGTTTCGTTTAATTAACCTTTCTTCAGGTCTAGTGATGCTTAATATTGAAAGGAATTCGTGAATATCTTTAAAATTTATCTATATTATCCTCGATACGAACACCCAAGAACTGTGAAAGGATATTTATTATACATTCATGCAGTAGTTAACTATTTTGAAGGTCTACATCTAATAGGGACCTTTTCCCAATACCGTAACTAGGAAGTCACCAAATCTTTTTAAAGCACCGTATCACTGAATAAATCTCTACTACTTCCACGTCTGATAACAAATCTCATCCGATAGTACATAGGTTACGTTCAAACACATAAAATCAAAAAATCTTTAAAAGAAACAAATTTGGACTTCCGACTCAGTTGTAACTGATATAAAACTTCGATTTCGACGATAAGCGGCAAGCCGGAACTTTTTTGACCACCACTGTTCGCTGACAAGACAACCTTCGCGAACTCATAGTGCATAGTGTGCCCCACAACGTGTTTATACAAGGTCGACAACTACTGTTTAAACAGCGTGTGTACACCCGAAAAACAGACGGTTCAATTACACAGCGAAACGCTAATTGTCGTACGAAGAAAAAGAAGACCCCACGAAGTTACTGATTCCAATGAATTCATTCGAAAACTGTTTCTCTAGAAGCCATACCTGAATCAGGCTTTTTGAGCAAAAAGAACATATCAACATTGTCCAGGCTCTGACAATCTCCACCGTTTTCAAACAATCAAGAATAGATTCGACTGACTTTTAAACAAATATCACAAATACATTGAGAAGAAAATTCTCGTTGCTCCCAACAAAACACCGCTTTATAAACTGTTAAACTCTGTACTGAAACGTTCAGAACGAGTCCATATACTGAAGGACGAGGCGGGCGTCGTAGCATTAACTGACTTAACAAAGGCTTCTATGCTAGCTAATTACTTTCAGATTACTTTTGCAGAACGTCCTGTCGACATCGACTCCTCTGCTGTTCTGCATAATAATTCCAGGATGGAAAGTTCGGTGTAATTCTATAAGGAGGAAATTTATAATGAACTTTGTAATTTACCACCAGGTTATGCTGCTACTCCGGACGAAATACAATCCTATTTTATCAGCAAAATTGCCATCGCAATCATTTACCCTCTTGGGCACATATTCAATGCCAGGTATACCTCAGGTGAAGTACCATCCCGTTGGAAACATGCGCTTGTTACGCCAATCCCAAAAAAGCCTCCTCACCATCTTGTATCAAACTTTCGTCCAATTAGCATCACATCAGTTTTTGCTAGGGTCTTCGAGGGAAAACTCAAGGCAACCCTTGCATTTTATCTCGAGTCTAATAACCTTATTCCTAATGATTTAATGGTTCGACAAAAGCTCTTGAAGAAAAATTGACGTGTGTAATTTATTTTGATTTTATGAAGGCTTTCGACTAGGTCCCTTTGGATAAACTAATTATCAAACTCACGGATATAGGTGTCCATCATAGGATTACTTTATGGATAAAGAACTTTATATCTGGCAGATATTTCCAAGTTAGGGTAAATGACGCGTTTTCTGAATGCCTTCCTATTACAAGCGGTGTTCCTCAAGGTGGTGTCTTGTCCCCAATCCTCTTTTCCATATTTGCCTCTGAAATTCCATCCTTGGTTAATCAGCTTTGTGTTTCACGTAAAACGTTTGCTGACGATATAAATTTTATAAGAATATTGCTAATCAAGAAGACCATTTTTCTATTCAATCAGCAATAAATGTAATTGCGAATTGGTCATCAAATTTGGAACTTCCCCAATCTCCATAAAAGTCACAAGTATTCTACCTAGGACAGCAGGTAGGTAGATATCCTTATTACCTTGGCGAGATGCAAATTACTAATACAGCTTCCTGCGTGATTTGGGCTTTATGTTGGACACTCAACTTTTGTTCAAGGAGCACATTGAAATAATATCGAAAAAAGCTGAACGAATTGTGCACAGCCTCTTCAAATGTTTACGAACAAATTCAATACAACACCTATTAACTGCTTATAAGTCGTATGTTGGACCTATTCTAGAATATGGCACCACAATTTTCAGTCCGAAATATAAGCGAGAAATTGCGAGGCTGGAATCTGTGCAAAACAGCTTCACAAGAAAGCTCTGGATACGAGAACATGGGTATGATTGCAACACCATCCCTTCACCGGCTTCACGAAACAGATTCTTCAATCTACATTCCCTTGAACGTCGTAGGAGAAGATATGATTTAGTTACGATACATAAGATGATAAACGGTTTTTCTCGTACTCCCCTTCAGGAGTTCTATACCTTTTCTTCATCGAACACAAGGCGTGGCCAGTGGAAGATCCAGTTTCCCAGAGCAAAAAGCAGTATACGGTCTCAATTTTTCACTTGCCGTGATGGCTCTGAATTTTTGAAGAAAAAACACACCATACCCAATTCCTTAAGACAATATAAAAAACTTCTTGACTGATATCTTCAGGATGCAGCTTAGTAGTTTTATATTTACCAGAACGATTCTTGTTGCTTGTTTTGTTTTCTTCCTGCTTACAATGACTTTAACTTGTGTTTATAATAACATTTGTTGTTTTTCTTGTGCATGGTTATCCATGTAGTGATCAATAAATAAATAACAAATAAATATATGTACCTTCCAACATTTGAACTGCTCAGGCATTCCTTCTGGGTAGGAATGAAAAAACGAAGGCACATTGCAAAACTACGCCTTAGTAAAACAAGTTTAGTAAAAGAGTTACTCAAAAGTAACTCAAATCAGATATACTTTAATTACTGGTACATAGGAGATCTATTTGTAAACTCACAAATGTTATTTGTAGATTTTTTGATGAATGCAAAAGCTGACCTATTTACATAACAACTGCAAACTTGTTGGGCCCTTTCCTATTGGGAGGAGGGAACACCCTAAATAACTACTGCACTCTTCAAGCATCATATGACATAAGAAGACTTATGTTCTTCCGTCAATAATTTGAAACATGGACGTTTCCTGTGTTATACAACACGAGAATACGTCCGCATTCTCACAAAGTTAGTCACGTACAGGAGCTCCCCATACCAGAAGTTCAAAGTGCCTTCCATTGGATCTTATCGGATTGTTGTGCGCAAAAAAACAATTCAACGGCTACCTGTAGATCCAGTTTAGAATGTAGAGGCCACGGTAGAGTCCTAGGAAGAACAGATAGTGAGCAGTGATCGTTTCAGCGGATCCGGTTGCTTGCAACATAAACAACTGCGGCATAATTGCGACGGCTTCCAGGTAGATACTAAACAGAATAAACGAAATATAGATAGACTGTTTATAATTGCGAGGAACACATACCTGAATGTCCATAACACCTCCATAGTAGAGAATTCATGATTGATAAGAAGCGATAGCAATACACAAGGGACGAGAAGCAATTCAACACGGAACGTGTCACTCTCCTTCTCGTACGTGGGACGAAATTTGAGGAGCATCAGGTAAAGAGTTCCATATGATGAAATTATGAAGAACACCTGAAGCATTACGACCATCAGAAAACCTGACAATATATGGGAAAATCAAATGAAATAGCCACCAAGTCATCTACTTTCTCACTGTACCAAGTAGAAGCTGATACCACATGTGCTATCGAAACTAACCAAAATCAGAACCGGCTTTTTTTAGAAGTTCGAAAATGACAGACGACAGACAAGCAAAAGTGCTTCTTCGATTGGATTGTGTAGTGATTTTTATAGAAAAGGGAGACCCACCGTCCTACAAAACAACTATATATAATGTGACTGCGCTGATTCTTGAGAAGACCAAGAAATGACATAACTTCGTGCGCTTATAAGGTCGTAGGTTTAGCGCATTCTATAGTTTCGGGGACTAAATGTCATTACTGCAAAACTCTCTTTCTAAGCTGATATTCTTTTTTAAGGCCTTCACCGACTAAATGCTAAATGCTACTCTCAGGCAAGGTAAACGCTAGTCCTCGTAGGATGTTGAAAACCTTTAGCGAACACTTGTTGCTGGTTCAAACAAAAAGTCATGTCACAATCTTACTTTTTTCTTTTTGCTAGTATTTTATGGGGCTTGCTCCTGAGTATTCAGCTTCATTAATGGTTTTTCATTTATTGTCGTGCTTTCTAACGATTGTTTTTAATGCTTGGTACTGGTGCACTATTATATGCTTTAAATAAATATATAAACTTGCTGAGAATGGAGAAGGCAGGATCAGAAAAATTTGTTGAAAACGACAACAATGACATAAAGCACTCATTCGATAAAAATAACCTGTACAGTTTTCCTTTGTTTATCCGGACAATTAGAGGAAATATTTAGTCCTATCCGAAAAGCCCTCAACAAACTATGTGAGTTATTCTCGGTCTTTTGATAGCTTGCTGATTTAAAAGGAAAAAAAAGAAAAAATTTCTATGCTATCCGTACGTTCTATTTTGTAGAAGTTTCCGAAATTGTTATATTCCTTCGTTCATCGACAGAAGTTTGCGGAAGATTACGGCGAAAGAATGAGAAATGAATGTAATTTCAACGCAACCTTGCATGAATTAAGCATGGGGTTGCATGGTATCATGTTTACCAAACCCCATTGAAATTTTTCCGGAAAAAATAATACTGCAGCAGCAAGATTTCGACGGTCGATGCAAAATACTAAGCGGAAACCATTAATTTACCGCTTATTGGCTGGATGCTACTTTCCGTCAACAGTAAAAGCAATCGAGAGGAATTAAGACTAAAGAGTCCATAAGAGGTTGCCGGATAGGTATCGGCCTACATATAAAAGAAAAGCCGAAAGTGAACGCTGGCCCATAACCTTCTAATAGTTATTCTAATATATGGTAGCACATGTTCCTGTGCATCACCCATAACATTTGGAAAAGGAGCAGATCTGTACTTTCACAAGTCCAGGAATCTAAAAGAAGTCGAAAAAAATCACTCGAACATCGTCTACGGATTCTTTTTTTTGCCCCAATTTGGGAGTAATTTGGGGATGCTAATCACGACTCCAATACCCGTTTCTGAATTTTCGACCAACTACTATAGGCTGCATACTCACCCGTGCCTACCGCATCCTACCGTAATTGGGCGAAATTTCCAGAAAACAACATAATATGGTGATCAGCACCCCAAATAACTTCCATACACGAAGTTATGGTGATCCTGACCCAACCAGACTTACTCCCCTGCACCTACCGCAACCTCCCATAATCGGCCGAAATCTCGAAAACGGATGTCAGATATTCGCGGTCAGTACTGAAATACCGTACCCACCCAGCCGATGTTCGAGTGAAAAGAAATTTGCTCGACTTCTCCTCGACCCCTGGAGTCATAAAGGCACAATAGTGCCAGAAGACGTTACACTGACACATGGCCAGGAAAATGCTAAGATTTGCTCCTCTCCACTTACTAGATCCAGCGTGGGTTTTTCTATGAAAACATAACCATAAGTTTTTGAAATGACTTATGATACCCCACATGCTAGGTGAAAATTCGAAGCTAAGAAGGATCGTAAACAGAGTAGCTAACGCTGAAGCGAAGGAACTACGTTCTCTCAGCGTTCCCATTCTCCTCAATCTCAATTGAAAAGTAACAATGGAGACGGACATAATGTACCAACCTTCATCACAGTGTTGTAAGTCGAAATAAAGGTGGTGAAGAGGTCTAGATATCTCGCCGTGAATACTACCGCAAACAATATCTGTGATCGAGCCGAGATTCCGGAGCAAGAGCGCGTCTTCCACATCTAAACACATTTGTACAATACAGTAATGAAACCCATTCTTTCAGTAGACACTGAACACCAGGAGAAATAAAATATTTCCCCGAAAAAATGCTTTTCGTACATTGTAACAGGCATTGCTTGAGAAACCATGAAGCTATGGCCCATCAGCGGCGCTGAACGTTCGTTCCTTCCCTATGCTCGTACGCCTCATTATACTCTTGTGTTTTCGCTTTCATCCTGTTCTTGTCTTCCTTTCACGTCCCGCCAGGCTCAAGGCCATAACAGGTTCATGTTAATTTCACTTATAGATACCGGATGATAACAATATAGTACTAAGCGGGCTGGTGCCCGCTCCATTATGAGAACATGGTCGTGGATCACTCAAATAAACACGGTTTCTGTGCTTTCCTCGGCGTCAGCGGAGGAGAGCATAGAACTAGGCAAGGGAACGAACTCCGGGGTGTGGCTGATCTAACGTAGTCGTTTTAAGATACTCCCGCTTAGTACCAATAATATCTATCGCTATGCCTCTGTGTTCTTCTAGAAATTTTTCTAGGGATAGTTGAGGCTTGGGTGAGATGAAAAGGTGGCTTTTAGTACAAGGTAAGAAATTCTGTAAACTATGAAGGCCCACAGAAGAAAACTAATCAGGAGCATAAGGCAAAGAAACGTTAATGAACAAAGGTTAATAGGGATTAAACGTTCGGCAAGGTGTGCGAGATTCTGAGATACGAACGTTCGCCGTGCCTCCTCTGCGATTAGAAAAAATACCCAACAAAAAGGGGTTACTTGCTTCTTTTTAGGAGTTTACACTCCTTTACTTTGCTACTACTTTACTACCTATTTTTCCTGCCAGCAGGGCATTGTGAGTGGGATTCCAAACATCACTATGAGCTATCACTTCTTTCAGCAACATGTTTTTTATGAACCGAGACCTGGCGTGTGGTTAGCACCGTCACCGTATGTTCCGGGTTTGTCACGCGCTCCCACAACGAGCGCCTGTCATACGGTACGAAACCTTCATCCATTTCAGAGCGAAACTCGCTGCTATTTCGTTAGGTTTCGTAATTAGCTCTCTAATAACCATGAAATCTTAATTTACTGGCGTAAAAAATACCTTGGCCAATAAGATGAGAATCGCAATAAGATGAGACATATCCGCGGCGAGCCGAAAAATGTTCATGGTTATCCGCGTTTGAAATGGAACTCCCCTGAAACAACTCGGATTGCAGAGAAAATCAACAACTAGCGACGAACTGCAATAGTGCAACGTTATGCGTCAAAAACTGTGTATCAAAAAACGTTGATGGATACGACAAGCGGAAACCGACTCTGCATAGAAACGAGGAGACAAGCAGATGATAGGCGAATATAATAAAAGACTAAATCAGACAGATTAGTAGTGTTGGAAATAGAAGACTTCTAAATGAGCACTGAACAGAGCAGTGTGGATCACATAATGCAAAGGAACAAAGTGGTGGAAGACCAGTCACGAAAACAAAATGCAAAACGCGAATCCAATCGTACAGCAGGACTCTTAACAGCGAGATGCCAACACTCCACTTTAATAGCGTAGCACGGCGATCGACAGCTGCACGCCGCTGAAACCAGGAACATCGCGCTGGGACCGCCCGAAGTCGTTGGTGGCTCCCCGTGGAGTCACTGTTTGTAAATTTGCTGCTGCATTGGATTCGTACTATAGGCCAACAGAAATATTACTAGGACGCGTGCAGGGAATACGTGTACATGAGCCAAGCACTATTCGTATTCCTGAATAGTGGGTGAGCTAAACGCGGTGCAACAGAATCATGACGTGGATACGCAAACAAAATTACGGGACTGTTAGTGAGCCACCATAAAGATCTGGACAGACCGCCCACTATATGCGGCCTCTGGAAAAACGTTGATTTGGCACATCCAACAGTTTAATGTAATTTTTGAACTGGGAATATTATTTGCAGTTCAGTGGTATTACTGGTTGTTCTAACAAGCAAGAAAAATGTGTTAGGTGTACGGATAAGATAAAGATCGTCACTAATCAATAACTTTCTGAGGTGAGCCACGCATCCTACTTCTGCCGGATATCACGGGGATCTTTGGATGCGTTTTCAGTATACTATGGCTCACGTCTAGGTCCTACACAACCCGAGCCACAGTCGTCACTTTTCAACATATACACCATTCCCCTAGTACATCCACGAAGGGACATTGCGAGCTACACTTCAAGCTGGTGTATGAGAGGTCATGCAATCCACTACTCCTCAAGAACTGTTTACAACATAAAAAAAGAGCTGCTCACATAATGGACCATGGTAAACCAATGACTATTTAAAGCTCCTCATTTGTATTCTCGTATAAATGAGAAGCAGATTGCCCTGCAGCCATGCCAGAGAGGAAGAGGAGAAGACAGGGACATTCTAAAGTCGTGAATCCTCGACTCGAATCGAGAGTGCAGAAAAGGTACTCTGAAAAGGCTTAACATCCATAATCCAGGAAAACATGACATCTAGTGTAGCATTCCTCCATATCATCTAGTGCGTGTGCAGGAATATAGAGAGAAAATAGCCAGGCCAAGTGTTAATGAGCGTTTAGACGGTCTCAGGAAACCCAATGCGTCTAATCTCTGGGAGTAGGGAAGCACAGAATTCTAAATCGCTAGGGCGCCTTACCTCGATGGACATTAACTATCTGTTGTTACTGAGGTAACTGATTTGGGATTCTCCTATAACAATAAGCTTGAGTTTGATAGTCACTATAATAAAATTGTTAACAAGCCTACGCGCAATTGAACAGGCTCTTTCGCTGCTTACACACCAAAAATCCTAATGTCCTACTCAAGACGTAAATAAGTTATACTAGACCTATATCCCCGAATATGGTACCACCATATTTAATCCAAAGAAGAAGAGGCCGATTAACCAGTTGGAGGAGTACAATTTAGTTTCACAAGGAAAACCCTTTTAAGAACTAGCAAATTTGACTATATATAAGCATAACCAGTGGCATCCAACGTAATGTGGTCTTAGGGCTACCAACTCTGGAATGTAGGAGAAAAATCATTGACGTATCAATGGGATTGTGACTGGTCGAGTTCGTCTCAGTGCTTCTTCTTCATAATGCGTAATTCTCTACCAGAGGCGGCATTCAAAAGATCTTGTACCCCTGAGCAAGCCTCCAGTAAGAACGGCTTTCTTCATTTACAAAGCGGGAGCAGAATACCAAAAGCTGTGCAAGCGGGGTTCTCCACGCATTTAGCCCATCCATGAGTTTCCACATATCAAGCTCTTATTCTCATATTACCAATGTTTTATTTTAATTCTAATGTTTAGTAAATGCTGTTGCTGTTTGGTTCTCTTTCATGGTTCTGTGTCACACTATTTTTCTTTTATGTATTCGCACATGTGATTGTAACATGTAATTGGCGGAGTGGCGTTCTACCCTCGCCCTTTAAACAGAGGCGTGACAAATGTCTGCGTCTCCACTATCTCGTAAGGCAGCCACTGACTCTCGAGCCCAGGGCGTTGAGGGGTGGGCGGGCCAGGGGGACGAGGGGGTAGAACACTCGCCCCCCCCCCCTCCCCACTAGCGCCCTATATCGAGTCCTGTGGATTGAGATCAACCTGATCTCTTGGGTACTTAAGGAAGAGGGTTGGAGTAGTGCCGAGGGCTGAAATTACTCACGTTTCCTTCCATCTGCGGTTAGACTGGTAGTCCTCGTCGGCAGCCACCCGGAAGAATAGTTGTTGCACTGTACCTAGGATATCGGGTGCCCTCTCCCTTTCTCCTTGAAAATGGACTGTCTGTATGTAGAATGAAATGATGATTGGGGTAGTTACGCGTGAAGCGTTCTCTCTGTCTTCGTGTGAGGTGAGGGAAGGACACTCACTACCTTGAACGAGACAGGCACAGATGGAGACTTCGCTGGAGCCCGTTCAACCAAACTATCAACGGAACGGTAGGTGATCATAGAACCCTACCTAGAATTCCGCAAAGCACGACGTTAATGTCACCACACGTTCTTACACAAAAAAAAACACGAAAGTAGCTCTGAGAGGTCGGTGAAGACAGAAACTAGACGTCGGCTAGGCTAGTTAGACTTCGAGTTGGGAGCTTGTTCAGTTTAATTCAGATCCTTCACGATCTCTCGTTCCGAAAGGTCTAATAAGAACGCAGAACGAGTCCAATAACCTAAACTCAAACACAGACTATATACACACGAGCTTTCTATGAAATTCCATGCTATTTCATAAAGGTTCAGAGACGCGCCAGAAATGTGTATCACTGAATGCACCTAACACCCTCAACGGGGAACTTCAGTTTGAATTTGACTGTGAGTCTTAAAAAGAAGTTTAAAGCCACATTCAGCGTACACAGTGATCCTGAATCAGCTACCCGCTTATTGTCCTCACACAACAACCACATTATACAAGGTTTTTTGAACTTCAGGTCTAAACAAACATCATATTACGGACACTTCCACTGCTAGAACAAGAAAATGACTACATAGCGATTGGCGCCAGCGTCCGACGTGGGAACGCAGAGTGATATCCTGCTCTTTGTGAACGAATGGCGAACGTTCGATTCCTTTCAGACGTCGATTGTAATTCAATGGACAACAGCACGCTGGCGGTCTTGCTTAGATCGTAGCGCAAACCTTTAACAATGCAAGGATCAGAACTTTCCGTTTTGCCCACCACTTGGGAAACTTGAATTCGCACAAGTTTTAATAAGGAAAAAAGTTTATCAGACTTCTTTTTAAAGGCTTCTTTTTAAGATTATATCCACTAGGGCCTAATGTGCGTCGAATGATGTGGGAAATGTGAGTATAAGCGAAGTAAAAACTCCGCAAATGAGGATTCCCGTCCTCCACAACAATCTGTCAGAGTCAGTGGTGAGAAAGATCAATGATGCACGAGAAATAAAAAGGAATAAAACATTGACAGCCGGTAGGGAGGAAATGAAATATGCAATGAGTCTATCACCCCCTAGGGGCCAGGCTAGCTAAGTAACCGTTAAGGACCACTCCAGCCACATCCTGGAGTCCCTTCCCCTGCTTAAATCAAGAGCATAGAACATAGCTATAGCATTGTTTGTTTGTTTTCCTCATTATAGGTTTGCCATCATTTCTTTTTGTTCGTGTTAGTGATACTTTTTATAAGGTGACCCCCCCCCCACAACTACCATAGCGGCATAGTTCGTTATAGCAGACTAAGAAAATTGTTCAACATCTACTGCAGAACTCCGCTTAAATTGAATTTCCACCATCAATGAACAATGTGGACAGGTGTATGGATCAGTTCTTCAAAACCAATATAACATGTGAGCCATAGTCAATTCTCTAGTGGTAGCGAAAACAGAAGCTCATGCCCATCCCAACAGTGCAAACGTTTGCAAACATTTTTAGGGAATTGAGGGTTTTCTATTCCTTTCAGCTCCATGATTGTAGTTACTGCTCATTCCTGGCATTCGTCTCCTTTTCAATTCAACTTCCATAGATTCCTGCTGAGTACAGAAGCTTACGCTCGCTCGTTGGTTTCTTGATGATTGATTGGAGTACTTGGGTCCCGCAACGATCGTCTGCATACTGTGCGAAAACTCGTCCAACCCGCCCCGGAAAACTCGTCACTACTATGTCGCTTTAGACGCGAGTACTTCTGTGCCGATGATCGGAAATGGCGTTTGAATGAATGAAAGACAAAGAAAGGGATACGGAGCAAGAAGATGACCAGAAAGAGCTGAATGCATACGAAAATCAACGTATACTGAGGAACAGAGCTGAAGACTTTATAGACTGGTGTAAACATGTGATGAGGTTGTTGCCACGATTTGAGAAACCTATATTCTTTGCAGGAACGGATCGAGGAGCATTTTACAAGGCAGGGTTTTTAAGAAAAAACGCATGCCTTTTTGCTTGATTAACAGTACTACATCTTACTTAGCAATCGTGTCGATTCGTTTCCAAGAGTGCCATGGTGCAGTGTAGTTCTTTCAGTCTTACTCTTATTGGAGGACTTCCGGGTTTTTATTCGATATGGCATGTCTCTTAGTTCGTAGGGAATAAAATGGGCAAGAAATAACTTTGATGGCTATATGCTGACGAAAAAGAATAGAAAATAATGAATAGTAAGAGAAGAGAACACGAGAGAGAAAGGTCTTCGGAGGAATAGGGGAAATTGAAACGAAAAATTCTAGGTAAAACTGATGAAGCGCGAAAAGCAAACAGGGCAGCTCCCCCAACAGCTTCAGATGAAGGGTTTTTAATAAACGCTTACCTTCCAACACTTCAGTGAAGGGAAGACTACCTAGTAGCGACAAGGACGAATATTCAAAGGAAGTCTACGTATACGAAGCTGTCGACGTAAAATCTCACCCAGCGGCCGCCACCACGATTTATTGTAGAGCATGTGAATGAAAATCGATGACGAATGAAGTCGAAACGGAAATTACCAGAGCGCCGACGGTTCGTCCAACTGTGGATAGGTTGCGACCCGATGACGCCGATCGAACTGGTCGACCTTTCGAGTTGTAATGCAATGCGTTATTACAATGAAAGCGCAGATACTTCAACGCTGCGAACGCTGCTCGGCAGTATCGATTGATTTCGAATGCTCGACCTCATCCGTCCGAGAGTCCGAGTCCGAGTGTCGCTAGGGAATTGCCTTTATGCATCAGCAGACCGCCATGGCTGACTGGCTCTATTATAGGGGCACATGTGCACGTCGCATCGCGGTTCTCCCGCCGTTTGACACTTGCATGTTTGCCGTCTCGGGCGCCTTCCATGTTTGTTCCTGACAAACATCGGCGTTTGTCCTTACTTTTAATCGGCCTCTAAGAAGCGCTTTTTTACGCGGTGGATTAACGAGACTGAAATGTCCAGTGAACCGCGACGCTTGCGCGAAACACGACCTTGAATGCGACTACTTTTTCTGTCGGAATAACGAATACGTGCCATGAGGACTTCCACTCTGAATCAATTCCAATTACCGCACTCGTTTCCCTTCACAAATGTATCTATGATATCCGAGTTAAGATCTAATCATTGCCACAACTTCTGTATCGTAACAAGACATCACACAGCGGTGTTGAATAGCCTCTCAGCTTTTACTAACCTTTTTCAGCAATTATTAAATTCCAAAGCGCTAAACATTACGCGCAAGTTCTGAGGAAAACAAAATTTTTGTTTGACTGAAATATTAATACCTCGTCGCCAAACTTCTAACGATATTGACGACTTTCTTAGTAATGATTTCCAAACGATTTCATGCGATCGTTACGGAACCCACAGAGCTTCTCCGACAATTTCAATCAACGGTGGGTGGGTATGGATGATGCCACTGTGACTATGCCACTGTGACTTTCTCGCTATTCATCAATTCATGGGCATTCTTCGTCGAGTTTGGCTTGTTTTTTTCATCCTCAAGTTCGTCGGCCGTACCGTTCGGGATCTTTATGTCCATTACCCAGTGTCGTATCTTCGAGTTTTTTTCGTACTTCTAGCATTTTCCACATTTGCATGCATCGATATGTGAGGAGAGCGATCGAAAACACGTAAAGGCCAACAAAATGGTCGAGGAACATGTGAACGCGAATAAAGCCGCCCGCGAAGTCGAAAAACTCCCATAAATTCAAGAAGAACGAAAAACGAGGTGGCTCCAGCGACATCCAGCGTCCATTGATTGAAGCGGAGAAAGCGTTCTCGTGGTAACGCAACGATCGGACGAAACTAAGCGAAACTTGTCCGCTTTGGCGAATAACTCGCCGCTACCCTTGGAAATCTCGTCGCAGGGCGGAATGGTAAATGATCTACCACAGTATAGAGGGATAAATACGGACCTGTCGATGGACAAGTCAGTGTTTTATCCTTCATAGACAGGTCCGCTACCATTTAATCGATCCCTGAGGGATATAATGCTTGATTGTCCTGGGCGGAATCCGAGCCAAGAACCTTAAATCAGGATGCACAGGCTAGCGTCTTCGCCACTGCGCTACCAGACGACGAAGTCGGAACTGTAGCGGAGGAAACTCATTTCACTATTTAAGAGTGAACATATCGTGCTGAAACGTACGCATATCACCCGTTCAAGAATAGATTACACGATGTTCTTGCTTCCGTGGAAAACATTGAAACAGTAGAAAATTTATAAATATACCGTCTTCACTTTTAATTGGACACTTTCCAATTTAAACGGAATACTTTTCAAGTTAAAGTATTTAGCTTTCTGGTATTGAGCGAGAGTACTGCCACTGCACGTACTTGGAACATCGAGAATGGCCCTTCTAACATACACGTATTGTTAGAATGGTAGGGTTGGCCGCATCCTGAAATTCCTACCCTTGACCGATTTTATACCACAGAACCTATCCATGCTGTAGAGAAGGGCAGCTTTTTCCGTTAAATTCTCGTTTTTCAAATGATGCTGAACACATTTTATGGAACTCAAAATAATTTTTTCTCTGAAATACTGTCTCGAAGACACAGTTTTACAGGATGTCCCAAAAATGTCTGCACTTTTAGTGCAATTCCGACACTTTTAGCCACAGGAATGCTTTGAGAGTTACGCGTAAAATGTGGAAAAGCAGACACATTTCTATGTTTCGAAGGGAGGAGATTGGAAGGACAGGTACTCGTCCAACATGTGTCTCTCTCTCTATTTAGCTAATACTGTAAATGCTCTTTACTCGAGACAGCGTGGTCTAACAAAGACAGAAAAATATGTAGCTGTTTACTGCGCAACTCCAAGAAACAGCTCTTCCACTGATAATCAAGTAAAAGTCGTAGCAGACTAGGCGAGTTCGTGGCGCACTCTCTTCGCTCACACGGCGGATTTTTTGTTTTGTTGTGGCGCGGAATTTACACTAAATCTAAGATCACTCCTGTGGCTGAACGGTTAAGAGCTTTGTGCCCATTCAAGCGGTGTAATCAATTCTTAGGACAACCCCCATAGGCAAGTTTTTCAGTTGAATTCTGGTTCCTATTGAGTTTTCGTTCGGCTGGATGCAATGGGCGCGACAAGGGAAGGGCTAGCCAATCAAAGGTTAAGGGCTACCTATTCACCCTGCACCAGGCACCAGCTACCTATTCGCTTCACCTACCGTGGGCTCTCTGGCGCTAACCTCTACATCCACATTGGATCCCTTATGGAACTTCAGAATGCGACTTGAACCAATAGGGGAAAATCGGAGAAGTCTCGAATTTTTGGCCAAAAATTTATTCTGACCTTGCTTGGTTTGATCTCAAAGAAATACGCTTTGATTAGGTTCAATTGAAAATGAAAATAGCATAGTATACGACACCTACGAAGGTAGCTTGTTGTTGAAGAAAGAAGACTTTCATACACTTCACTTTGTTGCACAATCAACATCTGGAGGGACAGCTGTTCATTGTTATGAAGAATGGTTCACATTCCTACGTCCTGCTTCAGATCTCATTCGCAAAGTCATCTGTGGTGAACCTTGGGTTGAGCCTCCTCAGTTGTATGACTTCCGTGTGTACTTCTGTAATATTTGCGACTTTCGTGTTCCGGCCGCCACAATTAGGTCACTTTCATTACGTTTCTTCTGCATATTTTTATATTATAAGAGATTTTGCGCACTCCGTGAAAAAATAAAATAAAATATTATTATGATAAACTCATGACACTTAACAGATTGGCATCGTTTGCTCAGTATGCCGCATACAGCATTGTACTACTGGTTATTACTTTGACAGCCTTCTGATATTATTTATTTACTTATTTGCACAAGTTGTGCGCCTTAAACATGAGCAGTAGGCCAGAAACAAAAACATGTGCTACAGTCTGGGTTTTTTCAATCCTTTGATTATAAATGTTGAGGAATCTTTTCTATAAGATTTGGGCTCGTAGCAAACTCATACTCGGTAATTGAAAAGAGGCAAAATGAATATTGCGGCAGCTGTACGAAGAAGAAAAAGAATAGATGAATAGAAAGTTAGTTAAAGTTTGATATATGTGTTTCTGTGCCGTTGCCATATTAGTAATGCTAAATGATAAAAAGGAATAAATGACGGCGTCAATGAAACCCTGTTTTACACATGTCACGCATTCTACTTCTACGCAATGTAGTGAAAATAATTTGACCGCGTATTCGGTCTATACAGTGACTTATGGTGGCCAATAGATAGACAATATAGCTTTTGTTATTTCCCACACGAGTGTGGTCCCCGGAAGGATGGATGTCTTAGCTCGCATCGGCGGGATCCGAACCAGGAAGCTGGAACCGGGATGCGCGAGACTCTTGGCGCCTTTTCTGACCGCGTCACCACGCGCTCATTGGCGATGATGTTTCCAAATATTATCGCGGATGCGTAGGGCGTGAACAGCGACGGGCTAACTCCTACTATTGCAATTGCGAACTCAAGTTCGTGAGATGTAGAGGAGGCATTTTGAATGCGAATCTCGCCTAATGAGCTGTGGTGGCCAGCAGAGAGGCAAGTCAGTGCCTTTTTCCGGGCCTGTCGGTTCCAACACAATGACCCGCCGACAGCGCCACTCGCTCCTCGAGAAGTTTCGGCACTATGCGGGTTGGTGGTGCACTCCCACCCAGGCGATATCTTCGACGGAAATCTCACACTTGGCTAATAAGTTGCGCCTTCCTAGCCATAGCCTACTCTAGGATTTTGTCGAAATTTCAACCTACAGCAGGAAAAACGAGTAGAAGGGAATAGTCGTCATAAGAGTGCACCACTGCGTCTAAATTTCGTCTATATCTCCTATTAGTAAAATATTCATTCGTCCTTGTCGCGTGTCAAAGTACATAGCACAGTTGATCGTCGCTCAAGAAACACAAAAAATCTTTCGTTCAGGACTATCACGAAGAAACCCAGCCAATGCGTTGGTGAGTGACATAGCGTTCTTCTGATATGCCGCGCAGTAATTTTATCCAACCGTTTATTCACATATATAAATCTAAAGAATAAATTTACCAATCATGGACCATTTGCATTCGTATTTAAAATTGCCCTGCTTCTAATAAAGTCAGAGCTCGAAGTTCGCATTTACCGTCATTTTTTTTTTGTAGCGATACTCAACATTAAATTGATCTGTAGATCTGGGAACCATGTAGGAAACTTCACTCTTACTAGGCAATACACTGCTTAGTTACCACGTTTTCGTTCTCTTTACGTATTCCTTTTCGTATTTATCTGATACAAACGCTGAAGAATGGCATACCTTAAATAACCTATGATAAGGTGCAAGAACTTCAAGACGAGAATCATAATTTTCCAGTGGAGGGCACATTTTGGGGGTGTGCTGTATGTTATAACATGAGGTGCTTATCAATTTTAGTTAGCACGAAGTAATGCGCCTCGTTGCTCCACTCAAGAGGTGACCATATCGGTTAGGTCGCAAAGTCGGTCGATCGGCTTATTGGATACACATGTATTCGCTACAAAGCCCCTAACGTCTTCATGCTAGAATGCGGAGATTAGCCGTCTTCGTTGCGGTACCCATAGCAACGGCTGCGTATAAATTAATGAGGACGGTTAAGACTCATATTTTGTTCTGTTCCTACAACGTACCAGAGCAATTCGGAAACGGGATGGACTGCCGATGAGTGGAAAGCCAGCATGAGAACAGCCAGAAGCGCGTCGAGTGATTTTACATTAAAGGGTACTGGAGGCATAACGGGCAAAGGGTAGCACGTTCGGATGCGCCGCGCACTCGACTTCCCTGTATTGAATGTAATGAAGTGGAATCAGTTTGAACATGCGCTTCGACCTGTACCGGCACAGATGACTGAACCGAATCGGTGCTTCAGGTTTCGAAAGTAATTAGTAATTAGTAGTAGAAACAGGTCAGGACACAATTCTTTTCTAATAGGGCTGCTGCACTCTTAAATAAGATTTTCAAGGAGGACTTTCTACACTTGTCTCTTAGTTCTTTTAAGGCTATGGCCAATAAAGCTGTGGCTGAGGTGTCCTGATTTTCTTCTGATTTCCTTTTGGCTTCTGTTTTCTCTAGCAACTAATGATGCTTGTTTGTCTAATGTCTTTCTCTTGTTCTCTTATGGTGATGTCTGCGTTTGCTTTGTTGTTTTATACATAGTCTCTGAGCTACGTTCAGAATAAAATAAAGTAGTTGGTTGTGTACAAGTTCGCGACCTCTTACCCACTACGCCGTCTGGCTTGCACTATATCAAGGGTAAAAGATAAAATACGGCCTTATTCAACCCCTTTTTGGATCACCACGCATTCTACTTCTACGTGGTATCGTGGAAGCGATTGGAATGCGTACTTGGCCTACGCAATGGCTTGCGGTGGCAAACCGATGGACAAATCAGTGCCTTGTCCTTCCCAGACAAGTCTGGTAACAATTCACCAAACCCTGAGGGATGGATGGCTTGGTTGGCCTGGACGGAAAATCCGAACCAGGAACCTGTATCAGATGCACGCGACAGCCAGCACCTCCGACTGCGCTCTACGCGCTAGGCCTGCGCTGTATAGGGACAAACAATAAATTGGACATAATTTTTTTAGTTAATGCCTCTCTGTTGCTGCTTATGACACATACATGTAGCAAACATCGCTATCTAAGAGAGTGGGAGTGAGGAAACCATAGGTAAGAAACCGAGAAAGTCCCATTGTATTTTTCCCGTCACCTAAGGCAGCAGGGGTACTCCAGTAGAAGGGGTCGAAAGTGTACCCTACTGGGGAAATGCCGGCGAAAAATATTTGGCCCATTCAATGCTGTTCTACGGGGGCGTTGTTTACTGAATTTTACCTCCTATCGATTCAGTAACGTACGCCGTGTTATGTCGTCGTCATATGAAGTGAGGCGGCGGGCTAGAACTTGTTGCAGCAATAAGCACCAACTTCTGGTGAGCATCTACTACTGGCAATCCTGTCGCCATAACCGCTCGTTCATTTCTCTTATGAATTCTTATGGGCTAGTAAACGGAGAAATCATGACCCTGACCAGAATGGCAGCGATATGGCCACTGGTTTCTGGAGATGCCACTCTGGTGTACGACGTGAGTGAGAGATCTGGAAGGTTCTGCGACATTATAACGACGAAGAATCGTTCACATTGCAACTGGAATCACTGTTGCCTGGCAACGCACGGTGTTGTTTAGTTCCCATTGCATGCGCTCAAGTATCATTATGACCTCATATGTAAAACCACCTATCTATTCGAAGCTGTTCGTCATTGCCAGAGAACCCATTTTTGCAACTTTCATTGGAAAGGAAATGTTGAATTTTTCTACACTCCTGCGCAGTAGAGTTTCTGAAAGCGTGATACTCCTACTATGAAGAAAAGATCGAGAAAAAATGCTGCTGCTTCTCACTAAACAACAGAGTGTTCTTGTTAATGTGCATCTCATAAATAAGACAGATTATTTCTAATAAATATTCTTCTTGTTAATGAGCGTCTCAGAAATAAAACTGCAAGTTATCAACTACTGACCAAAATAACCAGAAGTGGACCACTCATACATTTCGCGACCTATATCGTTTTAACAAGACTTGAAAATATGACCGTCAAATTAGCTGCAACACTTTCTGTTCAATATAATAGAATTATGCGTTCAGCTAAACTTCTGAAATAATAAACAGTTCTTTAACGAATATTGAAGGGCTCGTTTTCTCTAGCGTGTCAGTTTACCATTACGTTAAACAGTTATACATGAAGCGCTGTAGAAATTAGATGTTTGAAAAAAGCAAAGCTATTTGGAAATGGGTTTTCATAATAACCAACCGCTCTGTGGGATATACCATGTAGAGATCCGTGTATCAGAGGTTTATCCTTTCCAACACTTCTGCTGGTAATTCAACGACCTCGCAGAAACTGTTCAGCCTAGGCAAAACCTAGACCATGAGTTAATCTGTAGTGCCCGCCGACTGGCCTCCAGACGCCGTGAGGACGGGTGGAAGAGAGACAACTCAGAAGGCATTAGTCAGTGGTTTGGAGATGGGCCCTCTCACTTCTACGCGATGTGGATGTGCATTGAAAACGTATTTAGCCACTGCAGTGTCTAGTACGTCTCCAGCGCCTCTATTTAAGAAAATTGGATGGGAAACACAATGAATATAATAGGTTGTCCGGAAAGTTCTCAGCGTTTTGAGTGCTTCACTTTGAACTACCATAACTTTTTCAAATCTTATCGGATTTAGTCGAAATGAGCACCGTTCGAATCAGCACACTTTTCCCAACGGGCTACTGGTCGACTTATTCCATCAGCGAAAAATTAGGTTATCGAGGTTTGACAAGATTCACGAAAGCAGTTTTGGCTTAGTCCTGATCGGTGAAGGTTCTACCAGCGAGAAAGTGTTTGAAGAGATGGTAGTCTGTTGATGAGAGGTCTGGAGAATATGGCGGGTGAGACAGAACTTCAACCCTTAATTCGTTCAATTTTCAAATAGCGATTTGTGAATGTGTGGGTGGGCGTTATCGTGCAAAAGATTCGGTTCTCTTCTGCTGACCAATGATGGCTGAAGTTGGCGCAATTTTCGGTGCATATCGTCGATTTCCTAACGGAAGGAATCTGCTGTGATCGTTTGGCCTGGTGCCAAAAACTTGTAAAGCATCACGCAGGCCGCCGACCACGACACAGTGACCATTACCTTTTTTCTTTGGAAAATACCTAGAGGATTCGTCGGCGCCCAACCACTGTACGGAACGTTTTCGGTTACCACACAGAACCCACTTTTCATCACCAGTAATGTTCGATCCAAAAACGGGTCAACTTTGTTGCGTAAAAGTCAAGAAGAACAAATGTCGAAACGTGACAATTTTTGCCGCTCACTCAACACGTGGGGCACCCACTTTTCGAGCTTTTTCATCTTCCCAAGGCGTTTTAAACCATCCGCAAGAGCAATTTTACTGACGTCCAGCTCTTCCGCGATCCCGCGAACTGTCTGCGATGATTCAGCTTCCACCAATTCCTTCAACTCGTCGTCCAGGATTGCTCTAGGTTGACCGCTACGGGGGTCACCTTCGAGGCTGAAATCTTCGGTCCGAAATTTACTGAACCACCGGCGTACAGTGCTTTCTCCAACACTATTAGGCCCCCACACTTAATTGATTTGTCGAGCTGTCTCGGCTGTGGATTGTTCCAACTTGAAGTTGAAATAAAATATCTTTCGGAATTGCTCCTTCGACATACTTCAATAGGTTCTTCAAGAACAGAAATATAAAACAACGTTGAGACATAAATTATTTAGTCAGATAGAGCGAAAAAGTCTGTACAGAAAGTAGCATTAATGCGCAATGTAATCTGAATTTTTACTTAATAGTAGACGAATGAAAAATAATAACACAAACCGCTGAGAGCTTTCCGGACAACCTAATAATAAATGCAAAGAGCAGTGATGGAACAGGATATGCCTCAACGAATGGGGTGGTTATCATTAATAATTCCTCTTAGAGTGCGCCGGGCAAACCATTTCTATTCAATATCCCGGAGGCACTTCTCCTGCACAGCGACTTGTGAAGGGCCGCTGATGGGAGGAAGTGCTTTATCCTTCCCAGACGTGTCTGGTTCCAACTCACTTATCTTTTTAGTGAGACGTTCACAAATATTATAGCGCTTGAAAAAGCAGACAATCTCGCCCTCAAGATCGTGTACGACCACAAAAAATTAATTATAACTGCATGTTATTCTGTTTTTTGGCACCACATGCATGTTGCAAGGAGCAAGCTTGCTGGCCTTCACTAGTAACTTTCTCCTCTCTCGCATTAACTTGGGAAATTCGCTTTCCATAATTATAATTCAGAATCTTTCTTCTTTCACATTTTCATTCAATTGTTAAATTACTTTCTTGCCGATTCGGCGACCACTGAGAGATGGAAGGCTTTGTTGGCCTGGGGAGGAAACCTGAAACAATAACCTTGATGTGGAGTGCACGCGACAGCCGGCGTCCCCTTCGACTGCGCTACGACGCACTCACGGGAATCATCTAGTCATCATATATGAAAATAAATAAATTGAATAAATATCCGGTACAATCCGATCACAGGCATTGTCGGATTATGATGCAACAGAGTTGATTATAAGAGCACGTTTAGCGCGGTTTGAGAATGCGCCTGCTCTCGCGTGCACTCCGAACACTCGATATCGTTCATCCTCCTTGGTCTCTTAATTCTTACTGAAATTCCTTGTGAAGGATAAGAACGCTCACGCCTCGGCTAGTTCTTTAGACTAAATGTGGTTTCAAACTGTCTCCACAGTATGCCGTAGAGTTAGATCGCGTGGCCCACAAAAGGATAGCTTTTATAGATAACAAATCTATAAAGTGATAGGTATAACCATAAACATATAGTAATGAATGCGATACAGTATGACTAAAAATGACTCATGTCTTGAGCATCCTCTCCTACGAATTGTATTTTATCTCTGTTTTCGATCACTCGTGCACCTATGTGCTTGTCAGTTGTCTTTGTCTGTCTTTCTCAGCCGTTGTCGCCACCGAAATTAAGCGTCCAATATCGGAATTTTAGATGAGCTTCTCACACGCAGTTGTTATCACCGTGCCGAATACGCTGAAATTTGCCAACAAGAAATCTGCGCTCGACGTTGACGCGCTACGAAAGCAGAGCGAAGGACTAGTTGAAACGCTGCGCGAAGCAGGTAATTCACGTTACTGCACTTCGTTCTGAATCAATGTTGTTTTTCCCAATCAGATTCAAAAGATATATATCCTATAACAGGTGTTGCTGTTAATGAATATCGCGTAGCTGATGACTCCTGTGTATCGAAGCTGCTTGTCGGCGACGCTGCCGTCGCAATAAATGGAACCGTCATTTTATGTAGACCGAAGAAGCCTGGCATTTCCCACGCCGAGGTGAGTACTTAATTCCTTTAAAACATATAAATCTCGTCAAACAAGCAACAAAAGTACTTTCACGAAGATTGCCAAAAACCCACTGCGTAGCTCCGATCCTTTCTCTGCCCGTGCTCTATTCAGCATATTTAATGATTTTTTGAGGCAACGTGATTAACGGTGTAAGAGCACACTGGTTACAGCGGCTCTACACTTTAGCATGACCTGGGACAGCTCAGTCATTTTCGAGCTGGGCCTCTGGTTTCAATTCATAGATCCTCCGTTTTTCGACTTCAGAGCTCGATCATCCTTTGTCAGGGCCTAAGCCCTTCTTCAGGTCTACAGTAAATATTAAGCATTCTACACCACGACAAAGATATTACGGAATGGGCTTAACGGGAGGGTCGGAAGAAAGCTAAGGACCCACACTCCCCCCCCCCCCCCCATCTCTCCCACATGTGCTACTCAGAACAATTGCTATGACCCAGCTTCGGACTTGGGAAACGGAGTCCCCTTCGCCAAGAAATTAACGTTTGGTTTTTCTTCATTAGCTTGAGGACTGAGTATAGAACGTCATCTACCGTTTATTGAAGAGTCCTGTTTCACCCTTCGTCCGCTTGGTTTCCGATTTCCTTGAGGAGGCGGAACCAAGTCTTCATCCGCCACATTATTTGCATGGACTAGCCCAACTCAGGGACGAAAAATGTCAAGGAGTATCAAACTTGCTGCCCACATTTTTGAGGGCAAAATTCCGCCAACCAGCTGGTGGGTGTCCTGTTCTCTTGACAACCGGAATCTAGTCAGAACTGTACCTCAACAGACGTCACGGAAACGCACTACCTGATCGGCCTAACCTTTGGCGGTTCTAGACGCGTATGTGGGCAGCAGTGAGAGGTGAGAACGCGTCGGTCAATCGATCGCCGTATACAGTGGGCGTACCATAAAATAGTGTACTGTCGTGTGTTCGGTCGGTGCTCTGCTCGGCTATTATTGGCTGGCGCACTCCTGCCTCCCTATGCTACCCCTCTTCGCGACATAGACCTTTTTAGCAAGTAGGTTGAAATGACGACGCCTCTGATTTGCTAACTTCGATGAAGCTCCGGACCCAAAATATCTTCTCTGAACTGCGTGAATTGTGAACTGACATGCACCATATGCTGTGACACACGCACAAGACGCATGAAGCAGGAGAACTCCTCATGGGTCTTCTTAGGCCGTACTGCCATAAGGGCCTGTCGCCTGCAATCGAGTGTTCGTGTCTGGCTTAGCTCACAAAGCGAGCAGTTTCCAGTGCCACCACGTGGAGGGACGGACCATATGATTAAGCGCAGGATCGGGAAAGGTGGCGTGACGGCACCAGAAGAGCAGGCCCAGCGACGAAGCGGGACAAGCGCTGAAGAAGAAGAACTGCGTGAATTGTCTTGCTCCCAGCATCATCCTCTGGATTCCTTCCACTACAACGCCGACAGCATGATCATAATACTGATGAAAAATTGTTAGACAAGAAAGGCTTCCAGAGAGGTGCCATTCACAAGATTTGAACTTGAACTGGGAGTAGAGTGTGAGTTGAGTTGAGCGCAATCTCATGCACAAACAGAGATCGGTTCGAGTACCGGCTCCGACACGTCATGCCTTGTAACAAGTGGCAATGGCTCCAGCGTTGCGCCCAGGTTGAGGGGTTGGGGCTGATAGAAAACATCGTCACAATCCAAGATCAAACGTCGGAGCAGCATCAGTGTCACCCAATAGTGGGGCGCAAAACTCCCACCTGATTTCTGTGTTCAGTATGCGGAGGCTAAAAAGGTAGAAATGATCTCGTCTGAGGAGACTGGTTCGACAACGGATGCTACAGAAAGGGGCAAGCTCAGGATGCTGTAGGTGTCAAGCTGACCTTCATTAGAGAGGACGCCAAGCTAAGAACGGATGTCCGAGTCGTGTCCCTAAGGCTGGACACGAAGAGGGAATACTGGACCATCACGTATATATGCCCGCCACAGCAGTTGTCATGAAAAGGACTACAAAGTTTTGTAGGTACTGAGACGATGTACACGATGGTGTAATGCTACTCACGATTCTACCGAGAGGTAAATCTAAGATCTACGAACGAATAGTCAACTCAAGGCTTGAGGATGAGGACAAGCAGCTGTTTCGTTTCATGCCCGAGAAGACCTTCAAGGAGGCAGTCTTCATCGCCCAGCAATTGATGAAGAAATGGAGAAACACCGCTAGAAGCAAAAGTCCCGCTAGCTGGCTTTCATGGAGCTGGCTACCGCACACGGAGCTCTGGACAGCCCTTCGATAAAGGTATTTCCCCGAACATCACAACAAAAGACTAGGTACTAGTGCTCGAAAGCGAGAACTTCCGTTTCGCACAGGATAACGAAGGAGGCCTAGACATAAGAGTAGGAGATCATTAAGGTGGGTTCTGAGGCCGTTCCTCTTCCTGTTGACGCCCGACTGTATAGTGAATCATCATCACCTGGAGGAAGTCCCGCTCAGAACCATTCTCTACGTGGACCTAGCCGACAGCTAGGTGCTGGAGGTGCAGCTGTGACGGGGAGCGCTCACAGGCAACGGCTTGCGACTGAACGTAAAAGATATCCCCCCATATACAGATATAGTACATTAGCTCCGAGCAGTGCATTGGACCTATTCTGGTCTGATAGGATGACGTTGAGAAGCTGGAGGAATTACGCTGCTTTGAGAGCAAGATGACGGAGGGAGGAGGTGTGGAGCAGGTGGTCAGGAGATGGATGAGCAGATTCTGGCTCATGTACAGAGAGCCCGCTGCAATTCTTTACGACTGTAGATACTCGGCAACACTCAGAGGCAAGCCGTACACTTTATGTACGGACGGTCGGACGTGCGCGGTCAAAAACTGTAGATTCTGTCCGTAGCATGCAGCTTCTTACTCAATAGCGTGAAAATTACATAAAAATACAACAAGGCAATGTATTTTGAAGAAGAATTAATCGTGATTCTAACGAGAAGTGGTAAAATTCAGCTCTGAATGAATGAGTGAAGGTAAGGCCTGTGTTATACTCCCGCGGGAGCATACGCGGAACGTCCGCGGACTGAAGGTGCACCGCGGACGGCGGGCGTGGCGAGGCGCGGCGATTGGCCAGGTGAGGGATCTCGGCGCGATTCCCGCCCTTCTGCGGATGCTCCTGCGGGAGTATAACTCTGGGGCCGTATGCTCGTGTTCCCCCGTTGGGGGAGAATCAATCAATACCAGCATACCTTATCACACCCCGATCCCCCATCGGGGGAGACTCGGGGTAGACGAGCATACGGCCCCAGGCCTAACACTGAATTAGTTTTCTAACCAGTGAGCATACAGTAGACGAATTAACATTAGGTTCTTCTTCAGCCTAACGATAAAGCTAGGTGATCAGAAGCCATCATTGAGAACACGTTTCCAAAATGTTAGAACCTCAATCTAACACGGCCGCGACATCAGAAGTTGCGTCAGCAGCGAATGGCTGTTGCGCACGCGGCGAGCAGTCGTACAAAGGTCCGCCCGCAAGTTCTATAGAACAGTAGTCACGTCCCTATTCGAGAGAAGTAAGTGCTGAAGTATGGCTAAGGTGCGGGAGCGGCAGCATGCGTGCTGTTCAGGTGAGTGTGCAGATTTACCCAGCGGAGAAAGTGTGGAACAAGGATGCCAGGATAGCGGCGAAGACAGCCGTGATCTAGATGAAGGCAAGGGAAGAGCACCTGAGATACAATGAACATCCTGAGAATACCAGACAATCACCCAGTGCACCCAGAAAGCAACCGCGAGGAGCCCCAAAGAAGAGTTGGAAGGGCGTAATCGAGGAAGATCTCGTCCAAGTCGGCGCTACGGCGGACAACGCCCTTGACAGATTGAGATAGCGACGGACCACAAGAACAGCAGACCCAGTGACTGCACTGGAGTAAACACTGAGAAGTAGTATACGACAAGGATAAGTCCTGCATGCACAGTTGTAGAAAGGCTGTACACGACTCCACACTCACATAGCATCTATTCAAGCACGCACTACACTTAAATATTTTCTTGGAGAAAAACCATCATAGAACCTTTTTTTTCAAGAAGAACGCCTGCCTCGTTTGGTTCCTTGGTTGTTAATTCTTCCAATGATTCACAATTTACAGTTGCGACGCCTTCTGCCGTCATGCTGTCATTCTGTACAGGAGTGTCCAGAGACCGTTGACGGCAAGGCTGTTATCCTCGAAGGAGGAGATGTTTTTTTCACTGGCAAAGAGATATTTGTTGGTATACGGAAGCATGGAACAAACTTCGAAGGTGCTAAAGTGAGTCATCGTGTTCTTTTTTCTAAAATCTATTTATTTTGAAGTGGTCTTACTCAGGCAATAGCCCGAGTGTTCTGTGACCATGCTGTTATCCCAGTGCAAATGTCGGACAAAGCACAATGCCTCAGAAATTATGTTGCCGTAGCTGCTCCTGGAATACTTGCCATCGGAACTAGCAAGGAAGCTCAAAACGTTTTGAAGGTAGAGCTACTTCGGCTATCGAATTAGGAATCGGGAATCGCCTCTTACACAATGTTATTTTTTCAGGTATTAGAAGCAGAAGCCACGTTGCGATATAAGATAATACCGGTTGAAGACGATGAAGGAGTTAACTGTATGTTTGTCAATAAACGGTTGATATTTCAACGGAGTAAATCTGCAGCGGTACGTCACTAACTCCTAGTAGTCTTTATGCCACTTCTCACCTTCGTTTTGTAGAAATTCACTCCTCTACAATCGAATGGACTTGAGTTGTGGACCGTTGATGCTGCAGACCTACTCAAGGTATTCGCTGCTCATGCTAAAACATTCGCTCAACTTTTGCTGCAAGGACAAAATTGAAAAAGGAGACAACTTTGATGTTCAGAATTGTCATTGCAGGCTGGCTCACCATTGGCAAGGCACTGCTTCCTGATCATGAACGTGAAGTCTACAAAATATCCCCACTCATGATTATTAGAAATATCGAACATTACTTTGATTACTGAGATGAAGATTACTGAGACAAACCATCTGTTCTCTACCATTAACCTCAAAGATTCAGGTCACAAAAACAAAGGATTTTTCGATAGAACATATGTACGTCTATAAGTGCCGCAAGGGCATTCTTAATCATCAGGAAGTGAAAGCTTGAATCGATTTGTAAATAAATAATAAACGAGTACAATATTTCCTAAAGCTGCAAACCCTGAGAGCTTACCAAAGGTTGATAATAGCCCATGACAGCACCAACTGGTGACCTGTGCGAAGGATGCAACTCGACTTTTGTGCGCAGTGTGTGTTAAATAGTGATGATGATTTCCTTTACCTTTTCTCGTAATGATGATTTCCTTTACCTTCTCCTATCCCTTACAAATCTTCTTCTTTGGAGAGTCCTCGAACTCTCGGCTTTTGACTGGGGGTGGCATATTCATGTACAGAGTGCGTCGATATGTTCGCGCCTGCGCGGATTGTATCTTGTATCGGCCTGGTCAAAAGCTTGCACTTTGTAGACTAGAAGTACATTGTAAGGCGATTTGAAGTCACCTGAAAATCTAGCCCAGCCCTAACACGGGTGGCTAGTCACGCTCTGTAAAGCGGGAGGTGAACCTCGGTGCAGGCTGCCTGGAGTTCCCTTCCCGTTTTACAGAGCGTGACTAGCCACCCGTGTTGCACTTCAAACACAACTGCACTACAGGGTCTCATTCTACTGACCCCGAAAGAACCCCCATTTCCGCAGCGATGGGAGCAACGAGTGTGGACAGACTGATAAAATCTCAGGCCTAACCAGGCTGTGCAAATTGAAAAGGACTAAGATGACGAGCTGTACTTACAATGCCCACACACCCGCATCGGAAGCACCCGTCGAGGCCCTGATGATGCAATCTAGGAAGATGAAGTACGACCGAGGCGAGAAGACACCACCACTTCATGTCGTCTACGGTTCCGGAGAATTGCTCCTCGGAACGTCAGCAGTACAGTAGACGGTGTTGATGTCCTCGTCAAGACCCACTTGGTCACGAACATCGATCAATTCGTACGAGCCTTTGATAAGCCAAATCGGACGCTTGCGATTGAAGCGATGTGGCTGCTTACAAGTTTTGACTGCTTTCGTCGCGTTACGATCGAGAAAATCGAAGGCTCTACCGTGGAGCTGGAGAAGTTCTATAAGGGAGATCACACCCATAAGGTTTAAAGTCAAGATCAACCCAGGGGCCAGATCCATCAACGATACCGCCGGTGCTGTTTTGTCATATGCTGTTCTCTGGTTCAATTATGCTGATGTTTGTGTTTGTTTTCGTCTGTTGTTTTATACGTAGTCTTCGGGCTACGTCCAGAATAAAGTAAAGTAGTATCATCTTACCGCGGATTCACCATATTGGCCTACACGGTAAGTGATACAGAGAGACACACACGTGCGGAGATACAGATACGATAACCGATATGCCGTTGCCGTCCGGTAAGCGGTTGATGATCTGACCCAGGAAGTATGCCTGAAGAACTTCACTTTGAGACTTACGGTTCAAAGCAGAACGAGCAAGATGGAAGACTGTCTGAGTACATTATGGCCTGAGTTATACTCCCGCGGGAGCATCCGCGGAAGGGCGGGAATCGCGCAAAGACTCCTCACCTGACCAATCGCCGCGCCTCGCCACGCCCGCCGTCCCCCGTGCACCCTTGGTCCGCGGACGTTCCGCGGATGCTCCCGCGGGAGTATAACAGAGGCCTATGTCGACCAAGACCATCCATTGAAACTCGCATTTCGTTCGGGAAGCCTCTCGCCTACGATGGACCTAAGAATCTCCCGATGGCCAGTTAGATAACGAAATCGGGATCGACGTCACCTGTTCCGAATGCGCAATGAAGAAGGCATCCACTTCTACTCTGACGCCTTCGACAAACATGCACACCTACCCACGTGTCATCCACCGCAGCACGAATGCGTCGTGCCTTCACAATGGTGCGACTCTCACACATTGACCACTATCGTCTGATCTGTCTGCTACCAGTATTCTACGAGCTGTTCATCTTAGAATTAGTCATCCTGCGCAGGATCAACCGTACGCTAGACGAAGGATGAGGATAACAAGATCTCGGAGAGGACTCAGCACGATCAACGATATTCACAAAGTGACGAGGTTCATCGAAGTATTGCGAGATATATGAAACCAAGAAACTGTAAACTCCGATATAACGTATGTGCAGCGTAGTCAAGAGCGTAGTCAGAGTCAAGACTACCTAATTAACTTGCGATTCAATGAAGATTTTATATCTGTGTTCAAAAGAAGGATGTTCCACAAAAATTCATAAATACTTTAATCTTCCTACCCCACTTCCTTCTTTTCCAAAGCGAACTTTTACTCTAAGCAATTAAGCCGAGCTAACAAACAGATGAATTTCTAGACCTTATTAAGCTATTACCTCCGAACGAAATTTTTGCCTAACGCACGAAATAGCTAAATCTGAAAACGGTCTCACTGCAAGATTGTTACGCACAACCTCACATAGAGTATATTTCTAATTGATATACAGCACATTCCGTTAGACAGCAACGGAAAGCTTTAGGTAACCCTTAAGAATATAAAAACGGAGCGAAAGACAACCCACGCGATTTTGTACCACATGAAAATTGGGTGATTCAATGCATATCTCTGGGACACCATAGCCGGCAAGGAAGTGATGTGTACGAAGAAAATATATAATAAATATTATCCAGTGCGCAACCACGCCTCATTTTCACGACAATGTAAACTGTTCCACAACAGCCATGCTATTATTATGAACGAACAATGCAGCATGAATGAATAGAAGAAGAAAGTGAACACAACGAAACAACTCCAATCGCCCGAACGACACGACAAATGCGAGGAATTATAGGAGGATAAACACACAAAGGGTAGCGAACCTCGTCGAAGAGCATCGAATATCGCGCGACTTGGAACTAACGAGATGGACACCTGTATGTGACTGTATTTATAAATAAAGAGATAGCTTGGAGCTTTGCAGAAACAGGAGAACACGAGAGAGAAATATCATCGTATATCCGTTTCCCTATGAAACTGACGGTTGATTCACTTGCGGGCTCCAGGCCGGATCTCCAGCAGCCATCATTGTTCCTCGGTCCGCCTAGGATAGTCATTTTTAATGCGGGATTTGGAAAATATGCTGAGATTTCAGAGCAACTTGCATAAGTAGCACTACTGCACTGATATAACAAGACTCACCTTTTTCCCAAGGGCCATAAAACCGTAAATCGTTCCACAGGCGAAGATCATGCCGGAACCGAGGAATGTATTGAGTTCGAAGCAAATAATAATAGGCACTATGCCCATCCTAAAAACGTACACTAAGAGCTGCAGAAATAGATCTCTAATCACTTTCCGGATTCCTACATAGGGATGGGAGCTGAATCCGTCCTACGAGGCATGTGTCTATCAAATTACGATAAGAAGAGGGAAACTAATTGCGAATTGTTATACAAGGCAATCACATAAAATACGGGCGACACCTTTATATATAATGGTGATTTTAAAAACGATAAGAGTGTTGAAGCGATGATTACATTTACTCTGTTCGAAGGTTTTGCAAAAAGCACATAAAGCCTGAGCGTGCTTCCACTAGGTATTAACCGCTTTTTAGAAGCTTACCAACAAGCGGAGCCATCATCATCTCCTCTTATGCTATAAAAAAAAAACGTTTAAAAACGAGGTAGGAGATGAACACTCACGTTCCGTAGAGGGCAGCTTTGTGCCAGTGCTTTCGCGACTCACTGAACTGTGCAATCCTTTCGATGAAGTCTACGAACATACAACAAAACGGAGCTTCTAACGCAATAGTTAGAAATCCGAACAACCTGAAAAGTTAAATTTGCAAGCTAATCAAATACATTCACCATAAAGCACATAATCCAAAACCTACATTTGCAACAAAACAGCTATTATGCAGCCAGGCTGCACGGACAGGAGTCCAAGTGCTCCAAAGAAGATCGCAAGAAATCCACCGACAATTCCGACTCCTTTGGCAAGAAAGCGGACCCACCTGAAATTCATACCGACAACAGTGCACACTAGAAGACAGTGGGAATGAAATATAATTTCACAAATCTTATCGTAGCAGGGAGCTGTTGCGAAGAGACGCTGCCCGTCGTATACGTCAAACACTGGAGTCAGGTTAGGTTCTTTTCCCCATACATTAAGCTTTTTATCTCACGTGGGATGGGGTCTTGACGCTACAATTGTTTTCGGAAGATTGACACCAGACATGCTGGTTGGGACCGTAATCCATGCTACAGGTGATCGACCCCCTCGAGCTACAACACATAAGTAGAAGGCACGGCGCAGCTCAAGAACAAATAGATGAATCAGATTTTTGAACATAACGTAGAAGACCCTGGAAAATAACCAAATATGTGGCTAATCCCCGAATTCGTACCGTTCCTCTACGAGTCCTCTACAAGTCATCCGATCTAAATTGAAACCGCCCACGTCCGACTTTCCATAAATCTAAAATAGACTGAAACCGATACATTGCAAGCTCAAGGACGAGCCCATCTAGCTAGTGTCATCTTCAAAATGAGGAATTTCTAAAACGGAGCACTGGGAGAAGACGCTGGTTCTCGCTTGCACCCCGATCCTAGGTTCCTGGTTGATACCCCTGAGCCAATCAAGCCCGCCATCCTTCCGGTGTCTATAGATTAATACTAAGCTTGTATGCGTAACAGAGAACACTGAGCTGTTCATCGGCTGGTCACCGCAAATCATTCCTCAAGCAATATACGCATTCCAACTTCCTTTACGGCAACCCGTAGAAGGAGAGTGCGTAGATCATCCCAAAGGAGATTGATCAGGATAGATTAGCATAGACCCTTATCCTTAATTTAAAGAAATGTTGAAGCGAAAACAAACCAGTTCAAAAACAATCGAGAAAAAAAAACGTCAAAGTTGCGCAACTTCTTCGAAAAAAGAACCACAGCAAAGGCCTGTTCATACCTCGCGACGGAAGAGATTGGTCGTCCAGCCAACCCGATCACCCAGCAAAAATCGATACGTATATTTGCCTCGCCGACCAATCGCTCCCGTCGCGATGTATGAACAAGCCCTTATGCTTATTATTTATCCCGTGGTAACTATCACTTCCTAACCCACTGGGAGTGGAAAAATATCAAAACTGGCAAATATACGTATCGATTCGATTTCTTCTACCGATTTCATTACCGGTTGTTTCCTTAAATTCGGTTAATTCCACCCGCGATATCATGCTAAGCAATGGATCACATTTAACTGTTCCATACTAATGATGCTGACCAAGGCAGAAGACAAGCAGATATTAAGCAATAAGATGACAAGCTTTCAGATAGATGTATGTCCTATAAATGCTGTATGAGAAAATCTGGGCTATTCTGAACAAAGTCGCCCGGTAAAGCCTCTTTTAACACAGCCTGTGCCGACATTCTTTGACGATCTTGGGTTCGCACTTAACGTCAGGCACCCATACAAAGTACTACAGCAAAGGCACAGTGCCGCATTGCAACAGACATTTTATAGGGAAGATTACAGACTTGGAGGATGGGCTTGTCGCGAATGGTCGTCCTATGAGGACCTTATTAAGGGAGTAACAATGACGAAAGCTTAAAGACCAATTGCGGGCATAGAGCCAATCAATAGAATTCGAATGAATGCATTCATTATATGCACATATATCAACTTATTAATAGGCAGGTAAATAGGCTCTATCTCAGGTTCTCCACATCGAAAGACTATCAGAGGAGCACACACTAAACTAAGTACCTAACACCCGTTTAGCCCAAACCGAAGTCAAGTTCACATGCAATAAAAATTAGACTTTCTACGATAAAAGGAAGCGCTGTGGAGAACCACTAGATATAAGACCTTCATAAACAGTTTTCAGCGACGAATTTGCATTTGCAAAATGGGTGCGGTGACTGCTTCGAAAGGATATCAGCAAAACACCCTGCAGCCCTGTATCACTCTCCTATATAGCCATTAGAATAGAATATAAAATATCAACCACTCGTATAAGACCATACTTCTTTCCGCGGAGGCAACTGGAATGCGTATTTGGTCTATGCGACGACAAATGGTGAGACAATTATAAACGGCGGATATCAGGACCGGCTCACCGTAACCGCAGTGCGGGTCGCGCCGAGACTTTGCTGTCTGCGCCCTCCTAGCTCAGAGACCGCGCGTCCGCGTCCACGCTGCGACGTCCGATCGATGTCTTGTGCGCCCGCGATAGCACCGTGTGCAAGTGGGTCGTGGTGCAGTAGGTAGAGGGTTTACTTCATGCGAGGGATGTCGGTGGTTCGGTTCCCGGGCGCCGCGGCGTTCTCGCACTTCAGCTGAGTGTCTGAGATCTGAGAAGGTTTCGACGTCTACACGACGTTGCGCGTTTTTTGCGCATTGTTTCAGCCGTATTCGCTTCGCCGCTGTAAGAGCGCAAAATCTAGCCGCGAACTCCCTCTGAGCGAAGAAAGCAGTCTCCGTACGAGCAGCTTGTATGACACACACCCTGGAGTCCCTTCCCTAGCCTTGCTCTGCGCTCGAAGAGCGCAGAACCCCGCCGCGAACTCCCCCTGAGCGAAGAAAGCAGTCACCGTACGAGCAGCTTGTATGACACACACTCTGGAGTCCCTTCCCTAGCCTGGCTCTGCGCTCGAAGAGCGCAGAACCCAGCCGCGAACTCTCCCTGAGCGAAGAAAGCAGTCTCCGTACGAGCAGCTTGTATAACACACACCCTGGAGTCCCTTCCCTAGCCTGTCTCTGCGCTCGAAGAGCGCAGAACCCCGCCGCGAACTCGCCCTAAGCGAAGAAAGCAGTCTCCATACGAGCAGGTTGTATGGCACACACCCTGGAGTCCCTTCCCTAGCCTTGCTCTGCGCTCGAAGAGCGCAGAACCCCGCCGCGAACTCTCCCTAAGCGAAGAAAGCAGTCTCCATACGAGCAGGTTGTATGGCACACCATGAAGTCCCTTCCTAGCCTTGTTCTGCGATTGCACAATGGACGTCTCACCCGACGCCTAAGGTTACGGTGAGCCGGTCCTGATATCCGCCGTTTATAATCCTGTCAAATGGTGGCCAACCGATAAACAAGTCAGTGATTAACACTTCCCATGAATCTCGTACTAGAGCACCAACCTCACCAACTCCTGAGAGATGAAATGCCTGGTTGGGCCTTTCGGGAACCGAGCCCTAAACCTTGATTCGAAACACATGCTAGAGGCGGCGCAATTCACGCCCACAGCGAACGCTATACGCATATATGGGAGTGTTTTTATATGAATTATCATGTGAAAATTATGTTAATTACGACCCTTTAGACTACAAGAATCTAGATTACGGAAAATGCAGTGTCGACTTACCGTAATCCAAAATTGCGTAAGCGGTGTGTTGTGCAATCACGAGACGCCCCGTTTCACGGGATTTTCACGCGATGTACAAGGAGCATGCTTTGGGAATGATTCCCAGCTGATTAAAGATAAGAGATAGTGCGAAATTGTCCAAATGTTCGGCATAAAACCAGTTTTATTCGAGGAAAAGCACTTAATTGTTAGTATCTTAAGGTTACCGTAGACGAACCATAGAATTTCTTGTGTAATATCAGGCAAACGTTTTTCCTAGTCCTCCTTTAACGCGGTTTCTTCTTCTTGGAACTTGTGGTTATCGTAACATCTCGATTCTCTTAATCGTAGCGCAGTTGAACCGTTGTTTGTTTGTTGGCATCAGGACGAAAAAGGTTAAACTAGATAAATGAAGGAGGATTAGTTACTGGAATCCAAATCAAAACCATATTTTTGTCCCATTCACTGTGCCTTATGTTTTATTTATCTTCAAGGCTTTTACATTGTGCTGCGCAGTTCTCAAGAACAAAGTGTAATCGCTTTACAACGCTAAAAGAAAGAAAACATGATGATAACACCGCATTTTAACAGGAAAATGTAAACGAGTAGAAGATGTTTGCCTGTTCCACTCGAGTTTCTAGACAGGTGCTACCACTACCCTAAACAGCGACTTCCTTATCCAGAATTCGTTCACAAATTCCAATTTCAGACTCATATTAGCCCGGGGGGGGGGCAGTCCTTTACGAATTGTTAACGATGGCTGCGGATCTGTACATACAACATGCAATGCAATATATTAATACCTTAACTTTCCTGTTACCCTCCCTTGGAATTTCCTGAAATAGAGCTATGGTAGTTGGGGGGATCACCTTGCAAAGTGTCACAGACACGAAAAAACGGTAACACACTGACAGTAAAGTAAACAACCAAACAATGCTATAGCTCTGTTCTGTTTCCGCGTCATCGGAGGAGAGCACAGATTTAGACAGGGCAAGGGACTCTAGGGTGTGGCTCGAGTGACGCGCCCGTGCTAAAGTTGCCCACATCCTGGAGTTCCCTCCCTTGCCAAATTCGGAAGCAGATAAAACACGGATCTGTAATCGAAAAGTGGAGATAAGACTGCATTCATATTCGCTGTATGTAGCTGCTCGCCGCGGCAGGCCATGGTGACCCCCTCCAAACTACCATAGCGCCCTGAAATAAAAAAAAAAACATTTTATTAGGGCACCGGCTATGAAGAGGCTGGAGCATGTTGCATTACTTTAAAAATTGAAATGGTTTGCTCCCCCTCTCCCCCCCCCCCCCCCCCCCGATATGTATTGCACCAACCCCGATTCGTAGGAGCATTCCCTTCGCATTCACTGCCTCCCTGTCTAGTAACAGCTGTTGTAGAGTGCTTTCCCTTAGCATTCACGGCGAAACAGTGCGTGTCGTGATTGCACAACACACCGCTTACGCAATTTTGGATTACGGTAAGTCGACGCTGCATTTTCCGTAATCTAGATTCTTGTCTTTAGACTTGCACCACAACTTTACTACTGAGCCATGAAACCTGACTGAAAACAACATTTAACAAGTAACCGTCTCCTAAATACATCAACAGTGAAGAAACTCACCAAGGAAAATTCGCATTAGGATCATGCTCCGCTTGCATTTGCGTTGAGACACCCGATGCCGCGGCTCCCATGTTTTATCTGAACATGAATATTAGCCTAGCGAAAGCCAACTGTGAGATACCGACGAGTCTACAGTAGCGAGAAATTGAAGAAAGAGCTGAGTCAAACCAGAAGTGCACGTAAAAAGTTGATGAAAACCTCTCAAAAATGGCGCGCACGGCGGACCGAATCGATCGATATCGCGCTGCCGCATAGGACTATCTCAATCTGATAAAAGCTGACACCAAAGAAAAACACGTGCACACGGTTGCCGGGTCAGAGACAGAGAGAAGTGAGTTGGAATCGGAACACAGTTCAGAAGTGGGGAAGAACTTTGGACTCGCTCAACAAGTCCAGATTGCAGACGTAACACAAATAATTATGGGTCAAATCGGCAGATATATTGCTTTCGAAGGTTACGGAAGTGGAATTCCAGACGCCAGATAGCAATCCAAGGTAGGAAGGGCACATCAGAATCAGCCACATTGCTAGTGACAGGTGACTGTTAGCGTCTCGACTGTTACTGAATAAATAAACAGAGAGGGGGGCTGACAGTTCACCATGTCAGTGTCGGTGTTTTGTTTCCACTACCATTTCCTTACACACACATACACACAAACCATACACAAATCTATAAATATACAAAGGGAAGCACATTCGCGTTCCATGGCGCTGTAGAAGCCGACCACCAATAGAAATTGGATCTACATCCTAGTTCGAATAGACTGCGGCCCCGGCGTAAAAAGGCAAGGAGAAAACCAAAAAATAGTAAAGCATTCGCCTCATGCAATCAATATTTCTTCAATAATAGAAAGAGCGCTACCGCTTGCGTTCTTTGTTAAGCTCCGCACGAGGCTCGTTGATGGGCACCACACTGACATAACCATCGAGAATCGAACACGGAATTTTATTATGCCATTGTTGCTTTTCTTTCGTTGACAAGCGAGACAATAACAGTTTCTGAAGCTCGGACGGCTACAGTTGAATACGTGAGCAGTTATAAACTATGCAATTTTGTTTTCAAACGACTTCGAAGACAAAAAACGCATAACGGACAATGGAATTTCCAGTTACAGGATATGGCTGAATATCATTAATCACAACAACAGCTAAATAACAGTTTCTAAAACTAGGACGGCTTAAGAAAAAATCGGAATCGGAATCGCGGCCCTCAGAAAGGCATTGCGGAACCACACTTAGTCACTGCTGACGGTTTTGCTCCTTCTTTTTTTGTGACTACACCGTCGGGCCGAGTCGCCGATAGTGCAACCATTGTAATTTTATATTCATTTTTTAAACTCATTTTTATTGATAACCGATTTTATTTGTTCCATTGGTTTTAAAGTTACGTTACTGTGTTCAGTGGTTTCAATGGTGAGCTCGCTCGTGTGGATCGCTTTACATGTGTTGTATCACATGTTAGAATAAATAAATGAGCGTCGCAAACATCTCGTTTGACGACACCGCCAAGAAAAACAAGAACGGAGACAACGGACGGTTGACATTGGGTCTACCGTAATCCACGCGCAATACGTGCTTCTGGTCCAGTCACGGACGCACGAGATGACGTACGAGTTAACGCTTATATTGAATTTTTGTGGCGATAACCACGCGATTGTGGTGTGCGAGTAAATCTGTACGACGAAAAAATATTTGCCTGCCAGATAAATTCATTGTGGTACTTCGGAAGAGGGCGATCACCTTCGAAGAAACTTTAATTACGCAGGCAAGGGAAACGAGATATGATATTGAAGGAGACAAACAATTAATAAACTGATGTTCTCTCAGCAGGGATCTGGACAGAGGAACTCCTTGGTGTGGCCCGACCAACACACCAGTGTTGGAATTACCTACATCCTGGAATTCTTCCCCTGCCAAAATCTGGAGGCAAACTAAGGTGAATGTGTGATCGAAAAGAGGAAATAAGAGTGCATCAAGATTCGCTTTATGTACGCACCACGCGTGGCGCCACGGTCCGTACTGTGCCCTCCTACACGTATCATAGCTTCAAAAAGCATTCAGTAACGCGAAACAAGAACTAATGATGATGTGATAAGATGATAAAATGGTATGCGACTCATACTGATGCAATGTAATGAAAGTTTTTCCTGCACCGTCATAGTGTCTTCTGTCTGATTCCTGCGTCCCCATATGGTGTGACATCAGTGGTTAGCTTGGCAGTAGTCTTTAAAAAGGAACCGTTGCTATCTCAGCAACCACTGAGTTTTGCCGTCTGGTTGTTGCATGTCAGCGTTTTGAGGGCTACAAAGATCATTTGCTTAGTCAGGTGGAGTACGATACCAGAATGGTTTCGGAGCACGAACTATTTCTGAGTACCTGTGGTGCATCAAAAGTGTTTCATGCGGTTGTAATTTCATTGCAAAGAAATCAGTATCAAAGAAGAATGCGGTTTGACTTTATGAGTCCGTTTGCATTTTCGTTTGAATGCTTTGCATCTCGTTTTAAGCTTTTTCTCCGTTCTTATCAGCTTGGTCACCTGATATTTAAGTGCGTCGTTCTATTGAGACAGGGTTGTGTGTTATTTCTTTTGTGCCAACGAAGTTGGAAGATGAAAATATTTGTTCCCCACTGGACTACTAACCCCGAGTGCAACGACATCGCTACACTGTGTGGTGGGTGGCCCTGAAGACGAAACGATTAAAATGTCATGCCTAAAATGAGCATTTCCACCTACCATCCTTGTTGGCGCAGAAGACGTAACAAAAGTGGAGTGTGCGTCCTTAGATCCATATATTGCTACTTGATGTATTTCTATAAGCCACGACTTGGCCTCTCAAACTTATTCTTCAGAAGCTTTTTCCTGCAAGTAATTCAATATTTGGCGCCAACGCAAGCGTCGTCTTTGGACGTCCCCGTGATTGCACCAGAAATAACGAAACGCGCGCGAAGATTACGGTAGACCCAATGTCAACCGTCCGCTGCCTCGGTTCTTGTGGGAATTCAAAGGCATATTCGGAAAAGCTGTTCTCTACACAGACCCGCACCGAGAGAAAGGCTTACAAGAATGCAAAGAAACACGGTGCAACCTAAAAGGATGGTGTAGACTCGGAAAAATAGTTGGATTGCGAAGTCAATTTAGTGGAGAATGAAAATGACTGAAAATTAGTTGTGTGGTAGCTGACGTAGGCTGTACAAGATGACACAGAGTGCAATGAGGAAGATGTCCACAAAAAAAAAACTGTTTAAGACAAGAAACTACTTGGAAAATGAGAAAAGATCTGCACATACCATGCTATGTAGCGCTCATCAGCCAAAGTTCCACTACAGTTCGAGGACGGGTAGATTTCGAAAGTCGTTGGTCTATACTTGGAAAGCAGCTTCATTTTGACAACCTACGCCTTCCATATGTTTCAGGCAGTGCACCTCTTCGGAGCAGAATTCAATATTGAGCCCATCAGGCATGACATAGTCTTCATGAGTAATCATGTGTAGTGAGACCGTAGGCAGCTCACTATTCTGGTATCTTCAGGATTATAACTAACGACTATTCCCGATCTTTCTATGAAAAGCTGCAAGGAATTTAAATCAACAAGGAAGAGCGATATCTATCTTCTGAATAGTATCTAGAACAGCTCTGCGGGAAAAGTGGTTATACGGTTATACGTTGTTAACCATAGAACTAGCAATAGCATGATACCAAAGAGGCTCAGAATCTCTCGAAGAGCAGAACTTTAGGTTCCATACCACTGAAAACAATAAAAAAGACAGAACGGAGCTATGCTGCTCCAATCCCATAAACATGCCGCCTTCAGAAACAGCAGAATTCCTTAATGGTGTTGACAGCCGTGAGAGAAAAGCTCAAGATGCACGTATGTGTTGGAAAAGCAAACATCACTACAAACTCCCTAGCCTGCACTACCGTTTCGGAGCTTAGGCTCCAGCAGCATAACTATAATACTATGAAGGGCAAGAATGTATACACAAACTTGTGGAATGGCTACTGCATATGGAATGCCGGGAACATGAAAACGCTTCCTATGGTCGTTACTGAAGAGATGAGCTTAGTGGCTCATTATATTCTACTCAAGGTCGCTCTCTATATGCACACATGCTTCATGTTCCCCCACCCTCTTAAATAAACAAAACAAACGAAAGGATTCCTACAACAAATCAAAAAAAAAAGTTGCGATGGCTCCAACCGAAGGAAATATGAGTCTTATAAAGAAGAGCTAAGCCTGGTAGTCAAAACGCGTAGGCATTAAGCAGGTAAAAATGGCTTACGTGACGGAAGTACCAGTTCGGCTAATTTCCCGAACAGGGACACCAGAAGTTATGTACAAAACTCGATCCATACTAGCACACTGGAATGACAGTTCGCTTCCAGCCAAACAGTTTTCACGCATCTCTACGCGCTCTTAAAAAGGGTATCTAAACAAGAGAGAAACGCGTCAAGAATTTTTGCTAGAACTTCGTCCCTTATCCACTTATGGGATTCTTAAAATAATTGTAAAAATTTGTGAAATCACTCCTGTTTTACATGGCAGCCCAAATCGGAGGGATTCCGAGCGTTTTAATGTTGAAGTAAACACGAAAACTAATTTCAGATGATTACCTCCCCGTGTCTTCACAAATACATAGTGTTAGTGTAGTCTGTTAACGCTTTCCTACCAAAAAAAAAAAAACACGAACTATCGGCATAATTTTGGAATATACCAGACAATCACAACATTTCGTTCAATCTGCATGATCAGAAGAAAAGAATGGCGCTCATCCAGAGACTGGAAAGTGAACGATTCGGAAGTATTGCTCATATTGTTGAATGACCTTGAAGAAACACTTCGGCGGCTTCTCGCTATACACCAAAAGGGGGTACCTTTACAAGTATTAAATGGATTCAGATGAGATAAACTCCATGGAAGAACAAGAAAACGAGTTAGACATTTTTTTACAACGCGAATGAGATACACTCGCGAGAAAAAATAAAAGAGGAAATATAACTAAAATGTCAGATCCAACATGATGCAAACATCAGTTATAAACCTACAACAACGAAATACTAATAACCACTGGTGAGAGAATTCATTTCACCTGTTAGCAATTGGAACACGACGGCAAAACGACTTAAAATTGCATGCTTAAAAACCAGATGATCTGCGAATCAATTTTGTGCTCTACAAATGCATGTTGAGTCAAACTTAAAGCCTCCCGTTTTGTCACTAAAATAGCGACATGGCTATTTCGCAAGTTTTCTTTATTCATCTTCCTCTTCTAGTTTATAACCATAGAAGGATGTAAAACAAATTTTAATGATAATTACGCTTCATTGCAGTGTGTGCACTCTAACGAAACGACCAAGAGCAACGGACAATACCAAAAAAGTTAACAGAGAATTTAAAACGAAAAGGAGGAAGCAAACTAGAACTCCCTACTCCGTTGTGCATTGACGTGAAATAAGTTTATCTTCAAGAAAACCTGTAATATCATTATATATATATATTAGGATCAGTATACCGTGGAATGAAGAGAATAAAACGCAGTGCACATCGGAAGTGTGTCGAGAGGACAGGATCACTGGCTGCATAAAAAGCACAATTATGTGAAACACGTATGGGAAGACCTCGGCCGCCCTAAGGCGCCGATCGATAAGACGAAAGCTAGATTAGCGAGCGCGCGAAAACCGCAATAAAGCCCTTATAACTGGACCACTCACCCAGGAAGGATGCTTGAAGAAGATCTGAGGTTTCAGCAAATACGATTAGACACCACTAGAACGAGAGAAAGGTCTGGGAAAAAAGGCACGAAAATGATACGGCAGAATCGCAAAACAGTGGTGTGCTTAGTGCAAAAGTTTATATTCCAGTAGATAGGGCACCGTTCTTCGCTCAGAATCACGTACATTCTGCGCTACGTTTGCCGAGCGTCCTGCGGTATCGAAGGAGGCGTTGGCTCTCGAGGGCACCCTTAATCGATTCGTGGTTTAGGCCCCATCCATGCGAACTCAGCATTCCATCCCGCCGGGGTCGGTCAAATTGTGCATGGCGTATATGGGAAATACAAAACACTTTTCTGTCGGTTGGACAACGCTAGCCCTGGTATATGTCAAATACGCATTCAAGCCATCTCCACGACATTCCTATAAGTAGAATGCGTGGCGTATCCTAAGAGCTTCTGATTAGCGCTGCCCTTTACACTTAATTTATTTTCATGTACCCGAAAGTGACATTACATGAAAGGAAATAACTCAGCAACTATGAAGGAAGGATTCTGAATTACAATTACTGATTAAATTATAATTACAAATTAGGAAAGAAAACACGTATCCCCTACTAAAAGCGACTTACTGAAATTTTACCTTTACACGTTTCCCTTTCAAAAGTTATCCATTACTAAACGTATAGAATAAGAAGACACCTCCGTCACCTATGACCCCAGTAGTCGACGACATCCTCGGGCGGGTACAAGTAACGTTCAGGGATATCGCTTCCTCGTGTCCGTGTAACCCCTATGGTAACCCTCATTTGAGGTACACGAATAGTCTTATAGCTGCCATCCAAGGTATTAACGAAAAATCCAGACCAACGTGATGTTGGGCGTCCTGGTGTTGTTCTTGACATCCAACAAAATAAAGTCAATCACATCTCTCGTCTCTTCGTGTTCCTCGAGCGAGGTGGATCCATTGGAGCACTCTGGCACACGACAGGGACGAATGGAGATGCCGCCGGCGCTAGCTCGAGCAACTCGATGATCAAGGGAGAGACCAGTGGCACAGGTGAATGTGTAAGTCAAAGATCAGAAACTTCCATTCTCTATTAACATTCTTCGTACGATTCATCCGTAGTGCAGCACTTTCACAGATAAAAATAAGGACAAGAGCGTCAATCAATCTCTTGTCGGGATGCGTCACGCACTCTACATCGCAGCAATATCATCGGAACGAGTTGTATCCGTATTTGATTTAAGTTGGACTGTACAGTGACTTGCAGAATCCAATAGAGAAGCTGGCATTTTTCTTTCTTTCCCAGACAATTCTGGTTTCACTCCACTGACCCGGACGGATGAAAGGCTTGGAAAGTCTGTGCAGTACCTGAACCAAGAACCTCGACTTGGCTGCACGCGACAGCGCGCGCCTCAGACTGCGGTGGTGTGCGCCTATTGGCGTTTGGTATTTCCAAATATTAGGTTGTCCCACACGGAATGTCGCAAACATTGTAGCCTTCTTTTCACAGTTACTCGCATCGGTTGTGAGCTCACTTACGTTAGTTTTTTTTTTGCGGCGTTTCATCCTCTACATTTCCTATCTTTCCTACATTTTTCCCTCATCGCTTTCAGAAATTATAGCCTTCAGACTACAATGGACCAGAAAATCATTGTGCGCGCGTGCCTGCTCTACGAGTTCAGGTTGAGGAAATCCACTGCGGAATCTCATCGTTCATTGGTAGCTGCATTTAGCGAAGATGTCGTTTCCAAAAGACGATGCGAGCGGTGGTTTCAACGTGTTGCCGCCGGCGGAGAAAGTCTTGAAGACGAAGAGCATGGGAGACAGGCGCCTGTACTGGATAGCGACTTTTCACGAACTGCCGTAGAAGTTGATCCGATATGATCAGAGGCGGAGCTTGCAGTAGAGCCTGTCTGCTCCAAATCCTGCCCCAAATTTAAATCCAAGTCGAACTGACACGTCCTCTACCAACTTGTTGAATGATAATGCGAGGCCTCATGCTGCAAAAGTCGTTCAGTATAAAATCGAGAAACTTGTTTGGACAGTTTTGAGTCATCCGCTGTACAGCCCTTACATTGCCCCACCGACTACCACATATTCCGCTCGCTGCAACACGCCTTAGATAGGAAAATGTTCCCTGACTACGACGAAATCCGGATTTGTGTGACCAACTTCCTCGATTCGCGACCAGTACAGTTTGTCGTGAACAAGTTCACGACCCTCCGTAAATCATGTTCGGACCGTCCGTGAGCAAGCCATTGGCTCGCAGCCGACCCAAACACCAGTCTTCTCCAACACCTCGGCTCGGACGGTACGTCCGCGAAAAAATATCATCCACTGAACCACCGTGTACCTCGAAAGGGGTACAAATTCGACCGTTGGCCTAACCCGCCACACAGTTCTTTAAAGACGGGATCCAATCTTTGCGTGTACGTTGGACAAAGGTTGCTTACAATTGTGAAGTATGTGTTACCAAATTAAGTTTGGTTTTAATTGCTTTGTGGGCGCGTGTAGTGCAGTCGGAGGAGGCGCGACTGTCGCGTGCACCCGATACCAGGTTCCTGGTTCGGATTTCCCGCCCAGGCCAACCAAGCCTTCCATCCCTCCGGGGTCGGTGAATAGGTACCAGACTTGTCTGGGAAGGATAGAGCGCTGACTTGTTCATCGGCTGGCCACCGCAAGTCATTGTATGGCCAAATACGCATTCATGTCGCCTCCACGACACCCCGTAGAAGTAGAATGCGCTGGCGCATCCCAGAAGGGTTTGAGTAACGCCGTCCTTTATCCTTTTATCCTTTATCCTTTAATTGCTTTGTATGAATTTAACTTTTTGGTTTGATGCGACATTCCGTGTGAGACACCCTAATATTATCATAGATGTTAAGGACGACCGTCGTTTGTCAGCCGTCGACCTTTAATCGCACTGCCTTATCGCACACGACGTCTCTGAGCATCACGTCGACATATGGAATCCCTTGCCAAGCCCTGACTTCAAGCTCACGACGACATCGTGCTGGTGAAATTTGGTGGTGAATCACATTTAGATCTTTCAAATTATTCTGCTCTACTTAGAGGAACATTTTGCTATCCACGGCTTCGATAACACTTTAGTTTCGACAGAATCGAATGGGATCGGCAGTAAAATTAAGGTGCAGCGGCAGCTTGTGCTCGAGCGATACTTCGATAAGCTCGTAACCTAACGGTGTGGATATGGTCGACTGTGCTAAAGATCCACCGAAATCCTGCTTACTTGAATGGCTGCCATTTGTCTAGTTTTCTGTCGATCTATAGACAGCAGGCAGACTTGACGATAGTTGTCAATAGTGTGGGCGTTTTCCTTTTTGTAAGCAAGACGGTCCTGCTTTTCTTCTACTGAGATGGAACCTGGCATTTCGACAGGAGTCATGAGCAGTCGTGCCAGGGTGGATGAGCACTGACGGAAAGACCTTCAGACGTTTAGATTTAGATTTATCCAACGTGGATATGCTCCACGGGATTTCTGAGAGAAAAACAAAAACTAAAGCCAACCCAAAAAAAAACAAGACAAGATGTATAGTATCGCAAACCGTAGTTATGAAATAAGGGCAAACACTGACTGAACTGTAACTGAAAAAGTGAACTCTACCAAGGCCTACATTCCGAAGAAAAAATGAATGAAAACAGACAAGAACTAAGGAACAAACAAAGAACCACAAAAGGGGGTTAGAGCTTGATCCCATGAATACCGTGCATAGAATGATTCTTCACCGACGAGATGGTGGCGTGTCGGATCCCGAGAGGACAGAGAGAACGACACATCCATCCTGCGGTACATGACATGAGGACAGGGTTCCAGGACATTGCTCCAAATTCAGGCAGTGTCACGTCCGATGCAAGGGCAGGAAAAAACCGAGGTGCAGCGCTTACTCAATGCCACGTGAAACTTCAACGCGACTGTTCGTAGGAACAATGTCTGACCTCTTGGAGCAAGTAGTCGTGGCAATGGAAATAACGCCACAATAGAAGCCGTGGATTACAATCTCCATATCGCCTTCTGCACGAAGTAGTGGCTCCAACTGCATGACGGAGAGAGGTTTCCCTGGACTTAAAGTTGGCGATGTTTGGAATGACTCCAATGTTTAATAGATTTTGGACGCCGTTGGGCTCGATGCTGCGGACTTCTGTTTTATGAACACCCTGACGGTTTAGTTGATATTCCAGTAGGCTAGAACTTTGAATGAGTTTTGACGGAAACTAACAGGCGGCTCTAGAGGCATTCATATCTAGTCTGCTCGATGCTCGATGCTTGCTCTACGATAATCGCTAGAGCGATCGTATATGAGAGAAAAAAACGAAACAGAAAAACCTTGGTCAGATAAAACGTTGAACTCTCTTAGTATTATGTTGAGACTAAATCTCCACATAGCTGTAGTAGTTTGAGTGTGAAAGTTTCTAACATTATAGTGAGAGGCATGAGTGCTCCGGAAATTTTTCGAACTAAACAGAATAAGCAGCTCATGAAAAATATTTCGGCAATGGAAAAGCGACAGTTTGGAGGAACTCATCGTCGGCCAGCATAGCTCCCTGACATCCGGAGAATATAGAAAAAGTATAAGTACGAAAACAATGTGTAAGGCGGATGAAGATGGGACTCCACAGCTCTGCAGGTAAGCATCACAAGTCATCTGACAGCTCAGCCTCATCGCATTAACATGTTCGAAATTTTCTAGTCCACAGCTCTTCTACCACTATCAAGCAACGGAAGCGTGAATCACTACCCGAGGAATTTAAACCTCCCCTAATATCTTCTGTCAACGCGCTTTCTACAGACTGCACAGCGAAACGGCGGTAGCCGTAAAGTCAAGAGATAGAGTGGCACCATTCTCATTGAACTGAAGGAGATTTGTCAGAAAGGAGGCAGTTAACTTGTACCAATTAAGGAGTAAAGGACGGAAGAATGATCACTGGCGTTAAATATGCGGTCTAAAAAATAAAGCAATAAATAAGTATACAAATAAATAGAAATATACTTCATTTTACACGCTTATTCACAGAAATCATGACCGGAGCTGCCGGCATGGGTAGAAATGTCATGGAGGCAATTTGAGTGCGCATTTGACAACGACTTGCGATGATGGCCTTCCAATGAATAAGTGTTTTATCCTACCCAGACAAGTCTGGTACCAATTCACCGATCCGGGTGGGATGAAGGCGTGATTGGATTGAGCGGAAAATCCGAACCAAGAACTGGTATAGGGTGCATGCAACAGCCGGCACCTTCTTTGACTACACTCCAAGCTCCTGCGGGGATAGGCCACCACCAGGAAAACGAAATATCCTATCTTACCGTAACCTACGTTATGAATATTCAAGTCAAGGAGGAACTTTTAACTATAAACATATTCTTTAAATATCCAATAATTCTCCTCTAGTGCCTGACAATACAGGTATAGCTTCACCATAAGAATTGGACTTACTTGGGATCACTTCGCAGCGGTTTCCTAGTGCTGGGGAGAGGAGTTACCGTTGGGAATAGAAACCGAGTCGAACACACACAGCACTCCTCGAATAGGAAACCTTACAAGGAAAGGTTCTCAACTCAAGGTGAGCGCTTGCGACTCTATATTGATAGGATGTAGGGCTCTGTGAGCGGAGTCCAGAACCAAAATTAGTTTTTGCTGAACGCTTTTTTAAGGCCTGAAAAAGAGGTTCGAAAGAGTGCGCGCAACTATCATCAACCCCTACGACACCCCATAAGATGTGCCTCGGCGACGCAGTTGGCAGGAGGACCGCCTCATAGCACACCGACGGGTTTTTCAGTTCGAGTCACGAATATCTGCAAGGATATCGGCAGTGCCGATATTCTTGCAGATATTCGTTTGTTATTACGCTTTCTCGTAATAACAGGAGTCAATTTTAGACCACCAATGCTTAAAGCAAACCGAAGCAGTCTATTTGCGCCTTCATATGTGCTAGTTTCTCAACAATGGCTATCTGCACCAGCACCATATCATACCGCATTACCAATAATATCGTAACTGCACACAAATGCGCGTGCCTTACGGTTGAATATTGTGAACCCGGGCCGGTAATATTATGCACCACATAAGTCTGCTAAAAATGTCGTTGTCACCTGATCATGTTGTCGGCCGACTACCTTCCACTCTCACACCGGATTTCACTTCTCCGACAGAAGAGAGACTGCGGTTGCGGTTGCTATAAAAGGACTCCTCATGGACGCCATGTATGGAGATATCAACTGTCGGGAAAAAGAGGCAGTTCAGGTTAGAGGAAGTACTGTGAAAGTGAGACCTTTCTACACGTATCATCCAGTTGGCTTCATGGGTGCGTTTCAATGAGGAGGTGAATTTCGACTGGACACCTGATGAGACTGTGAGGAGGAAGACAACAGTGAACAATCATCGTTAGAGAAATCAGTCCTCTATGACGGCAAGCACGTTGCGGAAGAAAACGTCCTGAGAAATAGCATCTTGTGACTTCTCACAGCACTGATTTTAGAAGCAGAGGAAGGATGTCACTCACTCTCTCTCTCTCTCTCTCTCTCTCTCTCTCTCTCTCTCTCTCTCTCTCTCTCTCTCTCTCTCTCGCTCCGGTGTTTCTGCCGTGTCTGTCATTCATACGCTTGGCTGGCAGTTGGATACTTCGATGTTCACCAAGAACCGGTCACTACATCCACAGATTACGTGTTCAACGAAAAAGAAGTGACATTCCTTGCCAGCGAGAAGATTGTTCCCTACTGGCTTTGTAAGATGCTGCTGGTGTGACAAGCGCTCGTGCTTTACTTGTTTCACAGATTTGTACCATAGCTGCTAACTAAAAGGGAAGAGCGTAACAGGACTTTTTATTCCTAGAGAAGTGATGTGGTGCAGATAGGCACTGTTGAAAAACTACCACATACGCGCAAATAGACTGCTTTGGTTTGTTTTAAGCATTGATGGTCAAAAATTGACTCCCGTGATCATGACAGAACATAACAACAACAGACTAATATGTGCAAAAATATCGGCAGGACACGGACTCGAACTCAAAATCCCACCGGCGTGCTACTATTAGGCGGCACTCCTACCAACTGCGCCACCGAGGCACGTCTCATAGGGCCTGTTCATACTTCGCGACGGCAGCGACAAGAGCGCAGCGCGCGTGGCGTGCGGAAGTATGAACAGGCGACAGTAGCGACTAGAGCGACAAGAGCGGCTGGAGCGACAACGCCGGCGCTCGAGTATGAACACTTTTCGGCGGCGCGCGCTCTGTTTTAATCGATTCGTATGTTTTGCACGGGCGACGGGAGCGACGAGAGCGCAGCGACCGCAGCGACAAGAGCGACTGGAGCGACAGCGCCGGCGCTCGAGTATGAACACTTTTCGACGGCGCGCGCTCGGTTTTAATCGATATACATATTTTGCAGGGCGACAAGTCGCTCTTGTCGCGAAGTATGAACAGGCCCATAGGGTTTCGTAGGGATTGATGACAGTTTCGTGCACGCTTCCAGACCTCCTTTTCAGGTCTTTAAAAAGCGCTCAGCAAAAACTAACTGTGGTTCTGGACTCCGCTCAAAGAACCCTACATCCTGCCAAAATAGCAACGCGAAAGCTCTGCTGAAGTACACCGTTTATGCTGCCAAATTCGATAAAGGCATTGTGACTCTAAGCAAAATTTAGCATTAGGCGTCATTTGGGGGGGGGGGGGGGTGGCACCGCCTCCCTGACCGCGCCAGGAAGCACGTAATTCATGCTGGGGATTACGGTAGCCCTATGTCAACTGACCTGCATTCCCATTTTGTGTAAACGAGCCTTTAAAGAAACGAGCAAATTTGGGTGATAATTATTGCAAACATCCTTAGGGTCGAACTCCATGAAAAAAGACCTATAAGTAATTTAAAACTGCTCACTAAGGTCCTCCAAAAACAAGAACGTCCGCAAGAATAAGTGTTCAACTGAAAAACTGTGGGACTTCTACAAGGCTGTTTTTTTCCCTAACGCTGTAACCACTAATTCTGACAGAAATGGAGGACCGGTCATCGATAAATTGATTTGAAGGCCATTCGTCAATCTAGTTGCCTAACAACAAAAAGAAACAGTAGATTGCACTTAGCAGACCGCCGAGTGCAATAATTCCATGAAAATTCCAAAACCATGAATTGCGAACTAAAATCCATGAGCTCGAAAAAACAAGTGACGCGAAAACTTCCGAAACAAGCTTACCGTAACTCCTAGGATGGAATTCGCAACAGCTGAAGAACTGCTTCACAAGAACCTTTCTACTGAAAAGAAAGCCTGACCGAGAACCAAGTGAACAAACATTTGCGCGCATGTGAATTCTGACATTGGAGCGCGCTTTTTACTTGGCAATGGAGCTGGGGAACAGGCGACGAGCGACGAGGTGAGGGTTCTGGGTCAGAGTCAAGCTTGAAGTTCGTCAGTCAAAGAGGAGCAGAGAAGGAGGTTGTAATGTGGCATCGTTTTGAGGGCCGTACTGTGATCTAGTTCTAGAAGAGGATTGTCTCGTATTTTGTCAGCTTTTCAAGTGGCTTCTATATCTCCTCTTAATAAATGGCCAAAAAGTCGACGAAAGATTGAACACTCTGTTCCACGTGGATGATGTCATTTCTAGGAACAACTCTTCACATGAAAGAATCGCATTTTTATCTATTTTCTAATGTCTTACTGGTTTTTCAAAAACTCAGAAAACACTTCGAGTTAAAACCAAGTGCAACTTCGTTCTCTGACATCGTCGGTCGCAGACGAAGGCTGTTTTGTCGTTGAAATAACTTTTTCTCTACCTGAAGCAGAAAAAATTTATAAAAAAGAAATTGTACTCCATCAAATTTCAAGCATTATTCGTTACACAGTAAAACAAGCTTTTCTGCAGCGATCTTCGATATGATTAAGGGGTTCGATTTCTTATATAAGTTTTCCGGGCAAACTATGGAAACTCAAACCATCTGGTCATACCGAATCACTTGGTCGTTACAGAAAAACTTAATTGTTACTGTGTACTGAAAAGGTTTAGAAATTTTATTTGGGAAGCTTCACCTCTATGAGTCGTACCCTTTAGGCTAAAATAATTATTTTCATGGAAAACATGGATTTCGAATACCATCCCGAATCATATAGAGTACCGCTGCAGAGAGACTTGATTTTTTCTTCTGTACAATAATGAGGACTCGAAATCGTGTGGAGGACATTTTCACTCCGCAACGTTGTTTCCTTCAGGTAGGTATTTTTTTATTTCCGTGTCTAGTGAAGCCTTCACTTACGATTCCATGATCGGTTCGAAGAGTGCTTCAAAAAACTTTGTACACTGCAAAATAATCTTGCAAGTCTTAGAAAAGCCACACCAATCTGACCATGAGCAATAAGCAACAAAGTTTTGTACATGCAGATATTTCTGTTTTAAAGATCAGATAGAAAAACGTGTCGTGCCATGACGTTCGCGCCAGGAGGCTTACAAAGGCGAGGGTACGGTGTCGACCAATCAAGCCTACAGTACTGCTCCGCTCCTTCGACAGTCCCGGTTGAGTTACGCCCACTGCTTCTGCCACCTCACCTGACGATGTTGAAGGCGCCCAACGGTGCACACAGTATTCCTTGTCGTACGAGCTCATCCTCGACGACATCGCTTTAGCCTTAAGTTATCATTGGCACTGTCGCAAATCCCGACCATGCCAAATCGTCTTTAGCTCCCTCAGAATAGGCGTAGCACATCTGCATTTGAAGGCGCTAATAATTCAAGACTGTTATTTACGATGGTTGTGTAGTGACAAGCAAACAGTGACTTACCAGCTCCCTCGATGACAACCTACTCTGTGGAGTGACACAAACGAATGCAGGAAAGTACATTAGGGACCTAAATATCCACATCTTGTAAAGACCTTCATAACGTTTGCTACTGATGGAGGGCCCGAACCGCCAGGGATCGAACGGTGATTCCAACGACTCAACTGGAAACGAACAATTGTTTACACGTCACAGGAGTCGTGCTCACGTTGGGGTAACAAAGAATACGGCTCGTTCAACTGGTTGAAAACGGAACGAATGAAAAACCTCCCAAGGGTACGACTCGCATGAGGGATAACTTCCAAGACGACAGTTCGGCAACCCTTTTCTTCCAATCGTTAAAACTCATCACACGGATTTCGAAACGATGGTTGTTCAACAAATTTTCAACTCAAATTTGCAACGCATGCTGTTGTCGTCGACTGTACGTTGTCTACCGGTGTTTATGACTTCTTTTGTCGTACTTATGACATCCTTCCTCTATTTTATTATATGTAGGCTGTTCAAAAATAGTCTGGCATTTCGTCAAATGTTTGAAAATTTTTTCTGGAACCTTCTATCGATAACGCATCATCATGTTCATCACGTTGCGAATGAGACTCACAAGGAGAGCCTCCAAACTGGCTGTGAGCTTTTTGCGATGCAATTTTTACAGAATGTAGGGTCACGTGTGGGGAATCCAAAACCACAGTTACTTTTTTCGGAATGCTCTTTTGTGCTAGAAAAAAGCGTGTGAACGAGTGAGCGCGAGACGCCCTGCTGCCACCCAGCCTGGTCGGTTGGCGATGTGGTAGTGCTGTAGCTTCACAGGAGCATGGTTGTGGTTTGATTCCCATTGTGCTGGTGTTTTCGCATTTTGCGATTTATCGTCAGTGGGACCCTTTATCCCCATTTCTAACACATTTTTGAACAAAAACACGGCAACAAATGTCGTTTACGTTCGTCGTGCTCTTCTAAAGTGGAAAGCTGACTACCTGGTTAAGCAAGTAAAAAACTGATGCCAGATTCGTGATCAGCCCTCAAATGACCCACACGCACAAAGTTTGGGCGATTTTGGTGTTTCTGACCTCATCGCCCTCACTCGAGCCAGGGCCTAGAGCGGGCTTTGCACCTCGGTCTTCATGGTCAAAAAAGAGCGGTCATTGAGGTGAAAAGCCATTCGAGGTGGAAACCAACTGAATACGTTAAGCGATGGAGGGCTACACAGAAAGTAAAATGTCGGTGCTACTACGTTCTTTTTTGAACGGGTGGTAGAGAGAAGCGTGGATGTTCAGTTTGTGAGCAGTGTATTTCGCTTACATACAATCCTCCATCATTGTTGAAGAAGGTTGGTACATCATTAGCTATTCTTACTAGTTGGTTACTACGTTTTTGACTCCATTATGTATGTAAAGAATATAATAGAATTTGCTATCTACAACACCTTATCATCTTGAAACAGCTTGACTGTTCGAAAACCAAAAGGGCCCACGCAGTATCGAGGTTGAAAAACAATAATTATTCATACATCGGTTACGGGTGTTATTTGGAGTGCTGATCATGAATCTGACATCGGTTTCTGGACTTCCTGTTTTCTTATGACGGGTTAGAGAAGGTGTGAGTACAGGGTGCGTAAAAAGTATTGACGCACCTTCTTTTTGCTACAACTCCAGTCTTGTTATGGTATTAACGTTAGCTTTCGATGGTTTCCTGAGTTATTCTAGCTATTTGTATTGTGCTCCATCATTATTTTCGTTTATATTTCTGCGCACTGTATTTTATTTTTCTAATGGAAACCGCCCATCCAAAGCGAAAATCCATCTCCGCGCCTGCTGCGCCACGAAGGACATCGTCAGAGTCCTATCTACCCCTTGTCTAACCATCCAAAAAGCAGTAAAGCACTTCGAAGAAGCTGGAGCAACATCAGGCCGTCTTCGATTCAGCTGCTCTGCTCACTTGTTACCAAAAGGAATGATGACGTCATCCGAAAGGGAGTCAGGCGCTCTCCGCAAAAGTCGATTAGGAAAATGGCCAAGGGCAGGAAGATCAGTGAAGGATCCGTCCGAATTATTGTCCACAAGAAGCTTGATCTTCGTAGCTATCGACTACAAAAGTGCCAGGCTCTGTTCCTTGACAACAAGCAGACAAAGGTGCGCAGATGCAGACAGCTGGTCAGGAGCGCCGCCAACAATGCACACCGCCACTTCGTCTTCTGCGACGAAAAGTTCCTCATCGTGGAAGCAGTATTCAAACTGTAGAACTGTTACATACTCTCCAAGGACCTCCGAAGTGCTAATTCTGGCGGAGGGCTGGTTGCAAGGAATGCGCACCCGGCCAGTATCATGGTTTGTGCATTCATCACAAGCGCCTCTCGTTCTCGTGGATACAGAAGTGAAGATAAATCAGTAGAACTATTTGAATTGACGTGCTAAAGAAGCAACTAGTTCCTTGGCTCGAATCCCACTTCGGGAGTAAGCCGTATGCCTTCCAGCAGTATTAGACGTTTGCGCAGGGTCGAGGATTGCTCAGGGCTGGTGCCGCGCCAACTTGAAGGATTTCATTTCGGCAGAGAAATGACCTCTGTATGGACCGGACTTGAATCCGCTGAATTACTCTATATGGGAAATTTTGGAGAACAAAGCCTGCGCTACTTCCCTCAAAAGTGTGAAGTCAGTGAAGAATGATCTGGTCAAAGCATGGAACGAAATCGACGTGGACTACTTGCGGCGCACCATCGATGTCTTTCCTCTTCGTCTTCGCCCATGCATTCGCAGCGAAGAAGCCCTATAAAATACAAGTGATGCTGTTTTGTTCGCTAGATCATGCTTGACATTTTGCATATAAACTTATTGAATTTTATAATGTGTTGTCATTTCTAACCTCTACGTTTAGTGCGTCAATACTTTTTACGCACCCTGTAAGTGAGAGTGATGGGGCCGTATGTACCAATTTCGCCCAAACTTTGTGCGTGTGGGTTATTTGGGGTGCTGATCACAAATCTAGCATCTGTTTTTGACTTGCCTAATCAGGAAGTCAAAAATTCTCACCTTTCCACTTTCAAAGAGCTCGATGAACGTGAACGACATTTGTTGCCGTGTTTTTGTTCAAAAATGTGTTGGAAATGGGAATAAAGGGTTACACTGACGATAAATCGCGAAATGCAAGAACACCAGCACAAGGAGCAATCGAATCCACGAACACCACAGCACCTGTGAGGCTACAACACTGCCATTACGCCACCCGACCACATTGTGCTGGGTGGCAGCAGGGCGTCATGAACTTCGCGCTCACGCGTCCACACGCTTTTGTTTTCGACCACTGAAGAGCATTCCGAAAAAGGTAACTATAGTTTTGGACTCCCCACACGGGGCCCTGCATCCTGTAAAAATTGCATCACAAAAGCTTACCGCCACTCCGGAGGCCCACCTTGTCAGAAGAAACTCCAATATATCGGATGGGACGTTATGGCCTACTCACCGCACACCGGACCAAGCTCCAACAGACTCCTATCTGTTCCCTTCGTTGTTCAACCATATGCAGAGAAGCAGTTTGACGATAGGAGAGTATCGAAAGTGAGGAGTAAGTTTCAAAAACATGCAGAAGTGGCGCGAAAGTTTTTGAACAACCTACCGGCTATTTTTGTTCTTCGCTTCCACTAATGGCCTCCGCCCCATGTTGTGAATACTCTACTCAGCCAGGCTCTACATCTATCGTTCTAGTATTCTATTCTAGTATAGTTATGAGCGCGTGCAGCGTAATCGGGTGGGGGGGGGGGGGGGTGCTGACTGTCGCGTGCACCCGATACCAAGTTCCTGGTACGAATTTCCCGCTCAGGCGAACCAACCGTTCCTTTCGTTCGGGGTCCGTGCATTGGTACCAGGCTTGTCTGGGAAGGACTTGCCCATCGGCTGGCCACCGCAAGTCATTGCCTGACCAAATACACGTTCAAATCACTTCCACGACATCCCGTAGAAGTAGAATACGTGGCGCATCCCAGAAGGGATTGAGTAACGCCGTCCTTTACACTTATCTCTATTCTCATACAGAGCTACACACTACCTTTGAGTGATAGGTCTGAAGACGCTTAAGTGTACCATACAAAAAAAGCATCAATAAATTACATCTACAGGCATCGCCTAGCGATACGGCAAGTAGGCCCACAGAGATAATTATAGCTCCAGTTGTGTACTTTTACCTAAACGAACTGCTCTGACATGTTTTCCATACTATGTTCTGCAACTAAAGGATAAAAAAGGAATAAAGGACAGCGTTATTCAATTCCTTTTGGGATGCGGCACACATTCTACTTCTATGAATTTGAATACGTATTTGACCTATAGAGTGACTTACGTTGGACAGCCGATGGACAATCAGTGTTGTATCCTTCCCAGACGAGACTGGTACCAGGGATGAGCGGATAATAAAATTTTGAAACCCGGATAACGGATAACGGATAATTTTGTCCAAAAATGGCCGGATCACGGAAAAACGGATAACGAACAAACGACGAAAATTAAAACTACTTGTAAACCATTCTTTCTCCAACGGTAGGTAGGTAGTTGTAACACTGTCCATGTCAGATGACAAATAAGCCACTTATAATATTCTTATTGGTGTTTTTTCTTCAAGGCACGTGGTAGTGGAGTCTGTCGCATGCTCTCCTACTCAATGTTCTTGGTTCGGATTTCCCCTCCAGTTCAACCAAGCCTTCCATCCTTCTGGGCTCATTTATCGGTACCAGGCCTGTCCAGGCTGGATAATGTACTGAATTGTCCATCGGCTGAACACCGCAATTCATTGTATTGGCCAAATACGCTTTCAAGGTGTCTCCAGCATATCACGTAAGAGTAGAATGCGTGTCTCATCTGGCACTACCGTCGTCTTATATCCTGTATTCATGTTTTTCAGCTGAAATGAAGCCACTATGGATCTCACGGGAATTTCTGGGCTCGGGTGCGGCAGTCGTTAAAAAGAGTCGCTTTTTGTTTACTCTCCAAATAAATTTAACGCTAATTCTTGCCCAGATCGAATAAAACTCTTTCTATTGCTTTAGAAAGGATAAATTGTAAATTGCTGCTAGTGCCAAACATAGTTTCAAATAGCGCTAAAAGGTCGTGTAGATGCGGAGTATCTGGCACATCCTTAAAACGAAATGATTTGTATGGACGTTTACTCTTTTCTCCACTGATCGATTGGCTTTTTCTATATCGTACATTATGCAAGAAGGAATTCTGGTGAATACCCCACAAATAGAAATGAGCAAGGCAGTGTTCAGCATTTCAAAACGCGCTATAAGCAATTAGATAGTTTAGTCTAATTATAGCATTGAGAACTCTAAGAAGGCACCGAGCTGGCATTGGAAGCGTATCTCGACTGCCAGTGGAAAAAGCACAAGACGATTTTTTAAAATTGTCCTTGTATTCAACTAAGTAATCACAAGCTTGCCACATTTTGTTGTTCGTTATCCGGCGAAAAATCCCCGGATAACGAACAACAAAACGGATAGGCCAAAACCCACCGGAAAACGGATAACGGATAACGGTTAATCCGCTCATTCCTGACTGATACCAATTCACAGACCCCTTTTTGGCCTTCTGTCTGATTCCGCGGCGCTGTGGCCGCTGTGTTGGTGGTATTCTGGTTTCTTCCATATCTCGACTTGCCAAGTTCTTCGTACTGGCAGTCTGCTGTTCTGTGTCGAATTTGCGGAACTCGAGTTGGATTCCAGTTGTCTTTTGTCCAAGTTCGTCTGACTTGCGTGATTCCTTGTGGCGGGAATCGATTTGGCCTATTATTGAGCGCCACCCGAACAGGTCAACATTCTACTTGAAATTGTTTTATGTCTGAAATGAACACTCCGCTTCGTGCTTCTTTCGTTCCAGCGACTAAGAGGAAGCATTTGGACGTCGTTTAGCTTGACAAGGATGAACACCTCTCGCAACTTCTGTCTGGAGCGGATTCCGAGTTACCTGCCTATGCCAAGGTCATGCTCAGTGCTCTTCTCGAAACTAGACGTCAGATAGAAACCCTGCAACAATGGTGTCTCAAAGTTTCGGAAGAAAACGCTCAGCTTAAGATTGAAAATGCCAAGCTGAAGCAGTTAGTTGAATGTAAAAATTCCAGTGTCCAGGCTGCTGAAAATAGTCTGTCTCCAAGTCCTAATCCTTCATCTCATGTTGTTGCTTCCAACGACATGATTCAGGAATTTTCTCTACACGAATTTGAAAGACGTAGATCTGTTGTCATATATGGCATTCCAGAACTCATCATTTTTCGCAACTGTTAGGGCCCTCCCCGATTTATCTTATGTTACTTCTATTCTTAGCCATTTAGATGTTGAGTGCCTTCCTTGCTCAGTGTATCGCATTGGTAAGCCTAAAGTCAATGGCTCCAGGCTCGTTAAAGTTGTGTTGCCAAGCTCTAAACATAGAGACTTTGCTGTTAAGCGCGCTTCGCGATTGCGAACGTTCTTCTGCAAGGGCATTTTTCTTCGTCCCTCGCTTTCCAAAGAAGAACTGGAACGTCAGCGAGTTCGCGCAAATCCAACCGTAGGCTTCAGGATGCTTCTGGTTCTGTTACCACAATTGATGCCTCTCAAGGACCCAATCCCTCTGTCTATTCGCTAAATGTTTCGCATGCTGCACCATCGGGAAACTCCTGACTCCTGCTACTTGTCGTGATGTAAGTGGCATAAAGTGCATGTTTACTAATATCCGATCTTTTGTTAAAAATATCAATTTTTAGTATCCATATTAATTCAAAAAAATTATGACCTTGTTCTGACAACGGAGTCCTGGCTAAGCTTAAAGAATGATGTGACACCCCTGCTAGGGATAGCCAGTTCCTCCTATTCCTTTTCTCGATGCGACCCCTCGCATAAAACTGGAGGTGGTCTTTTGGTCCTTCTTAGGAATACCATTCCTTTCAGGGAGGTTTTCAAGGAATCTGTAAGGGATGGCTATGAGGTCTTAATTATGGATATTACGCTTTCTCTTGGTACTATTAGGTTCATTCTTGTATATCGCACTCAAAATTGCACTGCCTTCAATTCTAATTAGCTTCAAAAAGTCATCAGTGATTTTTCATGTCATAATAATCCAGCTGTAGTCCTAGGTGATTTCAATTCGCCTGATATTGTCCGGAGTCAACCTGTATGCCTACATGGTACCTCATTAGATTTTTACAACACTTTTTGCTCGCATAACCTTTCTCAGCTTGTCATGCAACCAACCCGTGGTTGCTCATTTCTCGACCTCTTATTTACCAATGACGTCAGTCTCGCCAGTGATGTTCAGGTTGTAGCACCTGTTGGTGGTAGTGATCACTCAGCCGTTGAGTTCACCGTAAATTGTGATGGCTGTTCTAGCTAAAAATGCTACGTTAGAGACTTCAGAAATGGTGACTATGTCGCTATTAGGAACTATTGACGTGACCCGACCAGAATACACAGAACAACAGCACTGCCACGCGGATTAGAAAATATCGCGACCGAACGCGTCGGAAGTCACCTCAAACTTGGGTAATTAAACCTTTATTAATAATATACATAAATAAATACGCACGCGAATAGCTAATAACGATAACTTGCATCGATGGTAATCAATAGGATGATAGGGAATGATATGGAAAGCAAATTATGACTACAACTATGAGGAACAAACAAGGTAACAAAATACACTTCAACCAGAGCAAAAGAATACTATACAAAACCTAAGCCAACTAAGTGAACCGGCAATAGGCAGTAGAAATGAGGAACAGAGCCAAAACCCCACTTTAGGAAGATACTGAACCCGCAGGAGGAAATGGCTAGGCGACACAATGCAAAACAAGCGCATATAAGAAATAAGAACAGCTCAAGAGCAGAAATTATGAGGCACAATAAGATATAAGAACAATACAACAAGATATAGCGACATTACTACGCGAATAACACACAAGATATTCAAGTACGACAAAGCATGCACAAAATCGGACCCAGAAGGACGACGACGCGCAAGGAGTCAGAAGGAAAAAGCCACGACACAAATACGCGCAAAACGAAAACCCCTCTAAACGACCCCTCCCGGACGCGCACAGCCGCTCGAATGGCCGCCAAGCCCATGAAGAAGGCTGGGAGCGCTGATTCCTAGGAAGACCCTGAAAATCAGGAAACCCAGAGAAATAGCCCGGGGAAGGAGGAGACCCAGAGCGCGCGCGCGGCAGTCGAAATGGGGCGCGGAATCCGTCAAAGGAGACGACTTGTCGTCAACTATCTAGCGAATATTGATTGGATTTGGTCGCTGGGTAATACGTCCACCGTAGATGAAAAATATGAGGTATTTTTGGCGATTTTACATCATGTCATCGAGTTGTTTATTCCTCTTCGCAAAGTCATTAAGAACTCACTGCAGTTGCCTAAATACCTTGATAGAATGCTCTTCCGACGTAGTTTCCTGGGATAATGCAACTAAAATTGATTCTATAGAGGGATGGGCTAGGTACAAGTCTTACAATAGCAAAGTAGAAAAGTCACTTAAAAGGTTCACTACATTTGTCGAAGCAAATTAGCGGTCGCCAAGGATCCTGCGAAACTACACAAATACATTCGTGTACGGTTAAAAGAACAGTTTACTATCCCTACCCTTATTGGTTCTGGTGATATTTATGTTACCGATGCTGACAAGGTTGAGCTGCTTGCTAGAAAATTTTATAACGTTTACTCTGGGTCGCATGTTTTTCCAAATGTAGAAGTTTCTAAGGTAAACTGTGCAATGCAGCCTAAAATCTGGTTTTATGCGGACGATATTGTTCAAAACATAACCAAGTGGCCTAGATCAACTACAGTGACTCCTGACATAGTACCTCTACACTTTGTCAAACGTATCGTTCCTTTTATTGCCTGTCCTCTCGAATTTCTCCTATATTACGGGTGAAGTACCAAGACTTTGGAAGCACTCTTTCGTAGCACCTGTGTCTAAGAAGCCTCCATTCCACTGTCCTCTAAATTATCGGCCCGTTAGTATTACATCAGTTTTTGCTAGGGTGTTTGAGAAAATTGTTAAGCGTAAATTAGGTGACTATTTTCATGAGCAAGAACTTTTTCTAATTTCTCAACATGGTTTCTGTAGCGGCAAGTCAACTGAGACAGCCCTCCTGTGTTCCTTTAATGACTGGACTAAGGCCTATGATAATAAAAAGACCATACATGTGATTTATTTTGATTTTTCGAAAGCCTTTGATAGGGTTCCTACAAATTTGCTACTGAAAAAACTTGAGTCGTTTGGGATCCACCACAGAATCCTCGCCTGGATTGGTAACTTTTTACATGGTCGTGCATTACGTCCGTATTGGCAGCCAGTTTTCCTCAGCTTTTGACATACCCTGCGGTGTTCCGCAAGGTGGAGTTTTGAGTCTCCTCTTATTCTTGGTCTATACTGCTGAGTTGCCGTCTTTGATTTCTCAGCTGGGTGTCACCTGCGTAATGTACGCCGATGATGTGAAGGTCTACAAGGTTATTGAGAGTGTAGAGGACTCTTTATCTCTACAAGCTGCTATTGATCAAGTTGTAACACAAAGTGTTGGTCACAAAAGTGGGGATTGCCTCTTGCTGCTGACAAGACTAAGCTGTTGTGCATAGGTAAGGATCCGCATTCTTTTGAATACAAAATTGGTACCGATAAATTAGAAGGAGTGCACGAGGTAAAGGATTTAGGATTCCGTTTCAATGATAAACCTTCTTTTGAGACTTATTATAAATTTATATGCTCACTTGCGATCCGTAGAACGTATAATCTGTTTAAAGTCTTGAGGAGTGGGAATGCAAGAACACTTGTTAATGCATACAGGAGTTATGTAAGACCATTAGTAGAAACGGGACGTCTGTGTTTAGCCCTCACAAAAAGAAGGACATCGCTTTATTAGAGTGTGTTCAAAATAACTTCACTCGTAAGCTGGCCACGAGGTGTTCTGACCTGGGCTGTCAGTTCTTTCCTAATGGTGTTTAGGTTTTGGTGTTTAGGCGCCTTTTGTATAGTTTGCAGAGTTTAAGAAGTAGAAGACTTAGGAATGATCTTCTTATGGCCTTCAAGATTTTAACGGGAAGGGTTTCTCTGAATAATGAATAATTTTTCTCCTCAGCTCCGTCTAGAATTAGAAGGAGTGCCACTATATTCAGGGCTCCATTTGCCAGAACACAGGTGCGTGCTAACTTTTTCTCCGTCAGAGTAGTGTCACGGCTCAATAAAATTTGGTCTCCTGAGTTGGTAAACATGTCTTTGCGCAGTTTTAGGAGTAGGGCAGAAAAGCTGGTATATGCGGAAGATTCCCGTTAGTTGCATGCTTGATTTCTTTCCTTTTAAGTATTGTTTTATAGTTTACTACTATTCCGATTCGTTGGGCAATTTTTGTAACACTTCTTTGTTTTCTTGCTTGTTCTTCTTTTGTGTTGGGTCTCAAGTAATCTTACTTGTTTTGGCTTGTTTGCTTTGTTGTTCTCCATGTAGGCATTGCCTACGTCAATAAATACAATACAATAAAATACCCCTGATGGGTAGAAGGCATGGTTGGCGTGGGCGGGAAATCCGAACGAAGGTCCTGGTGTTGGGTGCACGCGACAGCCGGCGCACCCTCCAACTGTACGACCACCCGTCTCGGGTTAGTGACAAAGTAGTAAACCAATTAATACACTCACTACAGACGTATCCGTTATTATTACACATCTTATTATTACAATTTACACGCTGCCAAAGACGCATCCGTTGACGCCAAACCACCCAGATTGAAGGCAGTAGTCAGATCGAGAACTCTCCCTCCAACCTGATTCACCGAACCGATACATTTCCACCACTGACCCCTCTACTTCTCTTCTGCTGCTCTCAACGTGCATGCCCATTGCCATGTAGGGGTAATGTTTCCTGCTATAAAGGTGATGTATATGTCCAAAGGTGATGATCATCCGATGAGATCTTCGAGCGTATAAAACTCGTGTTTGTAGTTCGTGGGCACCCGGTTTGAGCTGTGGATTTGAGAAATGCTGGATTTTACTTACGATTCCTGACTTTATGTTAACCTGTCTCAACGCAGTTAAAAAGGGATAAAGCTATATGAAGGGAAACTAACCACGGAAGGGCATCAGGCACATGCCAGAGCGACGAAGGAGATAGCAATGCGAGAAAACACACCTGTCATGTATTTGAAAAGTATCCTCCATTTTCGCAAAGTCCTTTAACCTACCGACTTAGATCGCACAAGGAAATACTTCAAAATACCAGCAATTTGAAGCACTGAATATAGAGCTGTCATGTATTTGAAAAGTACTTTCCATTTTTGCAAACTCCTCTAACCTACCGACTTAGGTCGCACAAGGAAATACTTTAAAATACCAGCAATTCGAAGCACTGAATATAGAGAAAAAAAGCAAAAACACTGTTTCAAAGCTGCAGGGATGGGTGTTCGATTTAATGGCACTGCAGCGTCTATGCATTTTTTCTGCACATTTGATGTTTAGAAGATATTGCATTGTGCGGCTATGCGACTCCACAATAAACTTTCAGAGCCCATCTCTCTCCTGGTAACTTTAGCTGTTAAGGTTAGTACACGAATCGATAAATGTGCCGCATCGACTGCACTTCTGTTCCCTTTTTAAAATCAAAATCACATGTGCACTACCGTTCGGCCCATCCCACTGTGACTAAAAAGCTGTGATAAGAAACATGTTCAATGCAGCAGCGGAGGTCTGTAGTGGAAAGCAAGAGCGCAGGGAATCTATAAAGCTGGAACTCGAAATTGCTGCGCAAAATGGGTACGTAAACTCGGGAAATTTGCAACGGGCCAGACACAACCGAGAAAATACACAAGGCACGCCGGAGGCTCTCTCTAGCAGGATTCCTTTCCTGCCGTTTATCTCTGATGAGGCCAGCACTGCCATCAGAAAGTGCCTGAGGAGGACGGGATTAGATGAGTCGGTAATTCTTACGGAATTATCGCCCTGTAGTCTGAAAGGCCGGCTGGTAGTAAACCGCATTTACGACCGCCTTTGTTACTCCTAACTATAGTTGTGCTCTCCCAAAAATTTCGAATAACCGAATGCATTCGAAAATCGCGTTTTTTCGGGCATTCGAATTCGAATACATTCGAAAATCGCGTTTTTTCGAGCATTCGAATTCGAATAACATTCGAAAATCGCGTTTTTCGGGCATTCGAATTCAAATACATTCGAAAATCGCGGTTTTTCGAGCATTCGAATTCGAATGTTCGAATAATCATTCGGGCTCAACTAGGGTTTTGGGAGAGAGGATCATTTCATCAAAGCAAATACGGGGTATACACTGTTCGAAAGGTGATAACGTTGCTCAATGTAAGGGTACCGAAGAAGTTAAGGGCTCATATGAAAGCTTAATAAAATAAAAATTTTCTGACATACAAGCGGTGTGGACTGCGCGATGCACTCATCTGAATTCTCATCATTTTACATTCGATTGATTGTGTTTCACTTGAATACCTGTTTTAATTTCTCCTTAGAGAAACCGTGTCATTTGATTTGGACTTTTTCAATGTTTAAAACTTTAAAACACACTATGGCTTGCGAAAAATGCAGTGTATCTTAAAAATGCAAGTACTAATTGAAAGGTTCTAACATTGCTTCTAGTGAAGCTTTTGGAGCTGTTTGAGACTAAAGCACAGGGTAACGAAATTTCTGTGGCGTGCAAATAGGCATATTGTTCCAGGGTTTTGGGAGAGATTGCGCTTGCATTGCGCATTAATGCTGCTTTCTGCACAGAATTTTTCTATCTCATTTGTTTCAACGTTGTTTTATACTTCTGTTCTTGAAGTGCTTATTGAAGTATGTCGAAGCAGCAAATCCGAACGATATTTTATTTCGATTTCAAATTGAGACAACCCGTAGCAGAGACAGCTCGACAATTCAATCGAGTGTGGAGGCCTAATAGTGTTGGAGAAAGCACTGCGTACCAGTGGTTCAGTAAATTTCGGATCGGAGGTTTCAGCCTCGTATATGACCCCAGTAGCGGTCGACCTTTAGCAATCCTGGAGGACGAGTTGAAGGAATTGTTGGAAGCTGGACCATCCCAAACAGTTCGCGGGATCGCAGAAGGGCTAGACGTCGGTAAACCCGCTGTTGCGGGTGATTTGAAACGCCTCGGGAAGGTGAAAAAGCTCGAAAAGTGGGTGCCCCACGTGCTGAGTGATCGGCAAAAGTCGTAACGTTTCGAGATTTGTTCTTCTCTACTTTTACACAACAAAACAGATCCGTTTTTAGATTGAGTCATCACTTGTGATGAAAAATGGATCCTGTGTGATAATAGGAAACGTTTCGGACAGTGGGTGGACGACGACGATCCCCCTACGCATTTTCCAAAGGCGAACCTCCTCACAAAAGGTAATGGTCACTGTGTGGTGGTTGGCAGCTGGAGTGATCCATTACAATTTTTTGGCTCCAGGCCAAACGATCACAGCAGAGACCTACTGTAAGGAAGTCGACGAAATGCACCGAAAATTGCGTCAACTTCAACCAGTATTGGCCAACAGAAGAGGCTCGATTGTTTTGCACGATAACGCCCGCCCACACGTTTCGCGAATCACTATTCGAAAATTGAACGAATTAAGGGTTGAAGTTCTGCCTCACCCGCCACATTCTCCAGTCCTCTCACCAGCCGACTACCATCTTTTCAAATACTTTCAGAACTTTCTCGCTGGTAAAATCTTCACCAATCAGGACCAAACCAAGCCAGCTTTCGTGGATTTTGTCGGATCTTGATCACCTCATTTTTTTTGCTGGTGGAATAGGTCGACAGGTGACCCGTTGGCAAAGGTGTGCTGATTCGAACGGTGCTTATTTCGACAAAATCCGATAAGATTTGAGAAAGTCATGCTACTTCAAAGTGAAGCATTCAACACGCTGAGAACTTTCCGTACAACCTAACAGTTCCATTGTTCGCAAGCCGTAATGTGTTTTTGAATTTTAAACTTTAAAGAAGCACAAATTATTCAACACGGGCCCTTTAAGGAGAAATTACAATTATTTAAGTGAAACACAATCAATCAAGTGTAAAATGGAAGAAATCGGACGGGTGCTTGGCGCAATCCACACTACTCATATATGAGAAAATTTAAATTTTAAAAGCATTCATTCTTGTCCTTAATCTCTTGAGTACCTCCACTGTGAGCGAGGTTATCACCTTTCAAACAGTGTACACATTTTTTCAGACACCTAGTATATTGACGACAAGTGCCCTCCCCATCTGTACGTAGGCTTTGCACTTGCTCGCCTAGCTTGATCTCCGTCGCTAATATGTGTATAAGATAAACATATTCATACACTGGGATAAATTAATCGCTAATATGTGGGTAAGATCACCAACAATAATTGTATCGTGCAATCCATGAAGTTCTTTTTGGTCTGGGCTCGTTCGAACCCGTTGTAAAGATTACAAATTTCAAAGTTTGGGCAAATAGACTTCTCAATGCGATCGTCACATCATCAGATCTTTTCCACAAATGGCAGCTTCCTCACCTCCCCTCCTCTTGCTTTCCTCTCATTTATACTGTAAATTAACAGTCCGTTGAGCAATCTTATATGAAACATTGAGAGAACAACACACTTCGCCTTTCGCCACCCCTCTAACCCTTATTTAAAATTAACGGGCGTTAAGACCTGCCATAACCCCTACCGCTTATAATCCCAGATGTGTTTTATCAGGTTGGTTTCCACATACTGAGCGATAAAAGAAAACTAATCGCAGCGTATTCTAAGCTTCTTTTGGAAGCGGATCTGTCTTCGAAATGAAAAAGGTGTCAAAAGCACAACTCCATTTCAGTTTTCAACTTCAACTCCTCTTTCGGAAGCGATAATGCATCAAAACCATCTAAGGGGGGAAAGGTCTCAAGCGTGGGTCTGAGCGGGGAAATGGATAGCACTGCGAGAATCTCCATCCTTCATTTAGTAGAAAAACATGTTTCCTTTTTGCTGAGTCCTTGAACCAAAAGAGCTACGGACCCTCGATAGTGGGGTACAGTGACGCACCGTCAGCGCGTGCCCCCGTGCATACGTGTGCGCACTAACGTATGGGAAGTGGCGGAAGGTTGTGCGGCGGGCGAGCAAATCGGTGGCTCAGCAGGGTGTGATGCTGCTTCACAGGTGCTAAACCAGATGATCGATTCCCGTGCTATGCACAATTTCTGCATTTTTTCATGTCCGCTGCCTCCTTCAACAATTTGCTTCTTACACATCTTCTACACATTTATTTCACCCTAAATTGTGAAAAGGGTCAGATTTGTGATCAACATCCCAGATAAGCTTTATAGACAAAGTTTGGACGAAAACGGTGACCATGACCTTACCATTAGTCACCCATGCCTACTGTATCTTCCCGTACTCCAGCGTAAGACCAAAAACGATTCGTGGTCAGCGCCCAAATAACCCCCTGGGAGAAGTTTGGGCGAAATCGGTGGTTATGACTTGACAGTCCAAGTCACCCATACCTGCTGTGAGGTCACTGTTTAACATTATCTTGCATAATACAAAAAGTGAAAGATGTGAATGAAGCAGAGCTCAAAATGTGATCTTGTTTGACAATTTATAATGAGATAAATGTGTAGGAGATGTGTAGGAAGCAAATAGGTAAAGGAGGCAGCGGTCATGAAAAAATGCAAAATTAGTGCAGCACCGGAGTCGAGCATCTGGGCTAGCACCTGTAAAGCAGCGTGGCACCCTGCTGAGCCACCGACTTGCTCGCCGCACAGCCTTCCGCCACTTCCCATACGTCAGCGCGCACACGTGTGCACGTGAGCACTCACTGACGATGCGATAGTGCACCCCACCTTCGAGGACCCGTAGCTCTTCTGGTTCAGGAACTGAACGAAACATGCTTTCCTACTGCATGAAGGGTGTAAACTCTTGCAGTACTATCCATTTTCCCCGTTCAGACCTACGCCTGAGATCCTTCTTTGGTAAGTAAAAATTCATCAAAACCGGTCAAAGTCGACTCTTCAAAGCTTCTTTTGGGAGCGGATCCAAACGATCCCGCTTCTGTACATAGGCGAATCGGCGTCGGGATCGGTTCTCCTTGTTGCGGGATGCCTTTGTCGCAAAATATCACAATTTGAATTCGTAAAGCATGATGACTCGATAGTCGCGTCGGTTCATGATTTTACGGGGCTATGGAGAAAGTCGGCTAGAAAAATTAGAGCGAAATCTACATATATTTTTTGAAAGAGCAGGAAAAACCTACCGAACGGTATATGTGACTTTCCCTGAGATGGGATGCTTTGGGGTAAAAACTTATTTATCTATACATACCTCGAAACGGAAATTAATTTTGAGACAGCCTAACACTATTCTCCCTCGCCAAAAAAGCAGCTTTATAAAATTTCAACCAATGTGTCAACGTGTAGAGTAGTGAAATGAAATTTCAAAAAGTTATGTTAAATTTCCTTGAATAAAAATTATTTATATATTTATATAAGGCATGCGTTGTACACCCAGTGATACATTATACAATGCATACATGTATCAGGAACGAAATAAAATTTAGAAAAACGCCGACAAGATCAAGGCGGTTCGAAGGTGACATTTCTCCTGATGAAGGTTTTAAATGCACTTTTCGACAAACTAAGAAGGTTATCTTGGCTAGTAACGAACTGTTCTAACTAGTCACGAATTCTTCTTTTATTTAATCATTATTCTAACCCTTTTGGAGAGTCTCTAGGTTAATGCGAAAAATCTCGTTTTGATTTGGAAAATGTTCCGTTGATTCCAATAGAGTTACACTTGTTGAGAAGAGTGTCCAATTAGTCGTGAAATATGTCCATTTTGATTTGAAAAGTGTCCAGTTTAACATTGGTTTCCACATTCTGAGCGATAAAAGAAAACCACCCCTGGAGATGTGCCGCCGATGTTGATAACGTGCCTGCGGAATCAGAAGACGTTTGGGCAGGTTGTGGGGCACAGTGGCGTTGATTCATGCGAGGGAGGTCTCTTGCGTTGCGAGATTTTTGCATTTCAATGGAGTGGTTGAGATTTGAGGTGTTTGACGTCTACATTATTCGCTGGCGTTTTCTTTGCATTTTCCAGCTGTCTGCGTTTCCGCGCTCGAGAGCGCAGAACCCAGCTGTGGACTCCCCTGGGTGACGAAAGCAGTTCCCACACGAGCAGCTTGGATGGCACACACCCTGGAGTCCCTTCCTTAGCCTGGTTCTGCGCTCGAAGAATATACGGCCCCTGAGTTCCCAATGAAGGCGCGCACTTTTCTGAATGGAGCGTAAATTATTTGCTTCTGGGATGCTTGAAGCAGGAAAGATAGATTATTTTGTTAGATCGCAGATTTCGTAGCAACCGAACGTTCGAATTCGAATGTTTCGAGTATTCGAATTTGAACATTCGAACACGAGTGTTTCGAGCATTCGAATTCGAATGCATTCGAAAATCGCGTTTTTTCGAGCATTCGAATTCGAATACATTCAAAAATTTGGTTCCTCTGCATTGCTGCACTTTTGCATTTCAACTGATTGGTGGAGATTTGGGGGATTCTGACGTCTATACCATTTTCAGACGTTTTCTGCGCATTTTTCCAGCGGTACATTGTGGTATTCAACATGGTGATGTATAAATCTTCAACACCAGTGATACACAGGTACAACGTGCATGAAGCAGCACTGGGCACAATACGGGCAGCGTATAAACAGGCTCCTCACAGTCTGTTTCCATAAATGGACCAATGTCCTCGGGAAAAGCTATCCTGCTCGGATTTTCAAAAGAAACCGCGATGTAACGACGGAGGTGGTTCAAAGGAGAAACGAGTTCTGTGGACCCCACAAATTAACCTAAACGGCATCGATACTCTCTTACGCTCATCTCTACCTGTCATTCGGAAATCGCTTCGAGGTTTGCTGAAGGATTTCTAAAACCTAACACCAACAATGTCCGCCGATGCTCGAGTGGTGATCCACCTGCTCACGCTGAAGTGTGGCACACCTTTGGACAAAATGTCTTCGAGGGAAAAAATCAAGCTGGCCAACGGACGGCCAGCGTACTAAAGGATTTCGAAGCACATCAACTTGAAGTTGACGAAGACGTTGTAGTTAAAAATCCGGTCAGTAATAAACAAGTCGCAAGAAAGGTACGCTCCACAGCGTACAACTAGAAAATGCACAGAAAACGTCTGGAAATGGTACTGACGTCAGAATCCCCCAAATCTCAATCAGTCAGTCGAAATGCAAAAATGCAGCAGCGCACAAGAACCAAACCCCTCCCCCCCCCCCGGGGTAACGGATGTTAGATTGTTACGGATGTTAGATTCGTGATCAGCACATCACCAATAATGTGATCGTGTAATCCCAGATCTTAGCGTGCAAGTTAGCGTTATACTTTGGTTCGCTGTCTCAAACGACAACCGTCGACAGTGCAGCGGTTGCTCCTACAACGGTTAATTCCCTTTCTCAAGCTGCGAGTTTTAGATGTTCGCTACCTAAATTCGAAGTACCATTTTCCGCGGAACATCAACAACGACATCTTTTGAACAGTGATAGTTGTGGCCCGTTGAAAAGTTAAACATACATAGATGAAAAGTTGCCATTTAGTTAGGCTAATGTCCGGACTACATGGTGGTCGATTTAAAACTTTCCAGCACAACTGGGCAAAATTTTTAGTTTTTTTTCTTCAACAGATATTGATGTCACTATTTTCTGAAAGTTTAAGTAGGTGAGGAATCATTTCGTTTTTTTTTTTTTTGGTGGCCGGGTTCGTGGAGCCCTTTGCGCACCATTCTTTCACCAAGCTCGAAATGTTCAACCATTTCAATCCTAGTTGGCTACGGTTTATTGTCGACCGATTGAACTAATGTCTCTTTATGTCACAGTTGGCGGCGCCTCCCGAGGCATGTTTCCAACTTTCTTGTTGCCTCCCCGAACCTCATGAAATATCGTGAAGTATACCGAATCGTCAGCTCCACCAGTCGCTAAATGCAATGCAGTCCCTTCCCGTTATAACGCCTCTGGATAAGACGCGACTCTCGATACAACGTTCATCTTCCCTAGAACCGGCCAACTTACTTTTACGCCAGTACTAATCAGCTCCGCTTAAGCCTTAAAGGCCCCCAGACTTCTGCGGCGTTGCCGCTGTCCTATCCTTCATCATAGGGCAGGGACGCAGAGCCGCCAGCGGCGAGCCCAGCGGCGCCGTCCAATGGCACCGCTGAAAATGATTCGAATCACTCGAGACGGCGCCGCTCCGTGCCGGGAGAATCTGTCTGCGCTCTTAAGGTCTTCGCACACTTTCGCCACCACGCGGCGCGGCACAACGATTGCCATAGATATCGATTTGCCTCGCGAGGCGATTCTGCGTCTCTGCCCCATGCTTAAAGATATGGCTGCCGCGTGGCGGCGAAAGTGTGCGAAGGCCTTTAGACTCGTCCAGCATTAGTACTATACTATACTTGCGCCGCTGAGCGGCGCGGCACCGTGCTCAGAATATAAGGGGTCGTTTAGTGTGCGCGCGACGCGAGACGCGATGCCATGTGCAGTGGCCGAATTGATCAATCGCGTCACTCGATCGATTTCGCCACTACACATGCATCGCGTCGCGCGCACACTAAACGACCCCTAATGAGCAACGCGAAAATCGATATCTATGGCGATCGTGATGTCGCGCCGCGTGGCGGCGCAAGTATAAACTAGGGCTAACCTAAGACGCGTCGTATACAACGCTACTCCCGCTATAGCGCGGTTTTGGGAGGAACTCTACATTCAAAGCGACTTTTGTTACCGTTCTGTGTGGAACCAGGGGTCAGTTCTGGTGACACACAGAAAATGCAGACGAGCAAGATGCTGACTGCGTTTCTGATCAGGACTACCTTTCTAGTGTCTCCTTCACTGTCACGACGAGCACACGTGTGGCAGTGTATTAGTTGTTTATACGCGTGCGCGGCCCACAAAAGTGTTCATAGTTCATAGTGATATATCGAACACACTATAAGACTCCCGGTGTGCGTTAAAAGCTGCCGTAAACTGGATGCTTTCCTCTATCAGAATAACAGAATATGTGGATTAAAATACAGATTATTAAAAAAATATATCCCACACATTTGCTTCAAGATTAGAGCAGCTGCTATAGAGGCCATGTCCAGTCACATGATGGTTTGTTCCGATCAGAACTCTCGCACCATGCAGGACTTTTACCTGCATCCTCTGCTTTCCGGGCAGGAGTGTACCAACAGCGCTGCTTGATCACATGCAGCTTCTCGATAGCGTGGTGGGAAAGTGCTGAGAGGTCATTGCAACGACGGCGGATGCGGCTCGCGATTCAACAGCGCTGATAGCGTAATGGGCCAGCAAATTGCCCGGAAGGAAGAGAATGCGGGTCCAAGTCCTGCCTGGTGCGAAAGTTTTGATGACAACAAAAGATCCTGTAACATCAGGCTACACAGTTTTGTTGTTAATCCCGTCTAACACCCTGGTACTCATTATTCCTCACGCAAATCTGTCGTACTTATGCATATAGCAGAGAGTATCTCTGAGTACCTCATTAATAATCTAAAGATGTTCTTTGCCTTCACACCCTTTAAGGTCACGTATTTTACTACTATTGCACCATTTAGTCACTGTATATGATGTTAAGTAAATCTACGCATAAAATGATGTAAAACAAATCAGCTCCGGTTAGGTTTTTTAGCCCCCGTTATAACGCGGATTTTCTCCGGTCCCTCCAAACGCGGTATAACGAGAGGGGACTGTATTAGTTTGATTGAGCAGCAAAAACAGCAAGAACGATTACTACAGGGAGATGCAACACGTCGATTGGTTGTGCAGTGCCGGCGCCATTGCCCCGACCTCGAGGGTTCGACTGCTGTACAATGCCGATTTTTTGCACTTCTACCCTAGTATCAAATTTCCATAGAGAAACGGGATCTGCATGTCTTTTTGGAGATTGAAATGGTATGATTTATTTACTACATTTTCCCTTGTCGACACTTCGTGATTCACCAGTGTGTCAAAAACACGGTAACTTTCGAAAATTTCACACAGACACCTGCGATGCTCAAGGCCAGAGTAAGAACATGGGAAAAGCGTGACACAACGTCGGGAAACTATTCTCTAGGAAACTAGGCACTACCATACTTCCACCAAAGGTCGAGAAAACTCGAAAGGAAACTTTGCCTACCCTAGGGGGAGGTGGTGTTATTGGTGATGTGCTGATCACGAATCTAACATCCGTTACCCCGGGAGGGGGGGGGGGTTGGTTCTTGTGCGCTGCTGCATTTTTGCATTTCGACTGACTGATCGAGATTTGGGGGATTTTGACGTCAGTACCATTTCCAGACGTTTTCTGCGCATTTTCTAGTTGTACGCTGTGGAGAGTACCTTTCTTGCGACTTGTTTATTACTGACCGGTTTTCTAACCACAAGAAAATGAGAAAGCTATTCAACGTAATGATGTATAAACGCTCAACACCTTCGAAGTCCTTTAGTATGTTGGCCATCCGTTCGGCCAGCTTGGTTTCTTCCCTCGGAGGTTCCTTGTCTAAAGGTGGGTCACGCTTCAGCGGGAGCAGGTGGATCACCACTCGAGCATCTTCAGACATTGTTGGTGCTAGGTCTTAGAAAGCCTTCAGCAGATCTCTGACTTCCAGGTGACAGGCAAAGATGACGGAGAGAGTGTATCAATGGCGTTTAGGCCAATTTGCGTGATCTACACTTCGTTTCACATTTTAACCACCTGTTACGTCACATCCTGGTCTCTTTTGAAAATCCGAGCAGGATAGTTTTTCCCGAGGTCAACGGTCTATGTAGGGAAACAAACTGTGAGGAGCCTGTAGCCTTTATACGCTGCCCATTTTGTGTCCAGTGATGCTTCATACACTTTGCACCTGTGTATCACTGATGTTGAACATTTCTACATAATCATGTTGAATACCACAGCATTCAGCTTGAGAATTAGGCATAAAATTGATGATTCTGATGTCTGAAAATGGCATTGACGTCAGAATCCCCAAATCTCAGCTAGTCAGTCGAAATGAAAAAATGCAGCAGCGCACAAGAACCAAACCCTCGATCTTCCACACTTGAGGCAACACCACTTCCACTGCGCTCCGAGCCGCTTGCCCGCAGAGGCATCGCGAGCGTACAAGACCCCTAAACTCGTGATGCACCGTATTCCATTGTGACTTCAAGGACCCCCTACTCCTTGTGTCTAACGACTTGGAAAAGATAAACAAATTTTTATACTGAGGGTGAGGATTCTATTCTTTATTCTTTATTCTTTATTCATTTACGCGAAGTAATGTTGTGTTAACAGAAACAAACAACTACGTACATGACGAGAACTTCGCTAGCTCAGAGTATGAATGAGCTATGAGTCGTATGAAGTATGAATCAGCTCAGAGTAAGGACACTACGGATATAGCTTGGGCAATTACACCAGTAACGCTGCTTTCCCCTTGGAACGAGAGAAGGTGTCCCCAGCGAGATCCTTGTCCTGATCCAGAACGCAATCTGATAGAAGTACTGGGGCTTGATGACAACTTAACTCGAGACGAACGCATTCGACCGAGACCCCAGGCGGACAGGCCGAGGGGGACCTCAAGCTAGGGGTTCTCCAGAACCACAGGATCCTCAACCAGCTAGTGCAGCATTGCTCCAAGAGGCGAAAATATCATGATATCATTATCAGCCATACAGATGCACTTATCAGTCGTCTATCCTATAGCATCGTATGATCCCATAGCACTCGAGGGGTTACCCATCTTGGCAGCAGTCAAATCGGTGGCAGGCCAGTTCGAAGCGTAACTGAAATCAATTCACGTTGGTGAGGCGGTGCAGTTCACGAGTCATCCAAGAAACTTACCAGATTGCTGACAATTTGCTCTACTACGCCGGAGAGTTTGATATAGACCTTCTAGAAGATTCCACTGCCTCATATAAGCGGGCCCTATGTCATTACACCATCAACGAGCGACAGCAGCCGGGGGGGAGGAGGGGGGGGTGCCGAAGACGCCAGCCGACCAGCCAGCCGACCGACCAGCCAGCCACAGCCAACCGACAACGAGCCAACCAGCCAACCGCCGACCACGCCACCGCCCCAGACGCAGCACCAGCCGACGCCACAACCCACCGCACGAAACCACCCCACCAGCAGACGCTCCAACAGAAGAACCACCAGGCCGCCCCCACGAGACCTCAGTAACCTGAAATAAACATTTGCAAACAGTCTACACACAAGGGAATTGAACCCGCGACGAGCGTCTGTGGACAGCTACCGCAGCCGCTGCACCACAACACGGCAGGCCACTGCCGAGACCGAGCGCCCCATGACGTTCTCCAGCGAGGTGGTGTTAGGGAGAGAATCCAAACCCATGCGCGATTACAACATAATGCGATCAGTGGCCGCGGGAGTTTACCGAGAGAAAACGGCTGAGTAGGCGAAAAAGGTTGCGTGAGTGGGCGAAAAAGGCTGCAACTAAATTGAAGTATGTGTTGCGTCCGATTGACTAATAAAGTCCCTTACTGTCAAGCAGCCTATTGAGCGTTCTACGGAAGGACCTAACTGAAGCAGCCCCAACAGCTTCTTCAGGAAGTTCATTCCAAAGAGCAATCACTCTGCATGCAAACGCCTGGCGAAATTGCTGCGACCTAATTTTACTCATTGTGAGCCTCAGACAGTGTCCTCTACTGCGACTGTTGAAGTTGGAGAGGGTGAACAAATCTTCTACATCAATATCAACTAACCCCCGCAATATTTTAAACAGGAGAACCTGGTCATAGACAACCCTACGTAGCGCTAGCGTGGAGGTTCCAAGCAAGTTAATTCGTTCCTGATAGGGAACCCCAAATAAGCCAGCTCTCGTAAATATCCGCGAGGTGAAGCTTCTCTGAACACTTTCCAGGGTGTCAACCGAAGACTGCTTGTATGGAGACCACAATTGAGGACAGTATTCTACAATAGGCCTAACAAAGGTAGTGAACAACTTGAAAAGAGTGTCCAATTTCCTTGTCGCAAAAGCTCTGAGTAGGAAATTAACCCTGGTTTGTGCATTAGCCGAAATTGCGCTGATGTGTTCGTCAAAGCATAGAGTATCAGAATAAGAAATACCAAGATCACGAACCTGGGTAGTGACCCGAAGTTCCTTCCCTCCTAGGAAGAATCGACAGCCTTGTGGATGGTGTGGCCCTATTAACATGACAACAGACTTCTCATGTGAAACATCCAGTATCCATTTACGGGACCACTCATGCAACTCATCAAGTGCAAGCTGTAGTGCTTCTGGGGAATTATAGGAGTACAATTTCGTGTCATCAGCATAGATGGAACACTGAATGCTGGTGGCATGTTCAGTGGAAGATCATTAATGTACAATAGAAATAAGAGCGGGCCAGGGCATGTACCTTGAGGAACACCTGATGGGGTTGGGTAAATTTTTGAAAACGAGTTGTTTATTTTGACTTGCTGGCTGCGGTCAGTGAGAAATGCTTGGATAAATTTGGCCAAACATCCCTTTATTCCGTAAGCTGCAAGTTTGATGTAAAGAAGGTTCAACGGAACAGAGTCGAAAGCTTTGCTGTAGTCTACATAGCACACCGTGACGAATCCGTTGTTGTTGATTATTTTCTGCCAGGCTGAGACAGTGAAGACGAGCGCAGTTAGAGTAGACCTGTTCTTCAAGAAGCCGTGTTGTGCCGGGTTTATAATGCTGTTATCTTTGATGTAATTTACAAGGGTTTTGCAAATCAGTCGCTCCATTAATTTGCTCACACAAGAAGTTAGGCATACTGGACGATAGTTCTTCACTAGATCTTTACTACCCTTCTTAAAGATCGGTTTGACGATTCCCATGCGCCAAAGCTTAGGCACCTGACCCAGAAGGAGGAATCGATTAAACATAATCGTAAGTGCTGGGGTGAGGCCGACAGCGGCTTTCTTGAGGAATATGTATGGCAATCCGTCAGGTGTGTAGACACCCGAGCGGGTAGTCGTGTTAATGCACGAAAAACAGATTCACTGTTTATATCCAGGAAGTCAATGGAGGCGCTAGTGTAAGCCGGGATAGAGATGGCACTATAGACTGGAGCACGGTAGACAGATTGGAAAAAGCTAGCAAATTCATCTGCTGCCTCCTCGTCAGACATGGCTCCCCTTTGGCATTACGAACCGTGCTTATGTTAACAGAAGATTTTAGTCGTTGATTGCAAAAGCGGTAGAAAGATCTGATGTTGCGACTGCAAGCGATGTTCTCTTCTTGTTGAAGTCGATACTTGGCCATTTCTCTTTTAAGTTTACGAGCAAGGTAAGGATAATTAGAAGAGCCCATCATTACATGCACGGCGTGGAGTTTTTTCACGCGTGCTTCGAGCTTCGCAATCTTTTTTGGAATTTTCGCAGCATAGCCCGAGTCATCCGACAGAGGGACGAAGGTGGAAATAAGCTCAGTGCAGACACTAACAAATGCTGCATAACACTTGTCAGGTGAATCGGCAGAATAAAACAAGGACTGCCAATCAATTTCAAGAAGCTTCCTGCAGATGATGTCATAATTTCCCCTGGCAAAATTGTATCTCGGCTTTGGCGCCATGCTGCTCTCGTGGGTGGCTGGTATGAGATTAAAGGTGATTAGGTTATGGTCTGATGTTGAAGAAGGGGGGAGTACAGTAAGGCCATCAGTAGAGTCCGGTGTATTCGTTAGAACAAGGTCAAGCATATGAGAACCTCGTGTAGGTGCGTGTACTAATTGCTGAAGGGAGTACAACTTGCACATAGCAAGAAAGTCTCGCGAGATGGACGCCTGAGCACAACGGCTGGACTGAGGGGAAGAAAGGTGCCAGCTAATGGAGGGTAAATTGAAATCTCCCAGAAGTATGAAGTTAGAGCCCCGTTCGAGAATTTCCGAGATGTTCTTAAGGCACTGCTGAAATGCGAGGTAATCGCAGGCGGGGCTGCGATAAATCAGGACGAGATAAAGCGGCAGTGTTGTGGAGTGGATACACAAGGTGAGCATTTGGCATTCCCTTGATATATGTTGTGAAGCGACTAAGCGGTACTGCACATCCCTATTAATTAGGGCAAGTATTCCACCTTCCGGGGAGGAGCCCTCCCTGTCACATCTGATCACGTCATACGGAAACCCTTGGGAGATCGTGGCGTCCTGTATTCCATTTGGCTTGCACCAAGATTCTGTTGCCAAAACTAGGGAAGGAGACTGGGATAGAAGAAAGTAGAGATCAGGCAACTTATTACAAATAGAACGTGCATTAAAATATTTAACTGTAATTTTTGGACGTGTTAAGGTGGAATTTTCGGGATAGGGCATATAAGGACATAAAAGCGGGTGGGATCGGGTGGAGGGGCATATTTGTCAATGAGAGCATGAGGCTGCAGTGATCGGTTGAGACAGCTGGGACGTTTGGGAACAAGAGGTCGTGACACCGCTCCTGTCACAAACCAAGTCAGTTTGGGAGCTGGTTAAATGGCGCTTGTGTTCGAACATAGAGCTAAGAGCAGTATGACCGGTTGTAGATTTGGAGGTGGCAGAGGGCTTGGCAGGTCGCGCGGGGATCTTAACTTAATTATTTCAAAGTCCCGCACAACATACATCAGTTTCCCTTCCAGCGCATTCATATCCCCTGCTCTTTTCCGCAATCTACGATCAAGCTGTAATTCCTCAGCGGTATAGTCACGCCTCGCAAACGAATGCACGAACTGCTTTGTAAGACTTTGCCTCCCTGAACGCATATGCTCCAGCAGGCGATCCCGTAAAGTTTTTGTTGGAGGAGCTATTTTTAGCAGTCTTCCGCGGGTGCCTGCATTCTTGGATCTAACTGCAGGGAATCTGTGAGAGGTTATACTTCCCTCATCGAAGCACCTTATGAGCTCCTCATCACCAGAGCTGTAGACCGCCTCCTTTAAGATCTCATGATCAAACAGGCGGGTCTCCCTCTCAGTAGCCATCTCACCTATCCCTATCCAAGCAATGCGTCTTGCTTTCTCGTCGATTTTGTCGCTATCTGCCCGAACTTTAACCATCGTAGAATACAGCAGATCCGAGTCGTTGTTGGTTTTCTGTGTGAGAAGAGCCACGCTGCGTTCTAGTTCAGTCATGCGGTCAAGAATAAGTTTCTGACCTTCCTGAATATCCGACATCACATTCAATATGCTATCAAAAGAGCGTGTAAGGGACCTTTCAAGAGTCATAGAAAAGCTGTCAAACCTCTTAATGAGTTTAGCTGCCCATAGAGGAATCTCAGCGAGACCGGCGTTGTCGACCTGGTCCTTCCTTGTTGATCGTTTTGTCATGTCGTTGACGCACAGAGCAACCGTCCGAGGTGACCTAAGGCGGGACGAATGACCTAAGGCGGGACGAATGACCTAAGGCGGGACGAATGACGATTCTCCCTATATGACTCGCTCCCCTTGTTCAGATATTCTCTTCAAACCCTTTCCTTGATAGGACCTCAACAGAGTCTCGCGGCAGCACCCGGAGAACTCGTCCATATCGCTCCCGCTGGAGAGGGAACACACGCCGCCACTGTGATGGAAGCCGCGGCGCGGACGAGTTGTCGCGGAGCCGCTGGTCGCAAAGGCCCTGTTCATAGGCCTATGTTATACTTCGGCGACCCGTCACCGACAGCCCGTCACCGACGTCGCCAACGCTGACGTCACCACCGACGTCGCCGACGTCGCCACAGAGGTCGCCGACGTCGCCACAGACGCGTGGTCGACGTCGGCGACGTCGTCAACAGATTCTGTGGCGGCGTCGGGGACGACGTTGACAGGAGAGCATCGGAGCGCATTTTTAGCATCGGAGAGGGTTTTCAATGTCATCATTTGGTAACCAGTCTGCCCATAGAAAGGCTAAGTGATTACATCTGTCTCGAATTTGCATACATTTTGAGCTTTTCTTAATCTTCAAAAGAAATTTTAATTCTTATTTCTTCTTAATGCTTCAAGACTTGATGATGGTTTTTTGTTCTGTATGTACGGCAGTCTGCTCAACCATGGTTAATCTGCCGAATTTTCTCTTACTAACCAAATTTCGCTTTTAGGAGGATGGATAAGTGTTCAAAGGTTTCACTAGTAGCAATGTTAGAACCATTCAAAAGTACCTGTATTTTTAGGATACCCTGTATTTTTCGCAAGGCGTAGTGTGTTTTTAGGTTTTAAACTTTAAAAGAAGCACAAATCAATCGATACGGTCACTTTGTAAAGAGATTATAGGAAGTATTCAAGCGAAACACTATCAATAGATTGTAAAACGCAAGATAACAGACGAGTGCATGGCGCAGTCTATCCCGATCATACGTCAAAAGAGCGTCGGTTTAGCAAAGACCTTTTTCGTTAAATCGTATTTAAATTAAATTTACGCGGAATTCTCGAAGTTCAAAGGAAAATTTAACTCTTAATTAGTAAGAATTCTATCTCGAAAAAGCTCTTCGCAGAGGTTTGCATTACCATTTGAGAACGCAAAAAAACACTACTTATTTTCTACACAGTTTTATTTAATATTACTTGCTCTACACGGAGGCAAATAGGCCTAGAAAATGCGAACAGAACGGCTGAGAAGGATACAAAAAGGAAGAAAAGTGACAAATTGAAGGGGAGCTAAGGTTTAGGGTCCCACTCCCTCCCAAACACTCAGTGTTTTAATCAATTGTGCTTTTTGTGTTCGCAGGACGGTGTCTTTTGCACTTCTTTTTCTTTTGCATTTCGTAATTCGAAGTACGGTGGTGATGATGGCAGTTCCGGGAACGAAGAACCAACCCACAGTCATAACACTCCATCGGAGCGCATTTTCTGCCCCCCCCCCCCCCCCCTGTATGACTCGGCGACGTCGGTGACGGACCGTCGCCGTGCACAGCACGGCGACGCGCTGACGTAACGCAAAAAACCCTAGCACTATATTAGGTAACCTTAAGTGCACTGCAAATCTTCGTGACCTTCCAGCCACACGTTAGCCGTGTGAGGTTTAGGGAAAACCCTTGCACAGAAATGCAACGAAAAAGCAGACCGTTCTTTTTAGTATGAACTATAACTGCATCGGACAGACCTCCCGGACTCAACAAGGCATCGGAGGGAATGCTGTCATCACAAGGCCTACCACATTATCTTCCAGCTGCTTGTCAATCGAGGAACTTTTAGTGGAGGTAGAACGACAAAAGTGAGAGCAAGCGCAAAATGATGCAGAACTGTTGAGTTGTAAGGAGTGTTCTACTAGATTTCGGGGTTAGGCTTGCATTCAAGAATTCCTAGCTTGGCTTAGAAAACACTTCTTCACAAAACAAAAAGTACATCTCTGACATTCTTAAGGGTCGCAACTGCCGGCAATAGTACAGTATTGCGTAGAGAAATCCTCGCGGCGCCGCACCACCCGCTGTTGTCATGGCGGGTCCGCGGCACCCGCAAGACTCTGCTGCCAACCTATCACGCCCTCCGGCGGTTCTCACCCGCACCTCCTGGCACTGTGGGTACTCAGACACTCGTTGCGTCCGAGCCGCGTCCCATAACAGCTGTTCCGTCTCAGCCGCGTACCTATTAGGACCGTTGCGTCCCATCCGCAAGTAGTACGCAACGCCTATTAGCGGCGTTGCGTACCAGCTCCGTCCCACAAAGGTAGTTTTCGTGGTGAGACCTTCTCTTGCGTCCCATTCTCGTCCCACAAGAGAAGTTTCGGAAGTTACCGTCTCATCCGCGTCCCGTCTGCACATCCGATCTGGCTTTTTGTGAACTGAACTGACCTCTAGCGGTTTCGGGTGTCCGACTGATGAGCGGCTCGGAAGGCGTGGGGGTCACCTTGTATGGCAGGCCTATACGTTGTTTTGCACGAAATTAACGATTCTACACAGAACTGCTATGTTCTACCCTAGGGGTGAACTGAGGTTGGCCATTTCCAATGTAGTTTGGCAATCATGTGTCTTCCTACCAAGACGGATAACCACTCAGTACCTCGAATATCAGCCGGTAACCTCAGATGTCCTCGGTGTAATACACGTGAACTTTCAGGATATCTACCACTATATAATTGAGTTAGCCTTCGATGACGTTTGAGTGGTCAAACCTGCGTGAGATACGCCTCCGCGCGGACAAAATGTGCCTTTCAACATGAGATGCTGCCGTAGCAGAGGAAGCGGGCCTTTCTCACACAGCGGCCTTTGCGCGTTTCTGGGCGTTTCCGATTCCGAATACATGTCATCGACGTCTGCCGTAAGCATGGGAGGACCACTAATCGTAAGGGGTGATGGAGAAGGGAAGTAAGGGGAACCCCTAGCTTGGACCAGGAGAGCAACTAGGAAGGAAAGGAACAACCTGGAGGAGGGGCCAGGACGGGGAATCCATCAAGAAGAGACCAGTAGGGGGTCAATAGTGGAAACAAGGAAGTGGGTCAGGAGTTGGGACCAGGAAGGTGGGGCAGGGAAGGGGGAAGACCAGTAAGGGCGGAGCAACAATTAGACCCAGTAAGAAGAAACGAGTGAGGGGAACCTGGCGTCCGGATTCGGAAGGCGCTCCAATGATATCCGGCAACACAAGCCGTTGGAGATGCGGAGGAGCAACCTGAGAGCAGGAGTACTGCACAGCACAAGCCGATGGCGTTACTGGACAATCCAGAGAGTGTTTAAGACTAACGCACGGAAAACAGCTTTATGCTAATAAAGTACGCAGCAGAACCTAGATGTTAGCGAATTTTAAGTTGTACAAAAACTACGCAATTGCGAGCATTTGTTACTACTAAGGCAAGGGATCCATCTAGCCGGGAGTTAGTTTTCATGTCGAAGTGATAGCGATATCTCAGATAGATTTTGATCTGAACACCGTGCATACTTTATGCACGAGGAAACCTCGATCGACGAGGTTCGCACGTGGGTCAACAACTGCGGGCTTGGCGCGTGCTTTGACGTTTTCGTCGTCTCCGTCGTACCGACGTCATGTCGCTCTAACGGTGAATTCCTGAGCCACCGAGGCGACAAAAACGTCGAAGCACGCGTCAAGTCGGCAGTTGTTGGCCCACATGCGAACCTCGTCCGATACAAGAGCACAAGGCACAGTGGGACGTGATTGGAAGCAATGAATCCGCGCGAGCTCATCTGCGTCTCAGCCGCGTCTGACTAGCGTCCCGCCCGCGTTCCACTAACGTCCCGTCCGCGATGTAGGAAATTCACGAGACGGTAATGGGACGTGGCTCGGACGCAACAAGTGTCTGAGTAAGAGCTGCCGTGAACTACGGCGGCTCTCAGGGACCTTTGCGACCAGCGGCTCCGAGACAACTCGTCCGCGCCGCGGGTTCCACCAAAGCTGCAGCGTGGGTTCCACTGCGGCGAGAGCGATATGGACGCGTTCTCCGGGTGCTGCCGCGAGAATCTGTAGAGGCCCTTACGCTCATGGCACTCACTTGCCCCTACCTATCGTAATCTACCGCACTCCACATCTATCGTACACATTCGCAATCACCACCTCAAACATCCATCGTAGGCGCGAGATCGCTCAACCTGACACCCTCCTCCCAAGCCTCACTCAATATCTACGACATTATTCGTACAATCGAATCCATTTTTGTGATCAGCAGCATAAATAACCTCTCTAACCGACGTTTGGACGGAATTTTGTCTCGATCTGCTCCGAAGTCGTTCAGATACAATCGTGGGTCTACGGAGAAAGTGACCGAATCTCACGGCGCGCGTTGCGTGCGGAGAAAATCCCCGATACAGGGAGAAAATGCCCGCAACTAGGAGAGAAAGCCCGCGACCAAGGGTGAAAATGCCCACTACCAGGGGTGAAAATGCCCGCGACCAGCAGTCTATTTCCGCAACATTTCATTCGTATCAAAGCTCTAGTAAGAAGTTGATCGCAAAATTTCATGTTCGAAAAACACTATATTTCCACTATGTTGCAACTAACCATTCAGATATTTAAATCCTTTATTCAGATATGTGGAAGTATCAGAAAAACAGCAACAAAGCGAATCAAAATAGAACTCGTATACTGAGAAAAACAATGAAAAAGCACAACAAGTATTTACGATAGCAACGGTGTATCAGATGAGAATCACTTGAAAAGCAATGTCAATGAATGTTAAAAGATATGTGTTCAAATCCTGTTTTAGTAAAGAAGGAAATGATTGGTCAAAAATGAAGACTTCATTAGAAAGACTCAGTTAACCTCAGTAAAGCCTGAAAACCAATTTGTAAACAAATTCCTAAATAAGTTCTGCATTTTTTTTCATTTTCTACTTCTCATGACTTTGAAGTACATGTACCCTGCTGTTCACTCCATGTGGCGTTCATGTGGCACAAAAACAAACTCAAAAATTGAGGTGGCCTACATTCCGCAGCACAATGCTTCGAAAAGTAATTCTAAGTTACCAGGTTCCGTTGATGTGCTTATTCCGCAGCTCAATGCTTCGAAAAGTAATTCTAAGTTACCAGGTTCCGTTGATGTGCTTATTTTCGAGTTTTACGTTCTAGAAATTGAGATATAGGCGAAAACGCTACTTTCGCTCCTTTCAGTGTTTTCGAGCGTCCTTTTCGCATACAACACCGTTGGTACTAATTTAACCGTTTAGCATGCCTGTTATAACGAGAATCTTTCCTCATATCCTCCAAAACTTCTCTATCACGGTAAGGGGTCGTTTAGTGTGCGCGCGACGCGCGACGCGATGACATGTGTAGTGGCTGAATTGATCAATCGCATCGCTCGATCAATTTGGCCACTACAAATGCATCGCGTCGCGCGTCGCGTGCACGCTAAGGCCTCGTGCATACTTCCCATCGCCGCGATTGAATCGTGGCGATGAGTTTTGCAGAGCGACGCGAAAGAATTTGAATTGCTCTGTGCTCGTCGTGTCGCCCATCGCTCTGCAAGGGAGCGCGACGGCGATCCGTCCAGGACCAACGCTAAACACCGCGCGCGGCGCGAAAAAGTATGCCATGCCCGCGATGGGCGCGGGAAGCTATCGCGCATGCCGACCGCCGCTGTTGCGGCGGCCGCGGCGAAGTTTTCTTTGACCGCTCTTCCGCGTGCGGCGGAATGGCCATGAACTGAGCGCCGCGATGGCATCGCGGCGATGGAAGTATGCCCCCGGCCTAAGGCCTATGTTATACTTCGCCGACGCGTCGGCGACGCTGTGGTAAGCGGGCTGCTACGCACTGTGTAGCAACCCGTGTAACACTGCCGCCGACGTCGCCGACAACACCGTCGCCGAAGTATAACATAGGCCTAAACGACCCCTAAAGGCCCCCGCAGACTTTTGCCGCGTCGCCGCTGCCCTATGCTTAACCATAGGGCAGAGACGCAGAGCTCGCCGCCAGCGGCGCCACCCAGCGGCACCGGCGGCGTCGCTGGCGGAAATGACTTGAATCATTCCACCCGACGGCGCCGCTCCAGCGTCTGTCTGTCTGCGCTCTGCGCTCTGCCCTTTCGCGGCGGGATCCAGAGCGGAGACGGTCGATGCGGGCGCGCGATCGTCATCGGGGCGCGTTATTGTTAAGCACCAGTCGGTCCCGACTAGAAACAGTACAGTACCTCGCCGTCACCGCTCCCACTGATGATGATTCAAGCCGCTGAGCGGCGCCGCTCAGTGGTTTCGCCGTTCGCCGTCGCCGCTCAGCGATTTCGCCCGCCGCTCGCCGCAGAAGTCTGCGGGGGCCTTTAGGCCATCAAGTCTGCTAGGGAATCCAAATGATGGCGACACAGTTTCAGCTGCCACGCCCACGAGTTCTCATGCCCTTTACTCGACGGCATGAGAAAAATACCGTATCCCTGTCCACGTGATTACCATGTGTTTTTTGTTGTGGCTGTTGTAGTGGACCCTATCGAAAACCGTTCAGTGGCCACAGTTGTTTTCTCCCCTGGCTGTGGACATTTTCTCCCCTGGACGCGGGCATTTTCTCCCCTGGACGTGGGCATTTTCTCCCCTGGTCGCGGGCATTTTCTCGCACCGAAACAGAGCGGCGCGGTTCGGGAGTTTTCTCTCGTAATCACAATCGTGCCGAAAACTACTACATATGTACTTTGTCAGGTCAGGTCAGCGCTGTCCGTCATAGGGCGCTCACATAGCTCTATGCTGTAATCAGCCATACTCTTTTTTGTACTTTATGTACCAGTGTACCTTTGTACTGAAAGTCTGGTAAGACGCGTGCATACCGTTCCTTCGCATTCGCTATCGCCGTTCCCCCGTACCAGTTCCCTCGTTAGCGCAACTTTCAGGAAGGCACATGCGATCTGGTGCTCTAGAAAGAGGCATGACCTCATGTAAGAGTTTACAAAACACGACGGAGGAAATGGATCAATACGACGATAGGCGAGATACTAATCACCATTAATAAATAATTAATCAGCAAAAGCGTTTAGATTACTAACTCTTTATGGTATCCAGACCGTTATAAAAAGGCGATTTGAAACCAACACTAATTGCATGTACGGTGATGCCTAAAAATTTAAATCTTCTTTATTGTAATCTCATGGGTGTCCACGTACAGAATAAATAAATAAATAAATAAATAAATAAATAAGGCTTCCCAAAACCCCGATCACAGCTTAAACCAGCTGTAAGCGACTAACGTATTCTGGTATGTCTCTTCTTCCCCTCTTCTCCCAGTTGCCTAAGACGAAGAGCTAAAATTTTACAAATTTTTAAAGCCAAAATTTTGTTGCGATATTTGTTGCTGCCTCGTGAGAGCGTAGGAACTGCCCTACCTACAACGACAGCGCAGGTTCTCGCAATTTGCGTTCAAATTCTCACCGCTAATCTGCTTTAATAAACTAGCTTTTTGCCACCTGGATTTTGCGATGAACCGCATCATTAGTGGAACAAACATCAAGGAAGGTCATTCCAGAATGAAGAAGTTCCAGTTGCCCCTCCAGTGCCCCATATACAGACACAATACGAGGCTGCCCAGGTATGTCGCTTAATTTGTAGTGCATTCAAAACTTTAAAGCTACAGTTCTGTGCTCACAACCAGTCTTCTTCAAAGAATGAGGCTGCACGCGATTCTCTCCAATGTCGAAGCCACCCTTGGGAAAAGGGCAACCGATTAAGAGACACAAACATCACCTAAACAGCTGAAAACATAGGAGTCAATCCTCTGCTAAAACCAAGAGAGGACGGCCCCGCCCCTCCCCTCTTCGATTCTCGAACCTAAGCTTGAACCTGACCACGTCTCACAGGCTTGCCGCACTTTCGCGTCAGTTTCATGGTAACGGACGTGATTTCTGGAGAGACCACAAACATTTAAATGAGCACCGCTTGGCGTGCACCCGTTGCACATTTCGGGCTTCAATTTTCCGTCGGACCGTGAGTGATCGCGAACAGCGTTGCAGATTTGCATGAGAGTGGTCGACAGTTCGATTCCGGAGGTTTGCGCACTGCCAGGAGTATTTGTGTTGTTTTTGCCAACCTATAGTACCAGCCCTATCTTTCGTCCTTTTGCGCCGTTTTGGGCGAGAAAACACCGTTCTGGAATAACGTGCTTCAAAGTGGTCCATTTACAAGAATTCAATATTTGGAAGGGATCAAATTTCCCATAGAATAATGCAAGCGACACCCACAAATCTTAAAGACGAAAATCTGGTGATTGGAGCGCTACGTGGCACTGGTCTAAAAACTACGGTGTCTTTACTACCTCTCCCTCTTCCCTCGAGATAATTACCTCCTGAGCACCTTTTCCCTTTTGGTAACTGGTTACAACATGCTGTACGATTTCGGACTGTAAAAGCACCCAGAAAATGTCTTTTTAACGGCCGTGCAGGACCCACCAATTTCGAAAAGCCCCTTGGAAAGGCTAAACAGTGCCTGACGACTGTCAAATGATGCGCGCGATAGCTGCTCATGGAAAAGACGCGCAATTCTCCTTGGGATTCATGGTAGGACCCTACTATTAATTGCTTCTTAGAGACCAACCGCATTGTGAGGGGACAGTTGAAAGACTGAAATAAAGCCACCAGCCCTCCCCCCTTCCCACCATGTATTCATTTTGTCTTCGCTAGGGTACTTTGTTCGCTTTCTAACCTCGTCTTCAGCTTGATCCTAGATGAAGAATGGTCTGGTTTTTGACGCGTAGAGTTGCGCGGCTAGTCGATTAAGCCATGCATGGAAAGTACTGGATTAATGATTTCCGTATATCACCCCTATATAATGTGCTCTATCAATTTTGGAAGTGTTTCGTTGTAAAGTCATTTGCGAACACGATCGACAAGTACTGCTTTGATTGGTATCACTGATGGAGTGATAATATGCTCGACTTAAGACGTCGGTGAGAGGTCGTGAAAAATTTTCCCCAAACTTCAAGCATGAGGTTATTTGCGGCTGAATCTGGCTGGCATCGGTCTGTTACAATACAGTAGATAGTTCACTGGAGATTATAGACATAGGTTCTGTGAAGAAAAAAAATCCTGTTAGACTTCACCCAGTCGCACTCCTCTTTCAAGATCCTACATTGGAGCTAAAATGGCTCTCAAGAAATGTATATGCTACAAGCTTGTTCCTGTAACCAAACCAATAGCACAATGCAATATTAACCCAACTGTCAAAAAGCATAAACTGACTATAATGAAGCTCCATACCTTTTATGAGTTAACAAAAGTGCTTAGATGCGCGCCCGTTTTCGCGCCTCTCACGACTTTGCAGCATCACTAACCTGCGGAAGGCAATTTCTGTAAAACATAAAATCCGCTAAACACTCCGCTAAATACTGGACCCCTTGCTCGTCCCCCTAATTGGTAACCCTACTGGTCCTCCCTATTGCCCCACCCCTCCCACCTTCAGCGTCTCCCCTCCTGGCCTATTGATGGCGATCAACACTTTAAAAACGAACTTCATAGCGTTCAGCGACCTCTACTACCCCCAGGGCTGAAGTATCGGACCGCTTGAACGATACACAAAAATCGATAATATCGATCGATATCGATTGATGACGATCGATGCTTCAAAAACGAACCTTAGATTCGTCTTCAGCGACCTCGATCACCCCTCGATATATATATATATATATACACACAAGTCGTTCAGTGGCCTAGCGGCCGCTGACGACAGGTTGGGGGCTTCGCCCCCAAACCCGAGAAGTAAACAATCCGACCATCTTCTTTTCCCAACTTTAGACTTTCATACTTTCATTGCGGTAAAGAACTGGCTTTACTATATAGAGTACAGCTGTCAGAGCTGCCTGTCCGTCGCACTGACGTCTTCTCAACGGCTTTGCCGTAGTGATAACTTCTCATCATCAATTTTAGCTGCAACATATGTCATGGTTTCCGCAGGAGAACACCTTAACTACGTCGATTGCGGCAAGTTAGAGAGAAATAGAAAAAATGAACGACATCCATGTATAATTTGATTAATATCGATTGATGGCGATTGGCACCTCAAAAACGAATTTCAGACTCGTGTTCAGCGAGCTCGATTACCCCAGGGCTGAAGTTTCGTGCCGCTTGAACGACATCCACAAAAATCGATAATATCAATCGATATCGATTGGTCGACTTCAGATTCGTGTTCAGCGACCTCGATTACCCCACGGCTGAGGTTTCGTGCTGCTTGAACGACATCCTCAAAAAGTCGATAATATCAATCGATATCGATTGGTCGACTTCAGATTCGTGTTCAGCGACCTCGATTACCCCCACGGCTGAAGTTTCGTGCCCCTTGAACGACATCCTCAAAAATCGATAATATCGATTGCCTCCGCTGCTGGGAACGACTCCCATTGATGATTATGTAAACGCCCAGGCACGGCTGCCGACGTGTTCGGCACGTCTACGGCTCGCCATGCACGGCTGCCGACGTGTTCGGCACGTCTACGGCTCGCCATGCACGGTTGCCGACGTGTTCGGCACGTCTACGGCTCGCCATGCATGGTTGTCGACGTGTTCGGCACGTCTACAGCTCGCCATGCACGGTTGCCGACGTGTTCGGCACGTCTACGGCTCGCCATGCACGGTTACCGACGTGTTCGGCACGTCTACGGCTCGCCATGCACGGTTGTCGACGTGATCGGCACGTCTACAGCTCGCCATGCACGGTTACCGCCGTGTTCGGCTTCTCAGTACCCCCACTCCAGTTGTGACGGAAACACGCATACACACACACCGCTCCTTTATATATAGTAGGATATATATATATATATATATATATATATATATATATATATAAAGTAGGATAATAGGATAGTAGGATAATTTGTATCCATTCAAAAAGCTTATGACGCCTCCCTCTTCACTAGTGAGTCACCGGGGAGGTGTTGTAACAAAAAGCATCGTCCAGAGATGGGTGGCGAAACGAACCACTTTGAGAGAAGACAGGAAAAATTCGTTTTATACTCTTCACCTTATAATTATGCTGTGAACCATTTACCGCTCACCAATATTTAAGAGGGGCTATCAGTGGAGGATCTACCCGTAACATCCATTTCCGTCTTTGAAATCCGCTGTTTCTACACCTGTGTTCTGCAGCAAAGCCGCCACCGCGCGTGTAAATTTCGCGCCCTTTTACGAATTAAGACGGCTGTCATAGGCGTTTGGTACACTACCGCGCCGCGCTGGCGGCAGCGTTGCCAGCGCGGCGCGGTAGTGTACCAAACGTGGGTAGCTACGAACTGCGTAGCTGCCCGCGAAAACATATTCGCCCGCGAAACATATTCGCCCACGAACCGGCACCGTTGCGAAAGGAAGCCATACCTATGCCTCTGTGTGTATACCAGAGGCATAGGTATGGCTTCTTTCCGGATTTTCGCCATTTTTGGTCTACGCAGGACATTTTGGAAGCCACTGCTGCCGGACAACTCTCCACAACCCTTTCGTAGGTTCGTAGACCTCCCTCGTTAGGCCTATGTTCTCCGCACAGTCGTTTTTCGTTGCTTCTGTGTTCCAGATACCCTCGATGGTACGCTCTCTACGTGCTACTGTTAAAGTACAGTTTTTGGAAGATGACACATCATCGGCAAGAGGTGGGTATTTTTTTTCTGCGGTTGATGGGGTTAAAGAAACAAACGAAATTTATCTTAAAAACCAATGTGAAAATGTAACACACGGCGATTGGCTTTGGAAAGCCTGCCATACATACAGTCCTCACTGTACAAATAATATTTTTTATTTACTCCCGAATTCATTTTCCACATAAATATGAAGATCTCTAGTAAGCGGATATTATTATTTATTACACGAAGCAAAAATCACCATGTGGACAAGAACAATGTGGCTTAATTCATACGCACACACTGTGGAAGCACCGACAAGAAGACAACGCAGAAGTAGAACATAGAACAAAGATAAAGAAAGGACGAACAGCAGCAAAAAGGAAGGAAATGGCAATGAGAAGTTAAAACAGAAATCACAAGGCTGATTAATTGGGCGTTAAACAGAAGGTATTCATCAGGCACCTATGTGGGACTTTACAAGTTTTCTGAGGAGGAATAACTGGAACAAATAGGACATGGATATCGCAGTTTAGCGCTTTTATATTCAAGAAGATCATTCGACATCATTTGATATACATCGGGTGATTCTTTGTTTCGTCAGGTTCTTTTTATGAGTTTTGTACAGGTTTTCAGTCGTAGTGTTTCTAATATGCATTTATGGCGCAGAATAAGTTGGAATAGGAAAACGCAACGCGGTACCCTACCGTAAGCTATCGGAAACGTCAAGTCAAGTACAGAGTGTGCCCACTCTCTGTCCTCAATGCAATCCTACTGCATCAAAAACGGCGCGATTCATGAATCTTGACTGCTTTTCAGATGATCATGGATGAGCGGTCGTGCGGTCCTGCAACGAATAGCCTGCATCCCGGATGGCTTTTCCCGACTTCCTTCCTGGCTCTAAATTTAGCTATGGCTCCGGCTTCGGTTAGTTAAACATGTTTGTTCTGGCAGTTCTCATCGAAGTTCTTCTTTTTTGAATGCGACATTGTTATTCTAATTATTCGTCATTATTTACCGTTAGTGGACCCAGTGACAGCTAAGTGTCATAATTCTGTCTACATACTGAAGGGTAAGGTTATGAAGAGGGCAAGATGGGTACCTTTCGCATCTCCAACGTCACGCCATGATAGAGTCTAAAAGAAGCATAGAACGCGCTTCGCTAACTATTGGTGTGTCTACCAACATGTAGAATGCCCCGTTGCAGAATACTAACATAGAGTTCATATGGATTTCTTGAACCACGGTGCTCATAATATAATTCGGGACGGCCAATCATTTAACATGACTCATATGTCACGCAGCTAAATCTACCTGTGCTCGGTGATTCAGACTTCACTTTCCCCGAAAAACGCCATTTATTCGTCTCTGAAGAAGTTTATGACAAAGAGGGATGAGCGACACCTGTGAGCGCGTAGTATAGGTAAGCTCTCGCAAAGACCTAAATTTTTCTATTCGAATGGTTTCGATTACTGAAAGTTTTCGAATATTTCGAATACATTCGAAAAGTGTATTCCTTGCATATTCTGATACGAATACATTCGGAAAACGCGATTCCTTGCGGGATATTCGAATTCGAATGCATTTGAAAGTCGCGATTTTTCGAGTATTCGACTTCGGTACTGTAGAAGCTCTCTTTATAGAGGGTTATAACTAAAGTGGCGCTCACCGAAGTTATTTACAACACAAAGATGCCAAATTTGTGCTGTCTGTCGTACGGTATCTAAGCTGATTAGCATTAGCATCAAAGGTATAAAAACTCCGTCCAACAACATAGATAACGCATCTCTTAGAAGTGAGGAATGTCTTCGGATCTCTCGTTTGTGCTTAACTGCACATGCTGCGATTCGTCATCTTGCGCACTGCAGCACAAGTCGTCTCACAATTACTATCTCTTCATTGAATTCTTAATGGTTAGGCCTACCGTTCCATAGGTATCGTGGCTAATTGGTGGTCATTAACTAGTTATTATGTTCCTTCCTGGGATATGCCATGCATTTCACTTGGAGAGGATATCGATCCCTGATATCTTGAACCTGCCCTATGCACCCGAAGCGCGCGCTCCGGTCGTAACTTAATGCGCTAGGCAATCAAACCATACACAAGTCATTCGAAAGTGAATAGCCGTTTCACTGTAATGCGCTTACAAAAGAAGCAAAGAGGGCTGGGTGAAACCTCATATTTCAAAACGTGCACTAGGAGCCACTGAAATGTTCTACAGCTCGTCATTGAAACTCAGAATTTCGGTAGAGCAAGGAAGACAATGCTATGCGAGGTTTACTTCAATCGATAAGCACCCCTTGCTGTGAAAGGGCCTTTTCATAGGCCTATGTTATACTTCGACGATGCGTCGGCGAAGTATAACATAGGCCATACTTCGCGACAGGAGCGACTCGTCGCCCGCGCGGAACATGCAGATCGATTAAGGCTTTTGATATACCCCCGCGTCGCGCCAGCTGCTGCAGTGCGCAAGATGACGAATCGCGGTGATCGTGTTGGGCGGACGGCTACGCAGTCCAACACTATCACCGCGATTTTCATGTCGATTAACAGAAAATTCACACTGTTTACAGGATTCTTGCGATTCAAATCATTACGATCCTATTCTACTGTAGACATGTAGAGTGACTGCTTCAATAGAAGTCTTGTAAGGATGCATAATCAGCCGCCAGCCTCCCACTGAACTTCGGAACGAGACCTATATCAGTGAAAGAGCCGAGACGCTGATCACAGATATAAATCCAAATTTGCTAAATGGATCTCCTAAGCGAGTGTGGCCGGCGGAAGCCGAGCTGTTGCGTAATCAGATGTGGGATTGGCAGCGCTGACAGCAGCGGCAGCGACACAGTTGTAGAGTGTTCGCTTCACATGGGTTCGGTTTTCCTCCGCGACGTTGTTTTGGATTTTGTGACCTATCTTCGACGAGGACCTATAATCCCATTTTTAGCACAATTTGAGCTAACGGCTGATGACGACTTGCATTTACGTCTATTAGGATAGTCGAAGTTGGAAAAATGTTTCAGGTAACATATTTTATTCATGACGTGAAGGATGTCAAAAATTTAATCAAATCATCTATTATGTATCTGTTCAAACCTTTCTGAACACTGATTGAACAACACAAAAAATTTGTGAAACAAACATGCTGCTGACCAACTGCACACCTAGTCATAAACCTAAACTTACGCTAACCAGCTTCTAATCTCATGCATTGTCCAGCAAGTAGGCCAAATGTTTGGTCCGGTAGATCAATTTTGAAACCTTCGATGTACCATTGATTTCTCTTCATTCGTTGTGCCTTTTTCACCACCAAGGGTAGTCTCCATTCTGCTCTCTGAATTTGGATCGCCTGAGTATAGCAGTGCGACTACACGCGAAGAATGGAAGATTGCCGCAAAGTTTGCTACTATTCTCCGAGAGAGTGTTGCAATATTCGTAGAAATCGAGACGGATGCGGGCGATTCCACTGATAACGACTACGACTAGAACTACAATATATTGAAGGTTATATCACAAATATACCGAACGTATTGTGCCTCTAGATTTTTGAACTTTCTGAAATATTCATAGTACAAGGCAGGATATGCTGATGACCATTCAGGTTCGTTTGTTGCCCCTGGTGATTATTTGTTCAACTTTGGTACGGTTGACTGCTTCGTCAGTGGTTGTAAGGAGACGGCCTGCATAAGGTGTGCAGTTTGTGAAGAACATGTGTGTTTAACACATTTCTTTCCATCAGTGTTAAGGGAGGGTTAAACAGATGTAGTTGATTTTTAATGCGTATAGAAGTAAATGATTCCTAATATGTTTGATTATGTTGAGTTATGTTTTATTAAGTTATGTTGATTTCTATTTTTATTTTACTTTTGTTTTTGTTTTGATTTGAACTTTTGACTTCCTTCACGCCATGAATAAAATATGTCACCTGAAACACGTTTCCAACTTCGATTACCCCAATAGACGTAAATGCAGGTCGCCATCAGCCGCTCGCTCAAAAATGTGCTAAAAATGGGATTATAGGTCCTCGTCGAAGATAGGTCACAAAATGCAAAAACAACGTCACGGACGGGAACCGAACCCATGACCCCATTCCTGGGAAGCGAACACTACCATTGCGCCACTGACACTGCTGTCAGCGCTGCCAATCGCACCTCTGATTACACAACAACGCGGCTTCCTCCGGCCACAATTCGCTTAGGAGATCCATTTAGCAAATTTGGACTACATACCTGTGATCAGCGTCTCGCGCTCTTCCACGTGATATAGGTCTCGGTCCGAAGTTCCATGGGAAGCTGACGGCATTCCCTGGTGAGTATGAATAAGCGCAAAAGGCCTGCCCTTGCAAAACATGCATATCGATTAGAACTAAGCGCGCGCCGCCGAAAATTGTTCATACTCGAACGCTGGCGCTACCACTCCAGTCGCTTTTGTCACCTGTTCATACTTCACGTGTGCTACGCATGATGCGCGCGCTGTGCTCTCGTTGTTCTTCTCGCTGATATCGGCTCATCAAAGCCCACTGTATATCGCTTGGAGAGTTCGATCTCTCGAAGTCCATTTCACCACAATTACGAGCTAGTCAACCAAGTGCCTAACCTGCCTGTTGATAGGACTAATCGTCCATCTGTGGCAACCTTGTCAAGCGCGTTCAGATCTCTTCTTGTTGCTCAGAGGTCCTCGAGGCTGTGAACAATAGTAGCTCATGCTGCAGCAAATAACAGGACTACCTTTGACTTCTCGATCAGACCAAACGGCTTTCCCTGGCGTTTGCAATCCTACCCAAAAGTCCCATCACGTGCAAAGGTGAATCAGTGTATGTGGCATCCTCCATTGTTAGCGGTTTTGAGACGCCAATCCACTTTGTGTTTGTATTATACTTTGTCACTAGGTACCTATAGGGCAGAGTACCCGCGCTCGAAAAATGAAGGCATTTGATTGGTTGTGTATATTAGTGCTATGCTAAACACGAGGTTGTATTTACATATTTATTTCGGCCTAACGTCTCGCCTGAATCGTCTCAGAGGCCTAAAAATGGGGTAAGGTATTTTGGTGTACAATCTCCTCGACCAAATGTCCTAAACGCTCCTGCGGGTTCCGACGTCAATCTAAGGGCCTATTCATACTCCGCAACGGGAGCGACTGGGCGCCCGTTCAAAACATGCAGATCGATTAAAACAAAACGATGGTCGCAAGATCTGTGAATCACACTCTAGTGATGTCGTTGTCGTCCCCGTCCGCTGTCGTCGCTCTAGTCGCCTGTTCATAGTTGCCAGCGACGAAACCGGCGCCTATCCTTGGAGCGCATAATCCTGCCGTTGTTGAAGGTCGGAAGAACTCGAAATTTGTACACGTATTCGTTTAATTCAATCTACCATCCAGAATGTATCCTTAATAAGTTTAAGCCTGAACAGAGAGTACTACCGTTCGCCTAGATAGCAAGCATGCACATTACCAACGTTCTTTCACATTTTCATATCGATCAACTGAAAATTCGCCCTGCTTACAGGATCGCTGCGGTTCAAAAAGCCATTACGATCCGCACGCCGTAGACATATAGGGTGACTGCTTCGAAGTCTAGAAAAGTATAATCAGCAGGAAGGTGCTTTCAGTCTCGATCTCAACGGCCTTTTTCTTATGGGCTTCTGTTGTGTAGTTACCTACACCACGCTTCGCATTCGCTCTTGTCATTCCCATAGCTCCTGTTGCGGAGTACGAAAAAGCCCTAAGACGACTCACATGAAACCTGGATGAAAAAGATAAACTAGCTCATAGATCAACAACAGTTGAGGCGTAGCCAGTCTGTCGTCAGGGGGTCAGCGAGGGGAGATTTTGTCATACTTTGCAGTCATTGCGTAATTCTATAACATGTTCACCGCCGACTGGTCGTTCTGGAGGTCGCATTGTGCAACAAAGGGAAGAAATTTACTCGTAATGGACAGACTCACATTTCGGTTGTTCTTTACTGGGTTCTTGATAAGAATCCAGAATGCCTCTCATGCTTTCCTGCGAATACTTCCTCCTCAACGGCCAGAACTTGTGCATATTACGCCTCAGTCTTTGCTATCATGCGCATCCAAGCGATGCATGCCTACTAATAGGAAAAGGACTACCTTCAAAGCAACGCTTTTTACCAGCAACGTGTTCTTTTATACGCACTGCTAGCGTCCTACGCGTTGCCCCAATACATTTAGCGTTACAGACCATGCACTCAGTTTCGCAGACCACTCCTACTCTCGATCTCCTGCACTACCGCTTGGACATTTAACACAGTTCCCCAGAACGCATTGCCTGTCATGAAGACTATTACGAACCAGCTGTAGTCTGACGTTATCATTGGGAGTGTTCACTAGGACAACATCATTCTGTAGCTGTGCTCCTACAATAGCCCTTTGCAATGCAGCCGTGACGTTGTCAGAGATGAAGGGAACTACAAACGGTAACTTTACCTCGGCGGACTCATCCTCTGATTGTGAGGCTAGTGTGGAATCGTCGCTGACTATGTGGAACCGTGCAGCCATTTGGAGTGGCAATATCCGAATAGTTCAAAAGATTCCTTATGCTCCTGAAGACCTGAGCACATTCCCGTTGCCCTTCGGTGCAGCCCATGGGCTTCCACTTCCTCTAAGGCCGGGGACATACTTCCATCGCCGCGATCCCATCACGGTGCTCAGTTCATGGCCATTCCGCCGCACGCGGTTGAATAGTTACAGGAAACTTCGCCGCGGCCGCCGCAACAGTGGCGGTCGGCATGCGCGATGACATCTCGCGCCCATCGCGGGCATGGCATACTTTTTCGCGTCGCGCGCGGTGTTTAGCGTTGGTCCTGGACGGATCGCCGTCGTGTCCCCTTGCAGAGCGGTGGGCGGGGATGCAACGATCACTGAGGGGTTCAAATTCCTTCGCGTCGCTCTGCAAAACTCATCGCCGCGATTCGATCGCGGCGACGGGAAGTATGCACGAGGCCTAACGTAGCAGTCGAATGTGGTGACGTGGAATTTCTCGCATTGTGCATACACAACCTGACGCTTAACTTAGCGCAATGCAGGTTGCAACGAGAGGGGCCTTGATCAAGCGTGTCACGCGCGAACTGAAAGGATAGGGACTCGTCCTACATGCGGGAAATTCCACATGACGTCGTACGTGTGTTCGAGTACAATTAGGCTGTCCTTCTTCCATTTCCTGTCTGCAATAAAGAGATGACGGATCTGAGTCTGAATGCAAGAAGACCCGCGTGGCATCACACCGATCGGAACACACCGGCTGATTAAACCTGAACTTGACACCTGCTTCACGAATGGGAGCAGCTTCCTTGTAAAAGGGACGTGAAAATGGTGTAGCTGGTAAATTTCGATTTAAATTATAACGTGATGCGGTTGCTATTGGTTACTCCGACATTTACGGAAATTCGCAAGCTTTCCACAAATATGCGAAACGTTGATACGATGATTGGATCAACCAGCGTCGGTTGCGGGCTTCGCCCGCACCCGACTCTGGCCGGGCGGGCCACGCTAGGCTAGCCGGCTTCGCCGGCGTCGTGTGTGGTGAGCCATGTGGGGTCAGAAACCCAACCCAACCTCGAGCCCGCTAGGGTCCCCACAACCCAGCGTCGGTTGCGGGCTTCGCCCGCACCCGACTCTGGCCGGGCGGGCCACGCTAGGCTAGCCGGCTTCGCCGGCGTCGTGTGTGGTGAGCCATGTGGGGTCAGAAACCCAACCCAACCTCGAGCCCGCTAGGGTCCCCACAACCCAGCGTCGGTTGCGGGCTTCGCCCGCACCCGACTCTGGCCGGGCGGGCCACGCTAGGCTAGCCGGCTTCGCCGGCGTCGTGTGTGGTGAGCCATGTGGGGTCAGAAACCCAACCCAACCTCGAGCCCGCTAGGGTCCCCACAACCCAGCGTCGGTTGCGGGCTTCGCCCGCACCCGACTCTGGCCGGGCGGGCCACGCTAGGCTAGCCGGCTTCGCCGGCGTCGTGTGTGGTGAGCCATGTGGGGTCAGAAACCCAACCCAACCTCGAGCCCGCTAGGAATGCTTCCTTACCCAGCGACGGCTGCCGGCTTCGCCGGCAACCGACGCTGAGTAAGCAAGCATCCCTAGCGTTGATAACGAAAAAGTGCAGAAAAGAGTAACCGGCCGTGTGGGGTAATGGTCAGGGTAAGGCTGTAGACATAGAGGAAGATTGAACGGAAGAAATGCCATCTGCGATGCAAAATAATAGTAAAAATGTGCGAAAAAGAGCAGCCGGTTGTCATACTGCACAGTGGAAAAGGATTCAATTTATTATGGAGTCGTAGCTTCCCTGGTAGTGGGGTAGTGGTAAAAGTATGGCGGCAAACATAGAGGTAAATTGAAACAAAAAACGGCTTATGTGAGGCAAAATAGCAAAAGAAAAATGCAGAACGGGGCAACCCGTTGTCATACTGAACAGTGGAAGAGGATTCAATTTCTGTAGTAGCAGCAACCCTGGTAGTGGTGAAAGGTAGTGGTAAAATTATGGCGGTAAAAATAGTGGAAGGTTGCACCACACAGGAGAGTTGGGAAGGAACACTGAGGTATGACCACTAGACACGTATTGGGAAGAGACCTCTTTCGAAATCACCCTACGTCAGGCAGTCGATGGTAGTCGATCGTAAACAACAGTGGTGGTTGGGAAGAGACCTCTTTCGAAATCACCCTACGTCAGGCAGTCGATGGTAAACAACAGTGGTGGACAACTGTCAAGCGTCTTCGTTTGGACAACTGGCAACCGCACCGCAAACTTGGGTGATTAAACCGGCTAGCTAGGCAGTATACGAATTGCGGGTGGCTAACATCGGACAAAAAACCCTTCCTGCTCACTTTCACTTGTGAAAGGGCGCAATGAGCGGTGGGGGGGGGGCAGCCCATGGGCTTCGACCGGCTGAGCGTACCAGTCGGATATGATGACGTGGAATTTTCCATTGTACACGAACTGACACGTACGTACAAGTTGCGGCTAGAGGGTATAGGTCAAAGGGTACGTCTCACGCGAACTAAATGGGTAAAAACCAGTCGTACACGTGGGAATCGTCACGACAACGCGTACTTTTTTGAGTACTGATGGGCTGCCTCCCTGTCCGTTCATTGCGCCGTGAAAAACTTCGAGACGTTTTATTTTCCGACATTTCTCAATGTATGCTCGATCAAAGCAGACGAGTGCTACTACTCGAGGTATTTGCGATCAACTGTTTAAAAGGTATAAAGGTAGCACACCCACAATCACGCCCCGAAGCAGGATAGGTCTTAAAGGTGCGCGGGCTCTTCCTACTGTAGCGCAGTCGTCGCGGGACCCAGACCGAGAACATCCTTCTTGGGCGTCATGATCTCGCCGCGCCATTTTTGAACGCTCGTACAGCAGTGAGCGGTAGATATTTGATGTGGTGGATGGACTGTGTGTGCATGGGACGTCGACGGAAGTACTGGCCTGTATTTCCTTTAAAGGAATCGGACCTCTTGTTTACGTACTAGCCATTGGGTAATGCTGCATAGTCCTGACCGTGAGGGAGTTGTGACGCTTGCCTGTCCACTTTGGAGATTTCTAGTGGATATGAATCCGAACAACTACGGGCTTACTCACATTAAGCCATTCCTCGTTCCCATTGCAGTTGGGAGGGGGCAGCATCGACGCGGCCCAGCGGCGCGGGCGCCGGGCGAGAGACGCATGGGGCTTTCGCGTCTACGCCCTACGCCGGCAACGCTCTCTATCGCGTATTTTGCCACTGTCTACAATGAATGAATCGATCGAGGGAATGTTCTAGGCCATGACTCTTTCTCTCTCTCTGGGCGCCCCAACGCTCTTTCTGTGTGTTTCTAGAATATGTGTGGCACATACCTACCCATACTACAGTTATCGTAGCTGGTTAAGGAGAGGAGACCAGGGAGGCCTTTTGCTAGCAGTCGGGGCCCGCTCGTTGTTGTTCGATCCGTGCCCTCGCGAGATTGACGGCAGGAGCCACGAGCTACCCCTTACTGCTCCGTAATCGATAACGGGCTCGGGTTGTTCACCTGGTTGTTGGGGTCTGTTCCGTATCTCTGAGCATGGGCACACTTCTGATCAGTCTGACCGTGTGGGATTGTGCATAGCGTTCGATGGCACAGTGGCACAAGCCGATTTGCCTCCGCGTCGCGGCGGTCCGCGATGCGGTCCCACAGTCCCGCCATTCTGTCCCGTTTGATTGGTTTGGCATCTACAGTCGATGGATCATGATCTTGGATATCACTACTTGGGTCCTCTGTGATGATTATCTTGAAATGCCTTGATGGTCTCGGAGTCCTTTAGCCATGGGTAGCATTTATTCCCCGTGTCATATTTTCGTCTCCACTCATGGCATTCTTTTCAGGCGTCTCATAGGTATGTCCGGTAATGATACGCAGAAAATCGCGGACGCTGTAAGTACGTCTGGTGAAGGAGCTACCGCCAGCGCGGCTGAAGACAATGTCAAAAAGCCAGAAAACCCATGGGCTTCCCCACGCCAGGTGAGACTATTTCCATCAAAAGTGAGCACACTTGTGCATCTTTTAGATACGCAGACAGCAGAAGTGACAAGGATGACACGGGATCGTGACAGGTTAAAGCAAGATAAAACAAAACAAAACAAAAAAAAAAACACAGAGAACGGAGTCCACAGCTCCTATGTCCTTCCATTCTGTGACGATGTCGTACGACAGTTGTCACTATACGTTCTCTTCCACGTTTTTATTTTATTATTAACTTTCGTTTTTCTTTATTGTGCTGTGTTATTGCTGTTTCTATTCACATGCTGTTGTTTTTATGTTTTTCCTATTTATTGAAACGTTTGATAACGTGACTCCCTAACCATTTTACACGTGTGGGAGGGGTAGTTGTCTTGCGTTTTTATGTTGAGGATATGAATCAGCCAAGAGCTTGGGCCTCGCGGTTATCGACTTTTTCGTGGACATACTCTCACTGAAACTGCAAAGGAGGATAAGCTTGAAAAAAATCACGGCTTCGTTCGTGACGGTCGCTTATCAAATTCCGTTTGAAATGACGAAAAAATTCTTTGTTGAAATTGCTGGCAACAGGAAAAATCACCGACAACTTCTGTCTCCGAGCGAAAAAATCTCAGAAAAGCCGTGTACGCTCAAAAACCCTGTTTCCGAAGTCTGTGATGGTTAGGGCTGTAATACGGCAAGGCATTCCTTGTTTTGTAGACAAACATGCTAAAATCAACTCCAGTTTCTACCAGATTGTTATTTTATAAGATAATCTGATTCCCTTCTCAGGAAATTTTAAGCCACTTACATCAGTCCATTAACCTGCTTCAATCCCTTACATTGCATCAAGAGAAAACGGGAGAAGGTAGGTGCGAGTGACTTATTTTGGAGGTCCAAAGACACAAGTAAGTTAATTAGTTGAATTGGTGCATGTTGATGGAGGTCGTAACTCTAAAAAAATCTAACTAAAACTAAAAAAGTCTAAAATTTTCTGAGTGGGTTAAAATAGATTTTCCAGGAGGACGGTTTGTTATTCTGCAAGACTAGGAGCCACCATATGGACGAAACTCGGCAGTCTTATTCTAGGAGCACAACCAGCGTCGGTTGCGGGCTCCGCCCGCACCCAACTCTGGTCGGGCGGGTCACGCTAGGCTAGCCGGCTTCGATGAGCAGAATTGTGCTGGGCTCTATGGGAAAGATATGTGGTCCCCAAACTTACCCGCCCTTAACCCAATGGAGACTACCCGGTCTGGATCCATTTACAGGAAGAGGTCTCGTCGAACTCTCTCTTGCACAGTTTCAAGTTAGCTCTTTTTGGAAAATAGCAGATCGATGTCTATTACCTGCGGCCCATAGTAAAAGGTTGTTGCGAAAGTTGCCGCCATTTTTTGAATGTGCTTTTTTCTCACTAGCGCTACCTTATAGCAACCTATCCTTTGTTCACATAAAGAAATCAGGTGTGTATAAGTTTACTATTATTGCTAGCTGCTCATTCTCGCGTAACTCCTTCTAGAAAAATAGGGCTTTCAAAAGAGTGCATCTTAGGTCTCTTATTGTATGACTTCAAATTTGGCGAGTCAGCAACCGCTTCCTGTCGTCGCATCAATGGTGCATTTGGGGAGGGCACAGTGTCCGATCGCACTGCACGAGAATGGTTCAAAAGCTTTAGCAAAGGTGAGTTTAACCTTCAAAATTCGTCCAGGTCAGGACGTGAATCCGATGTCGACAGCGAGCGATTGCGACAGCTGATGGAATCGGAACCACGGCGGACTATTCGTGAACTTGCTCAGGACTTGGGTGTGCACTGTGCCACCATCACCAGTCACCTACGTCAACTGCGTAAGGTGCACAAGTTGGCACAGTGAGTTCCTAATGATCTCACCGAACGCGACCGCCAGCAACATGCTGAGGTGGTCACTCAACTGCTCTCGTACAAGCGCACAGATAGTTGGCTGAAGTTCATCACAGAAGATGAGAAGTGGTGCCTGCACGTCAATATCAAGTGGGGCAGACACTTGGTTCACAAGGGTGAGCAGCCTGAGCAACAGCCAAAGGAGGGTCCTCACCTGTCGAAGATAATGCTTTCTGTTTGGTGGGATTACAAAAGTGTCATCTACTACGAGCGGCTAGCCCGTAACTAAACTGTAGCAGCGGACTTGTACTGTCAGCAGCTTGATAGACTGGCTTCCAAGATCGCATTGAAGCGTCCGAATTATGGCACAATCCAATTCTTGCACAATAATGCTCTACCACACATTGTAAGAATGACTCGCCAAAAGCTTCTCGACCTTGGATGAGAAGTGCTGTCTCACCCACCGTACAGCCCAGATATTGCACCAACAGAATACCACCTTTTCCTATCTCTCTCCAATGCCGTGCAAGGAAAAAGTTCGATGACGAGGATGACATGGAACGCTGGCTGGCTAGCTTTTTCGAATCAAAGCCAGAAAAGTTCTATGCTGACGGGATCGTGAGTCTGTCTGAAAGGTGAAGAACAGTGATAGAACATGATGGCAACTTCGTTTCTTGACGAGTTTCGCTTTTTTTGTAAATCTAAAAAAATGTAGTGTCTTGAGAATGGCGACAACTTCTGCAACAACCTAATAGGTACAGGCATGCGACTTGAAGCCTGTGCCCGTGCAAAAGGAGATCATTTTAAACAATATCTTGATTGAGTGATCCCTAGTAAATAATTTGGCACTTCACGAAGAAAAATAATATCAGAGTATCTTATCATGGCGCAATGAGGATTTAGACACGTGGAGTAGTTGGTGGACTAGCGAAACATAATTTGTACTCCCGCTATTAGAATGAACACGAGCCTTGTTGATCGCCTCATGAGCAAGAGTGCACTGAAATCTGGCGGTCATTGGTTCCTACGGATTCATTTAATTTCGATTTATTCGCAAACTTAGCGGTTTCGCCAGTGGTCATGTTCTTCGTTCATTCTTATAGCATGTGGAGTACGCGATGAATTCGTTTCAGGAACCTGTCAATGGCATTGTCCAACCGCGTGTCATACCTCCAATGGGAAAGCCCACAAGGCATACAAACCAACTGGACTACATTCTCAATACCGTCCTCAAGGAAGTGATGAAGCACAAACACGCTTGGCCGTTTAATGTTCCGGTGGATACGGTCAAATTGAACCTGCCTGCACGTTTTGTTTTATCTGATATTGTTTTTGCTCTTTGCTTCATTAATGCGACTCATATTCAGGACTACCACAAAGTCATTCGTCGTCCTATGGATATGAAGACTATTCAGAAGCGTTTGCAAAATATCTACTACTATTCTGCGAAAGAATGCATGGAGGTTATACTTGCTCTTCGCTTTTTTTTGTCGTTTATTTTTAACCGGTATTGAAATCTCCGGAACAGTAGTTAGAACCAAGTCTTTGACTTATTATTTCCTACGATGTTCTTGTTCATATATTCCTAGTCTTCTGGAATTTCTCGTCAAAAACGTCGTTATTTCTTCGCAGCTTTTCACCATCAGCCTCAGCTGAATTGAGCACTCTGTTAAAGGGTGCAATTTTCTGCGTAGGCAGGTGATGAAAAGATGTCACATTTGCTCATCGTCTAGTGCTTTATGAGAGTTAGTCGATTGTGGTGGTGAACACTAAGGGGCCGTTTGTGAAGTAGCTTTAATTCCAAGGATTGCTCGAGTTCTCGCAGATAATGGGGTCTCACTCTAGTTATTGGGCTAAAACGCACCGTAGCTATATCGGAGAACCGTCAGCTGTTGCACCCCACCAGAATAGGGATCTATGAGCTTTAACATCGTATGTATTCTGAGGAAAAGAAAACGTCTTGGTTCGATTTGTCAGTTTCGGATTTACCAATTCCGCTTAAAGATTCCGTTTCTGTTGCTCGCAACAATGGGTTGACAGCGTAGAGGTTCTCCGATGTATTGTAGGACCTAATGACAATGTTCAACAACTGCTACACTTTCAACCCACCTCACAGTGAGATCGTTTCGATGGGTCGCGAACTCGAACAACTCTTCTTGGCCAAGATTGCTGATATGCCTAGTGATGTAAGTATTCTACTGAATTTTTCTCCAGGATTTCGAAGATATCTTCCGCAACTGTTACACCTTCAACCAAGTGGAAGACGACGTGACAATAATGTGCCAAAATGTCGAGAACGTGTATAGGGACTGTATGCAGAGTTTGCCTCACGAGGTTTTTTATTTTACGATTCATCGTGCGCGGCTATGCTTCTCACTAACCCCTGTCCTATTTGTTCGCTTCCCACTGGCTTCATGCACAGTTCTCGATTTCGATGATGCAAGTTTCAACGTAAGTTTTTTCAGGAGGTTGAAGTCGCCCGGCCATCCTCGAAGCGTGGTCCTAAGGTGGTTCGCAAGGGCCCGTCTCCGTCTCCATCCGGTGGACGGAAGTCAGCTTCCTTCGTTCGAGGTGGGAGCGAGGATGCCCAACACGTCTTAGAACATTTTCATAATGCGACGGTTAGAGGTCTGCGTGGACTCATATCTGCCTTCTTATTTTGACAGCCGGGTTCTACCCCTAGCTATTTTACTCTGCTTAGGTTGCAAAGATGCAGCGTTGCTCAGCTGCTTGGTTTGCAGAGCAGCATATTTTCAGCTTCGAGGGAGTCATCAATACAAAGAGGCGCTGCTGATAGTTCGTCTGTCCTTGGCGATTCTGATGTCCCGAATGTGGTAGAGGAATCATCCAGTGGAACAAGCATGGACGTGCCGGTACTGCTTTGCATCTCTGACTTCCTCTTCCTTCCAGGGTTTAGAAGATGTGCCTGTTGTTGCAGATACCTTCTTCAACCCTTCAACCTCTCAAGGTGCAGAAGGGTGTGAAGAGAAAAGCGGATACTACAACTGGTGTCCTTATCGAGGAGGATTCCGGAAAGGTATCTTTCCCTGCCCTTCCATGATTGCAATCCTTGCGTATTCCCAGATTGACGATCTACAGGTCCCTCGTCGTGAGTCGGCCCGACCTGTAAAAAAGCCGGCTCACTTCATCGATTATACGCAGCTACCTCCTAGATATAAAGGCAAAGTCTCAGAATCAATGAAGTATTGCCAGAAGGTCCTACACGAATTAATGGGGAAGAAATGCAAGGTATCCAAATCATTTATTTGTCGCTCTGTGATTCGCAACAGTTTTACGTAGTTTCTGTCTTTAGGCTTTCAATTGGCCGTTCTTAGTACCCGTCGACGTGGAAGGCATGAATTTGTCTGACTACTACGATATCATCACAAGTCCTATGGATCTTGGAACAATCAAGAAGAAGTTGGAAAGCAAACAATATGCAAACCCACAGGAATTTGCTGACGACATACTTCTGGTGTGTTTCATCCATCGCAGTGACCGTTTCGTTCTGTCAATTCACGATTGTAATCTACAGGTGTGTTCCAATTGTTTTACGTACAATCCTGCGACGGACGTAATTCACCAGCATGGACGGTCACTTCTGCGAGCATTTGAGGAAAGGGTGAGCTTAACGAAAGCCACCCTGCCATCGAAAGTATTAAATTATATGAAGAATGTGAATACGTTTGAAATATTTAGTGGGCGCACCTACCAGCCGACGAGGACGTAGCAGATACAAATACGGTGGCTACCTCGTGTGAGATAGTGGAGGACGATGATCAAATTCCATGCATGATTAATCATGTAAAGTCAATGCATTGTAGTTTCCTCGTTCGGACGTTTGAATTAAAACAGATAGTTTTAGTTGGTTGCTGAACAGAAGAAGCTGCAAGAGCGTATTGATCAAATGGCGCAGTTCGCCACAGAACTCAGCGAACTTCAGATGAAGAGAAAAGAGGCAAAGCATGGGGAAGCGCCGTTGCCGGCTGTCCCACCTGCTCTTATAAGCTCTGTTCAACAAACGCTGGCTCAGTGTGGCGTAACTCTTCAGCCTCCGACGCCCACCAGCACCAACAGATCGCGCCGCGGTCCTGCTATCCATGTTAAGGAGGATTCGCCGTTATCATTATCCAATGGACCGGCCACATCCATTTCGCCTTTGGTAGGATTGGTTAGAATTGGACTTGTGATGGTTATTTGTGATCGCTATTATTTCAGACTCGAAAAGAAGCAGTAAAACGTCCTCCTGCGCACACTTCCAGTGAACCAGCTAAGCTGTATTGTGGGCGTGGGCGCAGACCTGGTTCGAAGAACAAACCGAAGGCGGAAAGCTCCGCTAACGGAAAGCCATGGAAAGATGATTATGAATTCGACTCGAGCGACGAGGCATCGCACGAGCCCATGTCTTATGACGAGAAGCGGCAGCTGAGCCTTGACATTAACAAGCTTCCCGGTGATAAGCTTAGCATGGTTGTCAGTATTATTGAAAGCAGGGAGGACTTATCGGTAAGTATTTCTCTCTGTAGTACTGTGGTTGGTGAAAGGCCTTCTCACGTATGTTGTCGTTTCAGGACATTAGCCCGGAGGAGATTGAGATCGACTTTGAGACCCTCAAGGCTGTTACTCTTCGAGATCTCGAGGCCTTTGTGGCTGCAGCTCTCAAGCGAAAACCACGGAAGAGTAAGTTTTATGCCTTACATACATTGTCCCAGGTGGGGTGATTAGCTGAGAATAGAGCATCGTTTTCTTAATGCAAGCGTTATAGCTGTTAAAAGTGATAATGAGACGCGTAAACGTGAAATCGAGGATAAGATTAAGAAGCTTGGTGGGACGGTTTCGGTCCAGCAGTCCAACAAGAACGGTACGTTTTTTCTTCATTACGCCAATATTTGTTGCATGCTGATGATGTCATGATGTTGGGAGTAGTGCTCCATTTCGCTGCTCTTTGAGCAAAAAATAACGTGAAGGTTGTTCTAGCGGCATCTACCGCAGATGCTTCCCGGCATGTGGTTAGCCGCGCCCGTTCATCATCTGAGTCCTCATCTGGTAGTTCTGGGTCGTCGTCATCGTCCAGCAGTGACTCATCCGATTCAGAATCAGGTTAGGCGGGTGGTGTATGGGCGGCGCAAGGGCACTCGATCTCTCTGTTTGGGTGGCGGGGTAAGGGCCGAGTCGAGTTCCCCCGTCCCGCCACCCCCGTCCTAGCCTCTATGAAGCACCGTAGTTTTAATTTTTCTGTTACATACATACTCGTTCGCATATTCACCAAAACACACATGCAAACTTGAGCGCACGTTTTGTGTTATTGGTTACTTGTTTTACTTGTCTGTGTAAATAAGCAGTCCTTTTCTATCCATATAAGGAAAAGTTCGTAAAAACGTGGTGCGCCAGTCTCCGCACGGCATGTCGGGTTGCCGTTTATTCAAGCACTAGTTGATCGTTACTAATTATCGTTAATTATGGTTTTGATACATAATTATTGAACTTACTATTGTGATTGTTAACTTATTAATTCGTGCCCCGTTTTATTTCATGAAAAATTACAGTCTCCTTGTCTAGTTTTTAACTTGTTGACGAACAAAAAGGATTAATCTGAATCTCATGCTTAATCATGTTGTAATGTTATGTCATGTTTGAATTACGCCATGAACGTTCTATATGGCTAACATATTTCGCTTAAATTATTGGATACCTGCTCAGTTGACTAATAACGGCTCTAGATTTTAGTAGACACAACATTAAAAAGTGATAATAAACTTTTCTCTGCACCTTCATCCATCATTACATCGCCACACAATACAGAGAGATCGAGTTGGGCCCCTTTTTACTGGTTATTTTTCGTTTTTCCACAGTTTTTGAAAAAGGTAACACTACATCGGAAGGGCACATGTTCGACGCAGTGACTGGCAGCAATGCGTGTAACTGACTCAGTAAGGGTCATGGTTGTTCAGTTGCTGTATGCACATGTACTGGCTCATTCATAGATGAGAATTTTCGTATGCGTCGTTGTCAGTTTGGGCTCACTCTGGTGGTTGTGGTAGAGACACGGCTTTCGCCTACTGGTACTGGTGATGCCATTATCGAGCCACCGCTATTGCTCATTTTTAACAGACTACTATGACGACACGGACTGGTGAAGCGATCTTTTGTATGGGTGAGGTGGAACTTACATGCTTCTGTAAAAGCATGATGTCGAAGGTGGTGTCATTGTTTTCAGGGCTGTTGTAACACTCCGTGCCCTTACCTTGCATGCTGCTTTTGTTTTTCTGCTGTAACTAACACTTGGAGGAGGACGCCGTTCTGAGCGGAGAGTCAGACACTAACACTACGCGACTGCTACAGCTCGACGTTGTTCCGGAGCTTCTCACAAGAGTTGTGTTGCGGGTTCTTGGTTCTGTGGTCGCTACGTTATCGTCTGTGGTTCACCAACTTTCCACTCGGTTATGCGCTGCGCAACACCACCCGTCTCTTCGAAAACAAAAGCAAGAAAAAACAGCAACCACTACTAAAACGTAGGGGTACGACACTTGCTACAGTAAATGCGATGTGTACAGTCAGGTGGAACTACAATGGAAGGTTTACGAACAATGAATAGCCGTAGCAGTGTGGTGACAGAGGACATGTCAGCTGTATCGCTTCCTATTTATACAGAGTGCGATAGAATCTAAGCACATGTGAACAGCAGGCTCAATGAAAATCGAGCACCACATATTGCTCGTGTTTACATACGCTGTTTTTAAAGTATGTGTGCCGTAATCAAAACGTGAGTTGGACGTTGTCGATGGAGTCTTTTGTTCAAAGAGCTGCTCTTGGCTTCTCATGTCACATAAACTTCGAACGGGAATCTCAGGCCATCTCCAGTGTATCCATTATCTGCACTCACACAAATACTCTTTAGCTAATCGTGGTGCTGTGAACACTTGGATTTCTGATGATTGTGATGACCTGCCAAAGAGCAGTACATTGGAAACATGTATTGTTGTCAAAAAGAGTGATTTTATTTAGATCCAAATACGTTCGCCCTGATCGGTCTTGTCTAGGAGTAGCTTAAGGAAGTGTATGGGAAGTTTCTGTTAGCTAATAGAAGGGATGTTCTGTCAGTTCTTGTCCTTTGTTGAGGGAAGCACGCTTTTTTGGGTGGCTGAAAACACGTGCAATTTGGGTTGGCGTTTCCTCGAAGTTTCTCGGATTTGTCACATCATCTTTCTTCAAACATGGATAACATGGCTTTTGGTACCGTCTTAGTTCACGGTTATAGTTTCGTTCAAAACAGTGAACAGAAGCAAAAATGGTAGCGCTTTAGGTTGATTTTCCTTATTACGATGTAAGGAGGATCCTGTCAATTTTTTCACACCTTCACAATGTGGAAGAACACTTAGTCGTGATGGATTATTACCAGAGGTGTGCGTAAAGTTTTTGAGAAAAGCGGAAGACGGAATAGGGAACGGAAGAGCTCGAATTTCACTGGAAACAGCAATGCGAAACACGGAAGCGGAAATAATATAACATCTCTACGTAATTTAGTTTTTCATAAAGATGCCCAAAGTGGTGAGACTACGAACTTCTACACAGGAAACAGATGCAGTTCTTCAGTTCTTCCTCAACAAAATGTGACAGCAGAAGATCTCTACTTTTCAAATTTCACTAAATTTCTCTGCGATTTCTCCCAGGATTTTCTCTAATCATAAAGCTCAGACAAAGTTATCATAGGTAAAAAGAAAGTGTTTTAAGCACAAAGAAGTATTAATATTTTTGGCGAGTTTCATGCAAAGATGTCATAGCTCGTATATCCTGGACACACTAAATCGACGTTGCTGAATCACCATCTGGAAAGCAATGTCATCTGTCAAAGATTACTCATAGAACTATGATCCGAAAATTATGACCTAAACTACACCTAGGATTATTGAGATGCGTTATCCTCCGCTTAAGGAGGTAGTCTCTTTATTCAAGCGTTCAAAACCTTTTGTTGTGCTAGACTGTTGGAGTACGTATTCCAGGATAGTCCCAAATCCGAATACTTAAAATCAACAAGCACTTTAATTCTGAAGCTGAATTTACGACTCACTTGCAGCGAATGACATATGTAGCTCGTGGTGTGGCTCCACGCCTAAGAAGCTTTCATTCTATTGGACCCGAAACTTATTGGCATATACAATCCCTAAATTTTCTTGATGCAGTGGTTTTATTTATATGCTCCATAAGTGTTTTTATTGAGTAAATTGAAAGAGTGTAGATCAAGTGAACCTTGCAGTGTGCTAGACTCACTAAACGTAGCGTTTTTTGCCAAAACCTCTGCTTAGCCACACTTTAAATCCATCAACATCTTATGGATGTACGTTTCATGATTACTGAGACAGTTTTGGGACATTTGCACTCCAGCGAGCTAACCCACGTCTTGGCTCCAGCTGTCGGTGTCTCTCTTCCATGTCAACCCGCTGTATGGTCTGAAGAGATGAATAGCTCAGTGCAAACCAGTCGAAGTTAATTCATGAGCCGCGTTCCCTGTTCTGTCTTCCACTCCAAAAGAATCGAAGTATGAAACAGCAGGCCGGAAATCGGAATTCAGAGCGCGGAAACGGAAGTTTCGCGCATCCCTGCTCATTGCACACATTCTTTTGTGAAGCAACTGCAGCAGTTGGCTGTTTCCATTTCTTTCGCTACTAAGAATTGTTTACAGTTGCGAATTACCACACTAGATTTTAAAATCAAGCAGCATATGTGCTACTGCTTCTGAGTTTAGTCAAAAACCGTGGAAAGCTACTGAAACGGGAGCGACTGTTGCAACAGAAGACGTCAGGAAGGAGCTAAATTTTAGCTTATAGACTTACACACTTGTAACGTGATTTGAAAGGTTAAAAGGCAGAGGAAGGAGACAGACCAACACTTGAGCATAGCTATCTAAAACAGCAGATGCTAACGAACAACGTCGACTAATGGAGTAGATAGTTAAAAATAGAGCCTTTTCCGCAGTAACGCTATAAATGGGTTGCTTCTTATAATAGATTGAGTAAAAATTTACCATATGAAGGTTGAATGTCATCTGTGAAAACTGACAGAACTTCCCTTACGGCCCAGTGCAAAGCTGGAGTGTTACGGCGTGGTCAGCTTATTGGCGGTGGCTTGCTATAAGGGGAGACACTGTCTCTGGAGATTTGAAGTTGCAGTATGTGCAGAAATAATAAACGTAGAGCGATTTCGCTTGCGGCAGCATCACCGTTAAGAATAAAATCCTGTATCCAACTTCCCACAGGAAGAGTTGGCTTGTGGTGCCGTATCCGTGACTGAGATCTATGACAAGGCCTTGCTCTAAGATACAACCCCAAGAGAGCCTCTCGAGTCAGCATGGTGGACTTATGTTATTATGTAAAACATAGGTAGCTTCCAGTGCACTCAAGAAAAAGGCTTTCACTGCGTTGTTATAGTCACGCGAAGACAATCACGGCCGTGGTGAAAGCGCATTGTTTAGTTGTGGAGGACGCTTGTTGTAAGGAACCGGCTTACTTCTCACTTACTTCTCATGAAATTTAGTGTTGTTTCAAACAGGTCGGGTTCTATACGACAAGTCGGTATTTAATCGGTGTTGTTTAGTTCGTCACGAAAGCACCGAAATGCTCGCTAGAATAAACGTGTGCTTACCTATGAAATCTGTTTTTGCTCCTGTTCTTGTGTTGGAAGGCTTCAGAGCCTATGTGCAGAATTTCGTATTTACTTTCCATATAGTGGCTTGTCGAAGTTCATCAGCTGAAGATTAAGTTTTGGTAGCGAATGAAAAAATGATTAAAATGGATCACTTTAATTTTAGTGGAATATTTTGAACTAATGGATACCACCGGTAGAATGTTCCCACCAGATTTTCATAACATTTGTTTTGACTTATTACTCCGTGTGGCCTTTGTTGAGGACTTCCAAATCATTATCTAATGGAGAACTCGTTTCCTGAGACGGCCTTGACCTACCTATATAAAGCGAGTTAATCATGTATTTCGTCAACGTCTTCAGGTTCTGTCGTTGATTGTAATTCCTCTAAAGGATTGCACACCAATTTTCTCTGTTGCTCTTGTTGTAAACCTTGATGTGTTAGGCCTGCAACAGTCTTGCGGCAACCGCGATCTACTCCTGCCGTGGTTAGGCCCACGTCGTCACTGCGGTGGAAGCCACGCCGAGAAGTTCTCGCGATACCACCTGCCGAGCCGTGCCGCGAATGTAGCTACAGTTCTAACACATTTGTTAAAGCCTGGAGCGGATGGTATAGAGGCTGTATGTCTTGATATCGCGGGTTTTTGGTGATGCACCTCAAGGAGATCGCGGATGGTATGTGCGGTCAAACAGCGCCAACAGTTGGTGTAATACGTAGCGTTGCTACCCGGAAAGCAGAAGGTGCGGGTTTGATTTCTGCCTGGCGCGAATTTTGATCGCAACAAGACATCCGGCAACAACACGTAGCCACAATTTTTTAGCTACTTTCTGCCCATTCGACAATGCGCCCATTCGACGTTAGCTTATTTATCACGTGCGAATAGTCTACCTCGTTAGAGCTCCCCAAGATGAGGCTTGGCGTCCCTCTTGGGCCACTCCAAGGCTCTTTTCGTCCATAGGTGTTGTCTGCTCATGATGTGACATGCTCATCGGAATTTAGCCTTCCACACGTAATCCGCCATATGACGAAGATAAAATATTCTTCTCGTGTCGGAGCTGCAAAGTCTGGTTTAGTGTTGAGTTCGCCGTTTCCACTTTGGAAGGCATCGCGCTCTGCGCATGGTCCGCTACTGACGTGGCCGTAGTATCGGAACACGTTTCCGCCACTTAACTAACAGCGTGCAGAAAGAACTGTCAAGCCGATTAGTTTGCGCAGAGATCCGAGGCGTTCAGATGGTTTATGAAATTTACCTCCTTCAGATGTCGAAAAGCTGCCCATGTAGTTCTTCACCCCCTATCCAGATGTCTTTTCACATCGTTCTCCATGTTCGTCGGACATGCAAGGTACACGCCGCAGCGAGTTTAGAACCTTACAATTACGGAGTCTTGAGAGGAATCTTCTGTCGATAGTAATGCCTTTTTCGTCCGAGTCCAGCGACTTCAAGGTCCACTGCAACGCTGCGAGGGACAGCTTCGGCGACACGGTATCGCCCTGTCGCATACCTTTCCAGTGGGAATGGTAAAGGAGCGGTGAAATCGGCTAGTATTCTCAGGAAGGATGAGTGTACTCCATGGTTGATGAGCGCAGACAGAATGGTGTTCGTTTCAACGCTGTCGAATGCCTTCTCGAAGTTGACAAAAGAAAGGACCGGGGGCGGATGGTATTTTGGGCAAATCTCAATCACCCTCGAGACGGTCTGGATGCAGCCGAATCCCCTGCGGAATCCAGCCTGCTGCTCAATTTGGGCTTCATCCAGTGTCCTTGATATGGAGGCAAGCATGATCTTCATGAACTAAAGCTTGGAAAGCAGGCTCGGTAGGCGTGGTAGTTTCAGTTTCTTGTGAAGAAGGGCAATACACGAGTTCCCAGTGGTTGGAGACTCGCCCCTCTTGAAGGTGGGATGCCATGCGCGGTGCGAATATGTCGTGTAGTGAATGTGCTTCGACCCGAAGAATGACAGCTGAAATGTGGTCCGTTCTAGGGGCTGTGTCATTCTTTGTGCTCTTGGTTGCAGCTCATACTTTTTGAAAGAGGGTCGAAGGCCGCGGCCGGTTTCTTTTCTTACCGGAAGGAAGATTGGGGCTCGGCACGGAAGTGGACGAGCAAAAGAGGCTCGAAAAAACGTAGGATTTCTCCGTAGTAGATTCCATCTCAAGACGAGAAATGTGAGAGCACCATCTTCATTCAGTACAGCTGATGGCGTGAAACTGTTCGCAGAATTCCTTGCGGCACTTCTTCAAGCTGGATCCTCTCTGTGCTGCTTCCAACAACATATTGATTCTGTATCACTGTAGAGGGCGGACTACCGATTGCCCCTTGTGTGTTGCATTCGGATCTAGTCTCATTTTGTTAGCTCAACTTCTTGGTGGCATTCTAAATACGGTCCACAGTCGTTGTTCGGGGCTTTGAAGCGAGCATTCCATAATACTTCGATCCATTGAGAAGCAGGCCGTAGTCCTGCGTAGTGTCCTTCGGCCAGTCGTGTCTGGTTATGGATTCCGAATGGATGTCCTCGTGTGAGACATCTCTGCTCCTCCAGCGTCTTGACTGATGTTCCTCTCCAGATTTAGCCGAATCTCACTTTTGCCCGAAGGAGGCGGTGATCCGATCCGCTTTAGAACGAGGATAACACACGCAACATCCAAGGTCGATTCTTAAGTACGTGGTCAAGTTGCGCATGAGTCGTACGGGAGTTTGATTCTGATGTACACCACCGATGTTCCCTCTCCTTGAAGAAGTATTTCCTTGGGGAAGACATGCTGTGGTTAGAACCACAGCTAGACGATTGCTGCTTTCGTTCTTCAGGTGCTTTCCGATGCTCTACTCTCCTTGGGGGTCCATCTCGATTACGGCGTTCAAGCATCTGACGACAAACATACCTCCTCCAACCCATCGAAGAAAGTGTCGGGGTCAGTGTCATTAGCGACTAATGCTACTGAGACGATTGATGATACCGATGTGCTTCCGACGGTGTGGATGTAGACGACGGATGGCCAGACGAGGTTACTGGATTTCGTAGGTGTCGTCGGACGAAAGATGAAAGAAAGACCTGATGAAGCGTACGCCTGCTACATTGCAATGTGGAGAACCGGCATTTGTTCCTTGTGTGGCGATCACGTTGAATTTGATACGTCCTGCCACTTCCTGAAGAGCGTGTGGTAATTTCGAACGAAGACAAACTTCTTCTCCTTCGACACCTCAGTTCCACTCGCATGAACACTGCTTTTGTTCCTTTCTCATCATCTTCCAGCACCTCCTCTGGCTCCGCACTGATACCTTCTCCATCCTCACCTCAATGCTCCCGCATTGCTCATCTCGCAATATAGACGCGGAACTGTTGTGGCATACGGTTGATATGGATGAGTAACTGTGGACTCATGATCATGGTCATCTGTTCTACCCAAACTTCGCCTAGGTAGATTATTTAAGGTGCTAATCACATATGGGATCCGTTTCTAAGTTCTTGGTTGAATAGGTGGGTTACGGTAGGTATGGATGAGTAAAGGTGGTGGTGCGCAGGAGGTAGGCGAACAAGGCAGAGTGAAAATTGTTTATAACTGGTTTATAACTCCATTCCCAGATGTCCGTTGTAGATATGGAACGCATATTTGGAATCAGCATTCGAAGTTGTATCGCGTAGCATTACCGAGACATTGATTTTCCTTGAACAAAAAATTATTCTAACCGTTTTCGAGAATCCATAACTTAATGTAGGAAAAGCTGTTTTCAATTTGGAAGAGTTTGGATGTGAAGAGTTTACTAGAGACTTGGGTTGGAGATTTCAAGGCTACCATTTTCGGAGGTGAGCAAAGCAGGGATACCTCGACTAAATTCTTCGTTTTTCCCGAGTGCGCATACAAAAGTCCCAGCTACCATTGAACGTGAAAATATTTCACTAGGACTTTAAGGGGGAGGTGAGTGGAATTGAACAAATCGCAAAGTTCAAGACATTTTATTTCAGTTTCGAGAAGAAAGTTGGTTTGACAGGTTACGGTACCCTTCGCAGCCTAGATTATCAATGAAACAACGGCGTGCTTAGCCCACATTCCGATGTAGTTTTATTCAAGTGTTATCCGAGCAACTTATCCTGTTCAGAAAGCAATGAAAAATGCTTCTGGTCATTCTTTGGAATCTTTAAATACGACCACTTTCAGAATTTCCTCCACTGCAATATCCAAACCGCTCGGGGAAGCGGCTTGTGTACTCGAGGAAGGACGGAAAATCTGAAATGCAAATGGTCGATGCGAAACCTGAAGAATCAATTCCATCGAGTGTTCAGAAGCCTCTATCAAAAAGTCCACCGACTGTTGATGGTCGTACTTCACCGCGACCTGTTCGTAAACGTCGCCCTCGGGTGATATCGTTCTCTGACACCGCTTCTGGTGCAACTGCTACTGCCAGTGTCGAGGAAAAATGTGGAACTATAGCTCCTGCTCGCTCTGCTCAAAGAACTTCTACTCGTGGTCGAAGTGTTCCAAGCACCAGTGAATCATCGACGACCATAGAAAATGGAGTTGTCGGCGTCGATCCTGAGAATAAGCCTCCTGAGGTCTCGAGACTACGCTCGAGACACGTGGACAGCCTTCCTTCACGTATTCATAATGCGAAGCAACTACAATCGCCCTCCTTGGACAGTGTCGAAACTGAGCAGACGGATGTCATTCCAGTATTCTTTCCGGAGAGTTGTAGAGTGATTAGCATGGAGGATAAAAGCTGGGTTACACTTGCAATGGCCGAAAATGAGGAAGAGAAGCCGCATGTGAATGCTAAAAGAGTTGAGCCAGCGGAGGTTAAGGAAGAGAAACCGATCGTAATCAAGAGATTTGGGAGGCCACCGAAGCGTTCAGGACGTTTACTTGGTAGAAAGGAAGCAGGTGGAGGTATAAATTTGTAGAAAGTTTTCTGGTCATTCTGTTTCTATGTAATTTTTCTTTCCTATGTACAACTTTCCTAAATGTGCTAGCTCACTTATTTTCAGCTGGAAATCAAGGGTTAGCTTCAAGCAAGGCTGCCAATCCTGATCTATCATCTGGTTAGTTTTGTTGCCTGTGCAGCCATGCTCCGTTTAGGATTGCAGCTATGTCATATTTTAAGCATCTACTATCCTGGACGAGTTGCTTCCTGTTGTTGAAGAGAAGCCGGAAGTACCGCGTGGAGGTATGCTCTCACCTTTATATGACCTAGTGCAGCTCAGTCAAAGCGGAAATTTTAATATTTCGGATCGTGTCAAGCCTTATAATCTCATTGTAACACTTCACATGATCAGTGCTCACCGGCACGTGTATACATAACTATTAGCTTTACTGAGCTTTAGTAATTTCACATAACCTAGTGGCACTGAGTAATATCAGGTTGGTGCAAAAATGATGACAGTTGTACTTGCTATATTTTACCATTGGCAATTGCACAGAATCTTGAACGACGGAAGTGCACGTTATACATCATTAGAAAGCACGTTTTTCGTGCTGTCGTACTCAGCCACAGTGCTGCATAAGCAACACGCATTATCACATACGCATGGGGTGAGAACATCATAACTGAACGTGCCAAGGCATAGATGGATCGAGCGAATCCGAGCTGGAGACTTCAGTTTCGAAGATCGGGAGGGAGGCGGTCGGCTAACAGATGTTGACAACAATGAGTTGATGGCAATGCTAGATGCCAACCCAAGAACACCCAAAAGAGAAATTGCTGAAGAGCTAAACGATGGCCACGCAAGATTGGAAAGTTAAAAAAAAACTCGTGAACTGGACGCCGCACAAGTTGACCGATCATGAGCAATCTCGTCGTCTCAAAGTGTATTCGTATCTTCTTTTTCGCAATAAAAGCGATCCTACTTTGGAACGTATTTTAACGTTTGACAAAAATGGATTCACTGCGACAGTGGGCGACGTTCAGGTCAAAGGTCGGAGCACGACGAAGCTTTGAAGATTTCCCAAATCCGGTATTGCACCACCATTGCACTTCATATCACCGTGGTCAGCAGCTGGCTTGATACCTATCACACCGGCGAAGTTTTCATAGGAACTCGACAAATTGCTCCAAAAGTGGCATCGAATTTATAAGGCATGGGTCAACAGAGAGGTTGTAATCCTGCTTCATGTCAACGCCCGACGGCACGTTTCATCGACGACAACAAAGCTGGCCGAGTTAGGGTATGAAGCTCTCGACGTCCTCCACGCTCGCCGGACCTTTCTTCTACAGAGTATCACTTTTTCGAGCGTCTCGACATGTTGCTGCGCGAGAAATGCTTCCGAAGCAAAGATGATGAAGAAGTGCATTTAGCGATGTCGTCTTCACCAGAGCTCCAGAATTTCACGCTTCTGGAATATCTAAAGTTTCTCATTGGCAGAAATGTATTCATTGTTTTGGTGCTCACTTCGACTGAATTTTTTAAAGCGAGTTGTGGTGCTTCAGATTAGTTGCTTCAAAACGTTCGTTCTCTTTGCTGTTATCGTCGTATTAGTAAAACACGATGTGAAATAAATAAATAATAAATATGGTCCCTTCTTTTTAGACGTATCTATTCTGGACAAATTACTTCCTACTGATGAAACTGGGGAAACACCTGGATCCGTAACAGGTACTTAAACATATTTCTTGTATTTAGTTTCAGTGTTCCATGTGTTTTTTGTAACTTTGAGATGTTTCTATTTTAGATAAACTTTCTACGGAAAATAACGCTCCCGGATCACCTCAGACGCACACAGGTACGACAAATATCAGTAATTTTTCTGACGTTTGGTTCGTAATTGTTAATTTGTTACAGTTCTTGCTGAGCAACGGACACAGTCAAAGCAGGCTAAGTCCAAGCAAAGTAGGTTGGATGCGTTTCTTTCTATACGGTGGGATATGGTGATAATGTTCCAGGTGCGCCTGCTGTTGATTCAACTCAGGCAAACTCCTCATCAGCCATTTCGATCAAGGCTGCTGAACAATTGGAACAGTTCAAGCTCCAAGCAAAAATTAAGGAGGAAAAGGTTTGTGTAGTCGCAGTATTTATTTTAGTACAGTCCTCGAGTCAGTTTCAAACTCGAAAATGCCTATATTTTATCTAAATAGAAGGTGAAGAAGTGCTATATCACAGCTGCGTTTTTTATTATTATAGCTAATTCGGGTTAAATAGAGCGTAATTTTGAATAGAATGAGTGGACCTATTCCACGTGGTACTGTAATAGATTCGCGGTATCAGTGTGCCGATTTCTCATCAGGACTCCGGCAGTACAGTGCCTGTAAATCTTTATCATTGCTTGAATGATCATGAAACATTAAACTTTGCTTATAGATTTGCAGGTCAAGGGTGAATCTAAAAAAAATGACAGCCAGATATTTCTCGACTAAGAAAAGTTTTAATGTCTCAGTCTCCAGTTTTTAGAAAGCTAGGAGTTTGGTTCCATTCCGTTGTCGCAGATACGATAAAGAAGTCGAAATGTACAACTTATAGGGATTGCGCGAGAATTAGCCGGTCCGGGAGTAGTTCATGGTCTTCTATTCTTGCTTAAAGTTTTATGGTTGCATCACTCAATCACTCAATAATCCAATTTCGGTATTTATGAGGCACCGATCTGGTTATGGCACCAGCCAATGACATACGAGCATCGACCAGAGCGCGGATGCTCGTGTTGTCAAGCAGGACAATGCGAAGGATGCAGAGCGAGGAAAGAGGAGACAGCACAGCGACGATGACACTCAGGATGACACCAAGGCGAGAGAGTAACGGAAGCGAGCGACGCAGGCAATCGATATGACATCAGACATCTGCGTCGCTGCCTTTCTGTTATTGGCCGGTGCCCAGAGGCCCGCCCATTCTCCATCACGGGTCCGGTGCCTCATAAGTACCCTTATTTCTTAATCGGACATAGCATGGCTACGCAGTATTAACCTTCACATTGGAGCGATTCTGCTACCTCAAAGTTTTGTAAGTAGTCTTGAGCAGACAAATTTGTTGCTCAAGGCAACACTTTGAAGGGTTGGAGTGTAGAAAATCGTGCATTCTTCAAGTGCAAAATCCATTTTGTGAGAACAGGTTAAGGCGTTCTCGAGACTGCTTCTCAGCATCTTTGTGGAAGTCATGCTCTCCACTTTGTCCGTTTCATCAGATCGTAATGCTCAGCCTCGGAGCTTGTAATGATCGGTAACACATTTCTGTTGAGAATGTGCCTAAAAACGCACTGCCTACTCCTAGTACCATCACCAACGTGCCTATCCTGGATGAAAACGGCTGTGCAGGAGCTCTAGGCAGAATACTTTATCGGTGCGGGATGGGATGAGATTTCATTTCAGGGTTTTTTGAAAATTTCAAAAAGAAAAAAAAATCCCAGAAAAGATTTCAGAAAATTAAGCCGTTGCGTAGCAATAAGGCCACTTCGTAATAACCGCAATCAGTAACAAAGATAGGAGTAAGCAAAGCAAGTTCAGTGCTTTGTTACATCGCCTTTGTTGTTAACAACACCAGAGGCTCTACAGAAATAGATGTTTTGCTATCAGTAAATTAAAAATCGCAATCATTTAGTCGAGTGTATGACGCGATCTCCTCTTTTAATAAATAGATTATTGTTGCCTTTCTGCGCTTCAAAACAAGATTGATACTTTTTTCCTTAAATGTTAAAATTTTTTATAAAATGTTAAGTAGTATGTCCGCTTATGGGGAGGGTGAATTGAAGAATATGAAGGAATGTTATAGTGAATATTCCTTAAACACAAAATTTTGGAAGATGTTCAGTTTGATTTCAAAAGCGTTAAGATTGTTTAGAAGAGTGTCAAATTTGATTAGGAAAGTGTTCAATTTGATTTTAAGTGTCCAAAACGGCGTGAAAATGGTAGATCTTCTTGGGGGGGGGGCACCTGCTGCCTTTTCCTTGTACTTCCTTATCCTATAGTTGTTTATGTGACATCGAGACCTTCATATTTGATCCGCGTCATTCCCGTTTGAAAAGCTGGTTTCAAGAAAAGTCTTGGCTTGAGCTTGCTCAAAGTTAGAGAACTTGGTGGATTTAGGCAACGTTTTCAGTTGACGCAGATTACGCTTCTTTCTGCCTTTTTGGTATGTTTATACTCGATCTTGAGTGCAAAAATGTCTGAATACGGGATGTCAATTGATCGCATGATTTTCAATGAAAGTTCATGGTTCATCGAACATCCACCCGCACATTCTGGATCCGGTCAACCCTCTCTCGCGTATTGGAACCAGTTGGTGGGCAGGGGGTGTGGGTTCGAGTATCATCTGACGCTCTTTGGTCGAAACAAGGCATAACAGTTATAACAGCGTACAATCTCGGCAACGGCCACTTGAGGCTCAAAGAAAATAGCATGGCGCATGGTTCAGTTCAGTATCCGGCACCGACGAGACATCCTTCCTAGAAGTCCCGCATAGAGGTTTTCTGCTGCGAGAAACACGAGGTTGATATTATTGAGCCTTGGCAGCTCGTTCTTAGGCTAATTTTGGAAAAACGATGAGTAAACTTATGGTTTTGCACCGAACCTGTAGCTTATGCATGCTACGTTATTTGGGATGGAGCCACTATGTCTGTTGGTGTTTAGAAATTCCGCCCCCCCCCTCGCTACGGGACTCCATATTTCGTTTTCAGAGGAAGCAACTGCGTATGGACGAAGAACAGCGACGCCGCGAACGTGATGGGCAGCGCGCTGTTAGTGGAGCTGCTCCCGACAAGGGTAGTGATGCTGCCCGAAGCGATCCTCTGAATCAGCGTATCGTTCCTCCCTCTGCACATGGTAGAGATCCTCTTCGCGACAACCAGAAGGACGGATCCAGGCACAGTAGCAGAGAGTCGTACTACGACGGGAAGAAGGACGAGCAGCAGGAGGGAAGCGATGTTCAACAAGACGGCTATCGTGTACAGAAAGAACAACAAGACGAGCATTCACGTGACTCTGGAGAGTCGCACCTGTCGGCGAACGATGGTGGATCTTCTCCCGGCTCGCACACGCTAACCCAGGAAGGAGCTATGCTTCGTCGCAGAGAGCAGGTTTAAAATTTACCCTCATTTTGAGTACCCATTGTTCTTCCTTCCATCTACGTTGACGATTTAGGAGAGACGCATGCGTGAGCTAGCCAGAGATGTTGATTTGACTAGCCAAATGGAGCTGATGGCTAACTTCGAAGCGAGCTTTTGATTCATCGATCTCCTCATATTGTGCCTACAACTCATGCTATACGTGTCAAATATGCCGGTGAAATTTTTAAAATTTGTTACGTTTTACAGGTTCTTTCTAGTGTATAGCTAATTACTACTTGAAGAAATAACAACTATTAGGTACAAAGAAATTTCTCAAGTGCTTCTGATTTTTATGCGTTTGATCAGTAGTGATTCAATAGTTGCCCATAGGATCATGAATATTTAGAAATTTGTTTTCAAGTCCACGCTTCTTCTCGCCTTAGTGCAGTTAACCACTGTTTCACAACTTCACAAAGGCGAGACGAAAACGTATATTTGGCGACAAATAATAACAGGTTTACTTTGTTCTGTTTCACTTTGCAGTCATTTGGAAATGTGATCGGTGTTTGTTATTACTACCCTTGGAAAGTGTCGTACAATCAACACGATACACCTATGATTAGTAGTGGTTGATCTTATCGGTTCGCTTTACGAGTTATTGTCAAAAATCTGACTCTGATTTCGTACGCAACTTGTTATAGAAGGGAGCGTTTTAACGTCAAAGTGAGAGGCAGTGGCCTCGAAGTTTTATTCATCGTTACGAACGTCATTGTAATACAGGTTCTTATACTGTCTCGTGTTTGACGAATCGGATTAGGTGTCTTGTTTGAACATGCAGTCCTGTTTTACTATCTACGTCCCTTACGTCCGCGACTGATGAAACATTCACAAATGGTGATGATGACATTCGTCCCGTCTCTTGTTGCTACTTAATGTTTCCCGTTTTGTTTTACTAACCTCATTACTAACCTTGCTGTTCGTGTCCGTGTATTCGATTATCGATTATTTTACCATGCCTCTTATGTCGTTTAGTCATTTTTTAACGTACTAATACAAGAAGAGTAGTATCGTTCATTTTTGTCAGTTTTATTTGTGTCCCGCGCATGTCTATGTTTTGGTGTTCCCTTGTTCTGGTTCTCTCTCAATCATTAGTTTTCCTTGATGAGATTGAGACCGATTGCTTATATTGCTACCTGCTTCTTTATGTCTGAAGTCGTTTTCGTTATCCTTTATATTTGGTTGTTTTCAATAAAATGAAGCAAAGTATTTGTCTGAAGTGGTACAAAGGTTTACGAAACAGATCATATCTTGGCTGTCGCAGCATGGGTGACGTGGTTTGTTCTTATCACAAATGTCCGTCGTTGTCTTTGACGCCTAAAATTTGCATGTTGTTTTCGATAGAATGGAACAAAGTATTTGTCTGAAATGGTACGAAGGGTTACGAAGCAGATCATATCTTGGTTATCGCTGCCTGGGTAACGTGGTTTGTTCTCATTAGAGATGTCCGTCGTTGTCTTTGACACTAAAATTTGCACATATAAAGACTTGCAGGAGATCTTACGGGGAAGAAAATAGTAATTGACTCTTCAACGGCCGGTCTGAGTTTTACGAACTGAAGAGGCTCTTGAAGAAGGATGAAATGGGTGTGTTGTTTGAGTGGAATGCATTAGTCTGGAGACCTTGAAGGCCTCTCTGTAGTAGGATACGTTCTCTCGTTTTGTAATGGTAAGGGCGCGATTTTTGTGAGACAGATTTGGATTTTCGATGTTTGGAAAAAAATGAGATGACTGTCTGCACAGTTGCACCTTGTGGTAGGTCCTATATGCCTCTGTTCAGTGTCCGATGCTTTCAGAGGACATCAGTTTATCATCTTCATAGAGATGGTGTCTCTGTCTCTGAGAACTCCATACTTCCAGGAGATTGATGTATGCTGCGTAGATGTTCACACATGCGTGGCGCTAGCGACGAAAGGCGCCGGCTCTATCATGTCTTTGGTTCACTTGAGTAATTCACGTCCGGGCCAATCGAGCTTTCAATACCTTCAATATCAGAAAATTCCAGTCTTAGGAAAGAAACGAACATTTCAAGAGCTCACAACCTGAGCACGTTGTATAGACCAAGCGCGTTCAAAAGTGGCTGCGTTCCATATGTAGTCGCTTGCCGACTCCCGAGGAAGATTGATTAAGGCCAACCGTTTCATGTAGATGTATTGTAGAGAGGGAGTGGGCGGTTGTATCTTACTGTGAGATTTGAAGTTAGTTCTATCACAAGCAAGTTTCGAGGTTCAGTTTTATGCCTTTCACAGCTCTTAATTTCGATTATGCGAGTCGCTATGCTGTATCCATTGAAGTTAGGGGCTGTCTCCAGTCTCCAGATCAGAATGTGCTTTCGTTCATTCTGTTAGTACTGGGTTTATTGTTGATGCTCAGTTGCTGGCTCCATAATGCCACCGAGGACGATAAAGGCAATGATCTGCCATTCAGATGGCAAGAAGAATTGCACGTCACACAGAGATAAGGATTTGCGCCAATCAGCCTTCTGAAATGGAGAGCTTGATTCTGTGCCTAACAATTAGTTCCACCCTAGCCGTTATGCAAAGTCGGGTGTCTCTAACCTAAAATATTGCGAAGATTTGGCCGTATAAATACCATAAAATTTTTATTAGAAATTGTGATGAAATGCGATTCAAATCTCCTTCGTCTATGAGCTCGGTATGTTTGCTCTTAGAATTACACCCGTTACAGGAGTGCTGATGGTTCAGGTATTGAGAAGCTTTTGCTCAATTTTTTTTTCGCAAATACGTATTTGCTTTCTGCGACAGTGGCTTTGAGATTGTTTTTTAGAGATAGTCGTTTCTAATGAACTTTTCTTACTATCAACAGTCATCTCTGAAGACTGACTAATTCTGATAACTGAATTCACGGATTGGGGCAAAAATAAAGGAAATCTATATTTATTAACTGAGCAATGGAACGCTATAGGGGAATATACGTGGAATGACTATAGCACACAGTACCTTACGCAGAGTAGTTTCCGTAATGAATTTGTTTTATCTTTTCACGATGTGGTAAGAGGTGGTAAGAGGTTACCAAGACCGAATATATTCTGCTTTAAAATGAGCTCTCGTAGGTATAAGCTAGAGCTTGCTACGTAGCGTCAAATGAGTATATTTGTCAAGTTTTTTGAATGTTGTTAGGCTTTTGAAGTTATTATGCGTCGCAATGTAGCGTGGAATAATACGATGAGAAATTTCACTTCATTAGCGGTGAGAAATAGTAATTTTGGATTTTCACCATTTCGGTGATGGGGACAAGCATAAACATCATTGTCCTAGATTCGACCGACCGCTCTGGTCGTTCACTAATGGGACAAAAGTTTATTTTGGCCTCCCTCTAGGGAGTGTCCGGTTCAACATAAAAGGCGCTCTGTTGATTTGTTCAGTTTGTTTTCAGAAGTATGGGCTTGCTTTGAAAAGTGTCCAGTCTGACTTGAAAATAATATATCTGATTTGGTATGAGACCGGATTCCTTGCAGCATCAACTATTCAAAAGTATACACTGTCAATATTCTGAAAGAGCCCAGATTGCTAGATATTTTCAACATTCTCGGCTCTTGTTTTTGGGCAACGCCACACCTATGACTGCAGAAGGGAACTCTGCTGTCCGCCTTAAGAAGCAAAAGCAGTTCTCATTTTAGACAAAAGAAGTAGCAATTTTCCATTTTTAACATTCAAGATATGGGGCTAGTCGGTGACGGTAGTTTATTCCCTTGCGTAATACTCACAAAGTCCAAGACAATCTGGCAGTTCCGAATCTTGTTTCTCAAGGAGACATACGTGTTGCGTACGTCTGTCTAGACAGGGATGGCCAAGAATGTCGAAGAGGCAGTGGAAAAGACAAGGAACACTAAGCTGTCTACCGACCCATTAACATGCGTCTCAGAAGCTTTACTGTAGGGCGACCAGACGAAAATTTGATGAGCACGCAGAGACCGCTATCTTTGGAACATGACGCTTCGCGCAGGTGGGATGAGTGTACGCAGCGTTGACGACGTTCGAGGGTCAGACACGGACAGGAGAACCTGCCGCATAATGCGCTCTTATTAGGGATTTTGTGTAGCTGTCGTAATTGACTCGATGCCATGAGAAGTCGAGGACAGCAAACAACAGTTGTGATGCACTCTTGTGTCAAAGCACGGGACGACAGCTGTGCCGCTTTTCATTCTTTCTAAGCTAGGAGGATCGACAGGGCCACTCTGGCACTAGAGAGCCTCTAGCGGCGATAGATCAAGTAGTTCGGCTATCAGCGAGTCCACGTGTGACACGGGTTTTACTTCTCAATCAATCAAACGTGTTCTGTGCTTTTCTAAAGGTAATGATGGACAACATTCTAGTGCCAGAACTAGGAGGTTGTCAAGATGCGGTGAGGAAGCCATGTCGGTCATCTATCTCAGTGTTGTGAATTCCATAAGTTGCTTTCCAAACAAGATAAATGGATAGATAAATTGAAGGTCCAGGTTTAGATTGTCGGTCTACGAACACTCTTTAAACGTTTCTTTTCACTGGCAGAACCCGTTTCTCTGATTAGACAGCACTAGAATGCTTTGTAGTGCGAGCGCATGTTTGCTGTAGTTTTGTGCGAGGGAAGCATTATCTTGCACATTTTTTTCATGCAGTGGTTGGGAGAATTGTGTCAGCGTGACAGGGAGAAATCTAGTGAACGATGTTAAGACTTCTTCGACATCTGTGTGGTGCTAATATATGGCATACGTATCGGTATATTCACTATCATTGTGAGCGATAACTTCTGGGAATATGTGGAACGAGTGAGATAAAATCGGCCCTTATTTCGTTCATGGGCTTCTTTCCAGGAGTCTGGGAAATTGAATCCATCTATTCCTCGTTTCTGCACTGAGCACACCTAGATTGTCGAGTGTCTCTTAACGTTCCTTAAAATGTGGGTAGGTCAAACGTGGCATTGGTAGACCACTGCTTCAAATTTGAGCTAGAGATTGCATATTGATTCTACCAGTGTGAATTCAGATTTGAAGCTGTGAGGACGATGCGGTCCTAGTACCGTTCTTAGAAGATGTCGCTTCGAACAGATATTTTGAGAATTTCAGTTTTACTTTCATCTTATTAAAAATTGGGCGAGTAGGCGACGAATGTCTCGCATCTTCACCGAATCATCTGTTGCAGCCACCTAGCTGGTGTATCTGCTGCTGTTAACCAAGCACGTCCACTCTGTCGCATTCAGACGTCTGTCCTGGAGTTAACGTCCCTGCTGCGGGTGACAGGAAGCGACTAGCAGTTTAGTTGTCAGGGTACGTGCCTCAGTTTCGCTTCGGTGTTTGCTGAGTAGTGGTATCAAAATAGTCTAGAGTCATGCCTCTGTCTCTGTAAGCTACGTGATTAACCTAGTTTCATGCCATGTTGTGATCACCGCCCAACGGCAGCGAAATGAGCGTTTTTAAAAATATCAGTTTCAGACTGTAGGCAATTAAGAGATCAGATGGAAGTAAGGGTTACTTAAATATGTAGTATTTAATTTTTACAGGGGTGGTAGTACGATATGAGGATCTAGAGAAGCGATTGTATTAGGTACTCCATGTCTTCGTTATTTATCGGTTGACCGCATCACCACTAAGCCCCTTGAGCAGTATTCAGATGTGGTCGCATAAATTAGTAAAGCTACCGGGCTGGCGCCCCGAACGCTGCCACATCGTCGTTCACAGCACGGAATGTGTTGCATAGTTGGAAGTGTTTTAACGTTTCTGTGATGTGAAATCGCATTGTCTTATTCTGCATCTGTTATTGAGGCGTGGGTATGTGTGACTGTGCATCTGGCGCTAAGATATTCGGCATCAACCGCTAGCATATTCGGCAATAATTGGACGAAACATTAGCTGCGTACGAGAAACGGCCTCTGCGGTTTCTCATCGGCAGCCAGTTCGAATTTTTTATTACCAGCACATCGCCTTCGTAAGTCATAAATAACGGAGAGAATGCGCTCCGTATTTTGCATTGTCTGTTTATCTTTCTTCATTATCATTGCGACGATTCTTCCTTCTACGTCAGTAGATGAATTCATGTATGTTTTTGATTGTTCTACTCTGTTGCCCGGTCGCGCGTAGCGCAGTCGGAGGTGGCAGCTGTCGTGTGCACCCGATACCAAGTTTCTGGTTAGGATTTCCTGCCCAGGCCAACCAAGCCTTCCCCTCCTGTGGTTGGTGAATTGGTACCAGGTTTGTCTGGGAAGGTTATAGCGCTGACTTGTTCATCGGCTGGCCAACGCAAGTCATTGTATGGCCAAATACGCATTCAATCATCCCAGAAGGGATTGAGTGACGCCGTCCTTTATCCTTATCATTTACTCTTCTTCTTCTTCTTCTTCTTATTCTTCAGCGTCTGTCCATCTTCGTATCGGCGTTCGCAATTCTAGTACCATGACTCCACCTTTCCCGACCCAGCGCTAGATCAGGGTGGACAGCAGCAACCTTCAAGTCCATATGTAACGTATCAGACCAGCGCTGCTTTGGGCGCCCTCTGAGCCGCTTTCCGATTACTTCGAAGTTAAGGCCTATCTTGCCGATCTGTCTTCTTTTCCACACAGAATGTGACCGTACCATCATAAGCGAGCTTCGTGCATCTTGCCAGTCGCGACACTGAACTTTTGCTGAATAGCATCACTTCGGATGCGGTCCATAATGAAAAGCAACGTCCAAGGGACGGGCTTCTGAAGATCTCGTGTGATGGCATACATTACGACAAAGAAAAAGAGTTGCGAAAGCGCAAAACACTGGTGCACTCCGACAGAGATGGTATTCTCCATCTAGGTTCCAGCTGCAGCTTAAACTCGTACTCTTTGGACAAGAGTTGAGAATTCACACCCACTCTATGAGCTCTTCAGGAATTCCATGATGTCGTAAGGTGTACCATATCACTTCACGCGGTACGCGATCAAAGGCCTTCAAGTCAAGGAAGACAATATGCACTGGTATCTATTTCTCGCAGTGCTTCTCTAAAAGGAGGCGGGTGACGAGAATGGCATCGATGGTGCCAAAGCCAGCCACGAAGCCGCACTGATTGCTGGAAAGCTGGACGATGTCACGAATTCGTCCGTCGACAGTTACCTCAAAGATCTTCATGCTGTGCGAAAGCAAGCGAATTGGATGGTAACTGGAACAGTCTGCAGGACTGACCTTCTTCTTCCAAATCGGAATCGTCGTACTTTAATCCATCACTTAGGCACTTTCTTCTTCTCTGCAACCTGATTAAAGATTTTCGCCGACCACTCAGCAGAGTGCCAAAACTTTGACTTCCACAAATCAGCCCTCCACGTTGTCGGGCCCACTTGCTTTGCCTGGCCGCATCTTCTTCAAAGTCGCTTCAGTCTCCTCCACGGTGATCTTCTGTACGGGTCCGTGGGTTGGAGCCGTTGAAGGGATGGCTGGATGAGGAAATTCCTCTGTAGAGATTTCCTCAAAATAATCGCGCAATTGCCTCAGAGCCTTCTTGCGGTCCATGAGAAGATGGCCGTCTTCATCACTGATGCCGAAAACTTCTCAATATTCTCGGTCTGCCGATGGCGATTCTTGACAAGTCGGTACAAATACCGCTCACCATCGCGCGACTCAAGTTTATCGATGACGTCTCCATAATGAGTGGCTTTTGCACAGCCACGGCCTTTTTTTGCAGTTTTCTTCGCTTCTTGGTACTTCCGTCAGTTATCGGTTGTCCTTTCGCCGAGAAACACGTGATAAAGCGACTTCTTCTCTTGAACATTCGCTTTCACGTGGTCTGTCCAAACCATACCTGCTTGTCGACCTGGCTTCGCCCAGGCACCGTGATGCCGAGCTCCAACGTTGCAGCTTCACGTATCGCGTCGGCAGCCTTCTTCCAAGTTTCGTCGACAGTTGTGACTGTCGGTAACCGCACGCGAGAAATCACAGCTACTTTCTTCTCTCTCATTCGCCACCACTTGGTTCTCGGTGCACCGCATCGCTCAACCTGCTTCTGCCTTGGAGGGGCGATCTTTAGGGTGTAGATCAGGGGTCGGTGCTGTGGGGCGACCGTCTGATACGACACGATCTTCGCATCTGTGACAAGACTTCGGTGGCGATCTCACACGAGGACAATGTTTATCTGAGACTTGGAGCTCCCACTGTAGTATGAGATAAGGTGCGAGTCGCGTTTTCGGAAGACGGTGTTCACAATGGTGAGGCTATGCGATTCCGCTACTCAAGAATGCGCTCACCATCGGCGTTACGTGATCCGTATCCGAAACCACCATAACAGCTGTACCCGTCTTTCGTACTGTCAAACACCATGTGATGTGACATGGGTCTTCGTGGACCGGCCTGTCACAAAGGCCTGTCGCCTGCAGTCGAGTACCCGTGTTTAGCTTAACTCGCAGAGCGAGTAGTTTCCAGTGGCACCACATGGAGGAACGGGCATTGCTATCCTTATCATTTGCTCTGTTGCCTGCAAGTCCATTTTTTTTATAATTCGATCCTTTCAAGGAGTACGTTTTTGCACTTTTTAGCAGATGATTTCGTGTCCCTCAAACGACCTCAAAAATCATTTAGATGCTTTCAAACCAGCTTCCCCTTTTCAGCTCGTCTTTTTATTGGAAGGGGAATCGATTGAAAGTTGATATATATCGGTAGCAAGGTTACGGCGCTGCAAGGCGCAGCTCAGGCGTATTACGAACACTTCCAGTTTCTGCTTGAGAAGTGACGTTCCATGAATGTGATAAGAAAACGGGCACAAAAAATATCTTGCAAGAATCAAATGGAAATGGAGAGAGTAGAGAGGTAAACTAAGTAAGGTTTTTAAGTAGCTTTATTGTCGAATTAATTGCTCCCTGGGGTCGGTTTTATTTAGTTTTTAGTAGAAAAGTTATTTACCTAATAGTTGTACAGTTAAATAAAAGGGGTAAAAAGAGAATGGACTGTTAATCTGCGTCTTCTTCGGGTACAGTGAAACCGCCGCCAAGGTTGAAATCTATTTATAACCTCTTTGATAAGACACTGACACACTGTTCGGGAACAGAATAGGAAGCGGCGGCGCCATAACTACATCCCTTACTGTAGTAAAAAAATCTTTAAAGACTTTGAAGCGCGATTCGTGTGCACCAACACTAACATGCTTAGATGTCATTTTCGCTTTAAACTGGACACCTTGTATTTTAAAACGGACGCTTTTGGGAAAATGCGGACGTACCTAAACTCTGAGGTGATATTTTTTAGAGATTTATTGTTATTGGCTATCAGAAACGTAAACATAAGAAGACGAGATATTCTTCTTGTATTCAAGAAGGAAATCTCGAGTTCTTAAGCCAACAGAGGCCGTGCCGAAGCCGATTTAACTGCAGACGGTTCCATATTGTGGAGACGAAAGTGATTCCTGAAGTATACAATGTGTAAAGGAAAGCCTCGAACAAGTTGGAAGGACGGTCTCCGCAGCACGGATCGGCCAACTGGTCTTTCAGTTGGAAACGAATAAAGCCGCACGTTAACGTGACCAGGCTCGAATGGCAATGACAGGTTCGATGACCGTTGCGAAATAACGAAATGAATGGAAACGACGTTGTGGACCTGAACAAACAGCTCCAGAAAAAGCGTGGCGCCTGTGACTTCACTACGCTCCTCAAGACGGAGCGCTTCAATTCATGATCATTGAAGTTCTATTCCTTCTCTCGATTTTGGCCTTCAAAGAGACCGACAAACTGGTTATCCTTTGTTTGCTCCTAGCATGAAGTGTCGTCTTAATTCACCGTTCATTTAGATGACGTGTGTTCTTCGTTTCGTGTTCTCAGTTGTACGAAAACTTGCTTTGAACGTGATGCGGTTCCAGTGGCATTATGTTACTCTCAAATGACTATTTACAGGTCTATTTTTCTAAGGAGTAAAAACGAATGGGTCAGCTGTACATTATGTGCTTCTTTGGTTTAATGCTTTGGATAGATATAGCAACGGCGAGTGTCAGCAAATCCACGCACTTGGAGATGGCTGCGCAGCTAGTAAGTCAGACTTCCGTCATTTAGATAACTCTTAATTTCACCTCACACTGTCCATGGCCACCTTGAATTTATCTGGTTTGTGGATGCCTTGAAATCATTGTCATGTAAATATCCACTTTTCTTTATATTATACTTGCTGGGAAGCTTGGATCTTATTCACCTTCATAAGTAATTGATTTCTTAGGATTTGTTTTTATGGTAATGGGATAGAAGGGCTTTATAGGACTGAAGAAGAGAAACCAGTTTGGCAAAAAGACATTGTGGTGTTCAATCTCAAGATTATTATTTAAGAGAGCAGAGAATTTACATCGACTGGATTCAATTATTCTTCTGACCTACATTTCTGTTCTGGTGGTGATTGTGCTGACGTCATGGCTTTTCAAACATTACCGCTTTATGTTTGTTCACGAGACAAGTCTTACCTTGTTGTACGGTAAGTGAAGCACGATTTTTAAAAGCCATTACTTTGGCAAAATTGTCGTATTAGGATTGCTAATTGGTTTTGTTATCCGTTACTTCGATATTGGTTTGCTGGAGTCGCAGACGTACGATGTTGTTCTAAAGGACAAGATGATTGTCGAGGAGCCACCGGACTATTTAAGGTGAGCGGTTCTCATTCTGTGCGCATTAAACTGAACATAATTTTCAATTCTGGGTTGTTTTTACGTCACTTTTCTTAGCGGTCTACTTTCAGTGACCCCATTTAATGGGGAAGAGTTCCTAAACAACTAGATTTACTACTTAAGTATTCCTAAGGTTGAAAATCTAGCCATCCAGCTGGTTTTTGAAAACTTTTGGAAGCTCTACTCAATTGTTACGCTGGCTTGTTAACTCTGTAAAACAGTGCTGTTGACTTTGAAAAATATGCCAATATGCTTAAAGTGAAACCCGCTATTCCTACCGTATTCAAAGAAAGCATATTTTATTGTCTCCATTCAACAAGTGAGCAGGCAGTGACCACCGCGACGCGTATCTGCTTTTCATCCTAAGATTCACGAATTCATTACTGAGACTGGTTTTTACACGCGATCTCTTCATTCATCGATTGTACTTTTTTTGAGACGATTTACCTCAGATAGAAAGCAATAAGGATTGGGTGTTGAGCTTGAGATTATGGGTTGCATTCAGTTTTTTCGGCTAGTTTGTGCCCATAGTCTATCTAGACATCTTGTTTGGCATTCATTTGGTTTAAAATCCTCCAGCCCTTGAGAGCACCAACCTGAGCTTCACTGCGGATAGTCCAGGCGACTACATTTTGAGATATAACTAGCAATCACTTTTCAGATTTCTGCCTATATATCCATATTGAGGGCAAATGCAGGAAAGCCTGGAGTGGGTGCGTGCTTTTTTCAAACCGAAAGCTTCAGGGTTGTTATATGTTGCTCCAAAAACACACGTCAATCGAAGGACCATATTTTTTCTTCGTATTCAATTGTTTAAACGGTCCTATTTTAGTTTAACGAAAACGCCTTATTTCAGTAGATTTGCGCAATACTAGCGCAATCCTGTATACAATCTTCCAGGTTTTAGTGCTTCAGAAGAAAATGGGTTCTAGGAGGTTCTAGTCAAGCAAGAGCGTGTGTTGACAGTGCTCTCAAATATGTACGGCGATATCGACATCCTTAGCGATATTGTGTGTGAGTTCCATTTTGCAGGTTAGAGGTTGAGCCGGAAGGTGCCCCTCGTGTGTCATTCCACTATGAGTTGATGGAAGGTTTTTATGCTGACAAGAAGAGGCATAACGAGCAAAAAATTGAGCAGAAGGTAAACGTTTGTTCTTAGGTTTCTTCAACTTCTGTGCATTTTCATGTATTCGTGGGGTGATTTAGAGTGCGTTTTCTCCGGAAATTTTCTTCAATATTATGCTGCCGCCCATTATCTTCAATGCTGGATATAGCTTGAAGAAACGCCACTTCTTTCGCAACATTGGAAGTATACTTGTGTTCGCCTTTGTTGGTACAACGATTTCATGCTTTGCAACAGGGTAGGTTGTCTAGCTGTTTTTCCGCTGCATTGCTTGTACAACGATTAGCTGTTACAGCAGTTTACTGTATGTGTTCACGAAAATCTTTGGAATGGGATTCTCCTACCAAGAGCTTCTCTTCTTTGGCGCTTTGATTTCGGCCACTGATCCAGGTTTGTTAAGTGAAAAACTGTTTAGTTGTAGTAATAATAGTCAATGCTTCAGTTACCGTAATCTCCCTTTTCGCTGAATTGCACGTCGAAGCTGATCTGTTCGCTTTGGTGTTTGGAGAGAGCGCCCTGAACGATGCCGTTGCAATGGTTTTGTCCAGGTAAGGTTGCTCTATTCATCGCATTGTTGTATTTGCATTCTTTACTCAATCTGCTGTTCTCTTTTCACCTATCAGTGGATTTCGCATTCCCATTCAATATTTTACCTTAGTATTGACATGTCTTTGGGTGGTTAGTTGCCTATCTAGTACATTGTGATGACCATTTGTTTGGATCTATGTAGTCTTTCTTTTAGCACGATAGACAACTTCTCTACCGCAAGTGAAGCAGTTGGTATGAAGGAAATCATCTTTGCACTCGGGAAGTTCGCATACATATTCTTTGGTTAGTTTTTTTGTTTCCTGCATTTTGGTTTTGCAAATGCTTGTAAGCATCATTTCATTAGGTTCTCTCCTGTTGGGTTCATTAATTGGATGTGGCAATGCTTTGATTACCAAGATGACAGCTATTGCGGAGCATCCGCTATTGGAAAGCACTCTATTTGTGCTGGTTTCCTACATTTCGTTTCTGATTGGAGAAGTTGTGGGTCTCACAGGTAAGGTCACTCAATAGATTATTTGCTTCGTTTCCACGCTTGCAATCGAATTCTTCTTCCTTGAACTCATTTAAAACGGAAGCTGACAGCTTTTTGCAATATCTTGATGCATTTTAAGAAGACCGTTTCCTACATTTTGAAATGGTCGGCGTCAATTTGTAATGAGATGAACTTGGCAGACTGTTTGATACCTTTTCCGATGATGTACTGTCTTGAATTCACCCGTGAAAGCTTAAAAAAGTGGGGGAGGGATGCATGTTAACTCAACCCAGCAAGCGGTAGTGCGTGCGCGACCTCTCCAGTCAGTTGGTGGCGAGAGGAGTTCAGTACACGGCGATTTCCTCATCTCAGCAGTCGGAGCTGTACCCAGAGCGGGGCAACGGTTGGTAATCTGCTAACCATTCAATTTCGATGCGGGGCCCAACTTACGAAGCCACCAAGTCGTATGCTATTTTGCCGTGTTTTCGCAGGTCTGCGGCGTTGCGCAGTTTCCTGCTCGTCTCAATCCTCACCCCTTGCCTTGAACGGGAAGAAGGATACTGTGAAGATTATCACTATCCTCTAAATATTAGGTTGAGTCATATATTTTGCAACAAAATTTGCCTTCCAGTAAAAATAAGATTATACCACAAAAGAAAAATGATTGACTTAAACGAAGTAATTGCCGTTAATCACAATGAGTTTCTTCCGCTTTTCATGAAATGAGTAGATTACATCTCTGTAGAATTTGGTCGGTTTCGACCTGAAGAAGTTGTGTACCACCGCCGTGACCTCATCGACTTCGGTGAAACGCCTACCATGGAGGAAGTGATCCATCGACCGAAGCAGATGGATCACTATAATCAGACGGTGCAATGTCCAGGGTTTATGGTGGTTGCTTGATATTGGTCCATCCCAATTCCTAGATTTTCCCAGCGTCTGAAGTGCTGTAAGCGGTCGACTGTTGCCCGGGTGGATGAGGCATTGACTTGTATCGACTTCTTTCTCCACTAACTTTTGTTGGATCTAGTCGAATTGTTGGCCGAAGCGAGCGTCAAGGATGGTATGACATCGTGGAGCAGCTTCCAGTGCACTGGACCACTACACATCCACCAAACGCATGCAGGACCTTTCGATGGAGCTCCGGTTTTGACGTCAGAACCTCCTGCTCGTTGCCTTTTATCTATTGCTTTCACGCTTTACAGTTGTAGTGAAGCATCCGCTTTCATCGCTGGTAGGGATTCGACCCATGCCCGTCGCTTGAATCGGTGCCTGAGCGCTGCAGTCGGAAGCACAGCGATTTGCTTGGGATTCCATCAGCGCATGAGGTGAGGAGGGTGATTTTGGCGACCTTCCAATCTACTGCAGCCGACGAGCGGCGGTTCACTGGGAGGCGTGGAGATTAGCGATCAGTCCTAGGGGTTTGAGAAGAACTCGACTTGATGGATTGGTGCAAGCGCCCTTTGTTTACAGTGGGTGAGGGCTGAACTTACGAATGTCATCGCTAATTGCGGCAACCTATGGCGCAATGCGCCAAGTCCGCGGCTACGAGCCCCCACACACTTCCGCGGCAACGCCCCTTGCCGCGATGGTTAAAGATAGGGGAGGGACGCCGACGGCGGCGAGCTCTGCGTCCCTGCCCTATGGTTAAGGATAGATCAGCGGTAACGCCGCAAAAGTGTGCGGGGCCTTACGTCTGCCGACTCGCTGCCTTGACCCGCCGCCAGCGCGACATCCTCCGCCGCAGCCGCGACGACATTCAGGTCTATGGTTCATACGAGAGGTGAAGAAGAGCCAGGATAGATTTCTACAACACATTTTGAGGGGCTGCGAATCTTTAAGATCTGAAAGTACTCTCATTAGGTCTCCTTGTAGTCCTTCTGATTTACTACTACCCTTTCTACTCCCTTTGTTTACCTTCTTCAGGATTATTTTTAGCCGTTCTTATGCTTGCTTACAACAGTTTGGCAACACCTTAATTTTTCTCCTTAGGTTTCCCTCATTAGTTTGGATTTATTTTCCAAAAATAATGTCAAGTCCTACACATTGGTGCATGGTATTCGTTCGAAACCGTCTTTAGCGTCCTCTCCTGTTTCCTTGCCAGCTATGAAGTTAGCCTACCCGTACTGTTTACGACTCAGAAGGTAGCCAACGGCCTTTCTGACGAAAAAGAACCTCAGTTGGCTAAACAGCTGAGCAAGAACCACTGTGAGATTCAAGGAAAGTTCCAAGAAGTAGTCGACGCGTTCGCCGCAGCGGCTTCCGCACATGCGAGAACGGCGCGGCGGTGGCTGCCGCAGTCGCGATGACCATTGGTAAGTTCGATCCGTTTACAGCAGTTGATCTTCCAGGGAGTGGTTTGTCTTTTGTTACCCTTTTGGGCGGAAAGGAACTGCTGACACCATCTCCAACAATTTATTTGGTTAGGAAATAACGTGCCAGTGACTTTTTGAATGTGCTTGACCCCGTCACTGTTACGGCCGAGCTTGAATTAATTGAAAATGAAATCACACACTTTTTTACTTTGATTGGTCATTGTTCTAGTGAATAAAACTTTTCAACAACGCAAGGAAAATTAACAATTCATAACTCAAAATGATCGCTAGGAAAGAAGTTTTCAAACAGAATATAATACTTCAGCGGGTTTACTTTGAATTCTAGAAAAAAAAAACAGAAATTTTGCTAAATTTATCACTCAACCTAATAGTAGCAAGACATGTTTTATTTTTCCCGCATCCTTGTGGCGAACGAATAGGAGGCACTCAAGTTTGGCTACGATTAACCCCGGTTAACGGTCCGTAGTCTCGAACACACCACGCAGGCTCAAGTCCATGACATCGATGGCGCAGAGGTAGAGGTGCAGCCTCGTGAGCGTGACGTCGAGAGTTCGATTGCCATACTCTCTGAGTATTTTGCATTTTTTATTTTTCATCAAATTTCCATTGGGAAATGTCATCTGCACGTCTTTTTGGAGTTTGCCTCGATCTTTTTACCTTTTATTCATACCTTGCTGGCTCTTACTGGTTCACCACCAATGTTTCAACTATGTCAAACATGACGATTTTGGAAACTTGCACACACCTGGACCCAAGACACTCAAGATCGATGTAGGATTTCTCAACATGGGCAAACATGAAACAATAGACAGGAAGCTATTCTCAAGAAAGCTGGGTGCTCATTGCTTCCACCATTATAGAGCTCCGAAGAAAATCGTGCAAACATTGCCTGGAAGGTTGTTGGAGATGCGATTTTCACGAATCTAGCATTCTCTTTTAATTCGAGCGACTGCGGTAGAATATGGTAGGTATATAAGAGTAGGGCTGGCGAGGTCATAACACTCGATTTCGCCAAAATTAGCCTAAAGCTAAGATTTGAACCTCTGGTCATGAATATGGGTTCAGTTTTTGGCACGATAGTGGAGTACGATATGTATAATAGTTATAGTTGAGGTTGTCTTGGCCGCAAGTGATTGTAAAATCCTTTATCTGTTATCATTTCGTTGTGGCGCCTGGTCGTTCAAATTTTTCAATGTTCCGTTTCATTTAGGCCCTTGAAGAAAGTGATTTTGCTGAAACGTCGGACCAATAAAGTATTTGGCAATCTCGTGCGGCTAAGGCGGAATTTATAATTCAGTCGTCGGCGGGACGGCGTTGTGAAAACGTATCCATATCAACTAGACGGCGAAGGTGATCGATTGTGGTAGATTTCAGAACGCGGTGCCGCACGGCGACTAAAGGATGAATCCCGTCTAAGACAAACTCAACATGTTAACTTACTTACCTCTACTACCGTGCTCCTCTGTATTACCAAAAGTGCACCTCGTATTCGTAATCAGCACTTCACTAACCATCCTAGGCGAAGTTTGGCTGACTTCGGTGATTCTAACCCCGCCATCCTTATGCTACCATAATCGGCATAATTATCACGGATGGGTTTCACTTTTGAAATCAGCACCAGAAATAATCCGTCTGACGAGGTTTGGCTGAAAAAATTTGGTCTCTGAAGGCGGGAAAAATACAGTAGTGTCAGAAACTACAGCATTTGCAGTTTGTCTGCGTTAGTAAGGTTAGTACAATCGTAGTGTGATCACACATAGCGGAAGTCCTCGTGGCCCATGTGAAGAGTTGGGATATGAAGAAAACGTTGTGAAAACGTTGGTATATGTCGCGTAGGATAGCAGCATTGATAGGTGAGAACGACTAAACCAATCAGACCGCATTGATTGGGCGTGGCATTCAGAGAAAGCATATACAGTTGGTACCCTGATGGGCTGGCATGTGTTCGGTGTGTGCTCTGTTTGGTTATCATTGGCCGGCGCGCTCTCACCTACCAATGCTGCTCACCTACGCGACATGTACCAAAACGTCTTCAGACGCTGTTTATATTGTGATCGGTCGTAATGCTTTATAAACTTTGTACCTGTATACCATCCCTGCTAATAGTATTTCATCAATATTTCATAAATCGTCGTGTTTTAAACAGCCTATGCATTGCTTAGGAATACGGAGCGCCAGCAAGATAGTAATAAAATATCCTGCAAACTTTAAAAAGTGCATATGCGGTTCCCTTATGGGTGTTTGGTAGAAGAACAAAATCTAAAGCGGTGACAGGTTTGGGAATCGAAGACTCGACTTTCCGGCGCACTGTTGAGATAGTTTTCTCATGAGTAATGAGTAAAGAGACGATTATATGCGATAATCGCTCATGTCATGGGAGTTCATCTTGTTAAGTTTGTTCCCTTTTTTAATGTAATACTAAGCATATCTATTGGGTTGATGTGACTGTGCTTTTTTGCTTCAAATTCTCACCTTATCTAGGGATTGTATCGGTGCTGTTTTGTGGTATATCACAAGCACATTATACCTTCAACAACCTGTCTGAAGAATCGCAGCAGTCAACCAAAAAATTTTTCCAGGTTTGTACTACTTTATTTAATCAATTTATTTAATCAATCATAGCGGTGACAGTTTCTTTTCCCGCCCTGGTTGTTTGCAATGTAGTGCAATGCAATGCTAATAATAATTTGTTCTCATTCCCATCGCATAGGTAGACGACTTCAGTTAGACATAGCAAGATCGTCCGCTTAGCTTTTTGGTTTTTGGTTCGCGTTTTTTGCATTCTCTCTAACCCCATTTTGAAAAACTAAAAGATGGACAGCAAAAGTTGAAAAATCTGAGAAATAATTTCGTTTTTTTTTTTCTGGGATTTTTGAAATTTCCACTTTTTCCCAGTTCAGAAGGGATTTCGGTGCAAAATTTGTAAATTTCTGGGACGAAAATGGAAAATAGTGCGAGGTAGTGCTGCGTAGTTTCTTCACTAATGACTTGATGGTTATCCTAGGTCGACGAATCCTGAACATCTCCTTATTGCAGTCAAAAGAGGCTAATGCTCAAGTCGTCCTAGGTTGCCGTATCCTACTGTCATCCTATGTCACGAATGGGTCTACGCCCTTGACATAAGACGCGGAGAAATTAATATTCTGAAAATTTAAGTATTTTGTGTCTCCCTGGGTTAGATCTGTGGGAGCTGCTCCCTCCATTACTTCTGCCATCTAAAGGGAGTGAAAATTTGAAATGAGATCAGTGGGTAGCTGGATGTGAGAATTGCATTTGTTTTCCTAGATGATCTCCTTCGTGCTCGAGAGCTTCATATTCTGCTACATCGGAGTCAGCGTGTTTGTGGCAAACAACCAAAAGTGGAATATAGGATTCCTGTTCTTTTCGCTGGTGAGTTTTTGCGTACACGATGTCTTCCTCTGTTCTTAATATTATTGTGTTGCAGATCTCAATCGTGGTTGCTCGCGCTCTGTTCGTTTATCCGCTAAGCTTTCTGCTCAATATTCGTCGTCGTCCTCCGCTTCCTCGATCGTACCAGCATATGCTTGTGTTCGCAGGCCTTCGTGGTGCGATGGCGTTCGCACTCGCCGATCGAAACACTGCTACAGATAACAGACAGGTATGTCGCATAAAATTTGAAGAGGGGGTGTTTGGACGGTGTTTAATTCTTAACACGTTCGCGACGATGTTCACTCATTTGAGTGGACGGAGGAGTTTTGGGAATAACTTTCTCTATTGTTGTTTTTGTTCAATTTTCTTCTCAAATTCGTAAACAGTAACAAATCCATCTTGGGTTTGCGTAGGCAGAAAAATGATGGCTTTATCGTAACTAGCAAGACAAGAGCTTCTCCCATTACTGAAACACAATAAGCGCACATACTTCTAGACGAGTACTAATGCACAAACATGAGATGAAACATGAATTGAATCGCTAAATGAAACAGCCTGGGCTTAGAGTGATTATGACAATGAAGAAGCAATCAACAAGAACACTTCCTATCGGTGGAGCACCTCAAACAAACATATTTTTCACAACTGGAGCAGTGCGTATAGACTCTCCTTTCTTCTTGGCGATATCTCTTCACAGGCTGCTGCTCAGTTTTTCATAGCAACCTTGCAGTTCTTCTGGGCTTTCTCGGCAGTGTAGTAAAGTTTTCTAACGTTTTTTCTTTTTTTCCTCCTAGGGTGTCCACACAAATGAGTGACCACACGCACGCGCCAAAAAACCAGCCGGCCGTCGCGCGCACGGGGCGCGAAAATGGCCTCGTCGTGAATGTGTTAGGAAACCGAACGTTTTGATAATATGCTAACAGCATGACTACAATACCGACCGTTTTTTGGTTTGTAGGCAGAAAAAAGCGCGAAACACGTATTTCCTGCCGCTTTTTGATAGTGCTCTTCAAATTTTTTAAAAACAAATCCGAAACCTTGGGAATTCAAAATGCAAAGGAGCACTTACATTATCGATTGTTCAGCCACATAATTAATCGATCATATCTTTTTTCTATCATCTCCGATATATTATCTCATCCATTATATTACTCATATATTGCTTCATTCATTCTATTCCCGACGTCGTCGAGGGCGGTTGCCCCTCACCTTAAGGTTTTTGTACGGATCATACACACATATTCCTTTCAGCTTCGGTCTTTTTGATGTTTTACTTTGGATTGCGTCGCAAAAGAAGTGGCTAAAAAGCCCAGAATCGAACCCAAGCAGAATAGAAGCCTGATACGCCTTCTGATTCGCAGTCGAAGGCTGATTCTCAAGGACTCTCATGTCTTCGTCAAATGTCGCTCTCAGACACCCTTTTTAGGCAATTATGGCGCGTAATCAAGACCCAATTATAAATGAGATGCTTCTCGTAGCATGTGAAAAGATATCTGTTGAACATTCTGAGGCAATCGAAGTTGAAAAACGTTCATGTAGCATAATAGGGCTTGGGATAGAAGAGGCAGCTGACAATCTTTCATTTATGAGCGCCAAGTTGATTTCGAGGTTAAAGTATGTAATCTCACGTGCGCTTCAAAATTGAGTGTAAGCCATTGGGAGTTTTTCGAATGGGGAAACCTGACTCCAACCGTCCGAGATACTTAAGATTGTGCTACTTACTGCCAGACATTGGCGGCAAGCACTTGCAAACGCATGACTTTTGCGTGGCGTAAAAGGAATGGAGCAAATATATATTAGGCGTAGCATGACTACAGAAGGGCGTAGACGTGATTATGAGGCAAATGACTAAGGAAAGGAATGCTAACAAAGGGCGGCGTAAGTGGGAGGATTATCGCCACGAACTTAAACATGTTTCGGAATCGCGTAACAGACAGTCGGGAAACTCATAAGCTGCCAAGGTAATTGGTCGCCAATTTTCTGTTGTCTTATGAATGCCCGTAGTCTCCCTAACAAACTACATCATTTTCGTTCCATTCTCTCAAATATTAAGCCCGCCTTAGTTTTTGTAACAGAAACGTGGTTAACTCCAAAAATCAAAGACTCCGAAGTGAGTGCTGATTTTCCATATACCGTTTATCGATTTGATCGTTCAGGAAGAGAGGATGTGGCGTTTGTGTGTTATTTTCTAGTAATCTTTTACACAAAAAATTGAACCACTTTCTTATTTAAGAGTTGATGTCCTGTGTGTTGCTATGTGCTGCTACGTCAACTTTCACAAGATTTATATTTGTTTGTCGCCCACCTAATTTGCACAGTAGCGATGATGACTCTTTACTCGATGAACTCTGTGCTCTCTGCTCGTCTGTGGTGAATACTGTTTTACTTGATGACTTCGACCTAAGGGTTAGCTGGCAGGATTGTGGACACATGAAAGAAACACATTCGATATCATTCTAACCACCTTCGGTAACATATCAAATATCGAAATTCTTCCTTCTCTATCTACTTCTGACCATAGCGTTGTTGGTTTCAAAATAAAGGCCCCTCGGTTTACCTCCACACTATTACCGCTGCCAGATTTTCTCAACACTAATTTCCGTTCACTTAACGAATGTCTTGAGAGAGTTGACTGGCTGAGATTATTCAAGGCATATGGATCAACATTGGATCCCTACAGAAGGTTCTGTACTGTACTCTATGACTTGCTGGGAAAATTTGTACCAGTCAAAATCGCAGAGTCTTTGTCATAGAAAATTCCGCAGCACATACTCAACCTACTAGTACAGAAACAGAACACCTTTTCCATTTCTGATAACCGTATGCAACATCCACTATACAAAAAGTATGCGCCGGTATTGATTACCATCTAAGGTTTTTGGACTATAAAGAGCGACGTTTAGCATCTGGTCCATCCATGAAAAACCTTTGCGTATATATTAGAAAGAAAATTAGAGGTCACTAAAAAGTTCCTGTCCGTTTAAATAGTGATGACTTAATGTGTACTTCCGATTCTTCCAAAGCAAGTGCTCTTGGAAATTTTTTTTGTAAGTGTGTTTTGAAGTGAATCTCTTGAATCTGATGAATATCCTGAGCCAACCTTCCATCTAGTCCCTCACACATAATCAAGGGAATCTATGCATCCATCCATCTGCGGTCACTCGTATACTTATGCGTACGAAAATTTCCGGAACCTTATGATCAGCGATGTGCGGAAATTTTTCTGGAGAAAGTGAAAGACGAAAGACGGAATGGAAACGCTCAAAAATGGCCGGAAACCGGAATACGAAATGCGGAAACGGAAATGACACATGTTCGCCATTTCTTCAAAACTGCATTTGAAACTGCGTCAGAAGCAGCTTCTTTTGCACATTTTCTTGCTCAGAACTTTGCGAGCAGCAGAGTCTTCCTTAGTTTAATGCTCGTCCTCATCATAACATAAAACGAGAATTCATAATATTGTTATGATAACCTCTTAGCTATGGTTAGAGCAATAAACGAAAACAAATTCAGGGTCTTATCTCATTATTTCTATTTTATCAGGCAGTCTTTCCATATCTAGTTCCTGCGACGGGTTTTTCGCTGACTTTTTTGATGCAGCTTTTTTTTGAACGGCAGACTTAACCGACTTAACCACTTGAGGTTAGGTTACTTATGGACCCCCCCCCCCCCCCTAAAAAAACTGACTCGTGTGAAGTCTAAAACTGGAGTAGCCACCAAGATCATTTTCTTGTCACGAAAGAGATTCCTCTCAACACTTTTAGAAACCTGGTGCATCATGGACGGTGTGGTGACTGCAGAGATTTGTATCTGCATACTCAACATTAGCAGTTACATTGTAATCACCACAACTAGTACTCAGAATTTATTCTGGGATCTAACATGATAACTGGATGACTGATTAGTCATGGTGGGTCCACACTTCCACTGGAATATTCTGTCTGTGTCAGCCTAGAAATCCTACGCCCAAGATGATACAGTTAGACAGTTCCTAGATGGTTCTTGAATCAATAGTTTTGTGTCAGATTTCAATAAGTCACCAAAATAACAGCTCATTGTAGATATTCGTGATGCTTCACTAAAAAATGAATCGCATGACTCCATATGGATGAAAATCACACCTAGCGAAAGTAAAAATTGAAATTTACACCTTCGATCATAATACTGCGCTATATGCTTACAAAGTTTTTGTAGCTATTTGTAACTAATGGATCAAGAATTTTATGACCATTCGAATGTTGAGTGCATCTTGTTAGCATACAATGCATACATAGCCTTTGTGGCACATTAGTTTTGCCCTGCACCCATGCACCCAGCCGCTGCCATTTTTGCGTGCTTTTTTAGTAATCTAACCAATTTCAAAAATATTAATGCTAAATTTGTCAAGCAGTATTTCTGTCACAATTATATGAAGGAAAACCCTTTTTAATTGATAAGTTCATTGAGCTCAGTATAAAGCTAATGTGAAACAGTGCCCATTTTCGTCTCCGCCTTCCGGTCCAAAAACAGGCGGAACACGGAACGGAGCTCAAAATGGTCGGAAACCGGAATTCGGAACACGGAGACGAAAATTCCGCACATTCCTGCTTACGATGGTATATCACCTATAGTGTTTAAAGAATGTGCTCAGTCCATTTTTAAGCTACTTGTGCACATTTTCAATGTTTATTTCATGCTAGGAGAAGTGACGGGAATTTGTATTGAGGCTCTGTTTACAGCCATACCGAAAGTCAACAATGACAAACCATTATAATATCTGAATACCGGCTAATGAGTATCACTCCGACAACTATCATAGTCATGGAAAAGGTTATTAAAGAAGGACTATTGTCATGGTTCCTTAAATTTCATCCTTTCCCCTCTGAGCAGCATGCCTTCCCAAGTGGAGCTTCCACTACAACAAATTTGGTGGACAGTCTACACGATTGGACGTCAGCTTTAAGTCAAGAGAAATCTGCTGATGTGATTTTTATTGATCTAGCTAAAACGTTTGACAAAGTGAACCACAACAAACTTATTCACAAGCTAAAACTTTTAAAGATTCCGGGTAATCTGTTAGTGTGGATAATTTCATACCTTGGCAAGCTATGCATGATGGTTAGACTTGGTAAGGAATACTCTGAAAGCCATCACTGCACTAGAGGCGTACCTCAAGACGGAGTAGTCTGACCTGTACTTTTTCTAGTCTACATAATCGATCTACCTAAGGTGATTGCGATTCCAACACATGTAAAAGTCCAGACATACGCTACGATGTCAAAATCTATGGGGTTTATGATGAAGGGAACTGTGATGAAGTACGTTCTGCTCTAAAAAAATGCATGGAACTTCTAAATGAATGTTCATTACAATGGAACCTCTAAGGTCTAAGGTTTTGGAGCATATCAACCGCACTGTAAAAATGCTTACGCAGCGCTTTTCTCTCTTCTCCGTAATGTCCATGTTAAAGATTCAACACTGCTTGTTCGTCTGTTCAAAACCTACGTTTTACAACATCTTGAAAACTTGCCCGTATGGAGTCTCTGTGCAAAAATACATTCTCCAACTTAAAAATGTTCAGAAAACATTCATAAAAATAGTTTTTCGCAGAAATAGTGTCTATTCTGGACATGTTAACATACCGTGTTATTCCGACCCACTAAGAATGCTAAACCTGCAAAACTTACAATGCAGAAAGGCGATTGCTGATCTCGTTTTCTGTTTTCGAATACTTCGCAGGGAGACTCGTCTTAGCCCTAATAAGTAATGGGCTTACAGACCATAGCGAGAGAATTTGTACTTTTACCATTCACTGTAAACGTCCAACAAGTAAATGTCCTGGAAAAATCTTTAGCTCACTATTTTGTCAAGTTGCCAGATGGTTCCAGCGCATTCCGGCAGAGTTTTTTTTTTGTGCTGAAAATAGCCACATCTTCAAAGCAAGTTTGGAAAAGCTTGATCTTTTGCAAATTCTAGGAAACAATAATGTCTAATGATGAGGTCTTTGTTTGCAGCCAACTTTCACCTCCCTCCTTGCTATAGCTCGTCAGAGAAAATCAGCCGTCATCATCTTGCCGTTCAGTCTTCAAGAAGATACCGCAGTTCAATGAAACAGTAGAATAGGATTCTCAATCATGATTGTTAACTAAAGTGTTTTCTAACCACCATAATAATTCTCAGATCGTAGGCGGCCTTAATCTCATGGATGGTGTGTGAGTATCCAGGATGTGAGGAATTCCCGTTTCCATGTTCCGAATTCCGGTTTTCGGCCGTTTTTTGACCTTCCATTCCGTTTCGTGTTCCGCTCCCTTTTGGGCCGGAAGAAGGAACGGAAATGGTGGCTCATCACTCACTGATTCTTTTGCACTGCCTTTATTCACCTTCTGGAATTAAACGAAAGCTGAAGAATGTGATCAACTATGCGTCGCCTTTTTTGCGACTGTGTTGCTTTCAATCCGGTGGTGCATCTTGATATCGAAACAGTGTAATAATCGAACTTGATTCTTTTTTGTTTTCTTGGAGCGATGTACTACCGAATAGTATATGGCCACAAAGGTTTGATGAGCACTTGAATCAAGAATCAAATTCCTTCCTTATAGCATGCTCATCTTTTCCCTAGTAATCTTAGGTCTGGCCTAGAACACCAATTCTAGATAAGAATTTTAGAAGCACACTGAGGCTGCTATCATTGCTTTCCACAGGGGACATTGATCTATACTAGTCGGAGGAAGGCACGCGGCCTCTCCACCCCCTCCTTTGATTTTGTTTGAGAGGTTCAGCTACTGCCAAATGATACTATGGTACCCATACGATCTCACAGGGTGGATGTCGCGTCGAGATATGCTGAACACAACTGTAGTATAGGGCTGCTCCCTCCCAATTATGATAGATCTGAGACATTCAATAAAACCGGTGAAGCGTTGTGAGTGGCGAAATCTTCGACATCTTACTCGTCAGCTGGGTTCATTGCGTTTAAAACACTTTCTTCCTATTTACAGAAAGACTTCGCATAAACTTCGAATAAAGTTTTGCTATGCTAGTAATGTTTGAAAACTCACCTCAGTAGTGATACATGGATTCTTTATTGTTTTATGTTGGTGGAAAGGAGTGGCATGCTGCCTTCCTAAATTCGTGAACGGCAACATAGCACTGCCATTATGGATATAGATTTATGAAAAATGAGATGGAGTAATTTGTTTTGTTTGAGTCATTTCCGTTTCCGTGTTTCGTATTTCGGTTTCCGCCCACGTTTGAGCTCCTCTTCTGTTCCGCATTCCGTGTTTCGCTTTTCTCAACAATTTTTTCGCACATCCCTGGTGTGTATGTATGCATGTAAAGGCGGCGTCAGCAAGAGTAGTCCGTAATTGCAGTTAATATTTTCTATACCTTTTTTCTTGCTTGCGTTTAACTTTAGTAATTCTCATTCTCCGTTCCGACGTGCTTCGTGCGTGCGTTTCAATGTACGCAACTCTATGCTACAGAATAGGGTGCGTACCAGTTTAAAGAGATATATTGCACGCCTTGGGGTCGTGGTCTTAGAAGGTTGTAGACTTGGCGCATCTTATAATTTGCTTGTAAGACGTCCTCGCCCAAAGAATTTTATGTGATCTTTATGTTTTTTCGTTTTTAACAACCTTTGCAAATTATTTTTTCTTCCACTATAAGAAACAAATGCGTGCCATTCTTCGGCGAACTTTTTCCCATTTGTTGGCAGTGAACTTACGGCGATCTCAATTTATCTAATTTCGTTATTATAATGTATCTAATTTCAAACTCAAATTCCCGAATTACTCAATATAAAAGGATTGAAAAACACTCGAACTGAACATATGGCATATAATTTGGCTTAATCTACAGTATTTGTTTCGTTTATTATTTGTGGTGCACAGCTTGTGTAATAAATAAATAAATAAATAAATATTCGGGATCGGCATCGAACATATGATGAAGAGAAAAAGGGCCTGTAAATGTTAAAAATGTTGGTTTGATGACCCATATTCAGAGTATGATCTTTTGGCGTAATTATCTCTCGCAAAGGTAGAGTCCACCGCGCGGACCAGAACCTAGGTCATCAAATCAACATTTTTAACATTTACTAGGCATTTTTCTCTTCGTTGAATAGATTATGCGGTGATGGTTTAAAATGTCTAATTTACTTTCGAAAACAAGCAATTTGAAGAGAGCCATCAGAAAGCGGCCGAAAAGGCGTTTTTCTTTGCGCTTTTTTCGCCCAAAGGCCAAAAGATACGGCTAGTATTGTACTGCGGTTAGGTACAGCATTCGTTCGCATCGTTCTTAATTTGTAGCATGCGCCCAAAAAACCAAACGTTTTGTGATTTGCAAAAAGTAATTGCAGGGAACCGAGTAATCCGTGGGAAGTTGCAGACATCGAGTCAACATGGCTGTGTATTCCTGCAATGTTAGAACATTAGGTTGATTCAAAAATATCGTGTTTTGCACTCAACTGACAATAACACTTAGATTTTGGAATCGTACTCTATAATGCCCTAAAGGCCGCCACAGACTTCTGCGGCGCCGCTCGGCGGCGACAGCGAACGGCGAAACCGCTGAGCGGCGCCGCTCAGCGGCTTGACTCATCATCAGTGGGAGCGGTGACGGCGAGGTACTGTTTCTAGTCGGGACCGACTGGTGCTTAACAATAACGCGCCCCGATGACGATCGCGCGTCCGCATCGACCGTCTCCGCTCTGGATCCCGCCGCGAAAGGGCAGAGCGCAGAGCGCAGACAGACAGACGCTGGAGCGGCGCCGCCGGGTGGAATGATTCAAGTCATTTCCGCCAGCGGCGCCGCCGGTGCCGCCGGTGCCGCCGGCCGGCCAGCGGCGCCGCTGGAGGCGAGCTCTGCGTCTCTGCCCTATGGTTAAGCATAGGGCAGCGGCGCCGCAGAAGTCTGTGGCGGCCTTAAGCGATGGGTCATACTATCGATCGGCGCCGCCGCAGAAATTAGCGGGGGAAAATCAGGGGAAAAATAGGAGGGGGTGGGGGGGGGGAATTACGACACGAAAATAGCGAAAAATACCTAGACTTCTTCTATCATATTCTATAATAATGCCCTAAGCGCCCTAGGCGCTGAGTCATACTATCGATCGGCGCCGCCGCTGCAGAAATTGGTCATAAAACAGGGGGGGGGGGAATTACGGCCCGAAAATTGTGAAAAATACCCAGACGTCTTCTCCCTGCCTGGGAACTTCAGCCCTGGGGTAATCGAGGTGACTGAACACGAATCTGAAGTTCGTTTTTGAAGAATCGATCGCCATCAATCGATATTGATCAAATTACGGTGCGGGAAAATAGCGGAAAATACCCAGACGTCTTCTTCCTGCCTGGAAACTTCAGCCCTGGGGTAATCTAGGTCGCTAAACACGAATCTGAAGTTCGTTTTAGAAGTATCGATCGCCATCAATCGATATTGATCAAACTATCGATTTTTGTGGATGTCATCCAGGCGGTCCAAAACTTTACATCTGGGTTAATCGCGGTCCCTGAACACGAATCTGAAGCTCGTTTTTGAAGTATCGATCGCCATAAATTGATTCTGATCAAGCTACGGGCCGGGAAAATAGCGGAAAATACCCAGACGTCTTCTACGTGCCAGGGGATTCGAAAGACGTGCGGAATACATCGCATGACGTGCCTGGGAATCAGAAAACGTGTCAAACACGTCGCTAAACGTGTTTGGAGTTCAGGTAGACGTGCCCGAAGACGTCCTCTAATGTGCCTGAAGATTCAGAAGGCGTGTCGAAGACGTCGTCCGCTAAGGGGGGATCACTGAGGGGACCAGTACCAGTAATGGGGGACCGTTTTACTAGGAGAGGACCAGTAGTGAGGAGCCAATAGATCACGCTATCATACTATATACTGTGCATACTGTGAGTCTTTTGTACTCATAGGTAGGGAAAACAGCTGCACATGCTTGATATGATTGTCCTTAGCTTAGTGATACTGCAACATCGCGCGAAGCGCGCAAGTGCGAGGCACGCCGATAGGCGTGACGGACCACTTACCTATTATAAGCACTTGTCACTGTATTGGAAGACGCAATATTGACCTATTAAACTGCTGGTTATCATTAAAAAGACTTGAAATTTCCTTAATTTTTGGAGCGCTTTTTCTGATGCACAAAATGCGATTTCACGACTTTTCATTTACGAGTTCAAAACTGGCTCTATAGCAGCAAGAGTAAGTAGAATAACACATGGCGCATTTGAGAAGCCGACCTCCAGCAAATATGCAGCGCAGCCTTGGCTCGAAGTATTTGATGGAGAAATGCGGTGTTTCCCACTATGGACAAGTCACAAATGGGTGGCAGACATTGACTGTTTAAGGAGGAACAGAAATCTAACTAAGATGGAGTTCCTCTTAAGCAAAGCAGGGGAGTCGCTTTCAAACGCATATATGCACGTTGTTTCCTAAAGAAGAGATAGGTGGAAAGGCTGGTGATAACGACCTTCATGAATTGTCCGATAAACACTGCAACACTAACTAAGGGGAGGAATTCTCCCCATTTTGCACAGCTCCAGGAGGCCACTTATGAGCTATGGTGTTACCTTTCCTTAAGATTTGCATCTTCTACGACTGAAATAGGAAATAAATAATTTCCAAGGACGAATGTTCACAGAAAATGGTGATAGTCACTGTTTAAGCGAAATTCTCCGCTGAAACATCCTGGAGTCCCATGATACAATTACGTCGGCCTAGGACATCATCGGTCTGTAAAAACTCCCAGCAGCTGCAAGTTCTGCGAAAAGCTTGATCACAAGACATGAATAGGTTCAATGATGCAACGGCACTCAACCTCGCGGTGAGAAGTCGATTATCGAGAAGCCATCCTGATGAGGATCAGAATCGTCTATTCTTATCACATTCTCTAACGTCTTCAGAGCTGAGTATCACTTAGCCAAGTCTCTCGTTGATTCCCTACTAACGATATAGGTTAAATATAATGCAGCAATGATACCGATCTCCACGAACTCTTCTAGTCCAGAAGTCTAGGATTCTATGCTTGTGAAACTCTTCCCTTACCATTTTAGCAGTAAAGCCAAGGAGATTTCGCTAGTTTTTGTTTGGGCTGCAAAACTGGCCTATGAGCGAGAATATTCTGATTTGAGTGTGGTGGCTCAAATCGGGCATCAGTTTTGGACCAGCCTAGTAGTGTTGAAGTAATTTTATGCTTCAGTTTTAGAGGCTAATATCAAAGAAAAGCTATCTAACAGAGTTAGCGTATAGTGTTCAATATTCTCTCCTGTGCAGAGTCAGCGTAATTAATGCAGAGATTTTTTTCAAGAACCGATTCTACGAAAAATAAAGAGGAGTATTGAGGCAATAAGGTTGTTAATGGATTTCTAGGAGATGCTCCTCGCTCTCTAGTGTTAGGCGGTCCTCTTTGTTCAGATCTCTCCAGTAGTGCGTGTACCTGTCGGGCCCATCAAGACTCCACTACTGGAGAGGCTGAGAAAAGCGGAGCTATCATTCTATCCTCTTATAGGCGCAGCTTTGGCGGTGGAAGTCTCATGGTTTGGGCTGCGTTTCTGGATAAGGACTTGTTGCCTTGGAGTCCGTCTCGTGTAGGTTGAGCAGCGAAGACTACCAGAAATTGCTCGGAAATCACCTTCTGTGATATTCCAGAAGATTTCGTAGGTACAACCTTATTTTCCAACAAGATGATGCATCCATACACGTATCACAGTCAACTACAGATTGGCTTAACTCCAGCAGAATTCAACTTTTGGAATGACCTAGTTATTCTCCATATCTCAACCCGATAATTGTGGGGCATTCTTGCACACAAAGTGTACAAAAATGGAACCACTTACACTTCGGTTTCTGAGCTGAAGAACGCCATACTCGATGCATGGACCAATGTTGAGCATACTATTGATAACCTCGTCAGTAGTATGCCAAATAGAATTTTCATGTTGATTACGACAGAAGTGATGTGACGAAGTACTAATCTTACTTTGTCTGTAAGTACTTTTATGATTAATCAGGTTTTCTATGAAGTGAATTTATATTTTGCACCGCTCTCCATTCGTTAAATTTTCAATAGTAGTTCGTGGTATCCAGCACTGTTAGGATAACCTGCTTAGAATTCTTCCATAGAGGTTTCGATAGTGAGGAATACGATGGTAACATCATTGTGCCTCGGGCGTGGATTCTTCGGGTACTAATGGACAAATCGGGGTGAACTTATAATTTTGCACCGGGGTGTATCTTGTTGAGAATCGTTGTGGCAACTTCAAAGACGTCCCTTGTAAGAAATGGAAGGTTCCAGTGGCCTGGGCGTGATGAAAGCCTGACTCGTAGCGCGACGATCCTTGTCGACTACTTCACTCGATGCTGCGACCATGGCTTCCTAGGCTGTCAGCTGACAGAGTAGCTGTTCCTCGGATTGTTCGTTCGTCAGTTACCTCTAGGGCTTGTTGGCACATCCCAAACGATCCTCGTCTGCTACTAATTCTCCATCTTTGGAATGATGGAAGGCTTGTTAGTTAGCACGACCAGCACCATAACCAAGAGCCTTGATTTATGGTGCACGTGGCAGCCAGCGCCGCAGACTACGCTGCCACGCGGCTCGTCTTAGGCGAATTAATTGACTATGTTGCTTATCCTCTGTTTTATATAAACACCACAATAGTATTTGAAGATGCCTTAAAGTAGCCTGTGATCCTTATTTTCGATGTATACCCATTGATACCCATTGACAAGTTTATAAAGCTAAGGGTTTATGGGAAGGTAAACTGATTTATGTGATTCATGTTCTTAGCCTATTTCCATTAATCTTCGCCGTTAATGGTTGAGATTTTCTGAAAGGATCGGTGTAAAGGCTGATACATTGCCTGTGGTTGGTATGCCGACTATCCTCTTTTAGGTAATTTGTTCAACAACAGCAGCTATTGTAATGGTTACAGTTTTCTTCAATGGCAGCTTGACAGCATGGATGATAGATTACCTTGGAATTAAGTAAGAGTTTTCTGTTATTTCGTTGGGACAAGCATGTTGTCTTGTCTTACTTAATTAAATTCGTGTAGGTGTGGAGAAGATCGAACTCGTTCCGGCACGGATAATTCAACAGCTCAGGTAAGTGGTTACCGTATAAAATTGTTCTTAAGGATAATCTAAAGTGTTCTGGTCTTGTAGAATGATTTGGATGATTTGCACATGGCTGGGACGCCTTTGACTCCAAGCGGTTCTAACCCATGGGACAAAGCATTCTTGCCAAGGAAATGGTATAATTTCGATGCAAAGTAAGTTATTTTTCGGATATGCATGTACTAGAAGTGTAGAACATATATTCAATAGTTGTATTGGTTTGATTGTTATTGAAGTCGTGGAGTTCTTCCCTTAAAACTGATAAATCACGACGTGATAAGTGCATTTGTTCGTATGTCTATATAGTTAGCAAAAAATCAAGTTTTGTGCTACAAGCCCGCCAAATGGAGGACTAGATTTCGTCTTAAAGATGAAACAGAGAGGGCTTAAAAGGAAATCATTTTCTTTTTTAATTCTTCACATTCTGCTTGAATTTGGTGACGTTGCACTCTATTTCGCTGTATGATTTATCTCCTTCAGCTTCATGAAGCCGCTGCTGACGCATGCCACACCATCGCTGGAGCAGACGCTTCCGCCGATTTGTCACCCGTTTGCGCGGATGTTCACTTCCCTGAAACAGTCAGCAGCCAGCAACAGCAGTGCATCGGAGGAGTCCAGCCCTTGTGCTTCTGCGAATATTGTTGAAGGTGAGCTAAGAAAGAAATGGATGGATCTAGCCACAGGCATTCACTGACGTTTCGATGGGCATCCTTAATATTGCAGGCTAAGCAAGTTCTGATCTTACTTCACAAATCTACGGCTACATGGCTGAACGGCAGAATGGTCTCCTTATAACGGACGCATACGTGTTTCTCTTCAAATTAAATTTCTATTGTATATATCAGCAGGCAGAATCCTGTAGAATTTTTATTCTTCTGTTTATTCCACTCTTTTGAGTCGTGGTTTCTTCATTTATTTAGTAACGTGCAACATAGATACGTTTCAAAGTCAAAATGAAAAGCGAACAACGAAGAGATAACGAAAAGTTTCACTGAAAAAAAAACTGTGAAGCAAATGGCAAGTGTTATGATTGGCTCAACATAAGTAGGACAGAGGTAGCAAGTGAAACACATCGATTAACCACCTCAAACGGCGTTTGTCACGATGTCTTGGAACGATAGGATTTTGAAAGACTTCAACGAATTCGTTTTGCCCTTCGTTGTCAGAATGGGCGATGGCACTCTCAAGCACCTATATGTGGATCTCTTTAAGTGACACAGTTGGTATTTTCTGTTGAAGAGATGTCGGTATGATGAAGAGAAACCGCTACTTAAAAGAATGGAGTAAACCAGGACTCTCCCTTTGTTCACTCAGCCAGTAATTACTGTTAGTTCGTTATTGCTCTGAAGCTGCTTGAATTCTACTAGGAGACAAGAATGTTGAGTCAAGATCTCTAACTCCAATTCTCTTCGTTTCCTAGACATTTGTATCAATTGTACGGTGTTCACGACCCTACGTGCGTATCACTGTTTCACGGTAGTTTAGTAATAAATGTATTAGATCCTCCTTAGGCACATAAGCGCTTTTTTGGACGGTACCGGAGCTTGTCATTGAACAATCTTGTTTTTATCAAAAATAATTCCGCAGCTTCCGTGAGAGATTGCGATATCATTTGCTTTGTTCAAAGAAAATTGTGCCATTAGAGATATTTCACTGTTTCTGCTGCTAACTGTGTTGCATTGAATGCTCTTAGCCATTGAAAATGCAATTTTTCATTTTTTTGTAGTCGCTCTATTCGCTTATATCAGTCACTCCTCGTCCGGTATTACGAAACTGTGTTCTGAAGATCCGAGTTTTCAACCCTTTGCTTTGACAGGTGTTTTCGCGTATAGTTTACTTATCTCGTTTACTGTTCAGCTTTATTGTCCTTTTCTCCGCTGTTAGTGTGTAAGGATAGAGAGCTGTTTGGTAGATGTAGTTGTGTATAGTCGCTTCAATAAATACTTGATAATTCAGCGCATGTTCATCACAGGAATAATTGACAGCCTTGAAAATTCAGTGAGCATTAGTTGAGGTTAAAGGGCCGCTTGCAACTAACATCCCGCTTTTACTGCTGTCCTCACAGTTTAAAATCCCCTGTTAACCCATTGAGGACCGTGCGGTAAACGCGTGTCTGGCGCGTGGGACCGCGCGAACGCTTATGGAATCACTGCTTTGCGATATTCCAAAGGAAGCTCCCTCTCCAACGGTTGGCCACATATTGGAGGAGGCCAGAACAGGTTTGAAAGCAGAAGGGGGAAGATGTATTCACTGCTATAAGAAGGTCGGCAAAGAAGGGAGCACGTAAGCCACGAGTCGTGCAAAAAGATGACCACACGATGTACCAAGTGCTTAAAATATTTTTGTCTAGGTTGTTTTCAAAATTTTCACAAGCTTGAATAGTATATAGTGTTGTTATCTGTTTTTAGCAATGCTCAGTAGTAAATGATTTGCGGACCACAGTGCAGTAGCATTGCTAAGATTCAGCAAATCTCATGAATACTGGTGAACTGTGAAAAAATGAGAAGTGGGCCGTGGAGAACAGTTCCACAACCGCGGGTCGAAATCGGCGCGTGCGGTCGTAAATGTGTTAATTTTGGACTTTCCATTACCAGTTTTTTCAACGTATGGAGTCTTCTGTCTCTCAGATTGCGGTATTTGCGGGTCCCTCTACTAATTCTGACTTACGTCCCCACCCATTCTGCCACGGAACGGACGTGTCTCTGACTCGGGACACTGTTCACCGATGTCGGTCGTCTCGAGCCCGGGGCACGATAGTTCCCTAAAAATTTCGCGTTAGTAGGAGATAGCTAGTTTTCCCACAAATGCTTTTCAGCTTTTGTTCATGATGTGATCTTCATAACTACTACAAGTTAGCAACTACAATATCGGAAGAAATGTTCGTTTTTGTTCCTCTGTAAAAAAGAATCCGGAGGTTGGCGCTGGCACACCTATTTGTCGAGAGAGTTGAGAATAGTGGACTTTTTGCTTTTTCCTGTGCAAGGAGGCGTCTCAGCAGGGTACTTTCTGTCACCTCAAACCCTATCTAGTAAGTTAACTTAAGGGAGCACCGCTTAGGCTTTGCTTCTACCTGTTCCTCTATGCGATCATCAGCTCTGGGCAAGTCTTTCTGTTATTTTAAGATTTTTTAATCTCTATTCATTTCATTTCATTTATTGCACAGGTTTTGCGCCTTAAACAAACAAAAGTAGACAAAACCAAAAACATATGCTGCAGTCTGAGTGTTTTTCAATCCTTTGATCCTAAATGTTTAGGAAACGTTTATAAGATTTGAGATCGTAGCAAACTCATAGTCAGTAATTGGAGAGAGGCGAACTGAATATAGCGGCAGCAGAACGAAAAAGAAGAAGATAGAAAAAGAGCTTGCGTGTTAATGCTTCTGTGCCGATGCCATCACCTTTTCACCATCAATCAGCTGAAACGATTATTCCAATGTGCATGGTGTCAAAGCTTCATTGAAGGTTTTCTACATGACAATTGCTGCCTGACATAGCACCAACGTTTTAATTTATCTCTAATCTCGGGTTCTCGAGATTCAAGCCATAAAGCTGCACGACACGAGAACGAAATTCTCTTTTGTTATCACAGAATTTTGACGTTCACCTTATATATTTCATATGTATTCAAAAAGACATATTTTTCTCTGCGTAAGGGTATCAAAACCTACGAAATCGCGAAGTAAAAAAAAAACTAAGGCAATGACGGTCATATTCAAGGCACTAAAACGGCGGTGCGACCTAGATTAGGTGCTGGGAAGGAGTGTTCCCTTTCTCACCACCGATGGTGGTTTAGGGGTACCTTGTCGCGAACACGAGGACAGGAGAGACACAGGTTTGCTAGAGAACACGGCATGTTGCTCCCACCAGACAGTTTGCCTACGTGATGTGCACTGGACGTCCATCTCGAACAAGGTGCTTGCTCCTGCTCCTTTCGTTTGGCCTCCTTTGGGTGATCACCGCAGTTGGTGGGAGCATGAGTGCACGTCATCCACAGTGTTCGGCCTGAAAAGTCGTTCCGCTTTGAAGTCACCTACGATTGCATTCGCGTTCGTGACTCTGCCTTGTGTGTCTTGATGACACATGGTATTCGGAACGAGCATTGTCACCCATACTGTGCCGATAGGCAAGGTTCACTACAATCCGTTTCAGTCACCATGGAATGCCCGGTCCTGAGTTTTGATAGGTTGTTCTGGAAACCAACAAAGGTGGTGCTGTACAATTGTGCTGTACTGTACTAGGCCTGTCAAACACATTTCTCCGTTTGTGACGCATTATTTCAGATAATTGGAACTTCGTTTAATGGAAAAATATTTTGTAAAGTCTAGGGCCACTGCGCTCAATACGCCTAGTACAACAAGGAGCACAAAACATGGTTAGCTCGTCTACAATACCGCTCGCGCCGCACGGTCAAAAGTGGGCGAAAAAACGCCAACATAGCGTCGCAAAGCGTCGCACGCTCATAACTCCTTCAGATTTAGGTTTCTTGAATAACGGTTGGTACCATTCGATTCGCCTATTCGAGATCTACACAAACATGTGCAAAACTTTACCGGAACACCCGTATTTTCGCCGTGGGTGGTCCAAAATTGGCTGGACGGGCGATTAGAGCAGCTTATTTCCCAGGATATGCGTGCTTTCGGAGTATCTCAAAGATGGCGTACGTCGCCAGTGCTCTGTCGTACCAGGAATGCCCCGAGAGTGCGCCGTGCACAATGCGCACAGAACCTAACCTATCAATCGAGTGGGCGGCGCATGTCCCCTGCGCTTCTATCTTCTCTCACTGGGAACTGCGACGTTTTCATTTCGAGCCGTTTGGAGAATGTTATCAGAAATTTCTCACTACCTTACTCAGGATTAGCTCCAATCTGTCCCAGCGAAACTTTGGTGTGCGCCGTGAACAATGCATACAGAATCGAACCTTTCAATCAAGGGGGGGGGCAGCTTGTAGACTGAGCGTTTGGGGAGTTTTATCAGAAATTTCTTGCCGCCCTAGTCAGGAGTTGCTCTAAGGCTGTCCAGCGAGCCTTTGGAGTGCGCCATGAACATGCATAGACAATCGAACCTTTCAATCGAGGAGGGGGGACAGCTTGTAGACTGAGCGTTTGGGGAGTTTTATCAGAAATTTGCAGCCGCCCTAGTCGGGAGTTGCTCTAAGGCTGTCTAGCGAGCCTTTGAAGTGCGCCGTGAACAATACATACGGATTCGAACCTTTCAATCGAAGGGGGCGACCGCTCGCAAATTGCACGAATGGGCGTGTTCGGAGCGCAATAGCTCTATTATTTTGTAACCTTTCATGCTGCAGCTTGTAAGTTTTGTAGGCAGTCGAACGTTCTGTACGTACACCAAAGTAGAATGGTTTAGCTTAGGAAGGGGCAATGTTATAGGGGTGCGAATATGCAGGTGAGGATTGTGTAAAGATTTTTTTCCAATTTCCGTGGATCACTGCGAGAAGGATGCGGCGAGCTGACGGCTTTAAAATACGTACGTGAACAGAGTGCCTAAGGTACTTTACGAGGACATGCTCACAGCTCCTCAGTTGCCTAAACTGCCTTAGCCTCGGCTGGCGTTTTAGAGCGGCAAAAGCTAGCGGTTAGAGTTTCTTGCGCTCCTACTCGCCCAGATTTGAGTCTTCGACACTCGGAATGGCACAGTTCCGTTCAGCATGAGAAGCGCTATCAAATGGTGTCAATCTCGACCGATTTTTGAATTATCAATTTTTTGACTGTTTAGCATAGAGGACGAGGCCGCGGCGGAAGGACGATGACGTCATCGAAAAACGATGTCTTCGAGTTGGGCCATGCTTGATACCGTTCGATAGAGCTTTTCATGCTGAACTGAATCGTGTCATTTAGAGTAGGAAAAACTGTAATCTGGGCGAGAAACAGCGCGGAGAGCGTCTGCCGTTGTTGCGCTAAATTGCACGCGCGGGCGTGTCCGGAGCGCAATAACTCTGCCGCGTTCGAATCGTTTCGGCTGCAACTTGTGTTTATTGTAGGCAGTAGAACGATATATAAGTATACTAAAGTAGAATGGCTTAGCTTAGGAGGGGGCAATGTTACAGCGGTGCAAAAATGCAGGGAGGCTTGCGTGATGCACTTTTTTCCGAGTTCGATTAACCACTGCGAGAGGACGCGGCGAGCTAAAGCCTCAAAATGCGTACGCGAACAGAGCGCTTAAAGTACGGTACTTTACGATGACGTGATCAGAACTTCTCAGCTGCCTAAACTGCCTTAGCCCCATCTGCCGTTTTAGGGCGGCGGACTTAGCGATTGAAGTTTCCTGCAGTCTTACTTGTCCATATTTGGGTTTTCGACACTCCCAATAACATCGTTCTGTTCTGCTTGAAGAGCGCTATCGAATTGTATCGATGTCGACCGTTTTTGGTAACGTAGGCCTGTGTTGTACTCCCGCGGGAGCATCCGCGGAACCTCCGTGGACGAGGGGTGCACCGCAGACGGCGGGCGTGGCGAGGCGCGGTGATTGGCCAGGTGAGGGATCTCGGCGCGATTCCCGCCCTTCCGCGGATGCTCCCGCGGGAGTATAACAGAGGCCATAGATTTTTCGGCAATATTCCATCGAGGACGTGGCGCCCTAGGCCGAGCTGCGCGGACAATGACGTCATCAAAAACCGATATTTTCGAAATTGGCCAAATCTCCTCGTGCAAACTTCGTCCAAAATCGTCTAGGGTTTATTTGGGGCGCTGATTACGAATCCGACGTCATTTTTTGAAAATTCCGTCGACTTCGGTAGGTTTTGGATTTGCTTCTGGATAATTGAGGGTGGTCGGGTCAGGATCATCGATTTTGTTCAAAATTCGTGTAGGGTCGGGGACTTATTCGGGGTGCCGAACACGATGCCGAGGTACATTTGTACGATTAGGGCAGGAGAGCGCCCATACCGATAACTGGGGGTGATCGGTGATCGTGATCCGACCACCCTCAAATGGGAAGCAACCTGCTGATGTCGGCGGAATAAAAACGAACGTCGGAAAAAAATGCTTCACACAATCCTCACCTGCATATTCGCACCCCTATAACATTGCCCCTTCCTAAGCTAAACCATTCTACTTTGGTGTACGTACAGAACGTTCGACTGCCTACAAAACTTACAAGCTGCAGCATGAAAGGTTACAAAATAATAGAGCTATTGCGCTCCGAACACGCCCATTCGTGCAATTTGCGAGCGGTCGCCCCCTTCGATTGAAAGGTTCGAATCCGTATGTATTGTTCACGGCGCACTTCAAAGGCTCGCTAGACAGCCTTAGAGCAACTCCCGACTAGGGCGGCTGCAAATTTCTGATAAAACTCCCCAAACGCTCAGTCTACAAGCTGTCCCCCCTCCTCGATTGAAAGGTTCGATTGTCTATGCATGTTCATGGCGCACTCCAAAGGCTCGCTGGACAGCCTTAGAGCAACTCCTGACTAGGGCGGCAAGAAATTTCTGATAAAACTCCCCAAACGCTCAGTCTACAAGCTGCCCCCCCCCCTTGATTGAAAGGTTCGATTCTGTATGCATTGTTCACGGCGCACACCAAAGTTTCGCTGGGACAGATTGGAGCTAATCCTGAGTAAGGTAGTGAGAAATTTCTGATAACATTCTCCAAACGGCTCGAAATGAAAACGTCGCAGTTCCCAGTGAGAGAAGATAGAAGCGCAAGGGACATGCGCCGCCCACTCGATTGATAGGTTAGGTTCTGTGCGCATTGTGCACGGCGCACTCTCGGGGCATTCCTGGTACGACAGAGCACTGGCGACGTACGCCATCTTTGAGATACTCCGAAAGCACGCATATCCTGGGAAATAAGCTGCTCTAATCGCCCGTCCAGCCAATTTTGGACCACCCACGGCGAAAATACGGGTGTTCCGGTAAAGTTTTGCACATGTTTGTGTAGATCTCGAAGAGGCGAATCGAATGGTACCAACCGTTATTCAAGAAACCTAAATCTGAAGGAGTTATGAGCGTGCGACGCGATGTTGGCGTTTTTTCGCCCACTTTTGACCGTGCGGCGCGAGCGGTATTGTAGGAATCTGGGCTATTGCAAACGATCAGGCGGATTTGCCAACATACCGCTATTCGCGAATTCGTTTCTTCGATATGAGATTTCTCAAAAATCAAAGAACAGAATCGGTCATTGGATGTGTTTTGAGGAAGGAGAAAGAAAAGGTTCACCTTCAATGGCCCAACAAATCTTGGCGGTGTTGGCCGTGCGGTGTGCGCTCCGGCGTTCCTGTTCAAAAACCCCAAGGCCTTTTCGCCTTGCCAAATGCTTTTTTCCGATTATCGGGCAGTGCTCTTAAATGTTTGCAGCGTTAGTTTGTTGCAAGCAATGTCTTCGGGCTCAAGAAAACTGTGGGTGAAAAGGATCTCTAAAATTAAAAACAAAATCAAAAGTGAAGGAGAACGTCTGTCTCTGTCTCGTCTTATGGGGATTACTTCCTAACGAAATTTTGTGGAGGTGGTTTGACTTCGTATTTGGCATGTGCAATTACTTGCGGTGTCCATGCTGGGCGAGTCACTGTGTTATCCCTCCCCGATAAATCTGGTACAAATTGGGCGGCCGCGGAGGGATGGAAGGCTTGATTGGCTTGAGCAGGACTCGAACCAAAATCGTCGATTAAGGGTCCACACGAGAGTCGGCGTCTTTAGCCTACTACTGCATTACCGCACTGGGTGTGCGCTTTATAATGGTTGATTGTTCGCAAGAAGACGCAGATTTTTCATAATGAAAAAATCAGTCCGGATTTTCTTTTGCGCCGCCATCAGGCGTTGCAGTGCCCATGGACTATACATTTTCTCTTTTTTAAGCATGAGGGTAATTCGTAATTCGTATTCGTGGTGGTCTCCTTGTATGCTTCCGTTTGGAGTCAGCTTTTAAATTTTAATCCGACCCTGGGCATATACAATACAAGTCATCAACAATCAAAAAGGGACTGTTGAGAGGGGCAAGACTGAGGCATGCGCAGAGGAACGTAGTATCAAAGTAAGCGGAGGAGTAGGTGAAACACTGAATTCATGTGACTGTTTTGTAAAGAGTAAAGAATGTTCAACAAAGGGGAGGGGGAATATTGGATATCACTCTGACACATTACTAGAGTCGGCTGCTCCAGTATTTACGGGCCAACCTGTACAGTGTGATCAGCCTCACGAATGAAGCTGCAGCATTCACTTGTTCGTCTGCCGTGAAGCGCCTGTACACATGCGAGGAAAGAAGAGGATTAATTAGTGTCGTCACGATGGTTCCAATACTGTGTTAAGAACAAGTTGCAAAATATCACACAGCAAAAGCGGATGCGGCTTCGTTTCTCACCCCAGGACGTTCTGATGTCGTGAAGTGGATATTAAATCGGAAAGCAGAATTCGGACGATCATTAAGAATGCAGTACGTTACTCAAGATATTGTTTTCGCCTCAAATTTTTGTCGCCGGCCTCTTTGTCAGCCAATTTGGGCACTTCCAAAAAATCAGACTGATGTCCTTTTAGAGCAAAGATAATGGTTTCGAAGTTATGCTAGACATATTTAAAACAGTCAAGCTAGGCTCCCGACTTAAGAACTTTATTTTGACTTTGCTTGGAAATTTTTTAATTCTCGTTATTAGGTGAACCACAAATGAACGCGCTATTTGTATGTAACTTTCTGTTGTTTTACGGGCTTTTTGACAGCTTATTTTGAATACAGAGAATCACAATCTTTCCAGTGTGTTATACAACGTGTTTTATAGTGAAAATTAGGCGACAAGCATGGTAGAAACGATCGCATAAGAAAAACGCATTTATTCAATGTGTGGCTCAATTGAAACACTATTTACACTATCAATCGGATAATCGCAGAGGCTTGAAAGACGAGCGCATGTCGAAATGCCTCTGCTTTTCAATGTAAAACCTGCACTTATGCGCTTTGAAACAAACTTAGGACTATTTCGTTAGCTGAAATATGACATTTTACAGACTTCCAGGCAGATGTATGTAGTGTATTCCCTTCTCTGGCAAACCCTTGTAAACGATTAAATAGTTCTCGGAGAATGAGGGATTTTTTTGAATCGAAAGTATGCTTTAATTTTACTAAAACGTGCTCCATTTCAGAAGCTGCCATTCTGTTTGGGAACGTGTTCATTTTGCTTCGAAGTTTCCAAGTTTGGATTGAAAAATGAGGGGATTGACCGAGAAATGTATTGTGTTGCGTTGATGGCGTACGGGTGTTCGGAACGGTTCCTGATATAATGCTCTGCTAAGAGTAAATTTTGTAGAAGCAAAAAGGCGGACCGAATTGATCCCCCACGAGGTGACAGACATTAAATGCTCAAATATTTTAGATGATGTACTTCTTCTTAGTTTCCGTATTCCGAGATGTTCAAGCTGACGGTCTCCGATCCCTCTAGCAAGAAAATGGAAACACCCTGAATTTTTATTGAGGTACGTCAACAGCTAAATCATAATGAGCTTTAGCATGAGTAAAATCAACAACGTACGTCCTAAAGTGGACAACGAAACATGAGACTAATAGAAATCGTTCACTTATTATACAACTCTGATTACCCTTTTTCTGTCGAGTGATATAGGCTTAGCGAAGTGGAACATTGGAAATCACCATCGAAGAAGAAGCACCAGTTATCTTGCATCATATACAAAGGTCGTAGATCACATAGTGGAAAATCTGGACGAGTTCGGCTGAGATCCAGGTGAGGAAGGGCCTGGCTATCCGGACGACACGCTACTGCTATGCTTCGAGCTGGACGCGTCGCTACCTCGCGGCTTCCGATTTCTCTTCATGATCGTATCCTTGCACAACGACATCGGTCTCTTCGTGTTGTTCTTACGGAAATACAGGTTGCAGGCGCTGAAATAATGCAAAGTAGTGGCTGAATTTAGGGTTAATGCCAGCTGATCACATCATTCACTGACGCTGAGATGTTATATCATCAGCCGTTGAAGGGAGCATCAGGTCACGCCTGGTGCTCTCTTCAACGGCTGATGATATAACATCTCAGCGTCAGTGAATTCTGAACTGTAGGGTCTGAACTTCATGCGGAGCGGAGTTCTTTTTATTCCGAGGAAACAGTTCATGGGGTAGTTACTCACTGAGTGTCACCAATTTAATATGTCATAACAGCTGTCCTGTCACTAGTAGTCACGAAATACTAGTTCAGAGTGCAATGAGCTCTAAAAACAACGTCAAAAAACAGTGGTGTAGGCCACACGGGTGTGGGCACATGAAAAATAGCATTCTGCGGTGAAAAAAACCACAAATTCTGGAACTATCACGGGTACATGAACAGACGTCATTTGCTAATTTCCCATTTTTCAGTGCATTAAATTGGGGGGGTGGGGGGGGGGGGGGGGGAACGCGTGGTGGCGCAAATGGAAGAGGCGCCGCGTGTCGTGTGACCCTATTTTAGGTTCCTGGTTAGGATTTCTCGCTCAGGCAAAGCAAGCCTTCACCTCCTTCGGGCTCGGCCAATTGGTACCAGGCTTGTGTGGAAAGGATAAAATACTGACTCGCCCATTGGCTGACCACCTCAAGTCATTGTATAGGCCAAATACGCACTCAAATCACATCCATAACATCCCGTGGAAATAGAATGCGCGGCATATTCCAGACGGAGTTGACTAATGCTGTCCTTTACCACCTTTCGGGCCGATTTCCAACAACACCCAGTCCGTTTAGAACCTTCGAGACATCGGAACCTCCGTGTATCACAATCTTCCTGTTTTAAAACCCGGCTGCATGAAGGAAGTAGGGCTTCCTCAAGGATAGAGTCTGCTGGACTTAAGCATTATTGGCGAACATAGGAAAATGATGACAGTTCTGCTTCTTTTTGATCAATGTATGTATACGCGACATTGAGCACAAAAAACTGAGTGCGAAACAATGTCAGGTGGCCTGTAGTTCTGCAACGGCCTACTTTTCAACACAACTTGTAGGCTTCCTGTACGGACCATGTTCCTTCGCTAAAAGTCCTGGATAGAGGGTTTCTGTGTTGCTACATGAAAGTGAAATCAGTGCCAGAAAGACTCCTGAGACTTTCTGGATTCGGGAGCGCAATCGAACAGTGAACAACCGAAGCGAGTGCATTTAATAACCAACGACTTCTTGTCCTTCATCTCGTTGTGTGAGCTCTGAGACTGCATGGAAGATCCCGGTTGCTCATTGATGGTCTTATAGCTGAGCCCTCTCTCAGCGCTGGTGGAACAACGGTGAGTTTGGCATGCTTTGGAGAAGCACTCCTTGTCATTCGTGGGAATGCATTATAATTAGAGATGTGGAGGGAATACCTTTGACGGAATGAGTTGTCGGATCTAAGGTTTTGAAGTTCTTTCAGGCCTTTGAAAAAGACGATCTTTGTCGATACGTCAGGTTGAAAGAAAGTTGTACCATCAAAACAAACCTGCGTGGTACAGAAGAATAAAATCTATTCTTATAACATGCCCAGGTTTTATGAATGTTGGGCATGGAGACATAGGAGTGCGTTTTTAAGCTTTTTGAAAAGTAAGGGGTGACCTTATGGTTTTATTCCAGCTTGTAGCACTAGCAAAGAAGCGTACTGTTATTCTTAGAGTCCGTTATCAAGAGGGAGATACAATAAAAAGAATCTGTAAATTATAACGACACTTATTTAACTAGAGTCACGACACGCCATTGTACTTCAATCCAGAGCCTCCGAGAGTCAGTTCCCTTCTCTTCTTCGGTAGGCGGATTGAGTCGGTCTTGTGGGTAAATGATACAAACTTTCATGCATTATGAGACGTGCATAATTCCTTGCCAAGTCTAAAGTTCATGCCTCTTAATGAAAGCAGGACAGTGAGGGTCGTGCAATTGAGAAGGCCGCGGAATTACCATAGAACTTCACTCTCTCCTTTTCAACTCATTTCTGTCGTAGCTCTGCAGACATTCCACAAGTGATTCATTCGCCCTGTTTCCGGGACAGTTTTGTTTTTTTGCAACACAGACCCTGTGATTTCATCTCATCGCTTTCATCTTTTTGCTGTGTGACAGCTGTCGGCGACAGACACGTGCCTGCTGTGTAATCCTGCGTTTTTCTCGAAATTTGACGATTTCACAAGGAAACGGTAGGGCTCGTGAAGAGCAGAGTTGGATGGCACTCACTTGCACTCGATCTCTCCGGTTTTCGCCCGTCTCCAAAGAGTCGTCTCTGTCGTCTTGCAGTTGGCGCATATGGAGTTGGAATGACACGGAACTGCCTGAAAGTGCACACTAACGCAAGGCATCTTGTGTCACTAGGAACCTCTCCGTACCTGAATGCGCTTCTTCGACCTGCTGTTCTGTGGACTAAAGTGTTGTGCGGGGTTTTTTGTGTGGTACGCAGGATCTTGCGGCGGCGGCGAGTAGCCGTTAGGAAGGTAGTCCAACGGGGAGTGAGATGGTGGCAGATAGGTGGTCGACGGAATGGAGAATACGGTAGGAAGCTGCGACGACGTGTTCACCTCCAGCTCACTTCGCGAAGAGGATGGATACATACGCATCTAAACATAGAAGCGTAACGAGTGAAAACCTTGCACGTTGTTCCATCTAAGATGATCCAGGAATAGAAGCACATCTTAGTAGTACATCAGTTGGCACCTGCCCAACCCACCATGAGACTTGTATTTGTCTAAAAAAGTGAGAGTTAGTTCTACAGCGCCAATGTTAAAATAATTAATGATAAAACGTGCTATAGATAAGCCTTTCGGTGGTGATTATAACAGAGATATATAAAAGAATACAACAATCCCTATCTGTTAAATCTACGAGAGAAATCTTCTCTAATCTCTTCTAAGAAACTTTCATTACTGTTGCAGGGATAGCATTTTCAACCCTCGCGATGCCTCCTATTTATTTTTATTTTGTTTTTGTTTCCATTAATATATTACACACAGGTAAGGGTAAGAGAAGAGGGCCGTCGTTAATCACTTGCCATTTCCTGGGACGAGCCGCGCGTTCTGTCTCCATGGGACATCGTGGAGAAATTTACGTTTGAGGTTGGTCTGCATATGGATAGCGGTGACTAAACCGAAATACAAGTGGGTGTTTTATACCTCCAAAACTAGTCAGGTACCAATTCACCGGTTGGGTGGAGGGAGAGCGAAAGGATTGTTGGAGCGGGAGCGAACCAAAACGAAAACCGATTAAGGAAGCGCGAAAGAACGATTACCGACTGCGCCACTCGTAGTTGCTCGCTCATCCAGAAGTAAGTTTGGTCGCGATCAATTCGTGAGTATTTGCAACTCTGACAAAATCTTACAAACGCGTCTTTCCCCATATGGACTTTAGTCCATCGAGGCCTTAATTCAGAATTATAACATGCTATAAACAAGTTCTTAGGCGCATGTGCCGCTGACGGCAAGATGCGCCCAATCTCGTGAGCACTCATATCGACTACAGGTTCAGCTTTGGTATCGGACTCATACGTACATGATCCAGACTGACTGATTTCTCCAGGCTATCCACCTATAGAGGACTTGCAAATTCTACACGACGTTTTCAAACCTGCTGCATTGCGTTCACTTCGAGATGGCTTCTGCTGTTCATGGCTTGATCTTTGTGAGGCTCCTGCCTCGCTCATGAAAGCTTTGGGCGACAAGTACGAAAACCGACGCCATCATAGATAAAAGAGCGAGCGCTATGCATGTGGCGTTTCGTATGCAGCCTTCATTCGTGCTGTTCCAATACCGTCCTTGTTTTGCTTGAGAAGATTTAAACAAATAGGCAAAATAGGGAAAGATGGAGCAGCGCGAGCGAATGCTGCATACGATACGCCATACAGTCTTGTATTGTATTCTGTAGGTCTTATGTGCATATGGCAGTGCAGTTGTAGGAGACGCCGGCTGTCGCGTTCACCCAATTCCAGGTTTTTGGTTCGGCTTTCCAGCCCAGGGAGACGAAAGCTACCAGGTCCCTGGCAGATGAATTGGTATGATACTCGTCTGGGAAGGGTAAAACAACACTGACGTGTTCATCGCCTGACCTCCGCAAGTCTTCGCATAGGCCACGCATTCGAACTGTCTCCACGACATCTCGTAGAAGTGCAATGCGTGGCGAATCGCAGAACGGAATGAAAAGCGCTGTCCTTTATCCTTATCCTTTCTTTATCCTTTATATACCTTACAGTCCTTTAAATATTCAATTTCATGGAGGTGCAATCCGCAGCGAAGGTCTCACTATCGAGACTTCTCCGATGCCTCGTTTGTGAACATGCCCACTAGAAGCCGCTCGGAATCCCCGAATTCCTCCCGTGCTTGTTTTGATTGTTGCGAAACGGAATCAGCTGGTGATTAGTCAGGTGATAACTGGAGCGTGTGATTCGATGACCTTTGTGGAAATCGCGGCGAGGTCCGAGGGCGAATGCTAGTCGCCGAGTTGAAAGTGGTTGTTTTAGGCATCTACGGAGGTGTGGGAAGGAATGGGTGGACATCGCGATCGCTTCTATGTGAGGTACAAGGATTTAAACACTAAAAAGCGCCCAAGTAATGTGGTGTTTGAATTGAATTGGGATCCTGTACAGCGAAAATCTTTGAAACTCGTGAGGAAGTATACCATTTTAAGGGCAGTGCAAGGGAAGCTTAAGGGAAGCTACCGGAGGAAAGGTGTTGTTTCATAACGCTTTTATCTTGCCGAATAAAGCTGTGTAAACTCACGGGCGGCATGTCGTAGAGCAGGACATTCATCGGATTAGCATGAGGTAGTTCAAACAGAGAAGGCGAATTGCACGGAAACGACGACGGATCAGTCTCGTACAACTTCTTGCTGGTTCCAATCGAACAAACACCGGCATTCATATTCAGCGGATGAGAGTCCATGATGTGGTGAAGAGGACTGGAAGGAAATTGTGCGGAGGCAGAAAAGGAAGGCTCAACCGGATAAACTCACTCCTTGGCGAAGAAGTCGCTGTACGGATCGCTGGTGGTGAGGCAGTCACGAAGGCTGTGATCACGGGTCATCATTTTGTCGATGCTGTACGGATCGGAGGGCAGCGTGTGTTCGAAAAAGGAAAGACAATGTCATCGATTTTTGTCAGTAGTCTTGAATCTGCTCATCAAGCATTTAGCCTGCAGCGTGACAACTGCTATGTTCAACTGGTCTCCTTGCAATATGTTCGAAAAGAGAAAGCGATTTTCATTTAGATAAGATTGTTGTTAAACTAGGCCATTTATTCAAGTACACACAGAAAAACAAAGTAATACAGAGTGAATCTTTAACTAAACTGCATGGAAAGGATTGTGGAAGAAAGGACCCAAATTTTTAACAAGGAGAAGGTTCATTCTCTTAGGATCATAGGATTACCCACCTTCAGGTGAGGTGGGCCAACCGGAATTTATTTGATGTGTAGGGAGCATCTATCACTAGGCACGCAGCTAATGGCTAGAAGACTGTCTGCTGTGAAGCGCTTCTTGTGCAAAAGAAGCGCTCCACAGCTGAATGGACTCCCCTCCTATGAGTCATCGAGCCCTTCCTCTGTTGAGCTGTGTCGAAAAATTGTGCTTAGTCAACAATCCAAAAGTAGGTGAAACATGCTATGTCTGTAAATAGAAAATCGCACTTGGAAATGAAGCGGATGCGAAGCTTTTACTTTTACGAAAAACGGCTATTTTTGTTTCGCATAGTCAAGCAACTAGGTATAGTTTAACGGATCGAAGCTAGGACGGCTAAGCAACCACATGCCTTTGGGCTCCCAAGCACTTGAACGTCTCAAATGCTGCTCGAAAACGTCTCAATAGGAAGCATTTCAGCACAGTTTAGATTGCAAAACAGTTTGTATAGAGTGGAGCGTAGGGATGAACAGTTTGCGAGCAGAAATACTTCGCATTTCGAGGTGATATACGCAACACAGCACATCCGTTCATTTGAAGAGGTAGGCACTAGAACTCATGTTCACGCATTTAAGCTAGAGGTTATGTCTACTAAAATAGTAAATAAATGCCTGAGTTTATCAGCCATCCAAAAACGGGCAAAGAATTCTACTTCATATTTTATCTTAAACATGGTTATGGCCTACGGTTGCAGTGCTGGTAACAAAGCCAGTGTTTATTTCTTTCCGAGTTGGAGGGGAGGTTGTGTAGCCGGCAGGTGCTTCAAGCCATGGAGCCTTTCAGCCTCAAATACTATCTATCAATACGCCATCACATCTATGACTAAACGTTAAGTTCAAGAAGCATTGGTACAGAGCGTCGAATAGAACATGAGAAAATAAAAACAAAAAACAATCGAAGGTACACGTCTTAAATTTCGAAAGAATGCGTTGAATATTTGACGCATCCCAAACAACCTCTGTTTGGGATGCGCCAGATACTCTACTCCATGGAAAATCCTCGCCAAATATGCGCCAAATATTTTACTTCACGGGAAATCATTGATGTACAATAGGATCCTACAAATAACTTGCAGTGGCAGACCAATGAACAAATGCTTTACCATTCCCAGACAAATCTCGTACCATTCACCGACCAGGGACGATAGAAGGCTTGGTGAACATTTGCGACCTAAACCAGGATCCAGATTCACCATCGACTTACCGGCCAGTAACCGTGATAGTTATCGCCACCCTCCTCTAGTTTCCGTGATTTATTAACGCGCGGTGTGGTAAATTTGAGGTAAATCTCCGTAATATTACTCCGATAACGCGGCCCGTAATCGTTACCACAAAGCAGATGTAGCGCTTCATTGATAAGTTTCGATCCCATGCAGCGGGTTGTGTTCGCTGTCATGAGTAATCGAGTAGTGTTCATCACGGTTTTCATGAAACCGAAGTAACGGCAAGTTTCTGATAAGAAATCGTTTGGGTTAATCTGTGGTAAGATTTACCGCCGGTTTCTTTGATCAATCTGGGTCCAGGAGCCAAGATTGAGTATGTATGCCTCAGCCAGCGCCATTTTCAGCAGCGCTAGCATGCGTCCTAGTGTGGAATTAAGTAGAATTGTAAGTGCTACGAGAACCCATTGCCGGATGCCGTTACTGCCACCCTCCCAACTAGTGAGGCATCGCTTATTTGCTTCGGCCGACTTTTACCAACTCCAAAAGTTCTAGATGTTCTTCTGCTGCGGTATTCACCAGCGGACACGAGAACAACGTACAAACGGGGGTTTTCCCGGACTGCGCCACATAGATCCAAGTTCGGCCCGTATAAAACAGACCAGCGTTCATGTCCTGTTCATGTGAACAAGTGAAAATTTCACATAACTGTGAGAGCATGTGAGCGAGAACAACTTGAAATGGGTGTTTGACCTACACGTATGTAAACAGCGCAGTTTAAGCTTAGAATACAAGAGATAAAAGGTATTCATAAAAACTAATAGTGGAAGGCAACGATGAAAGCGGAAAGCTTTTGTACGCTTTTAATCTCAAGAGATAATTTATAACTCGAAACTTGTTGGGCGAATGTGGCGCAGTCGCAGTCAGAGGTGTTGACTGTCGCGTGCGCCCGATACCAGGTTCTTGGTTCGAATTTCCCGCCCAGGCCAACCAAGCCTTCCGTTCCTCCGGGTTTGGTGGATTGATACCAGACTTGTCTGGGAAGGATAAAGCTCTGATTTGTTCATCGACTGGACACCGCAAATCATTGTATAGGCCAATTACGCATTCAAATCGCCTCCACAATATCCTCTAGATGCGGAATGCGTGGCGTATCCCAAAATGGGTTGAGTAAGACCGTCCTTCATCCTTTTCATTTAACTTTGAATTGGTCGAGCCTAAGACGAATGTGATGTTTCTTCTGGTACTGACTCCGAAACGTTCTGCTTGCACGTTTAGAAGAATCCCATTTCCCATAATCCCTTGGCAAAAAGTGTACTAGAACGAAAAATAAACACTACTCCCTACACAACGATTATCTTCAGTTACCTTTTCTTGTAAATATATTACACACTTCCTTGGATTTGGATATATTACACACTTCCACGGATTTTTCGCAAATTTTTGACTTCTGTTCTGGAAACGTTTTAGAACTGCCTCAGTCAATTCTTCTTCAAGGTGCATCGTGTGCTCTATTCCTATCGTACATGAAGAGATTGAAATGGGAGTTTGATCTACACAACATCTTGCACTAGCGAAAAGCAAAGCGTTCTATACATTTTACTGTCCTTTTACGAATGGAGTGATTGTTTTGTCTCCACATAACCTAATCGCGGGATCGATTAGAGGTCTCGCGACATTCGGCACCTTTCTGACTGTACTACAGTATCAGATAGATCACCGTTATGTCTAGCTTATGTGGCAACAGTATAATAAGTCGTGGAGCACGACAAGGAAAGGAATGAGGAAGTCCGGAACTTTGCCGGCATTTTTCCTTCTTTTGACCTGCAATGAGTGGGCCGCTCTGTCGAATTGCAGAATATGCTTATACATATTCTCGCAGTTGGCTGAAGCGCTTTCAAGGTGCAGTCATATGCACGTCCACGTGCTCAACCTGCAAAAAATATTCAATGTCCAAATTTTTACGTTTTAGTTTTATATTTATTTATTTATTATAGTTTTATTGTTAGCACTAAATTTTGGGCATATGGTACATTTAGTAGGAGGCGCCGATTGTTGCATGCATTGCGAATCTTTTATATTGTTGCTCGTCCGGCCCCCAGGCAAATCGTATGAGGATGTCCGGAGAGTTTTCAGCGTTTCGAGTGCTTCACTTTGAACTACCATAACTTTCTCCAATCTCATCGTATTAAGTCGTAATAAGCACCGTTCGAATCAGCGCGCGCTTATCAACGGGCCACCAGTCCACTTATTCCATTAGCGAAAAAATTAGGTGGTCGAGACCGACAAAGTTCACGAACGCTGTTTTGGCTTGGTGCCGATTGGTGAAGGTTTTACCAGCGAGAAAGTTCTGAGTTTGAAATTTGGTAACCGGTTGGTGAGAGGTCTAGAGAATATGGCGGGTGAGGCAGAACTTCAATGTGATTTGTGAAAAGTGTGGGCGGACCTTATCGTGCAAAGGAATCGGGCCTCTTCTGTTGACCAATGCTGGCTGAAGTTAACGCAATTTTCGGTGCATATCGTCGACTTCCTAACAGAAGGAATCTGCTGTGGTCGTTTGGCTTGGTGCCAAAAAGTTGTAATGCATCACACAGGCCGCCGACCACGACACAGTGACCATTACCTTTTTTTAGTGGAGGTTCGCCAATGGAAAAATGCCTAGGGGAATCGTCGGCGTCCAACCACCGCTCGGAACGTTTTCCGTGACCACGCAGAATCCAATTTTCACCACCAGTGATGATTCCATCCAAAAACGGGTCAGTTTTGTTGCGTAAAAGTAGTAAAGTAAATCTCGAATCGAGGCAATTTTTGCCGCTCACTCAACTCGTGGGGCACCCACTTTTCGAGCTTTTTCACCTTCCCAAGGCGTTTCAAAGCATCAGCAGTTTTACTGACTTCTAGCTCTTTCGCGATCCCGCGAACTGTTTGGAATGGTTCACCCTCCACCAATTCCTTCAACTAATTGTCCAAATCACTCTAGGTCGATCGCTATGGGGGTCATCTTCGAGGCTGAAATCTTCCGTCCGAAATTTACTGAACCACTGGCCCACAATGCCTTCTCAACACTATTAGGCCCCACACTTGACTGAGTTGACGAGCTGTCTCGGCTGCGGACTGTCCTAATTTGAAGTCAAACTAAAATATCGTCTGGAATTGCTCCTTCGACATACTTTAATAAGCCCTTCAAGAACAGAAATGTAAAACAACGTTGAAACATAAATTATTTACCCAGATAGAGTGAAAAATTCTGGACAGGAAGTGACATTAATGTGCAATGCAAGTTGAGTTTTCATTTAATAATAGACGAATGCAAAATAGAAATACAAAATGCTGAGAACATTCCGGACATCCTAGCACATTCCATTTGAGGATAAATTATAGTGCCAGAGATGTCTATGTGTCATGGGGTCGTATGGGGTCAGTGCCGACCAAATGCCATTAAAAGACTCCTGTGACATATTGTAAGGATAGATTGTGAAGCGCCTCCGAAGAGGAAATAATTAACGGCAGCTTTATACTATTCAACTTTTTAAAATATAATATAGGCTTACACACTTTTCAAATTTTCGTTTTAATTGGCACACTTATTTAACTCAAATTTGAGCACGTTTCGCTGGATAATCTGAAAAATTAAGGATAAGGATAAGGATAAAGGACGGCGTTATTCAATCCCTTCTGGGATGCGCCAGCGCATTCTACTTCTACAGGATGTCGTGGAGGCGACATGAATGCGTATTTGGCCATACCATGACTTGCTGTGGCCAGCCGATGAACAAGTCAGCGCTTTATCCTTCCCAGACAAGTCTGGTACCTTCTTTCTTTTCTTCCTGTCAGAAAAATTAAGAGCTTTCCAAAATTCGTTTCCAAAGGCGCTTAAATGCATAATACTGCTTAATTGCAGACAGTTTTTTCTAGCAGTTTCTAAAATAATTTCTGTTTTTATTACTGCTTTAACTTTTTGAAGCAACAGCTGTCAAATAATGAAGGACGCGAAAATTAAAGCTGGTGATGGTGGGTGAGATGTATGTGATGTTTGTTTAAGAATAGTAGAACAACTGGTGATTTCGGCAATATCATCCGTTTTTTCAATTCTCCTTTGTAGTGTCCTTATAGAATGAATACTTGAATCAAATTGCTGCTGTGAAAGCATGCAAAATAATATGCGAAAAAAGTGCGCAAAAATGGCTGCAAACAACAACCACTTCAGGAAGTTTAGGTATTCTATTTACAAATAAAGGTCTGAAGGGAAGCGCAGTTGATAAATATAGAGTAGAAGCATGCGAGTTCATGCTAAAAACGTTCAGCTTTGTTGTTGCAATATTAGGGATTTAGAATAGTTGCATTCCTTAGGTAGTTTTGAGAGACAGCCAAAACTCGTATAGGTACTTCGCGTTCAGTTAAGGTACTGATGGTAGAATAGCGTCTAGAAATCAATCACATAGTTGGTTCTTGTTTTTTTTACTTTTTTCGACCACTTAAAAATTGGCCAAGATGTCTAGTCAATGATTCAAGTTGCTGCCTGATAAGCATATGGGAGACGCTAGCTACCGTTTAGTCGCAGTCTATCTCCTAGGGGAATCCGTTGAAGTTATTTATTTATTTATTGTTGTTGCTATTTCGGAGTCATTGAAGCAGGTAAGTGATACAACTACTAAGGTTCACTAGGGTAAAGGTATTATAGATTTGAAGAAGGATTCAGTGTCCAGTCTTTACAAAAATTGGAGCATGCAGTGGTAAGCGCTACTATTGTTAAAAAATTGCTAAGGCCCCAAACGTGTCTTCTTCAAGCTTTTTTAGCTGTCAAAAACACAAAGTTGTAAAACGGTTTCTTCTTTTCACGTGGTAAAGTCCCAGTTTCCAATTATACATATTCCACTTGGGTAGGTGTGGTTTAGGTACAAAATCCGGGTCTATCTTAGTCCGGAGCCGCTGCCTACCTACGGTACTTGCTTCCGCTCTCAGAGGCTGCGGCATCCATCGCCTGAATTTGCCCGGGAACTCTTATATTGAGAGGAGGAAGCAGAATCGGATAAATTGAATTAAGGAGATGGCGACGCAAAAACTCTTTGTCCCCAAAAGCCAGGATAAATCCCACAATTCTCATGCAACACAACTGCTTCAGGAAAATTCAGTTTAAGGTACAATAAGCGACAGGAAGCGAAGCGGTGCCTACGAGCGCATAGTATTGTTGGGATTGATCTTTCAAAACGAAATTCAGAAAAAAACTCAAAGAACTTATACATAACCTACGCTTATGTACGGGTAGCTCCATTTGAAATTGTGGTAAAGGGTCATATCTCTACTTTTGTTGAGATTTCTGCCCTCTACTTTGAAATGGTGTTAGGGTTGGTAGTGTTGTAGATGTTTCCGACTATTCCAAGCTCTGAAGGAGGCGAAACTCGCCGAAACGTGAGCCGGAGAAGAAGTGGACAACAATCTTGGTCAACGGGTATAACAGGAACATAACGATATTCAGATAGTATTCTCGAATATAGAAGAGGAGAAGGTGGGAATTAGCCATCGCTCATAGTCTCATTTATATGCTGAAAATAGTGCAATCGTGAATTTTGGAAACTCTCAAGAGGCGAAAATTGCCTATGGAGCTGAAAACTTCTACAACTTAGCACTCATGGTAACTACCATTGAAAACAACAGCAGTGAAACCGTCAAAGACCAACCGTAAAAGTCCGTTGCACCTTGACTGACTCGCATCGTCGGACACGTTCTGAAATTCACGAGACGGGTTGCAAAACCAAACAAATGTCGTCCCCAAAAAGCGCAACAGTGCTCGTCAGCGAGGGCTTTGTGAAGGGCCAGGAGGGCGTGAGCCATGCGTGTGTGTACGTGTGTCAGTGTGAATTTTATTGTATTTGAACACCGTAAACTCGGCCGGTAAGGGCGAGGAGAGGCATCGAGGTGATGACGATGGCAGCTCATACCTTTGCCTTGAGCAAACATCGGGAAACGTCGTCTGGAGACATGCACATCAAATAGCAAAGGAGACGGATCATGGCGCGCGCGGCTCGGGGCGCGTGGGTGTTTTTTCGATATCTCGGGTGAACGTTGTTAATGCAAATCGGGTGGTGGAAGTGCGTTTGGCAGTTTGATAACGGAGTTGGTGGATGATAGGAAGGTGCGACGCAAGGTGGCGGCGAGTAGGTGGGAATGGGTTAGGGTGGAAGGAGCGTCGATAGACCGACGGTGCTACGTCTCTGTCTGTGTGTGTGTGTGTGTGTGTGTGTGTGTGTGGTTTTGCGACGGCAGATCGCGGCAGTTACAAATTGGGAGAGATGAGACAAGGCAACGCGGGTCGAGAACGGCGAAGGGAGCCGCGGGGCGCACGGGACTGCACGGAGACGACGAGCTGGCGAGAGTGTACGAGAACGTAACGCGCGCTCCCTGCGCAACGAGGTTGACCGTGAAACGGTGATGTATGGACCACCGAGAATGCCCCCGTGTCGCCGTCGCCACTGTCGTCGCCATCGGTCGACGACGGAGTCGTGCGCCACGACGACGACGACGACGCCGCAGCAGCTCTCGCGGCGACGACGGCGTTGTAATGCGACGAGCCAGGTTGGTCGCTGTGAGCGTCGTACGGTTGGTCTCTCACGTTCTCTCCATCAATTCTCACTCGTGTGTCTTCCGTTCATGAATGCCATAAAGATATGCGCGGTAAATGGGCATGAATAACCCCCAAACCGCGAAACGTTACACCAACACCATCAAACGGCTAGTCGACCTTAGAATCGTGTAAGCTGGTGCCGTCAGCGAAAACAGCCCTAATAATCGAGTCGTTCCGCTACCGCGAATCGCATTGTTCGGGGGACTGCACGCACTTCCGTGCGGGACATGCGCGTTGTGGAATTTCGACCAAAAAAAAACAACGCGCCTGCCCATCCTCACGCGCCTAATACTCGCTCATCTTTAGTAGTACGTGAATGGAATGGACGGTACTCACGTTGAAAACGACCTTTAGATTTCTTGCAGATCTTCAGATGCAGAAGCTTATAAAATAAAAATCTGAATAGTGGAGTCAGTGGCTTTAGGATGTCCGACGCAATGAATCTGCCTTTGCTTGAATTCTTGTAAGAGCGGGAGTAGACTTCATGGAAAACCAGGATGGAAGCCACCATGTGTTGTTGTCATGCATGGAATTCCTTCCGGGTACGTGCGCTTTCATGCCACCTCACTCTTCAGTGTAAAAAGCGGATCGCGCTGATGGTCGCGATGACGCAAACATGGACACTAGAGTGATAAAAAGCATCTAGTCAACCATTCGCCGGGAGGAGCCACGCATTCTATTTCTGGGGGATATCGTAAAGGCGAATTGGATTTTTTTTCGCGTATTTGACAAATACAACGATCCAGCCGATGAACACTTACCCTTCAGAGACAAGCATGGTGCCAATCTGCCGATTTCGGAGGGATAGAATGCATGGTTGGCCTGGGCGGGACCTGAGGCAAGAACCTGAAATCGGGCACGCCCGACAGCCTGTGTCCCCTCCAATTGCGCTAAGCGCTTTTAGCTCCGCAATAAGGTTCCCAAAGTGTTTTGCAGTTTATGTTACCGTCGATATACATGCTGCCTCGAAAATGCTTGCGCTGTTTGAAAGTTCATCCATTTTTCAGCCTTTTGGCAATATTAGGGTGTCCCACACGGAATGTCTTCAGTCCGAAAAGTTAGTGTAAAAAGCGGATCGCGCTTATGGTCGCGATGACGCAAACATGGGCACTCGAGTGACAAAAAGCATGGAGGGATGCTCTAATCAACCATTCGTCGGTGAAGATCGTGAAGTGCTTGATGACATGTTACTACTCATGCATCGTCTAACAATGGCTGTTGTGTTTTGTGCTGGAAATGTTTTTGTGGTTCGTTTCTTTTTAACATCATTGATGCTAGACTTTGGTCTACGCCATGAATAAATAAAGTATACACTATGGCACAGCTCGTGAGTTTGTTAGAGCCAAATTTTATATCATAATCCACTTAGGAGCGCTCTGTCAGCAGCGAAAAATCGTATGTTCACAAATGTAGCAGATAGTGTGCTACCGCAGGAACATGTGAAACAACCACTGTGCCAAAGTTCTTCCTTGGCTTTAGTGATCCGTAGAAGGCGTGATGCACTATTAGGACACCGCGCAGACGTCGAAATTTATGATTCTTCTTGACTTCAGTTACTACAATCACTGCAAATTAAAAATAATAGACCAGGTGATAGGAAGGATGAGCAACAGCCGTCCAGTCGAGGGCTTGCAGTATTAATCGAATCAACTCCGCCATCTTGGTTTTCGCTCTAATGCAGAAAGACGACTTCAAAAAGTCCAGTCGGTTTCACGCACTGCTTGGCTTAAAGGGTTGCTTCTTGGCTTCTTGTAGTCACTGGGGTTAGTGCAATGGCTCTCGTTCAGCAGATCGCAGCACGGACAACCTTGCCAGCTGCTCTGCTCTTTGCATGCATGTACTTTTTCCAGTTTTTGCTGATAATGAGCCTACGGATTGCGGGTCAGGAGGAATCCACTTGGTTATGATGCCCATGTCGCGTTGACGTTGTTGATGCTCTGCAAATCGTCTCGAGTTTGGTATTCGTGAAGGGCGTTGGCCGACCCATCATGACGAGAAGACTGTTCTATTCAATCTTCATTGCTCCTACATACACTTGTCAAAAAGCTCCGAATGCAGCACAACATGTCCCACGCGACAGCCTCTTTGACAATCAGAAAAGAGAAAACCATTACGCAGACTGCTTGCGAACCCCGATACGTCGCTGTGGTTTTCGACGTTGGCTCCTCTAATGCCAACTGTGCCAAGTGTTTGCTCGAAACGATTCCGCAAAAGAGCTATAAAAATCATGTCGACACCCATCATGTGAGGGAGATAAGGAATCACAGATTGGTATTTGGATTCGGCGTCCTGTTGTAGATGGAACATGCATGTGAGGTGCACGGTGAAACGGGGGCCACACCTATTCATACCTGTTCACAGAGCTTCAGAACTTGAACCCACGCTTTTAGTCTGAAGTTGAATGAAGTCAAACATTGTTTGGTCTAACCGAGAGCCGAACTTCCCTCTAGACGTACGGCTGTAATTTGTCATTCTAAACGTCTGTGCCTGTCCACTATACGTGGGGTTCATATGTGAACAAAATTGAGCGTTTTCTAAATCAAAATTGTTTATTTTATGTTTTCTAAATCTAAATTGCTGGTCTTTTGAGAGCCAATTTTTGCTGTGTTCTTTTGTGATAAACGGATTTTGTAATACTTTTGGCTCAATAAATATTGTATTGTATTGTATTGTAAAACGAGCGTCGTTTTGGCTACGCTGAGAATGTCTGAAAGAACTAGAATATTTCTTTTACAAAAAAACTTCTATGATTCTTTGAATTTTTTTAACCCACCTGCCCGAATAAATGAACCCAGTGTTTGAAATTTTAAATATTCATTTTTCAAGAGAATGTGATTGATCAAATTGGTTGCAGAAATTCTGTGTGCGTGGAGACAAACACTTGTCAACGGCGTGACAAGACACATATATGCACTCTGCTTACTCGAAAAAGCAGCACTTATAATATCAATTAAAGGGAAATCGCAACATAATTGACGAGGGCATTGCGCAATCTCTTCTTTTAGTACACTATATAATTGCTGTCTTCCTGCGCTTTGAAATAAATTATAAGTTGTAATCTTTCTTGAACAATGAAAATAATATGAGGTTTGAACCAGTGTGTTCATCCTTTGGAGCAGGCGAATTAAAAGTTGTAAAAAATAAAGAGCGTCGTCAAAAGGTAAGCACTGTTCGAAAGGTAATAATTTTGCTTGACGCACCCTTCCGAATTCTTGCATTTTACGCAAGATTGATTGTGTTTCGCTTGAATTCTTGCCATAATTTCTCCATAAAGTGGGCTTGTGTATTGATTTGTGTTTCTTTTAAAGTTCAAAATTGAAAAATGCACTACAGCTTGCAGCAAAATGCATGGTATCCAACAGTGTATCTACAGGGTCCGTTCAGTTTGCTGCGAAATTGAATCATGTATGCGGCTCCTTCCGAACGGTCAGTCGGGTCTGAAACGTATGGTTTCAGACGGATGCATGGCGCAATCTTAACTGCTTGTACGCCACAAAATTTTTGTTATCGTAGTAGCCTTGATATAAGACTCAAGCATCTGCAAAAAACTTCGCTGTCGCAATGTTAGAACCTTCCAAGCAATACCTGCATTTTATGATACTCCGCATTCTCTCCCAAGCTGAAGTGTTTTTTAAGTTTTAAACTTTAAAAGAAACAAAAATCAAGCAAAACAGCTATTTTGTGGAAAAATTTTATCAAGAAGTAAAGCAAAGCACAACCTCGGGTGTAAAATGCAAACGAGTGCGCGGCGCAATCGGTACTGTTCATATGTCAGAGGGGTTCAATTTTCTTCTACTTTCATACGAGCTCTTAACTTCTCCAGTACCATTACGGACAACAAAGTTATCAAACAGTGCCTTACATTTTTTGGGAGTTTTCCCTGTACAATAAATTTTCTGGCGCAAAGTGACTCAGTGGTGACCACTTTGCATTCAGTGGTTATCCATTTTCGTAAGAATGCGTATGAATGCTCAATAATATTAGAACTGACCTAACTCAATTCACCAGAGAGGTGGACCACACAAGTGCTGTATAAAACGTCTGAATGGGTGGAACACAGAATGTTTTGTTGGGTTGCCTCGCATGGTGAACTATCCCAGGGCCACTATGGCCAATTTTCCTTAGAAAAGAAGTAATTCTGACCTTCTTTATGAGTCACTAGGGAAATCTGTAAGATGTTGGTTTGGACGTGGAAGGTGTTCAGTCTGGTTTCAGAGCGCCATTCTTTGTTTAGAAGAGTGCTCGATTTGTTGTGAAGATGGTATGTATACATGACGAGAACAGCAACCATTCTTATTGCTGTACGCCTATAACAAGTGGTGACCAGAATCGATGTGCCTTTCCGAACTCACCGAGCAGGAGCACCACTTGGAAGACGGCGGCATCATTAAAAGTCAGTCATTCCTGATTACCAAAGTTGCTAACTGTCCAGACGCAGCAACAACAGCTTCTTCAACGAAGAGACCGATAGGTGATTGACCTCGAAGCAATGCCGCTTCTGGATTCATCATCACAAGGCGACGACGTCGCTTTTGAAGAACAGCTCACCATCCAGGAGCCTTTTATTAGCCGACGAGCGAAAACGAAGTCTGGAGCGACAGTCGACATAGAGAGCGAAGGTGGTGAACCACCATGCTTGAAGTGAAGCAATTCAAGGAGATGGTTAGTCAGTTGAATGATGGGGAATGTAAGCGCGTTTGCTCTATATCAAGCAAAAAAAAGCAGTGAGTTCTTATTTGGAATGGGAAGTTTGATAACGGTCCATTATGAAGGAAACAAAAACCTGTTCTAATCTAGCTGTATTGGGAGGTGGTCAGTGCAGATGAGTTCCTCATGATAACTCATGATCAGTGAAGTGACCCGACCAGAATACACAGATAACAGCACTGCCACGCGGATTAGATATTGTCGCGACCGAACGCGTCGGAAGTCACCTCAAACTTGGGTAATTAAACCTTTATTTATAATATACATAAATAAATACGTATTTATTTATGAACCCAGAAGGACACGCGCAACGAGTGCAAAGGGAGAAACCACGGATACTAACACGCGCAGAACGAGACCCCTCCTAACGACCCCTCCCGGACGCGCACAGCCGCTCAAATGGCCGCCAAGCCCATGAAGAAGGCTGGGAGCGCTGATTCCTAGGAAGACCCTGAAAATCAGGAAACCCAGAGAAATAGCCCGGGGAAGGAGGAGACCCAGAGCGCGCGCGCGGCAGTCGAAATGGGGCGCGGAATCCGTCAAAGGAGACGACTTGTCGTCAATCAGTAGCGCATGCAAGATTGTGCATGATCATTAATCCTGTCCATAAATTAGATTGGAGGCTTAAGTCGCGCCGTTTTTTAACAGCTTGTTCTTAACACTCATAATTCCACTGAAAGTTGCTTCTGTACAATTTCATATTCCATTCGAAATAAAAGGATTTGTTCAACCCTTTTTTATACATGGTGGGATTTTTCGTCTCTATTTGATTTTCCTTCCTTCAAAGCATCTGAGAGAAATTCGGTATCGCGTTCAAAAGATCGATAATACCGACCGATATTGACTGCTTGATCGAAGCGCCCCAATTGCTGTGAAGCGCTTCCGTCGACCAGCACAATCACGCAAATCTCACCCCTATGGGTTAGGTCTGGGAGAAAACCGATAGCATCACTCAAATTATCGATATTATCGGTCGATATTGACTGTCTGATCCAAACTTCTCCATGCAGTGAAGCCTTTCCGTAAGCCATATTAATCACTCAACACCCACTCCGATCTTAGGTCGGGGAGAAAACCGATAGCACCGGCAATATCGATCGATATTAAATGCCTGTGCGACGTTCGATAGCTCCAACACAATCACGCAACATCCACCCCGATAGATGAAGTCTAAGAGAGAAACGACAGCATCACACAAACGATCAATAACATCGATCGATACTGACTGTCTGAGCGGCCTTCCGACTGCCATCATAATCACGCAACACTCACATCGATCATCGATTAGATGAGTAAAAGAAACGACAGTATCGCTCAAACGATCAATAGTATCGATCGATATATGTCTGAGCGAACTTCATCGCACAAACGATCAGTAATATCGGTCGATGTGTGTGCGATGGACCTTCCGTCGGCCATCAAAACCACTTGCTTTATATAATAGGATACGCCACAAAAAAAAGCGTGACAGGTAACAGTCGTATTGTCGCGAAGGTGTGAACATTACTGAAATTAGCCGTGGAGGTGTAGTCAGCATCTGAAAGCATTTTGATAATAGGCATCGTAACACAGTTGCAGAGGCAACGACGACATCTTACAGGGAACAGCACGGGTGCTTGGAATGCAGTGTCTTCATTATGAGATCAAACTAACATTCAAGGATCACAATGTATTGTTGTGTCGCGTTCGTACGGTTCCGTAACAGCTTAGCGTACAAATCAAACGCAAATCTACCTGCAATAGCTAGCATCGACTAACGAAGTAGCACTTCACACTCTCATCAAGTAACAATTGTTCTAATTCGAACTTTTGCTAATCGCTCTCGAAGTTTATTTTTTTGAGATGCCTGTTCTGTACTCTGACGAGATGTTTTCACAAAATTCACAATTTTCCTACAGTTCAGCAAAAACAATTGCACGAATCCGGTGTTTGATCTCCACATGTGCTCTCTCCACCTCTCTGCTTCTCTGCGCCTGCCTTAGCCCCGCCTCTACTGGTATATAAGGCGCGGTACCACGCTGGAGGTGGTCATGCCATATAGAATGAGGACACGCGATGTCTAGTAGTCTGACAGTCAAAATTCTCCTGTTAGACCGCAGTCATGCTGGATGATGACATAGTGTGCTAGCTGACGGCATGAGTAGAACAATTTTCGCTCGTGGATTCTAGGAGAGTTAAAGGGCAAGGGCATAAGTAGGTTCATGTAGAAATACATCTGAAGGATAAAATGCATGGGCGTGGATTTCATGAGGAAATGTGGCTGCGGAGTTATGGCCGAGTCCTAGCGGTGAACTAGGTGCTATGTCAAACGGAGAGTTGAGGTGCGAAACTCCGAGGAAGCTCGCGCCAGGGAAGTGCTCGAAAGAGTGCGGCATCCCAAAGGTTTTATTGCGGTGGGTCACACCAATATCGAACATTCTTTTAGATTTCGACAGTAGTGAAGCCGCTTGCGCGCGCCCGCTAATATGGAAGGCAGATCTAAAGGTGCCCAACGACGACAAAATAGATTGAAAGTGCTTTATACACGCCGATGCTAGACTATAAGGCCATCCCTCGTTTTTCCAAACATAACCTATTCATCCATTCCCAACGTTAAGTAGTGTCACCGCAGCACTTCTCGAGGCAGACATCTCTGTGCCCGAGTCTAGGCAGCATACTTTTTTTGTAGGTGCAAGATTACATGGAGTTTTATAGAAAGTTGATGGTGCACAACTATAAGGCTATTCGATATTCTTCCTTGCTCATAGTTTTAATGTGCAGAATCGGGCATAAACAGATCAAAAAGCCAGCAAGAATCATTACCTTCTTCATCTAAAAATAATGCTTAAGTTTACCAAGCTCTCTAACTTTGAGCAACTCAAGCCTACCTCCTTCACATTCCCGACTTTTCAAACAGGGAGGTCGTGGTGCAAATGGGCGTCATGTTTGTGCATCAGCAACAATGCAACCGAAGGATTCCTTAAAGCCTTGAAATCGATCCTAGGAGGCTATCTAGAAAGGAGGAGAGTCGCCTGATCCAAGCTAAGAGACGTGCACCCCATCTGACCGACTGTCATAAAACTGCCAGTTCACTCACACACACAGGAACACGAAATGAAACAGTTCGATTGAGGAATAATATTTTTATTCTGCATGTCTTTGCATTCCGTACAAAGATAGAGGACTTAGTCTAATGCTCAACTTTCTGAGAGATCAAAACACTTCTGAGTTTTGCGTTGTATGCGAATTATTTTCGAATAACAGATCTTGACAGCTCATGATCGTGACAACAATTCCTAAAAGTTGAATAATACATCTTATATGCACCGCTTTTCATCTACTGAAGCAGGCGACTAGAACTCAAACGCATGTAAGCGTTAAGCGTAGCTGCTACTTCGGCACATACTGTGTTCATGCCGATTTATTTTGTGAAATGATTAAACCACAGTGCCCTTAGTCGCTACTAGCTAGCTTCAGCTGAACTCATTGGGATGCGGGGCTTATTTACACGCATTTAGCATTTTGTGCACACATCAAATAATAATTTTTTATTAAGAACTTATTAATCGTTTTCTAAGTGTATTTTTCCGAGCTGCTTATTGCGATTTCTCGCCACATATTTTCCCAAAATTCATCATTTTCCCATCGTTCAACAAAAACAATTGCATGAATCCGGTGCTTGATCTACACGTGTGCTTCGTCCTCCGCTCTGCTTCTCTGCAGCCGCCTTAGCCCTCCTCCATCGATATAAGAGGCGCAGAACCACATAAAATGCCATTGACACAATGAACAATGAAGACGACACACTGTCTAATAAGCTGAT